>JAGIQG010000005.1:24466314-25066314 GCA_024679065.1 Sphyrna mokarran
CTGCATGCTCACCTTCACCACCTGCTGTACCTGCATGCTCACCTTCATCACCTGCTTTACCTGCATGTTTACCTTCACCACTTGCTGTACCTGCATGGTTACCTTGATCACCTGCTGTACCTGCATGCTCACCTTCATCACCTGCTGTACCTGCATGCTCACCTTCATCACCTGCTGTACCTGCATGTTCACCTTCATCACCTGCTCTACCTGCATGCTCACCTTCATCACCTGCTGTACCTGCATGCTCACCTTCAGCACCTGCTCTACCTCATGCTCACGCTTCATCAACCTGCTGTACCTGCATGTCAACCCTTCATCACCTGCTCTACCTGCATGCTCACCGTTCATCACCTGCTCTCCCTGCTGCTCACCTTCCTCACCTGCTCTAGTACCGGCATGCTTCATGCCTGTTCATCACCTACTGTACCTGCATGCCTTCACATGTGTGTTCTACACTTCCTGCTCGAACCGCATGCTCACCTTCACCGCTGCTCTACTGCCGGCTCACCTCATCACCTACTGTACCATAGCAATGTCCCCTTCATACACTTCCGGCTACCTCAGGCTTCTACCTTCATCACCTGCTACTAAAGGCAGGGAGAAACACATATACACTGAGGGGCGGGGCGCGAGCCGGGCAGCTCACCGCATCACCGCGTCTACACCGCACATAGATATGTGAACAACGGGGGTGTGCCTGGCGATGCTCCCTCGCTCTCCTGTGGCTCGACCTGCGAGCATCATCCGGTCTATCAACCCTCACTAGCTCTCGTGCGTGTACCTTCACCCCTGCGGCCTACCGGCAGGTTGACCTCACCCCTGCGGACTGCATGCGCACCTGCACCATCTGCGGGAACGGCGGCTGACCGGCACCACCTGCTCTACCTGCATGCTCACCTTCATCACCTGCTCTACCTGCATGCTCACCTTCACCACCTGCTGTACCTGCATGCTTACCTTCATCAGCTGCTGTACCTGCATGTTTGCCTTCATCACCTGCTGTACCTGCATGCTCACCTTCATCACCTGCTCTACCTGCATGCTCACCTTCATCACCTGCTCTACCTGCATGCTCACCTTCATCACCTGCTGTACCTGCATGCTTACCTTCATCATCTGCTGTACCTGCATGCTCACCTTCATCACCTGCTGTACCTGCATGCTCACCTTCATCACCTGCTCTACCTGCATGCTCACCTTCATCACCTGCTGTACCTGCATGCTCACCTTCACCATCTGCTGTACCTGCATGCTTACCTTCACCATCTGCTCTACCTGCATGCTTACCTTCACCACCTGCTGTACCTGCATGCTCACCTTCATCACCTGCTCTACCTGCATGCTCACCTTCATCACCTGCTGTACCTGCATGCTCACCTTCATCACCTCTGTACCTGCATGCTCACTTCTCACCTGCTCTACCTCATGCCCCTTCATCACCTGCTGTACCTGCATGCTCACCTTCACCTGCTGTACCTGCATGCTCACCTTCATCACCTGCTGTACCTGCTGCTCACCTTCATCACCTGCTGTAACCTGCATGCTCACCTCATCCCTGCTGTACCTGCATGCTCACCTTCATCACCTGCTCTACCTGCATGCTCACCTTCATCACCTGCTGTTCCTGCATGTTCACCTTCATCACTGCTCTACCTGCATGTTCCCTTCATCACCTGCTGTACCTGCATGCTCACCTTCATCACCTGCTGTACCTGCATGCTCACCTTCATCACCTGCTCTACCTGCATGCTCACCTTCATCACCTGCTGTACCTGCATGCTCACCTTCATCACCTGCTGTACCTGCATGCTTACCTTCATCACCTGCTGTACCTGCATGCTCACCTTCATCACCTGCTGTACCTGCATGCTCACCTTCATCACCTGCTGTACCTGCATGCTCACCTTCATCACCTGCTCTACCTGCATGCTCACCTTCATCACCTGCTGTACCTGCATGCTCACCTTCATCACCTGCTCTACCTGCATGCTCACCTTCATCACCTGCTCTACCTGCATGCTCACCTTCATCACCTGCTGTACCTGCATGTTCACCTTCATCACCTGCTCTACCTGCATGCTCACCTTCATCACCTGCTGTACCTGCATGCTCACCTTCATCACCTGCTGTACCTGCATGCTCACCTTCATCACCTGCTGTACCTGCATGCTCACCTTCATCACCTGCTGTACCTGCATGTTTACCTTCATCACCTGCTGTACCTGCATGCTCACCTTCATCACCTGCTGTACCTGCATGCTCACCTTCATCACCTGCTGTACCTGCATGCTCACCTTCATCACCTGCTGTACCTGCATGCTCACCTTCATCACCTGCTGTACCTGCATGCTCACCTTCATCACCTGCTGTACCTGCATGCTCACCTTCATCACCTGCTGTACCTGCATGCTCACCTTCATCACCTGCTGTACCTGCATGCTCACCTTCATCACCTGCTGTACCTGCATGCTCACCTTCATCACCTGCTTGTACTGCATGCTCCCTTCATCACCTGCTCTACCTGCATGCTCACCTTCACACCTGCTCTACCTGCATGCTCACCTTCATCACCTGCGTACCTGCATGCTCACCTTCATCACCTCTGTACCTGCATGTTTACCTCATCACCTGCTGTACCTGCATGCTCACCTTCATCACCTGCTGTACCTGCATGCTCACCTTCATCACCTGCTGTACCTGCATGCTCACCTTCATCACCCTGCTGTACCTGCATGCTCACCTTCATCACTGCTCTACCTGCATGCTCACCTTCACCACCTGCTGTACCTGCATGCTCACCTTCACCATCTGCTGTACCTGCATGCTACCTTCACCATCTGCTTACCTGCATGCTACCTTCACCACCTGCTGTACCTGCATGCTCACCTTCATCACTGCTTTACCTGCATGCTCACCTTCATCACCTGCTTACCTGCATGCTCACCTCACCACCTGCTGTACCTGCATGCTCACCTTCACCACCTGCTGTACCTGCATGCTCACCTTCACCACCTGCTGTACCTGCATGCTCACCTTCATCACCTACTGTACCTGCATGCTCACCTTCATCACCTGCTCTACCTGCATGCTCACCTTCACCATCTGCTGTACCTGCATGCTTACCTTCACCATCTGCTGTACCTGCATGCTTCCCTTCATCACCTGCTGTACCTGCATGCTCACCTTCATCACCTGCTCTACCTGCATGCTCACCTTCACCATCTGCTGTACCTGCATGCTCACCTTCACCATCTGCTGTACCTGCATGCTTACCTTCACCATCTGCTGTACCTGCATGTTTACCTTCATCACCTGCTGTACCTGCATGCTTACCTTCACCATCTGCTGTACCTGCATGTTTACCTTCATCACCTGCTGTACCTGCATGCTTACCTTCACCATCTGCTGTACCTGCATGTTTACCTCTCCACCTGCTGTACCTACACACTCACCTTCATTGCCTACTATACCTACATGCTTACCTTCAGTGACTGGTGTGGGAAGACACCCAGGTCTCGTTGTAAATTCCCTCTCCTCAGCTACAGCAATTCAGATAATAATCTGCCTTCCTGCTTTTGTTCCTCAAGTGGATAACCTCATATTCATCCACATTAACTGCGTCTGTCCTGCTTTTAACCACTCATTCAGCTTGTCCAAATCACATTGAAGCATCTCTGCATCCTCCTCTGGGCTCACCCTCCCACTTGGCTTTGCATTATGTGATTTGCAACATACTAAATGATTACAGTGATTTTACATATGACTGTGAATTTCATAAAATCATTGAATCCCCACACTGTTGAAGGAGGCCATTTGGCCCATTGAGCCTGCACCAACAATAATCCCACCCAAATCCCATCCCCATAGCCTCATGTATTTACCCTGCTAATCTCCCTGATGTTATGGGTCAATTTAACACAGCTGATCAATCTAACCTGTGCATTTTTAGACGTTGGGAGGAAACCTTCGCAAACCCAGGAGAAGGTGCAAATTCCATATAGTGACCCGAGGCTAGAATTAAACCCAGGTCCCTGGCATTGTGAGGCAGCAGTGCTAACCATTTGCCACCGTGCCACCCCATAGCAGCTTAGAACACTGAAATAGGCAATTCAGCCCAAACAATTTGCATTGGAATGTCTTTTCCACACATTGTCAGCTATTAGATTAAAATCTGAGATGCAGAATCTGGGTGTGCTCTTCCATACCGGGCAGCTTACATTTCCCCCAGAGTGAATTGAGGTTCAAGAATTTCAGTAATGTTGAAAAATGAGACATGTTGAAGCTTTTCATCTCATACTCATCAGGTCTTTACACAAGAATATCAAAGCAAGGGGAAAATCACTATTTATAATGTATGAGAAGGAAATGCTGATTGGCTGGCAAGTGGATTATGATTGGTAGTGATGTTGCCATGGAGAACACAGCAGTTGTTGATGACTAATGCATAATGGCCAAACATTAATTGAAAATTAACCCAAGCAGCTGAACACTTATTGGTTAAGGTATTTCCCTAGGGAATGAACCATAGAACCATTGAAAACTACAGCTCAAAAACAGACCTTTTGGCCCTTCTTGTCTGTACCAAACCATTTTTTGCCTCGCCCCACTGACCTGCACTTGAACCATATCTCTCCACACCCCCTCTCATCCATGAACCTGTCCAAGTTTTTCTTAAATGTTAAAAATGACCCCTCATTTACTACTTTATCCGGCAGCTTATTCCACACCCACCACTCTGTGTGAAGAAGTCCCCCACCCCCTAATATTCTCTTTAAACTTTTCTCCTTTCATCCTTAACTCATGCCCTCTGGTTTTTTTTCTTCCCTAGCCTCTGTGGAAAACGCCTGCTTGCATTCATTCTATCTATACCCATCAAAATCTTATATAATCTCCCCTCATTCTTCTACGCTGCAGGGAATAAAGTCTTAACCTACTCAATCTATCTCTATAACTCAGCTTCTCAAGTCCCTGCAACATCCTCGTAACCTTCTCTGCACTCTTTCAGCCTTATTTACATCCTTCCTGTAATTAGGTGACCAAAACTATACACAAAACTCTAAATTCAGTCTCACCAATGCATTATATAACCTTACCATAACACTCCAACTTTTATACTCGGTATTCCCATTTATAAAGGCCAATGTACCAAAAGCACTTTTTACAACCCTTTCCACCTGTGAAGTCACTTTTAGGGAATTCTGTACCTGTATTCCCAGATCCCTCAGTTCAACTGTACTCTTCAGAGTCCTACCATTTACTCTGTATGTTCTACTTTGATCTGTCCTTCCAAAGTACAATTGTCTGTGTTAAATTCCATTTGCCATTTTTCAGCCCATTTTTCTAATTGGTCCAAATCCCTTTGCAAGCTTTGAAAACTTTCCTCACTGTCCACTACATTTCCAATCTTTGTATCATCAGCAAACTTGCTGATCCAATTTACCACATTATCATCTAGATCATTGATATAATGATATAGATGTATCAGGGAACAGCTGTCAATTATTTTCTTTAGCTGAAACAGGCGCAATGTGCATACCTGTTTTTTTTGTCTGTAAAGAACAGGGCCCTGTGCGTTAATATACGTAGCTTCCAGGACACACAAATGTGCCACACTACAAGCCGGATTGACAATCCTAAATTGGTTGACAGCATAATATTGCACACATTAAAGATTGTTTAGCATATATTATCCAGTAGCAGAACCACAGCTGGTGTTGAACAATGTTTTGAGATTTGCAAGCAAAGTATCGTTTATACTTGCCCTTTATTAATAATAGCTGGGCACAGTAAAAAGTCTCACAACACCAGCTTAAAGTCCAACAAGTTTATTTGGAATCACAAGCTCTTTGGATGACTGCTTCTTTATCAGGTGACATAACCAACACTCCAAAATCTCAGGCTGTGCGACTTCTTACTGTGCCCCCCCCCCCCGCCCCGTCCAACACCGGCATCTCCACATCAATAGTAGGTGGGATATGCCTATTTGATATGATTGTCCAACCTTTGGGATGTACGGTCCACGTACCCAGTATCATATTGCACTGAAATTCATCCACCACATCACTCATTTGTGTGATAGATAGAATATATTTTTGGCTTAATGGCAGCATTTGTTGCTACTGCATAGAAGCATCATGAAACAGTAGTTTTACCATTGTGCATATTGTTAAGATATTACTCTTCGAGGGAAATCTGAGATAGACTGGGCATATCTTTTCAATTTAAGCTTGTCAGCCCTTTATACATGACAAGTGTCTTAATGATTGCAAGATGAAAACCTTTGAGCAATCTCCTTTTTTTCAGCAATAATTCTAAAATTTGAACAGTTTTGGTTGTTAATTCTGATTTAAGCAACTGTTCTGATGCATCAGTAAATACGTTCTACTGTTGCAGGCATTTTCCACACTGCTTACTAGAGATGTCTGCTACTTGCAGTTCCGGTTTTAATTGAAGATTTAGCTTTGTTGAATTTGCTCTGACAAATTTATGATTTAGGTGTTCCAAGTCCTTCTCAAATGTCCTACTTCATGGAGTGGTACTGTAGTACTCTCATCAGTTCACATTTTTACTAACAAACCCATCTTTCATGCATCACCGTCCAAGCTTTTTTCCTTGGATGATGATGGCTAACATGAGGGGACATAACTTTAAATTAAGAGGTGATAGTTATAGCTCGGATGTCAAAGGTAGGTTCTTTATTCAGAGGGTAGTAAGGGCGTGGAATGCCCTGCCTGCAGTAGTTGTGGACTCGCCAACTTTAAGGGCGTTCAAATGGTCAGTGGATAGGTATGTGGATAGCCTTGGAATAGTTTAGGTAAGAGAGTCATTAGATTGACTCCATTGGTCGGCGCAACATCGGGGGCCAAAGGGCCTGTACTGCGCTGTAGTGTTCTATGTTCTATATTCTATATTCTATAATTATTCATTCAGTTTTTCTCCTAATCAGAACCTAATTCCTCAGTGCTGTTTTTCAAGTTCCTATTCAGTCATTTTACTTCTGATAATTGTTCCTGAGAATCTTTGTGCTCTTTTGCAATAACTTTTGCTTCCTCTTGCATTTGAGTTTTTTGATTTTCAATTTTTTATATATATCTTTGGAAATGCAATGCTCTTTTTCCAAATGACCAACCATTTTCTTCAGCTCGGTCTCTTTCTCTTTGCTACCTCTTGGTTTCCTACTGAAATCAGCCATGATCATATTGAATAATGAAGAAGGCTTGGGGGGCCGAGTGGTCTATTCTTGCCCCTAATTTGTGTTAGAATAGAATAAAATACAAAATATTGCTCAGCGTTTTCTCTCAACAAATTCTTCAGAGCAACATTAAGTTCATGTCTCTTCTCATCGTAATTTTCCAGAGGACCAACCTTTGGGTTGAGAGATCCCAATACTATGTTAAGATACTTCAACAGGATTTCCTTCTCTTTGCAATGCTCAATTGCTTCATCTTGCGTTTTGTGTAATTCAATAGAGTCTTCTCAACCCTTTTCTGTTGTTCTTCCATTCTGCCATTCAAGAAAGTCTTCAGTTCTTCATGCTGCTGAAGGGTTACATGTCCCCTTTCTACTTGATCTTGAAGGATGATTAGCTGTATTTTCAACTGCTTATTCTCTTGTTGACCTCTAGCTAACTCACTTTATGCTTCAGTGCATTGCTTTGTCACTCTTGATATTTCCAATGCAGCTTTTTCTGAAGTAATATTCAACATCTTTTCTTAACTTCTCATGTTTATTCAGGGCCACATATTGATTCTTCAAGGAGTCTTTCAAGGCAGCAATTTCATTTCTGTCTGGTATTACACCTGGCTGCACTTCAGATAGAGTTTCCCTAACTCCCTCTGGACTTGGGTTATGTGTCATGTTATCTCATTATAGGTAGTACTGCACTCAGTCCCACATTAACCCTTTCTGTGTCACTGTATTAGCCAGTGACACCCACATCTCACAAACAAATATTTCTTAAAATTTGTGAGAACGTGGAACTTCCTACTGCATGGAGTGTTTGAGATGTCTAACACAGATACAGTTAAGGAAGACTAGGTAACTACGTTAGGGAGAAAGGAACAAAAAGATGTGTTGATATGGTGAGATGAAGTAAGGTGACAGGACATTTATGGGAAACATCAACACCAGCACAGGCTAAATGTCCTGTTCCTATACCTTAAAACTCTATGTAAGTGATATTCAATTTTTCTACATGCAAAGTTCTCAATTTTGATATATCTCCATGGGGATCTACAGCAGGGAGACCTGGTGCATGTCCTTGGAAACTATAGTCAGCTTATTCCTAGGCCTTTCCTGAAAACAACCAGCACCTAATTCGGAGTAGCACTGGCAGAGACCTGACAACAGATTGTTCACACCCTTTATTAAGGAGAGACAATGGCCTAGTGATATTATCACTTGACTATTAATCCAGAAGCTCAGCTAATGTTCTGGGGACCTGGGTTCGAATCCCACCACAGCAGGTGGTGGAATCTGAATTCAATAAAAAATACGGAATTAAGAATCAACTGATGACCATGAAACCAATGTCAATTATCAGAAAGAACCATTTGATTCACGAATGTCCTTTAGGGAAGGAAATCTGCCATCCTTACCTGGTCTGGCCTACATGTGATCCAAAGCCACAGCAATGTGGTTGGCTCTCAACTATCCTCGAGCAACTAGGGATGAGCAATAAATACTGGCCAGCCAGCGAAGCCCATGTCCCACAAATGAATAACAGAACAAAATAATGCTGGCTGTATGGTTAAACAATATGAGGTTTTCTAAAAGGGCTTCTGTTAAATTTTGTTCCCAATCCAAAAGATATTTGGAGAAGACGTCCTTGCAGTGTTATGGGCAGAAGGAAGGAAAATGGGGATGAGGAGCATATCAGCCATGATTGAATGGCAGAGCAGACTTGATGAGTTGAGTGGCCTAATTCTGCTCCTGTATCTTACGTTCTTATGAACTGATGAAGTTATAAGCCACACTGAAGTTAAAACCTTTATTTTTAGCTGCCATTGAGGAAATTATTCTGCGATCACAATTCCATAAGTGGTCGGGAAAATAAGCCTAACCTCAACCTTTGAAAAACCTCCAATGCATTGCAATACTGCGAAGCTCTTTGATGGAAAAGGCCCAAATAGTTCCTGGGAAGACATCCACCAAATGCAATCGGATTGTGCTCAATAAAGACATTAGAAAGATTAACATGTCAGCATTAAGGAACTACATCTAATTAGTTGTATAAGCTCTCCATAAAATGAGAGCTGAGAAAGCACTTTTCGGGGACAAATTTCATCCATTGATATGAAAAACGTGGCAGAAGAGAGAAAAATGAGAATGTGAGAGTTAAGGAATTATTATTGGTTCATATCAAATTTCCAACTTCAAAACCTTTGGGTTAACATTCCGTGAAATGAATTTAAATTACTAATACGTTTCCCCTGGGCAAGATATTCAATGTTTTGCAAGAATATAACTTAAATCTCTAGTGCGTCACAAAAAAAATTAATAAACAAGTACAGGAAATAATTAAAAAGGAAAGTTGCCCTTTATTACGAGAAGCATTGAGCATGAAAGTAAGGATGTTATGCTTCTGTTACACAGGGCATTAGAGAGACCATATCTCAAATATTAGACGGAGCTTTTCCCATCCCACCTGCCACGGGAATCATAGCAGGCAGGACACTGACCATGCAAAGATCTATCAACCTCAGGCAGGATTTTATGGTCATGGGGCGAGCCCAGTATTGGTCTCCTTATCTGAGAAAGGATGTAAAAGTGTTGGAGGTGGTTCAGAGGAGGTTTACTAAACTGATATCTGGAATGAGCAGTTTGTCTTACAAGGAGAGATTAGACAGAGTGGGCTTGCTTGGGACGACAAGGTGTCTCACAGCTCCAGAGACCTGGGTTCAACTCCCAGCTTGAATCACTGTTTGTGTGGAGTTTGCATATTCTCTATGTGTCTGTGTGGGCTTCCTCCAGATACTCCAGTTTCCTCCCACAGTCCAAAGATATGCGGGTTAGGTTGATTGGCCATGCTAAATTGACCCTTAATGTCCTGGGATGCATAGGTTTTGGGGATTAGTGGGATAAATATGTGGGGTTACAGGAATAGGAATTGGATAGGATTGTGGTTGGTGCAGATTTGATGGGCTGAATGGCTTCGTATTGTACTGTAGGGATTCTATGATTCTATGCTTCCACTCAAGTTTATAAGAAGAGGGATATAAGGTTCTAAATGGTCTTGACAAGGTGGATATAGAAAGGGTACTTCTTCTTGTGGGTGTGTCCAGAACTCGGGAGTGCTGTTTTTAAATAAGGTTAGAGATGAGGACTAGGTGTCACTCTCAGAGAGCTGTGCAATTTTGGAACTCTGTGCTTCAGAATGTGATGGAAGTGGCCTCATTGAATATTTTTAAGACAGAAGCAGATAGCTTCTTGTCAGGCAAGGGAATCAAAGATTCAGGATGGGAGATGGGAATGTAGATCTGGAAAAACAAACAGATCAGACTGCTTTGTGCTGGATGGTGTCAAGTTTCTCAGGTGCTGTTGGAGCTGCATTCATCCAGGCAAGTGGAGAGTATTCTATTACACTCCTGACTTGTAGATGGTGGTCAGGCTTTGGGAAGAGAGCAGATGAGTTACTCGCCGCAGGTTTCATAGCCTCTGATCTGCTCTGGTAGCTACAGTAACAATTTGGCTAGTCCATTTCAGTTTCTGGTCAGCACGCTAGGATGACGACAGTGGAGAATTCAGTGATGGGAATGCCAAAGAATGTCAAAGGGCAGTGATTAGATCCTCTCTTGTTGAAGATGGTCATTGAGCTTACAAGTAGTAGATAAAGACTACCTCCGGCAAGAGAGAACCAAGTTACTGTGGCAACATGCACTTTTGCATGCCTGTCAGAGTCTGGGACTATGAATAGCAATGTCAAAGGCTCCATTTTTTTTCTATTACTTGTCTGAATAAGAATCTTACTAACTGCCATTGGTGTATGTTGGAAGATCATGTTATGAACACACTTTCTTTGGTCATCAGGTCCTGGAGTGAGATTTGAACTTGGAGTTTCTGGCTCAGAGTCAGGGTGCTGCTACCAATTACACCAAAGGACCTCTACGTTTTGGAATACATTAATGAATCTCAGAAATGTTGTCGCCAATAAGGAAGATATCTTCATAACATCAACCCAACTCAGCCTCTACTCTAGCGCACTTGTACTAAAAGCTCATCCAGGTCTTTTTTAACCTCACAACTTGAATATTTCATAGCTTCCCTGACTGTCTCCAATCATCTATAAATTTTTCATTCAAAACTTCACAGGTAAAATCCTAGATTAGACCATAAGAAATAGGAGCAGGCAACGACCTCTTTTTAATACTCATTCGTGAGACACGGGCATCACTGGCTGGCCAGCATTTATTGCCCATCCCTTGGAGGGCAGTTGAGAGTCAACCACATTGCCACGGCTCTGGAGTCACTTGTAGGCCAGACCGGATAAGGATGGCAGATTTCCTTCCCTGAAGGACATTAGTGAACCAGATGGGTTTTTCTGACAATTGACATTGGTGTCACAGTCATCAGTAGATTCTTAATTCCAAATTTTTTTTATTGAATTCAAATTCCACCATCTGCCATGGTGGATCCCCATTCAGTTCTTCAAGCCTGTTTCACCATTCAATAAGATCACGGGTGATCTAACACTTGCTCAGTCCACTTTCCTGTCTTATCTCTATAACATTTAATCCTCCTGCTGATTAAAAACCTATCGATCTCAGCCTTGCAAATGTTCAAGAACTCGACCTCCGAAGCTTCCTGGGGTAAAGAATTCCAAAGATTCACCACTCTTTGGGAGAAGAAATTCTTTCTCAGATCTGTCTTAAATGAGCATCCCCTTATTCTGCAACCTCAGGTCCCATACTGTCTCATGAAATGGAAATCCCCTCCCAATATTTACCGTGTCTAACCCCCTAAGAATCTTATATGTTTCAATCATATTTCAATCTCATTCTTCTGAACTCCAATGAGTACTGACACAACCTGTTTAATCTTTTCTCATACATGGGATCACCCTGGTAAACCTCCTCTGTACTGCCTCCAATGATAAAATATCTTTCCTTAAATGAGGGAAGCTGTACACAATACTCTAAACATGTCTTCACCAATAACTTGTACAATTGCAGCAACACTTTGTCATTTTTATTCTCCAGCCTCCTCGAAATAAAAGTCAGCTTTCCACTTGTCTTCCCTATCACCTTCTGTACCTGGTTGCTAGCTTTCTGACTTCATAAATAAGAATCTTCGCAAGACTCTTTGTGCCACAGCTTTCTGCAGTCTCTCTCCATTTAAATAATAATCCATCTTCTCATATTTTCTTCCAAAATGAACATTTTCCTGCATTGAATTCCATTTGCCAATTTTCTGCCAACTCACTTAATCTGTTAATGTCTCTCTGTAAGATATTTATATCCTCCTTACCCCCTGCCTTCTCTCCCACCTTTACGTTGTCCGCACACTTGGCCATGATACACCCTGTTCCCTTCTCCAAATGATATTGTGAAAATCTGCGATCCTAGCACTGTTCCCTGTGGCCCTCCACAAGTTACATCCAACTGGAAAAAGACTCCCTCATTGCTAGTTACTGCTTCCTGCTAGCCAATCCTATATCCATGCTAAAATAGTGCTTCCAAATCCATGATCCCAATCTTGCACAGTAACCTTTTGTGGCACAAAGAACAAAAAACAAAACAGCACGGGAAACAGGCCCTTTGGCCCAACGAGCCCGTGCCGCCACCCCGATGTTCCCATCTCTACCAGCGATCCCTGTCTATGTTTATAGATCTATGGATTAAAAACCAAATTTGAGACAATTTAGGGAGAATTTGTCTTGCCAATTAGCCTAAGAGCACATCTTTGGGATGCGGGAGGAAACCGGAGCACCCGGAGAAAACCCACTCAAGCACAGGGAGAATGTGCAAACTCCCACAGACACAGGCCCAAATCCATGTATTTGCACAGCACAGTGATTGTCACTGAGCTGTCGGCACCTTATCAAATACCTTTTAAAAATCCAAGTATACAACATTGACTAGTTCCCCCTCTCTACTCTGGCTGATACCTCCCCAAAGAACTCTAATAAATTTGCCAGATGTGATTTCCCCTTTATGAAACCATGCTGACTCTGCTAAGTCAGATTGTGATTTTCCAAATGACTCCAAATTCTCTTCTTAATAATCGATTCTAATATTTTTTCCAATAACTGAAGTTATACTAACTGGTCTGTAGGTTTCTGATGTTCAGTATCAATTGAGGGTCCTCTGATACTGAAGCTGTCCACGTCTAAATGCAGCAAGATCTAAACATTATCCAGGCTTGGGCTAATAAATGGCAAGTGACATGAATACCGCACAAGTACCAGGCAATAACCACCTCCAACAGGAGAAGATTGAATCATCGCTCCTTGACATTCAATTGAAGTACCATTGCTGAATTCCCCACTATCAACATCCTAAGGATTACCATTGACGAGAAGCTAAATTGGACAAGCCATAGACATGCTGTGGCTATCAGAGTAGGTCAAAGACTAGGAATCGTCTGGCAAGTAACTCATCTCCTGAGCTCCCAAACCCCATCCACCATCTACAATGCACAAGCCAAGAGTGTGGTAGAATATTCCCCACTTGCCTGGATGAGTGCAGCTCCAACAACATGCAAGAATCTTGACACCATCCAGGACAGAACAACCTGCTACATTACTACACCTTCCACAAACCATTCACCACCTACAAACAACGAAAGCCATGTGCAGCATCTGAAAGATGCATAGCAGGACTTTGCCAAGGCTCTTTACACAGTACCTTCCAAGCCTAGTACCATCTAGAAGGACAAGAGTAGCCCTTCAAGTCACTCAGCATCCTGAATTGGAAATATATTGCCATTCCTATATCGTGGGCGGCACGGTAGCACAGTGGTTAGCACTGCTGCTTCACAGCCCCAGGTTCGATTCTTGGCTTGGGTCACTGTCTGTGTGGAGTTTGCACATTCTCCTTGTGTCTGCGTGGATTTCCTCCGGGTGCTCCGGTTTCCTCCCACAGTCCAAGGATGTGCGGGTTAGGTTGATTGGCCATGCTAAGAAATTGCCCCTTAGTATCCAGGGATGCATAGGTTAGAGGGATTAGTGGGTATGATATGGGGATGGGCCTAGGTGGGTTTGTGTTCGGTGCAGACTGGAAGGGCCCCTTTCTGCACTGTCGAGTTCTATGATCTATGATCTGATCCTTCAGTATCAGTAGGTCAAAATCCTGGCACTCCCTCTCAAATGGATGTAACTACACCATAGGAACTGCAATGGTTCAAGAAGGCAGCTCACTACCTCCTTCTGAAGGACAATTAGGGATGGGCAAAAAATGCTGGCTTGGCCAGCAACATTCCATAAATGAATTTAATTTTTTTTTAAATTTAAAAGCAAGATAGCGCAAATGCTGGAAATCCAAGATCAAAACAGAAAGTGCTGAGAAAAACTCAGCTGGTCTGGCAGCATCTGAGGAGTGAGGAACAAAGTTAACATTTCTAGCTGACGATGACTCTTCTTTTAATGATATTTATTTGAAGGTGGGAAGACAAGGTCTCGTATTATTTGAGTGGTAGAATTCACTCTGGTTGCTTTGCTCCTAAGGTGGTAAAATCATGCCAAATTCACTGGGCCACAACAAGAGAAACGACAATTTATTTTTAATCACCTTTTTTTTTTAAGTTGTACAGCTTTTCCGAGCTGTTTGTTTGAATTCCTGTTTGCAGTTCCACCAGAGGCTGCTTTGCTCATCACCAAAATAGCAGGTTGCCTGCAGGTTAAGAATAAAAAACACGCCGGGAAAGACAATTGCACAATGTCCAGTAGTCAATACATTGCACTCCAGAAAGCAGGGAGGGGTATAAATTACACTTCTTGTAAAGTGAGAAGCATTACACAAGAAGCTGAGAGTCAAATATTCCCCACTGTGTTAATCGTGGAAACTGAATGTGCCACATTCTTAACCGCAAGTTCCTGAATATTGACCAGTTTGGCTAGCGGGGAGAGAACCAGACCAACTCACAGCAGGGCAGGGATCTGCAATCATTTTCCACTTCAGACTCAAGTCATTATTTTGCTACAATAAGAAGGAGCATTTGGTAAGCTTAACACTCTTGTGTACTTGGACTAACCTTGCTCTGGTGGTAAAAGGGCCCCACTGCAATGTTTTATTACACAATTAATATTGTGGTCAATGCTATTTTCTGGGGTAATAGGTCTTCACATTTGTGCATAAATGAAGCCGAGCCTCTTAACTGAGATCATGTTATTCAAGAGCTAATGGCACTTATTGCCTTATGTAAGAGTACCCTGCTTCACTGCAAAAACTGGTGCATTGCTTTCACATTGCAAACTTGTCAGAGGTTATTAATTTGACTTCCTACACAATAGCGTCCTCCACTGTTGGGAGATCTTAACTGCTTCTTGCTGAAATTGATCGCCAACACGTATAGGAGACAATTGTATATGAAAATGTAATAAGAGATATAATAACAGCATCGAGTAAAGTTAATCTCACACACATTAGAAGATTTCTTTTTAAGTCAAATCATTACACATTCAAAGACTTTCCATAAAAGTAAGAATTAATCCTTTACCGTGATACAATGATAAAATGCACCGATAAAAAATATTAAAGAAAAATACCACTTGAGAATGCAAGTGTCCAATAAATGAATCCACACAGGCCTCACACTTCTCTTTGTTAATTGTCCACACAAGGCAAATAGGGGAGGCGATGGCCTAGTGATATTGTCGTTAGACTATTAATCCAGAAACTCAGCTAATGTTCTGGGGACCCAGGTTTGAATCTCACCATAGCAGATGGTAGAATTTGAATTCAATAAAAAAAGCCTGAAATTAAGAATCTACTGATGACTGTGAAACCATTGTTGATTGAGGGAAAAACCCATCTGGTTCACTAATGTCCTTTTAGGGAAGGAAATCTGCAGTCCTTACCGGGTCTGACTTACATGTGACTCCAGAGCCACAGTAATGTGGTTGAATTTTACACCCTATTCAGACTATTTAGCATGGGGGCTGTGGTTCAGGGATGTGTCCATGCCCATTCAGATTAAAATAGGTACATCACAACTTTGGTCTTCGCATCTCACTTGCATGATTTACATGAAAGTGTACCTCCAGTGCTGGCCTCTTACTTGCAATGCTAGCCACACAATCTGCACACAGCATGTGATGTTGCATTATTGTTTCACAACAGTCTTCTTTATCTTAATCAGACTGCCTTTCAAGTGAAGATAGTAAAACAAATAGCTACAGTTGAAATTCTTAATGAATTAATACTAGGGCAAGCAAGATAATCCAGAATGATAAATGTGAGACATTACTGGGACAGGTGGAAAGGACAAAAGATCTTGCAGGACACCAGAAGACCCTCAAGACAACCTACAGAAGGAAATGAGAGTAGATGGCTGGGAAGGTCAACTCTTGAAGCAACTCCTGCAGCCTGGACATAAGGGTGTGAAAGCAGTACCAGAAAAGGTCTGATATAAGTGTCACTGGCTGGGCCAGTATTTATTTCCCATCCCTAGATGCCCTTGGGGAGCAATTCAGGGTCAACCATATTGCTGTGGCTCTGGAGTCACATGTAGGCCAGACCAGGTAAAGACGGCAGATTTCCTTCCCTAAAGGGCATTAGTGAACAGATAGGTTTTTCCAACAACTGACAATCATTTCATGGTCATCAGTAGATTCTTAATTCCAGATTTTTTTAATGAATTGAAATTCCATCAATGCCGCGGCAGGATTCGAATCCAGGTATCCAGAACATTAGCTGAGTTTCTGGGTGAATAGTCTAGCGATAATACTATTAAGCCATCGCCTCCCCAGGATAATCTCAACAGCAGTGAATGCATCATATGACACCACTTCACAACGCCAGTGCCTCACAATACCCAATGCACGATTCCTCTTTCACTCATCCTCAGGATTTATATCCAACTCCTTCACCTGACACTGCCAGCCTCACAATCACCTCTTGTTGCCTCCACATACCTCAGTTACTCAGCCCTCTTAATCCCAATGGAGGAGATACATTGGAGAATCGTGAGGCCAGTTGTAATGGAGACAAAGAACAGAGAACAATGAACAGTTCAGCACAGGAACAGGCCCTATGGTCTTCCAAGCCTGCACCAATCATGATGCCTGCCTAAACTAACACAGTGTGCACTTACAGAGTCCGTATCCTTCCATTCCCATCCTATTCATGTATTCATCTGTTTACCCCTTAAATGTCATTATTGTACCTGCTCCCACCATCTCAACGAGCAGACATTCACACTCGCTGTGTAAAAAACGTGCCTTGTGCAACTCCTTTAAACTTTTCCTCACGCGTCTTAAAGCTGTGTCCCCTAGTACTTGACTTTTCTACTCTAGGAAAGAGATCTAATTGTCCACTCTATCCATGCCATTCATAATCTTACCCTATCAGGTCACTCTCAACATCTGTCATTCCAGTAAGAACAGCCGAGTTTATTCAACCTCTTCTCATAGCTAATACCCTCCAGACCTGCCATCAGTCTGGTAAATCTCTTCTGTACCCTCTCCAAACCATCCATATCCTCTGACAATGTGACGACCAGAATTGCACACACTTATAGACCTTGATATCTGGCACTGGAGGGTTATTCAGGATGATGGATATTCGTGCCAAAAACCCACACTCAACTTTCGCCTCGCTCTTATTTCACTATCGAAATGGTGAACAAGCTGCTAGTGGTGTGATCGTGATGCTACTGTTCTACACCTCACTCCCTTCTTTCTCACCAACCTTTCCTTTCTGGTTTCCTACATTCAGGGACTGTCACCTTCCCAGTTGCAGGAGACCATGGAGCTGAGACCATGAAAGAGAGCCCACTCCATCATGCAAACCAGCCTACCATCCATTCACTCTGTCTCCATTCCCCACTGCGTTGGAAAAGCAGCCAGCATAATTAAGAACCCCACGCACCCCAATCATTCTCTTTTCTAACTCCTTCCTTTGGTAGAAAGATACAAAAGTCTGAGGTCATGTACTAACCGACTCAAGAACAGCTTCCTCCCTACTGCTGTCAGACTTTTGAATGGACTTACTTTCATTAAATTGATCTTTCTCTACAGCCTCGCTATGATTGTAACACTACATTCTGCACTCTCTTGTTTCCTTCTCTATAACAGTATGCCTTGTCTGTATAGTGCGTAAAAAACAATACTTTTCACTGTATGTTAATACATGCAAAAATAATAAATCAAATCAAAGGAATGGAGGAACAAGATGGCACTGATGAAGAGACAGGATCTGACACTTAAAAGCCACAATGCAGAAATTGTTATGACACATTGTAGCGGCCTAACTGTAGTGGGGTTGTGGGTTTTAAACAAAAAGATATTCAGGTCCTCGTTGGTTACGGGTCCTCTGATCTTCAGGTCCTCGTTGGTTACGGGTGTGGTTCCGGAGGACTGGAGGATGGCGAATGTGGTCCCATTGTTTAAGAAGGGGAAGAGAGACCTTCCTGGGAATTATAGGCCAGTGAGTCTTACTTCTGTGGTGGTCAAGGTATTGGAGAGAATTATTAGGGATAGGATTTATAGTTATTTAGAGAGAAATGAATTGATTGGGGATAGTCAGCATGGTTTCGTGAAGGGTAGGTCATGCCTTACTAACCTCATTGAGTTTTTTGAGAAAGTGACCATAGAGGTGGATGGGGGTAAGGCGGTTGATGTAGTATATATGGACTTTAGTAAGGCTTTTGATAAGGTGGCCCATGGAAGACTTCTACAGAAAATGCAGATGTGTGGAATAGAGGGTGATTTAGCTAATTGGATTAGGAATTGGCTGGCAGATAGAAGACAGAGGTGGTGGTTGATGGGAGATATTCATCGTGGAGTTCGGTGACAAGTGGTGTACCTCAGGGGTCTGTTTTGGGCCCCTGCTGTTTGTAATTTTTATAAATGATCTGGATGAGGGTATTGAGGGATGGATCAGTAAATTTGCAGATGATACTAAAGTTGGTTGTGTGGTAGATAGTGAAGAGGGGTGTTTTAGTTTACAGAGTGACTTGGACAAGTTGCAGAGCTGGGCCGATAGGTGGCAAATGGAGTTTAATGTGGAAAAGTGTGAGGTAATGCACTTTGGCAGGAACAATAAATGTGTAGAGTATAGGGCTAATGGTAGGGCTCTTAATAGTTTTGAGGAACAGAAGGATCTTGGTGTATGTGTCAATAGATCCCTGAAAGTAGGCAGTCAAGTGGATAAAGTTTTTAAGAAGGCTTATGGAGTCTTAGCTTTTATTGGTAGGGGGATTGAATTTAGGAGCCGCAGCATCATGTTGCAGCTGTACAAAACTCTAGTGCGGCCGCACTTGGAGTATTGTGTGCAGTTCTGGTCCCCACATTATAAGAAAGATGTGGAGGCATTGGAGATGGTACAGAGGAGGTTTACCAGGATGTTGCCTGGTATGGAGGGCAGGTCTTATGAAGAGAGGCTGAGGGATTTGAGGTTGTTTTCGTTAGAAAGGAGGCGGCTAAGAGGGGACCTAATCGAAACATATAAGATGATTAGAGGTTTAGATAGGGTGGACAGTGATAGCCTTTTTTCCTAGGATGGAGAAAGCTAGCACGAGGGGACACAGCTTTAAATTAAGGGTATGAGTTATAGGACGGATATCAGAGGTAGGTTCTTTACTCAAAGAGTGATTAGGGAGTGGAATGCCCTGCCTGCAGCTGTTGTAGATGCGCCAAGTTTGGTGGCTTTTAAGAGGTTAGTTGATAAGTATATGGATGAGAAGGGAATGGTTTAGTTAGGAGGGGCATTGCTTTTTATTTTGGTCGGCACAACATCGAAGGCCGAAGGGCCTGTTCTGTGCTGTATTGTTCTATGTTCTATGTTCTATGTTCTATATGGTTTGTACGCGTACATTCAAACCAACAACAGGTTTATTGTAGGAGCTATTCCCTGTATACAGCAGACACTGAAACCAAGGCCTGTGAACCACCCCAATGTCATCACCAACAAATCATGCGAATGGGTCTTAAAGTCATCATACAACCACTTAAGCACATAACACAAACTTGGACACTAATACTGAGGTGGGATCAGCACATGTTGATTTTTTTTAATTTATTCACATGACATGGGCATTGTACAGACTGGCCAGTATCTGTTGTTCATCCCTAGCCATCCTTGGAAGGCAGGTCAGAGTCAACTACATTGCTGCAGCTCTGGAGTCACAGGTAGGCCGGACCAGATTTCCTTCCCTAAAGGACATTAGTGAACTAGATGGGCTTCTCCGACAATTGACAATAATTTCATGGTCATCAGTAGATTCTTAATTTCAAATATTTTGCTGTGATGGAATTCAAACCCAGGGCCCCAGAACATCAACTGAGTTTTTGGATTAATAGTTTAGTGATAGTACCTTTAAGCCACCACTTCCCCATATCAAGGCATGCAGTCAGGAAGAGGGGAAAGGATGTCTTATTTGTCAAATCAGCAGAGGGATAGGTTGCAGATGCATTCCACTGGAGGGGATGTAAATGAGAAGCTAGATGGAGTAACATAGAGCAGAACACTGATGGGTAGGCACACTGAGATGTTTGCCCCTATCACTATCAAGCAGCACAAAGGAATCCAGCTCCAATTTAACAGAGATTGCTCAGGGCTTGCACTGTGTGCAGCCTCTTCTCTAACTTCCTGTTCTGCTCAAACACAGAGACACTGTCACTGCTGCCCCCATACCTGTTACATCCATAATGTGGACAGATCACTCGCTCCTCAGTGAAGACCATGGAAACCTACAGTGCAGGAGAAGGCCCTTTGGCCCATTGAGTCTGCGCCAACTACAATCCCACTCAGGCCCTATCATAGAAGCAGCAGCACTCTCTAGCATTTGGAATACTGTGTCCAGTTCTGGTCGCCTTACTACCGGAAGGACGTGGAGACTATGGAGAAAGTGAAGAGGAGGTTTACCAGGATGCCGCCTGGTATGGAAGGTCTGAGTTACGAGGAGAGGTTAGGCAAACTGGGACTGTTTTCCTTAGAAAGACGTAGACTTAGAGGAGATCTGATAGAGGTGAACAAGATTATGAGGGGTATAGATAGAGTAAACAGGGTTGAGCTTTTTCCTAGGATGGACTCGAAGAGCACAACGGGTCACTGGATTAGGGTGAGGGGGGTAAGGTATAATTTGGATGCTAGAGGGAGTTTTTTCACACAGAGGGTGGTGGGGTATGGAATGCGCTGCCAAGTAAAGTGTTGGAGGCAGGCACTCTGGAGTTATTTAAGAAATACTTAGATGGGCACATGAACAGAATGGGAATGGAAGTGTATAGAAAACTGATTTAAAATAGGGATTATGAGCCTTGGGAGTCCCTGGGAAGTGTGTAAATAGATGATATTGGTGTGCTTGTTTTTATCCTACAGGTGCTTTGTTCCGCCTTGTTGTCTAACGAGGGGCATACACGTGATGGGTCGTGAGAGGGCTGCTCTTGGATTTTTTTGAGAGTATCCTAATGCCTCACATTGTTAGTGTACGCTTGACCTGGACCATTTGATGGGCAACACGACAGCTCAGTGACTATTGCTGTGCTGTGCAGATACATGGATTTGGGCCTGTGTCTGTGGGAGTTTGCGCATTCTCCCCATGCTTGCATGGGTTTTCTCCAGGTGCTCTGGTTTCCTCCCACATCCCAAAGATGTGCTCTTAGGCTGATTGGCAGAACAAATTCTTCCTAAATTGTCTCAAATTTGGTTCTAATGCATAGATCTATAAACATAGACAGGGATGACAGGGATCATGGGTAGAAGTGGGAACATCGGGGTGGCGGTGCGGGCTCGTTGGGCCGAAGGGCCTGTTTCCCGTGCTATTTTTTGTTCTTTGTTCTTTGTTCACATCATAGATACTCAATCTGATTTGATTGATTTGATTTATTATTGTCACATGATATACAGTGAAAAGTATTGCCTCTTGCATGCTATGCAGACAAAACATACTGTAATAGAGTACATAAGGGGTGAAGGGAAGGAGAAGATACAGAATGTACTGTTACAGTCATAATTAGGGTGCAAAAAAAAATCAACTTAATATATGGTAGGTTCATTCAAAAATCTGATAGCAGCAGGGAAGAAGCTGTTCTGGAGTTGGTTGGTACGTGACTTCAGACCTTTTCTCAACAGAAGAAGGTGGAAGAGAGCTTGGTGTAGCTGCTGCTCTGTCCAACATCATAAGGAAATACAAAGAGTTGTGAATGAAGCCCAGTCCATCACTCAAACCAGCCTCCCATCCAATGACTCTGCCTACATTTCCCATTGCCTTAGAAAAGCAGCCAACATAATTTAGGACGCCACACACTCCGATCCGCCCCACAGCATTTCCCTGGTCCTGCATTCAACCCTGAAACAGCTAGATAACAAGGACACCTATGTCAGACTCGTATTTATTGACTACAGCTCAACCTTCAACACCGTTATTTCTACGAAACTGATCTCCAAACTCCATGGCCAGGGCTCAGCCCCTCCCTCCGCGACTGGATCCTGAACTTCCTAACTCACAGACTGCAATCACTAAGAATAGTTAACAACACCTCCTCCATTATCATCCTCAACACCGGTGCCCCACAAGGCTGTGTTCTCAGCCCTGACTATACTCCTTACACACCTATGACTGAGGGGCCAAATTCCCTTCCAACTCGATTTCAAGCTCGCTGATGGCACTACTCTTGTGGGTCAAATCTTAAACAATGATGGGACGTAGGACAGGAAAGAGATAGAGAATCTGGTGAGCTACTGTGACAATCTTTCTCTATTCCCCAGCTATGACTGTAACACTCCATTCCGCACACCTTTCCCTCTCTATGAGCCGTATGCTTCATCTGTATAGTAAGAAATCTCAGAACACCAGGTTAAATCCCAGCAGGTTTATTTGATAGCACGAGCTTTCAGAGTGCTGATCCTTCATCAGGTGAGTTAGGTAGTACAAGCTTTCAGAGCATTGCTTCAAAAGCTTGTGCTACCAAATTAACCTGTTGGATTTTAACCTGGTGTTGTGAGACTTCTTACTGTGCCCACCTTAGTCCAACGCCAGTATCTTCACATCTTTTCTGTACAGCGCGCAAGAAACAATATTTTTCACTGTATACTAATATATGCAATAGTAATAAATTAAATCAAATCAAAAGAGTATGTCCAGAGTGTGGGGTCCTTAATCATGCTGGCTGCTTTTCCAAGGCAGTGGGAAATGTAGACGGAATCGATGGATGGGAGGCTGGTTTGCGTGATGGACTGGGTTTTGCTCCCAATCTTTTGTAGTTTCTTGTGGTTTTGGTCAGAACAGTAGCCACACCAAGCTGTGATACATCCGGAAAGGATGGTTTCTGTGGTGGACAGACCAAATCAGCTTGATTTCTGTTAAAATGTTTGAATTGGCCTGAATTTAAAGAGAGGCTTCATTCGGAAATATTCAAATCTGCTTTCCTTCAGTGTCAAACACAAAAGCAATCGATAAGCAACCCACCAACACCCCACTGCTTTGAACAACATCGGTGCATCTTGAAAATTGAAAACACTGCTCCACATTTGTCTCTCCCACACATAAGAGCTTACCTGCACATGTCGAGTTGTTTTGATTTGTTTGCGTGTCTTTTTTCCTAGGAAATAAATCTGTTTGGGAATGATTGAAGCTCCACATGGGTCTGAGTTTGGAGACTGAAATGTAGATGAAATTACCTCATTATTCTAAATAGACAACACTGACAATCCTGCATTTGGTTATTTTGCACATTTTCTTTTAATACACTTCGTTGCCTGGAGTACGAGCCAGAGGATGAAAATATTAAATGTGACGCATTCAAGCGTGTCACCTTCAGTGACATATTACAGAACCTGCACGCAGAAATCTTTTGTCTCAGCTCAATTGCATCATTCCCCCTTCCCTCCTGCTCCCAACGCCCCCGCCTCAGGCTATTCTTTCCCTTAAAAGAAAATATTTCTAAACTCCAGTGAGTCATCAGAGAAGATATGGATAGATAGCTCCATTGTTCTAGCGATTAACGTAATTAACTTCCGGGCAATATCTTTGTCATTTTTATAAGATTGGATTCCTGGTGAAAAATTGCTTCACATTTATAATAACTGTCCTTTAAAGTCTGTCAGTGGCACAGCTGCCTCAGAGCGCCAGGGGCTTGGGTTCGATTCTTCGGGTCACTATCTGTGTGGAATGTGTATGTTCTCGCTGTGTCTGTGTGGGTTTCTTCTGGGTACTCTGATTCCCTCCCACAGTCCAAAGGCGTGCAGGTTAGGTGGACTGGCCATGCTAAATTCCCCCTCAGTTTGCTCCTGTGAGCATGTGCCCTGTGATAGACTGGCACTCTGTCCTGCATGTCATTTGCCAAACCCCCAGTATCTGCCGGTACATCCTTTGAATGCCCGCGACCCTGTACTGGAATAAACAGTAAAGTCTGCCAAGGTGCAAATGCATTTTTTTTCAGCCTAGTGATATTTTCAGAAAGCTTTTTTTTTAGCAGTCCCGGATTTGTCTAACTCCTGACATTAATAACGCACAAGAAGACACCAGCAGTAAACATCGCCAACAAAACAAACACTTACAGTTTTGACTCCTCGCCATCTCCCCAGCTCCTGACTGCAATTGAACCTAATCGTGATCATTCAGGAAAAAATGCTGAATGATCCAATCATTTGAATTGCACGACCTAATCCAACACAGGCTTATGTATTCCTTCTGCGTTGTATCACCGCATGATTCTAGGGAAGTGGGAAATTGAGAATCAGATCCTATCTTCTCAAGGTATCCAGGGAGGTTTAAGAGGGGTGTGGTTTGGGATTGTGGTGAGGCTGATCTTAACAATAGGCCCAATTATTTTGCATTGTATTAGTCTGCCCCTGCCAAAGCTAACTCATGGGTAAGATTCGACAGGGGCAGCTTGGTTAGCAGACGGCACAGACAGGGGGTGAATGTGATCAGGAGGGGTGAGAGACAAAGGTCTGTGATCAACAGTGTGGGGAGCAGGGGGGCAGTGGTGAGAATGGGTTGCGAGAGATTGGGAGGCTTAATTGAGAGTCTGGAGCAGTGCTCTTACTCCCACTGAATGACAAAGACACTAAAAGAGCCACCAATTTTTGGGAGTTAGTTAGTTCAGTTGGTTAGCTTTGACATCAATAGCTTGGTGCTATTGAGACCAATCATACAGGTTCAAGAAAAAGTTGGGGGAAAGGAGAGAGCTGGGGAGGAAAGAGACAGCAATGGGGGAGGAGGCAGATAGACAGGTGGGGAAGATAGAGAGAAATGGGGGAAAAAGAGAAAGGTGAGGGAAAGAACCAGGGATGGAAAAAAATGATAGATGGGGGAAGAGAATGAGATGAGTGGAAGAAAGTGAGGTGGGGAAAAGAGGAGAAGAGAAAGAAATGGGGAAAGGGGAAAGGAGAGAGAGATGAGGGAAGAGAGATATGGAGAAAGGGGAAGTGAGAGAGATGAGGGAAAAGAGAGAGATGAGGAAGAGATGAGGGATGGGAAGATGGGGGAGGGAAAGAGAAAGAAAGATGGGGGAGTGGGAGAGAGAGAGAGATGGGAAGGGGAAAAGAGAGAGATGGGAGAGGGGAAAGAGAGACAGATTAAGTGAAGGAGGAAGAGAGATGGGGAAGGGAATGTGACGACAAGGTGCCCGAGTGTGATGACAAGGGGACTTCCACAGTAATTTAATTGCGGTGTTAATGTAAGCCTACTTGTGACACTGATAAATAATCTTTAAACTTTAAGAAGTGGAAGCAGAGAGACAGGAGGAAAGAGAAAGAGAATAGAGAAAAGAGAATTGGGAGGAAAGAGAGAGAGATGGGAGAAGAGAGAGAGATGGGGAAAGAGAGAGAGATGAGGAAAGAGAGAGAGATGAGGAAAGAGAGAGAGATGGGGAAAGAGAGAGAGATGGGGAAAGAGAGAGAGATGGGGAAAGAGAGAGAGATGGGAGAAGAGAGAGAGATGAGGAAAGAGAGAGAGATGGGGAAAGAGAGAGAGATGGGGAAAGAGAGAGAGATGGGAGAAGAGAGAGAGATGGGGAAAGAGAGAGAGATGGGGAAAAGAGAGAGAGGATGGGGGAAGAGAGAGAGATGGGGAAAGAGAGAGAGATGAGGAAAGAGAGAGAGATGGGGAAAGAGAGAGAGATGGGGAAAGAGAGAGAGATGGGGAAGAGAGAGAGATGGGGAAAGAGAGAGAGATGGGGAAAGAGAGAGAGATGGGGAAAGAGAGAGAGATGGGGAAAGAGAGAGAGATGGGGGAAAGAGAGAGAGATGGGGAAAGAGAGAGAGATGGGGGAAGAGAGAGAGATGGGGAAAGAGAGAGAGATGAGGAAAGAGAGAGAGATGGGGAAAGAGAGAGAGATGGGGAAAGAGAGAGAGATGGGGAAAGAGAGAGAGATGAGGAAAGAGAGAGAGATGGGGAAAGAGAGAGAGATGGGGAAAGAGAGAGAGATGGGGAAAGAGAGAGAGATGGGGGAAGAGAGAGAGATGGGGAAAGAGAGAGAGATGGGGAAAGAGAGAAATCGGAAAAAAGAGAGGTGAGGAAGAGGAAAGAGATGGGGAAGAGGATGGAAGAGAGAGAAATGAGGAGAAAGGGAGAGAGCTGTGGGAAAGAGAGATAGTGAAAAGAGAACTGTGGAAAGAGAGAGATGAGGCAAAGCGAGATGGGGGAAGAAGTAAAGGAAAGAAAGAGAGAGATGATGGAGGAGGAAGAGGAGAAGGAGACGACCTCCTCACTATGCAGTAATAGGGATTGTAGATACTATTCCAGGATTCAGAGTTAAAACTTTACCTCTAGAGAGGTGATGAAAGATGAGAATAACTGGCCAATAATGGAAAGATTTAAACAGTGCATGGGAATAGCCTCTTTCCTTTGAAATAACACTGACATATGGATTACCCACAGAGCTTGATCTACGGCATACTTCATTGGAGTGTGTTAAACAGGCCAAGTGGCAACTCCGAAATGGCCTCAGATCTCCACTGGAGGTTAAATGGCAGTGTCAACAGGACAGTGAAATCCATATCCGAAATGGGATAGGAGGAAGTTTGTGGGCTGAAGGACTTTGAAGGAGGTGGTCCAATGAAGGAGGAGTGTCCTTTATTGCTGAAAGTTAACCTTTAGTGAAAATATAAGTACATGATGGAACTTGTCAAGCAATTATCCAGTTCCCTCACAACTGTTTGGAAATGAAGAATCCAACAGTACAAGGAGGGACATGATGATGAGGATGCTATATGCTGTTTCATTCAGTTCTCAGAGCAAGCAAAGCAAAGTTTTGAATTTGTACACGTTCTGGAACACACTATGTGGAATTTTCCCTAAAATCTTCTATTGTAAACAGCAGGAAAGCAGGACTGTTCCGTGTGCCGTTTCTTAGGCATGCTCCCTGTCTCAATCTTTCAACACGGTGCAATGAAAAAGCCTGCATGTGAATCACACTAAATCATGGAGATTTCAGGTGCGTGATTCCCCCAGAGTGGCTGCAGCTGTACACCAGTTTCGTTATTAGTCACAAGTAACGCTTACGTTAACACAACAATGAAGTTACTGTGAAATTCCCCTATTCGATACGCCTTGGCGCATGTTCAGGTCAAGCACCTAACCAGCTCGTCTTTTGGACTGTGGGAGGGAACCAGAGCACCCAGAGGTAAACCCACGCAGACAAGGGGAGAACATGCAAACTCCACACAAGCAGTGATCCAAGCCGGGAATCGAACCGGGGTCCCAGGTGCTGTGTGGGTGCAGTGCTAACCACTGTGCCACTGTGCTGCCGAGTCATTGAGGATCATGGCTGAGGCCTAGAGAGCTTGGCCCAATCCCAGAAGGCACATGCAGCTGGCCTCAAGAATATGGCCCAGTCTCAGTGGGCTATCAATGAAAGGATCCAAAGCTTGGCCAGACTCATAGAAACATAGAAATATGGGAATTAGGAGTGAGAGTGAGCAATTCAGCCCTTTGAGCCCACTCCGCCATTTTATATCATCATGGCTGATCTCCATCTCATCTTAACTCCACTTCCCTGCCTTTTCCCCTTTGCCCTTTATCCTGCGTTTCATCAAATATTTATCTATCTCTTTCTTAAATCCATTGATTGATTCTGCATCCAGTGCACACTGGAGCAGAGTGTTCCATAGGTTCACAACCCTCTGTGAAAAGTAGCTTCTCCTTCTCTCTGTCTTGAACCTCCCCCCTCTTACTCTTCAACCATGACTTCTTGTCCTAGACTGTTCCAGAAGGGGGGAACATTTGGTTAATATTTACTTTATCAATCCTGTAGAGTACTTTATACACCTCAATCGAATCCCCCCTCACTCTTCTGTACTCCAGCAAGTACAAGCTCAAGCTGCTCAATCACTCCTCATACAGCAGCCATTTCAAACCTGGAATTAATCCAGGGAACCTCTTCTGAGCCATCACCATATCCTTCCTCAAAGAAGGTGACCAAAATTAAACATAATATTCCAAATGTGGTCTCATCAATGCCTTATACAATTGTAACAATACGTCTCTACTTGTATACTCTAGATCCTTTGCAATAAATGCCAAGATTCCATTTCTTCAGGGTCTCCCACTTTCTATGCCTCTTAGCTTTGACAAAGGGTCACCTCGGCTTGAAACATCAGCTCTTTTCTCTGCTTACTGATGCTGCCAGACCTGCTGCGATTTTTTTCCAGCGTTTTCTCTTCTGGCCAAGATTCCATTTGCTTTCCTTACAGCAATCTGCATCTGCCTACCCACTTTCTGAGACTCATGCACAAGGACACCCAGATCCTTCTGCATAGACGCCTATTGAATCTGCTTTCCCACTTAAATAGTAATTTGCCCTTTTATTTTTCCAGCCAAAATGGATAGCCTCGCACTTGTCCACATTTAACTCCAACTGCCAAATTCTGGTCCATTCACCTAACCTGTCAATAGCCATTCGTAAACATTTTATCTCTTCATCACAGCCTGTTTTCCCACCTATTTTTGTGTTGTCAGCAAATTTTACTGTGTTACACTCTGTTCCTGCTTGTAAATCGTCGATATAGATTGTAAATAGTTGTGGTTTGAGAACTGAGCCCTGTGGGATACCATTAAGTTACAGATCGCCAACTAGAGAAGGACCAATTTACACCAACCCTCTGCTTTTCATCAGGCAACAAATCTTCAATCCAAGCCACTACTCTACTCGCAACACCTTGGACCCTAACCTTCTTATCAGTCTCTTGTATGGCACCTTATCAAATGCCTTCTGGAAGTCCAGATAGATCATATCAACAAGACTCCCATTATCTACCTTGCTGGTTACATCCTCAAAGAACCCTAGCAGGTTTGTCAGTCAAGATTTACCCTTCACAAAACCATGTTGACTCTGGTGAATTGAATTTTGTCTTTCCAGATGCTCAGTCACGACCTCATTAATGATCAACACCAGCAATTTTCCCACCACAGAGGGCAGGCTGACAGGTCTATAGTTTCCCACTTTTTGCCTTTCTTCTTTTTTGATTAAGGGCATCGAATTAATATGTTTCCAATCCAGGAAACATACCTTTCCGGAATCCAGGGAATTTTGGAGTATCGTAACAAATGCATCCGCTATCTCTACTGTCACCTCCTTTAAAACCCTACAGTGTAGGCCATCAGGTCCTGGGAACTTACCTACTTTTAAACCCTTCAGTTTATGGAGGATCTTTGCCCTGGTTATAGCCCTCTCAGGGGGCTAAAGCTGAGGGATCGAACACCATGGGACAGATGCATGTGGGCCTCCAGGTAACACTGAGGCCTCTGCAGCTCACCCCAGCTGCCCTTCCTGTCCTATGGAGTGTCCCAGGAGCCCAACGGAGGAGGAAGTGCTGGAGCCTTTGCAGTGGCCTTCCATCCAAGAGACTCTGTCTGTCCACAGCCCTTCCGAATCCCCTCTTCCTGATACCAGCACATTTCACAGGCAGCAAGTAGGGCCAAACAGGGTGGCACGATTAAATCCGTGACACTCAAAAGTCAGCCAGGGCCTTCTAAGACCCGGGTTCGATTCCTGGCTTGGCACCACAGACCTTGGGATCTGGTACACAGCTGAGCGCCTCTACCTCAGATGCAAATCGTGAGGGGAACGCCTAGATATAGCAGTAGGTCACATAAAGCTGAGACAATTTAGGGTCACCTTGAGGACAGGAATGAAGGTATGCACTGAATCATAGAATCATAGATCCTTACAGTGCAGAAGGAGGTCACTCAGCCCATCAAATCTGCACCAACCACACTTCTACCCAGGCCCTATTCTCATAACCCCACATATTTACCCTGCTAATCTCTCTGACACTAAGGGGCAATTTATCATGGTCAATCAACCTAAATCCACATGTCTTTCAGACTGTGGGAGGAAACTGAAGCACCCAGAGGAAACCCACGCAAACACAAGGAGAACGTGCAAGCTCCACACAGACAGTGACCCAAGCCAGGAGTCGAACCCGGATCCCTGGCGCTGCGAGGCAGCAGTGCTAACCCCCGTGCCACTGTGTGCCCCGTGTTAGGGTTTTGGTGATTGTCAATTTACAAACTCACTAATTGGTATTATTACACCCCACAGTGTGACTGATCTGTCTGTGATAGGCCTCCCACAGAGATGACTATTCCCTGCATGGTATGCATTGAGGCTCAGAATGACATTCTGCATAAAACAGGCCCTTCAGCCCATTGAGTCTGCAATTCCTAGTTCCTATGCCAGATGCTTTGCTGGCAAGGTTCTCCAAGCACTTACCTGAAAACAGCTTGAGGTTTGCAAGGTCTTCGGCCCCCAGTGCTGATATGGGCCTCCTCCTGTCCCCACCTTTCCCTCATGAGATTACATCCTCATCACCCTCCAGGCCCTAGGACCAGTCCCCACATCCGCATCCCAGCAACATCCGCCTTCCATCCCGGGGGTATTGGGCCGCACGGTGGGGGTCCCCAAACCCCTCCTGCACAGGATATATACAGGTCGGCTAATCTGTTCAGTGGAATCTTTGAACTCATTCACAAGTTAAGGGGTTAGGGTAAGAAAGAGGGCCTGGGTAAGATACTCTGTTAGAGAGCTGGGGCATATTTGATGGGTCGAAAGGTCTCATTCTGTACTGGAAGGATTTTATGATTCTCTGATGATCCTATGAGCACAGGTAAACCTTTCAGACAACAGAATGAGGTTTATATGTGTTGGGAGTAAAGCCTCCTCCCAACTCCTGAAATTGATTGTCACGAGTGGTAATTTCACGTCACAGCAGAGACCTCAAAATCAACTGTTTCCAAGCCTTCTAAACATAGCAGTTATTAAAATAACTGTTCAAGTGCTGTATTTAAAATATTCTAATTCTATTCTTTCTGTATCAGCCCGATCCAGTAGGCCGCAGATTTCCCTCTGGGCCAGAAAGCCGTGGGTTTGGATCCCACCATCAAGCGTGTAATGTAGTCTGATAGTCCAGTGTAGCAATCAGGATGTATCACAGGCTGGAACCAGAATTCTTCAGTTAACACATTAACCCCAGGTCCTGGATTGCTATTCAGTGGATGTTGTAGCTGCTTGTAAGGATCTGGTTGAATGAGTGTCCAAGAAGGGCAAAATCAAATGGCCCAAAGCTACCACTTCATGCAAACACATCTAATTTCTTTTTTAACTCACAAATGAAATACAGTTATTTTCTAAATAGCAAATGCTTGACTGTGGATTCCAATGGGTATCACTGTTCAGAACCTTCCATTTGTTTCCCAGGATCAATTATTAATTTCTGGGAAATACAGAAGAATTTTACGTATTTTAAATAAATGGCCATTTTAAAAAATTTATCAGTATCACAAATAGGCAATGAAGTTACTGTGAAAATCCCCTAGTCGCCTGTTTGGGTACACTGAGGGAGGATTTAGCATGGCCAATGCACCCTAACCAGCATGCCTTTCTGACTGTGGGAGGGAACTGGAGTTCAGAGAAAACCCATGCAGATACGGGGAGAACATGCAGACTCTGCACAGCCAGTGACCTGGGCTGGGAATTGAACCTTGGTCTCTGGAGCTGTGAGGCAGCAGTGCTAACCGCTGTGCCACTGTATAAACCCCTGATGTCCTGAAGAAGGTTTATTTACTTAGGCAGGAATTCTCTGGCCGTTCATGCCCTGCCACCACTGCCGGCGAGAATGAAGAATTTGGCACTCAACCAAATCTCCCGTTCAGTGCAGTGGGACTGGAGAATCCCAGCCAAGAGCAAAGTCGAAGAATCCAGCTCAAAAGTGTCACTTTACAACCCTCTGGACAATTTCAGACCATACTCTCTGTACCATTTCCTTCATATGTTTCGGTTTTTTATTCATATCTTTTGCACAAAGCCGATAGCAAACCTACTCCTGGCACATCTTTTGCTTCTTTATTCTATTTCTTGCCTCGCTCACCAGCATTCACTTTGGACCAGGAAGACTGAGGCTGGAATTTCTGACCATTCACACCCCACTACCCCTGTCAGCAAGGATGGAGGACTTGACACTTAGCCAAAGCTCCATCCACTTCAGTGAAACCAGACAATCGCACTGGTGTAAACAGCCAGAGACTCCCGCTCTAAGTCTCAATCACTCCACTCTTCTGTTTGTACATAAAGTTCTCCAGCATCCAGCGGAGTATTCTGTTTTGTGATGTGTTTTCTGGTTTGTAGGCTGTGCCCCAACTGTGCCACTGTAACATTGAGGTCAAAATCGTAAGTCTGGTGTAAGATGTCACACTCTGATGTAATCAGGGGGCGATCTGCGCTAAACTGCTCAAGAGTCCCTCATCCACAACTTCAGTAAAAGTGACTGCACGTGATAAACTTGACCTATGACCTAATTCGCTAACATGCCAAACTCAGGCACATCGGAAATTAGCATCCCCTTGGTTAGTGTAAGTTTTTTTCATTCATTCGTGGGAAATGGGTGTCACTGGCTGGTCCAGCATTCATTGCCGATCCCGAGTTGCCCTCGAATTGAGTGGCTTGCTAGGCCATTTCAAAGAGCAGTTAAGAGCCAATCACAGTGCTGTGGCTCTGGAATCACATGTAGGCCAGACCAGGGTAAAGTTGGCAGATTTCCCTCGCTAAACGACATTAGTGAACCGGATGGGTTTTTCCAACAATCGACAATGGTTTCATGGTCATCAGGAGATTCTTAATTCCAGGTATTTTTTATTGAATTCAAATTTCATCATCTGTCATAGTGGAATCTGAACCCAGGTCCCCAGAAAATTAACTAAGTTTCTGGATTAATAATCTAGTGACTATACTACTAGCCACCCTCCTGATGGGATTGACAATCCTTGTTAGACAAATGCTTTCTCTCATCTGAGTCCTGTTCAAACTGCCTTTTTCCTCAAGCTCCAACATTTTGTAGATAGTCCAGTACAAAGATTAGAAACTTTTTTAATGTCTTCTACGATTTTTCTATGCGGCTGCAAGATCTATTCAGATTATTAGTTAAAGGCCAGAAATTTGTCAGAAGCTGGATTCGAACTCACTCCTCCAGGGTAGACGGCAACATGAACACAGCACTTTAGATCCTGACTGACAAAGTGGAATGTAAATTAAAACACTGTTAAGGTTCGAACTCAAAGTTCTCTGTTCACCTGATGGGCACATTAACCAACTAAGCCACAACTCCGACATGCAGGCACTTGGACAATGATATACCTCAGTGGGGGTGGAGTTATGCAGGGTTTTAAGTTTATTTATTATTGTCACAGGTAGGCTTTCATTAACACTGCAATGAAATCACTGTGAAAATTCCCTAGTCATCACATTCCGGGGCCTGTTCGGGTACACTGGGGGAGAATTTAACACAGCTAATGCAACTAACCAGCACATCTTTCGGACTGTGGGAGGAAACCAGAGCACCCAGATATGGCGAGAACCCAGCAGACATGGGGAGAATGTGCAAACTCCACTCAGGCAGTGACCCAAGCTGTACCACTGTAATTTTGTGGTCAAAACCATAAGTCTGGTGTAAGAAGTCACATTCTGCTGTAATCAGGGGGTGATCTACACTAAACTGCTCAGGAATCCCTTTTCCACCAACTTCAGTAGAAGTTTATCACTGCGTATGCACGTGACCTATGATCTAATTTGCAAGATAAAATAAGACCAAGTGAGCTCCCAGCTCTGAAAAGGCTCGATGCTGCTCTCTGTGGGTAATGTGTGGTAGAGGGGGAAAAGAGGATAAATTGTTCACAATGGCACTGTGGAGATGTGGGCAACCTATCCCCATTTCCAGAATAAAAACAAATTACAATGGCTGCTGGAATCTGAAACTAAAAGAGAAAATGCTGGAGAATCTCAGCAGGTCTGGCAGCATCTGTAAAGGGAGAAAAGAGCTGACGTTTCAAGTCCAGACGACCCTTTGTCAAAGCATCATCTGGACTCGAAACATCGGCTCTTTTCTCTCTTTACAAATGCTGCCATCCCCATTTCCAGAAGATTAAAATGGGATTTATAGAAGGCTTTCTAACAACAGAAATTTTGAAGATGTATCTAAGCATTCTGCAATTTAATGTCCTTCAGTAAATATCAGAGAAGAACAAGCGTTTCCAAAGTATGCTGAAGCCATCTGCTGGCCATGAGTTAGTACTGAGCTAATACTTTTGACTCCAATCACAATTCAAAGAGGGGAGAAATAAAGGAAGGCCCTTTGATATCGCTTACATCATACTATTCAAGAACGGAAATGCCATTTTATCCCAGTGAATAAAAATATCCTAATTTAACTCACAGATAAAAGCAAATTACTGAGGATGCTGGAATCTGAAACCAAAACAGGAACTGCTGGAAAACCTCAGCAGGTCTGGCAGCGTCTGTAAGGAGAGAAAAAAGCTGACGTTTTGAGTCCAGACCACCTTTTGTCAAAGCCCTAATTTAAATCTATTTCCTGCACTCTGAAGTGTGTGTGTCAAGATGTTACATTCTATATGCAGACCATATGACACATGAACATCCGAATAAGGAGCAGGAGTAGGCCAATTGGTCCTTTGAGCCTGGTCCGCCATTCAATAAGATCATAACTGATCTGACTGTAATCTCCAGCCTATCCCTGATAATCTTCACTTCCATATTAATCAGGAATCTTATCTCTGCCTTAAATGGGGCAAGTTGATATTTTTAAAAGCGATTCACCTCTGAACAGAAATATCCTCTGTACCCTGACAAGATCCCTCAGGATCTTATATGTTTCTCTTACTCGTCTCAATTCTATTGGATACAAGCCTAGCCTGTCCCACCTTTCCTCGCAAGACAACCCACCCATTCCAAGTATTAGTCATGATGTGGAGATGTGGTGTTGGATTGGGGTGAACACAGTGAGAAGTCTCACAACATCAGGTTAAAGTCCAACAGGTTTATTTGGAATCATGAGCTTTTGGAGTGCTGCTCCTTCATCAAGTGAGGGAAGAGTGGGATTCACAAACACAGCATATATAGACAAAGACACAATTATAAGATAATGGTTGGAATGCAAATCTTTTCGGGTAATCAAGTCCTTATAGGTACAGACAGTGTAAGTGGAGAGAGGAATGATCACAGGTTAAAGAGGTGTGAATTGTCTCAAGCCAGGACAGTTAGGATTTTGCAGACCCAGGTCAACTGATGGGGGTGACATATAGTGTGACATGAACCCAAGATCCCAGTTGAAGCTGCCCTCATGCGTGTGGAATTAGTATTAGTATTAGTCAAGTAAACTTTCTCTAAACTGCTTCTAATGTATTTACACTTTCTTTAAATACAAAAGCCAATACTCTACACAAAACTTCAGATGCGGGCTCACCAACACCATGTATAACTGAAACATAACTTCCTTTCTTTTGTAATGAATTATCCTTACAATAAACAATCACATTCTATTAGCTTTCCTAATTACTTGCTGTACCTGATATGATTCTTGTACCAGGACATCCAAATGAAGAGAAGCTAGAAAAAGCAATAAGAACCCTAAAAAAATGACATTGAGAAAGGAAAATGTCAGTATTGCGGCCATTTGAGCAGAGCTGAAAAATTATAGAGATTTCTTCCAAGGGGCATAGTGGAAGGCAGCTTGTTAACCAGAGGTAGCTGGATGATGGGCGAGACAAAGTGGTTGTAGATCAGTTACAGTGGATGTGTGAGAATAGCATAAGGCATCATGGTGTACAATGACTGTAGACCTCGGGTGGCATGGTGGCAGGGGTGGCACAGTGGTTAGCATTGCTGCCTCACAGCTCTAGGGATCCAGGTTTAATTCCCAGCTTGGGTGACTGTCTGTGCATCATACTCTTCTCATGTCTGTGTGGGTTTCCTCCGGGTCCTCCAGTTTCCTCCTACAGTCCAAAGATATGTGGGTTAGGTGGATTGGCTGTGGTAAATTGCTCCTAATTGTCAGGGGGAATAGCTAGGGTAAATGTATGGAGTTATGGGGATAGCGTCTGGTGGGATTGTGATTGGTGCAGATTTGATGGGCCCAATGGCCTCCTTCTGCACTGTGGGATTCTATGATTCTACGACTCTATGATCTTCTGATGGAATAGCTCCAAAGCAGCAGCAGTTAGATTTGATCGTACATGCTGGGGGCAGAAATACAGCTGATTCCCTCGATGTCTGAGTGGCTCCTACAGTTTCCTTCCTATTTATACTCTGGCACTCAGTGACTGCAGAGCTGATCAGGCAATCTGATCACAACATGGGGAGACCACACAGTTTAAACACTTTTACATTACTACCGGGGGCTGGAAGAAACTCTATCAGGTCTAATTTGCATTGTGACTTCTGCAAACATTTACAAAATTGCCCATTTAACATCAATATTGGATACCAAAGGATGGAAAGATGGGGATAGTCATCAACATTGACAATTTTCAGTCTGTTCCCATAGTTACTGACTCCATCAACTTCCTTGGCAGTACACTGAGATTAGGCCGTCTGTTCACAACCTAGGTGTCACATTTGATCCCAAGTTGAGTTTCCAACTTCATATTTATGTCATCATTAAGCCCACTTTTTTCCTTCTCTGTAACATCACCCAACTATGTCCTGCTTCAGTTCATCTGCTTTGTTGCCTCCAGATCCAATTCTTTCAACGAACTTGTCTCCCACATTTTACCTTCTGTAAACCTGACGTCATCTGAGATTTTTCTGCCCATGCCATAGCTCACAGGGAATGTCATTTTCCTATCACCACTGTGCTCGGTGGCCTACATGGAGTCCTGGTCAAGTAATGTCTTGATTTTAAAATTCTTGGCTGAATTTTCCAGCTGTTCACATCCCGCCACCATTGCAAGTGAGGATGGAGAATTTGGCGTTCAGCCAAATCTCCATTCACTGTCGAGGGACTAGAAAATCCCACAGGCATGAGTGACTGGAAAGTTCCACCCCTTATTTTGGTTTTCAAATCCCGCACAGCTTCGAACCTCCCCTTATCTGTAAAATCATCCAAACCCACAGACCTCTGAAAAATCTGTGCGGCACTAATTCTGACCTATGGAATATCCCCGAGTTTTGTCAACAAAATGAAGGAGATTGTCATCGATTCCAGGAAGTGTAGAGGAGAGCATGCCCCTACATCAATGGGGACGAAGTAGGAAGGGTCAAGAGCTTCAAGTTTTTAGGTGTCCAGATCACCAACAACCTGTCCTGATCCCCACCATGCCAACACTGTAGATAAGAAAGCCCACTGACACCTCTACTTTCTCAGAAGACTAAGGAAATTTGGCATGTCGGCTATGACTCTCACCATTGCACCAGAGAAAGCATCCTTTCTGGTTGTACCATAGCTCAGTATGGCTCCTGCTCTGCCCAGAATTGCAAGAAACTACAAAAGGTCGTGAATGCTGCCCAATCCATCATACAAATCAGCCTCCCATCCATTGACTCTGCCTATACTTCCCGCCCCCTTGGCAAAGCAGCCAGCGTAGTTAAGGACCCCACACCCCCGACATTCTCTTTTCCACTTGTACCAACCGACTCAAGAACAGCTTCTTCCCTGCTGCTGTCAGAGTTTTGAATGGACCTACCTTGCATTAAGTTGATCTTTCTCTACACCCTAACAATGACTGTAACACTACATTCTGCACTCTCTCGTTTCCTTCTCTATGAACGGTATGTTTTGTCTGTATAGTGCACAAGAAACAATACTTTTAACTGCATGTTAATACATGTGACAATAATAAATCAAATCAAAACAAAATATAACCTCTCAAAGTTTGCAGAGGATACCAAGTTGTGTGGGAAGGCGAACTGTGATGAGGATGCAGAGATCCTTGAGAATGATCTGGACAGACTGGGTGAGTGGGCTAATCAATGGCAGATGCAATACAGTTGGATATATGTGAGGCAATCTCTAACAACTATTTAATTAATTCATCCATGGGACATGCTGACCAGCATTTTTTGCCGATTCATAGTTGCCCAAGGGCAGCTGAGAGTCAACCACATTGTTGTGGGCCTGCAGTCACATGTAGGCCAGACCAGGTAAGACCAGCAGATTTCCTTGCCTGAAGGACATTAGTGAATCAGATGGATTTTTCCAACAATCGACTATAGTTTCACGGTCATCAGTAGATTCTTAATTCCAGATTTTTTTTATTGAATTCAAATTCCACCATCTGCTTGGCAGCATTCGAACCCAGGTCTCCAGAACATTAGCCCAGTTTCTGGATGAATAGTCCAGTAATAATACTACTTAATTATCACTCCCACTACTACTGCAGGACTGAGACTTCATGGATTATGCTGTGTCTGATGCAAACATTGATTAGAATATAGATTCCCCATAGTGCAGGAGAGACCATTTGGCCCATTGACTCTGCACCAATTCTCTGCCAGGGTGTCATACCCAAGGCCTCTCCCCTAGTAATTCCACACAGTTACCATGGCTAATTCCATCTACCATATACATCTGGGACTCTAAGAGGCAAATTAGCATGTCCAACCCACTTCATCTGCACACCTTTGGAGTGTGGGAGGAAACCGGAACATCCCAAGGAAACAGAGAATGTGTAGACTCCACATAGATAATGGCCCAAGGCTGGAATTGAAACCAGTTGACTGGCACTGCGAGGTAGCAGTACTAACCACTGTGCTGCCTTAATTGGAATGCATTAAAGTTAAAATTTATTTATTAGCCACAAGTAAGGTTACTGTGAAATTCCTCTAATCACACATTCCAGCACCTGCTCAGGTCAATCCACCTAACCAGCACGTCTTTACAGCTGTGTTAGGAAACCAGAGAGTACAGAGGAAACCCACGTAGACATGGGAAAAATGTACAAACTCCACACAGACGGTGACCCAAGCCAGGAATCTGGTGCTGTGAGGCAGCAATGCTAACCACTGCGCCACCGTGATCACATCATTCATAGGATACTGAAGCTCTTAACCATGAACCTTGTCTTCCTCTGGTGAATCCCACGGATAATTGATGGTCAAATTGAACAAATTGTTAAAAATAACATGGGGGCTAAGGGCAATATGCTACTTGCACAGGGCAAATGATGTTAATGAGTTGCAAATTTAGAAAAGGTTCACATTTCACTGCTAAAGTCTTGATCCCTAACTTATCTGTCTGATTTGCGGTTTGTTAACGGTATTTCCAGTCAACATGTCACCACTTTCTCAGCAAGATTCAGCCCATTGTTAATTCCATTTTTCAAATTAAATTAGATACCTTCCAAGTAATACAAAACATGAAAGAGGTTCATTATGTGCTTCGCTGCTTATTAAATTATCATCAGTGTATAGCAACTTTCATCACATCACCCAGGAAATGCAAAGGAATATACATTCATGGCCTTAAGTGAATACTGTAAAATTTGTTCCCGCATGGACAGTGATAGCCTTTTTTGGACAGTGATAGCCTTTTTCCTAGGATGGAAAAAGCTAGCACGAGGGGACACAACTTTAAATTAAGGGGTATGAGTTATAGGACGGATATCAGAGGTAGGTTCTTTACTCAAAGAGTGATTAGGGAGTGGAATGCCCTGCCTGCAGCTGTTGTAGATGCGCCAAGTTTGGTGGCGTTTAAGAGGTTAGTTGATAAGTATATGGATGAGAAGGGAATGGTTTAGTTAGGAGGGGCATTGCTTTTTATTTTGGTCGGCACAACATCGAAGGCCGAAGGGCCTGTTCTGTGCTGTATTGTTCTATGTTCTATGTTCTATGACCATAATTATCTCTCTAGACAAAGAAGAGTCTTTTCACTATTGCGCTCATAAGGCTGAATGTGTTGTCAAACGTGAAGGTGCATTTATCAAGGTTATCCTGGCCATGTTTCACGTACAGTACAGCTGCTGTAAATTCTTTTTCCCCAGTACCTTACATAGTATTGATCCTCCACCCACAATGTCTAAGTCTGTGGGCACATCAGTTTATGTTCATAACTTTAGTATAGATATAAATCAGTAGACCTATGATTACTGTGTTGAATAATATGTATTCATTATTAAATATATTTTAGTGAATGGAATTGAATCTGCCTCTGAGGTAATGCGATTATTTTAAAACTAGTGATTCTCTGTCAACCAACTCAAGGAAAATTTTATTTCTCTTTGTCCAATATAAGAATCTTAACCTTTAAGAAAATCGAATGAAACTTGGCAAACATTGCATCAAAAAATAGGAAAAACTTAATTCTATAAATTCAACTTGAAACTATACGAATTAGTAAGCCTTACTAGCTGAGTACGGTTTAATTATTATTCAGAAGTAAGTTGATATTAACACTGCAATGAAGTCACTGTGAAAATCCCCCAGTTGTCACAATCCAGCCCCTGTTCAGGTACATTGAGAGAGAATTTAACGTGACCAATGAACCTAATCAGTATGTCTTTTGGATTGTGGGAAGAAACCAGGATGCCTGGAGGAAACCTGCAGAGACCCAGGGAGAACATGCAAACTGCATTTGGAAAGTGACTCAAGCCAGGAATTGAACCTGGGTCCCTGGCGCTGTGAGGCAACAGTGCTAACTACAGTGCTACCATGCTGCTCTATGGTCTACAGTCATGTAATCTTCTAGCCCTTTGCAAGCAAGCCCACCCTTTGTTCTTCTCTCAGATGGACTTGATTGTTATCAGTTACTGAGGGGATTGGGGAGGCCTTGGACTGCATGTCCATAGGTGGCAGGACAAAGTGGACAAGGAGCTTAAGAAAATATAAGGAATACTTTCCTTTATTGGGTCAGGTATCGAATACAAATGCAGATGTAAAGGTGGAGCTGTATAAAATACTAATTAGACCACAGCTGGAATTTTGTGTACAGTTCTGGTCACCATTATAGGATGGACATAATTGCTCTGGAGAAATTGCAGAGGAGAGACTTACAGGAATGTTATCAGGGCTGCAGCTATGAGGAGGGATTGGATAGGTTACGGTTGTTTTCCTTAGAACAGAGTTGGCAGCTAACCTCCTCACTATGGACCACACAGCCAATTGCTGCAGTGTAAGACAGTAGGCTGAGAAGGTGCGCCATTCACTGGCTCCCTAGTTTGACTGGGCCTTCCTCTTGGCTAGCTAAGCTTTTGTTTCAGTATGCCTCTTCCACAATTTGATTTGATTTGATTTGATTTATCATTGTCACATATATTATCATGCAGTGAAAAGTATTGTTTCTTGTGCACTATGCAGACAAAACATACTGTTCATAGAGAAGAAAGTAAGAGAGTGCAGAATGTAACGTTACAGTTATAGGTAGGGTATAGAGATGGACCAAGTTAATGTGAGCTTGGTCCATTCAAAAATCTGATGGCAGCAGGGGAGAAGCTGCTCTTGAGTCAGTTGGTACGTGCCCAACTTTTGTATCTTTTCCCAACAGAAGAAGGTGGAAAACAGAATGTCCGGGGTGGGTGTGGTCTTTAATTATGCTGACTGCTTTGCCGAAGCAGCGGGAAGTGTAGACAGTGTCAATGGATGGGAGACTGATTTGCATGATGGATTGGACTACGTTCATGACCTTTTATAGTTTCTTGCGGTCTTGGGCAGAGCAGGAGCCATACCAAGCTGTGATACAACCAGAAAGAATGCTTTCTATGATGCATCTGTAAAAGTTGGTGAGAGTCATAGCTGATATGCCAAATTTCCTCAGTCTTCTGAGAAAGTAGAGACATTGGTGGGCATTCTCAACCGTAGTGTTGGCATTGGGGGGGGTGGGGAGGGATCAGGACAGATTGTGGTGATCTGGACACCTAGAAACTTGAAGCTCTCATTGCCGGTTTATCTTCATTATTGAAAATGGCAGTTATGTGTATATGTAGAATCATTCTAACATGGCAATAGAGTCTGATTATAGACTTACATAACTTTCCACAGTATGGACAATTGCCTTTTGAGCTTGCGTTTTGACCTTTGTTCATAAAATCATTGAAACCCTATAGTGCAGAAAGAGGCCAATGGGCCATCGAGTCTGCACCGACTATAATCCCACCCAGGCTCTGTCCCATTTCCCTACATACTTACCTGCAAATCTCTCTAACCTACGCATCTCAGGATACTAAGAGGTAATTTTACTATGGCCAATCGACCTAACATGCATATCTTTGGACTGTGGGAGGAAACCGGAGCTCTTGGAAATGGCCTGAAAACTGTATCTACCAATTCCCATTTCTGGTTTTAGAAACATAGAAAAGCTACAGCACGTACAGGCCCTTCGGCCCACAAAGTTGTGCTGAACATGACCCTACCTTAGAGATCACTAGACTAGGTTTTAGGTAGAGGTCCTACACAGTTTGTTTAGACACTGCTACATGGTTCTTCGCCAGTTGGCATCCGAATTAGGAATGCACGTTTAATCGATGATTGGTCTTTGCATGCTATCTAGAATCATAGAATCATACAGTGCAGAGAGTGACCATTCAGTCCATCAAGTCTGTCAATCACCATCTCACCCAGGCCCTATCCCCATAACCCCATGCATTTACCCTAGTCAGTCTCCCTGACACTCAGGAGCAATTTAGCATGGTCAATCCACTAACACACACATCATTAATCTGTGGAAGGAAACCGGACAACCAGAGGAAACCCATGCAGAATGGATGGGTTAATGTGCAAAATGGGTAGAATGTGCAAATTCCATACAGACAGCAACCCAAGGTGGGACTCAAACCAGGGTCCCTGGCGCTGTGAGGCAGCAGTGCTAATCACCGTGCAACCATGTACATTGTACCTGACATATATAACATATCTGGCAGTATTTAGCCATTTTTTTATGCAATCCTGGTCATTAAAAAGGTTTTAGTATTTTAGCCTGTGTTTTCCTAGTATTCATGACCTACCTCTGGAATTTTGTAAGCCATTTGTAAAATTATGTCATGATACTTACATGAAACTACTAGTTGTTAACCATTGCCCATTCTTCATCTGCTGGTCTCCAGTTCCAAATTAGCACTTTGTCTTTTGAGTAATTTGTTCTCAGGTATTGCTCTGATTCAGTTTCTGAGTAGGCTCTTTGATACAGCTCTCTCAACTCAGGATTAGCCTGTTGCATTTCTACTAATAAAGATGGCCTCAACATCTCAGACTCATTTTACATTCTTCCTTTTTGATTGGGTTCTGTTGCCTCACAGTGCCAGGGACCCCATGTTTGATTTCACTCTTAAGGGACTGTGTGGAGTTTGCACATTCTCCCTGTGTTTGCGTGGATTTCCTCCAGGTGCTCTGGTTTCCTCCCACAGTTCAAAGATGTGCGGGTTAAGTGAATTGACCATACAAAATTGTTTCTTTGGGTCCCAAGATGTGTCCATTAAGGGGATTAGTGGGGTAAGTATGTGGGGTGATGCGGATAACACAAGGGGCTGGGCCTGAATAAGATGCTCTGTGGGAGAGTTGGGTGCAGACTCAATAGGCTAAACGGCATCATAAGGATTCCATTCTAGGTTTTCAAAAATAGCATCAAATAACTGAATTGTAATTCATGGTGAATGATTGGATCTTAGGGAGTTTCATGGAACAAAGGGACTTTGGAGTTGAAGTGCATGGTTCTCTAAAGGTGGAGCCACAGGTAAATGGGGTCGTGAAGAAGGCTTTTGACATGCTGGTCTTCATCAGTTAGGGCATCGAGTATAGAAATTGGGAAGTTATATTGCAATTGTACAGGACATTGGTGTGGCTACACCTGGAGTATTGTGTTCAGTTTTGGTCGCCTTGCGATAGAAAAGATGTTATTAAACTGGTGAGAGTGCCGAAGAGAAATACAGGGATGTTACCAGGACTCAAGGGACTGAGTTACGGGGAAAAATTGGAAGGGCTAGAACTTTTCTCCTTGGAGCGGAGGAGACTAAGGGTGTGATTTTGTAGAGGTGTATAAGATCATGAGAGATATGGATAGGGAAAAAGCACTCAGTCTTTTTCCTAGGGTTGGGAATCAAGAACTAGACAGTATAGGTTTAAGTTAAGAGGGGAAAGATTAAATGGGAACTTCAGGAGCAACATTTTTATACAGAGGGTGGTACGTACGTGGAATGAGCTGTCAGAAGAAGTGGTTGAGGCAGGGATATTGATAACATTTAAAAGGCATTTGCACAGATACATGGACAGGAAAGATTTAGAGAGATATAGGCCAAATGCAGGCAAATGGGGTTAGCATAGGTGGGCATTTTGTTCAGTGTGGACCAGTTTGTTCCATGCTGCAGATTCTATCTCCCTTTTTCACAGAAGCTTCCTCTGCCTATCTTATTTTATGGACCTGACATGTCGTTACAGCCAGGAAACAATGCAGGATGCTCTTTCTCCTGTAGTCTCTCAGTTTCTTTCAATCCCATTGGTTTTTCCAATATCTTCGGTGAAGTTAATATCTTTGGAGTAGCCAGATCATTCCCCAAGAAAAAAATCAATCCCTGCTGTCAGGCTTTTATGTACTATGCCAACTGTAACTTTCTAAAAGGACTCGATATAATGGGACCAGTTTATAACCTGTGTGGACACTCTCAATTAATATTTTTCCTTTTATTAACCTGTATAGAATAGAAATTTTATTGGAAGCCAGCATCAGTTGTTGACTTTCTCTAGTGTCTCTCAATATCTTTACTGGCCTACCTTGATTAGAAGAATAAGGGACTATCTCTCCAGTAAATAATATCTTTAAGCCCTTCCATAATTATTTTTCTGAATTTACTTGACCAATCTAAGGAATTACCCTGATCTCGTTGGTAGATACTGAATTCTTCAGGTGCATCTGCACTAAGGCCATTGTTTTGTCCCATGTCTCCTTCTCAAAATTAGTTCCCCAGAAAGATTCTTCAGGCATCACTACTAGTGCCATAAGTTTCCCAATTAATTCCCAGTAGTTAGTTGTGGTATGTGCAGTTTTATTGTAAAGTTTTACAACACCAATTTTAAATCCAACCAATTTATTTGATAGTAAATCCGCGAGCTTTCGACTTTACAGCCTTCGTCAGGTAAATGCAGCGTTCTGATCTGCAGAGGCACTCATATCCACACGTGTCGATATGAACACTGCATTTGCCTGACAAAGGCTGTAAAGTCGAAAGCTCGCGGATTTAATAAATAAATTGGTTGGATTTAAAATTGGTGTTGTAAAACTTTACTGAGTTTACCCCAGTCCAACACCGGCAGTTTTATTGTAATCATAGAATCCACAGTGCAGATGGAGACCATTACTAACAACAATCCCATCCAGTCCTGCCCAGTCCCTGTTACCCCACATATTTATTCTGCTGATCTCCCTGACATCAAGGGGCAATTTATCATGGCCAATCAACCTAACCACCACATATTTGAAGCATGGGAGGAGACCAGAGCACTCAGAGGAAACCCACGCAGACACAGGGAGAACATGCAAAGTCCACACAGATGGTGACTCACGGCCAGAATTGAACCCAGGTCCCTGATGCTGTGAGGCAGTAGTGCTAACCACTGTGCAAAGGTGCTGCAATGGAAGTATACTGCTTTATTTACATCACTATTAGATGCTAACCTACCTCCTTTATTATTTTCCTTCTGTCAGTTTCCTAGAAATAATACCTTTCCCATCATCAGGTTTTCTACCCCTCCACTTTCCCTGTCGATTCCCATATGATCCTTTCTCCACATGTAAGTGTCCATGTCAGAACTCGTAAGTGTCAGCCAAAACTGTCGCTTCCCAGGTCTCTGATAGTTGAGGCTGATCTAAATAAATCTTTGTAATTACTGGAACGCTATTTTGGAACTATTTCACAGTCATAATTTCCTTTAATTTTTTTTCTAACTTCTGTGATCAAAACCATTGATTTCATTGCATCCATTTTTCCTGAGAAAACTCTAAAATGTCCGATAAGGCCTTTTTATTGTGGTGCTAAACTTTAATTGATAAGCTTCAGAGATAGGCTCATAAGCATTGGGCATTATCTTTTAAATGCTTTGTAGTCTGCAGATTACTTACAGAATCTCTCCAGCGCAGAAGAAGGCCATTTGGCTCATTGAACCTCTATCTACAACAATCCCACTTAGGCCCAATCCCCATAATCCCACATATTTACCCTTCTAATCCCGCTGACATGAAGGGACAATTTACTGCAGCCAATCAACATAACCCACAAATTAGTGGTAGGAATGTGGTAGGAAATCAGAGCACCCTGAGGAAATACACGCAGACAAGGTGGGGATGTGCAAACTCCGTACATACAGTGACCCAAGCTGGGAATTGAACCCAAGTCCCTGGGCTGTAAGACAGTGCTACTAACCACTGCGTCACCATGTCACCCTAGTCTTGTGACAGACACACAGAGCTGTATCTGACAGGACACTTTGTAACATTAAGGTCCAAACACATTTTGGCCACTTCAATTTCACAAGATGTCCTCTCAAATTAGGTAAAATATCTTTCAACTCCATCGTCTGTCAACTTCGGCACTAAACAAAGACTTTTGGTTTAATTGAAACCCTCAGTGGAATTGGAATCACCCTCTGAGCTATTACCTTCTCTCCCTGCCTTTATCCAAAGCTTTTCTCCAGCCAGGTTACGCTGTCCAAATTCTGTCTCCCTTAGAAACACAAGCTCAAACTTTTCCATTCCCATTTCTTTCAACTTTTCTTCTTCAAGTTTTTTTTCCATTCTGTTTATCTTTCTTTTTTTCTCTAGTTCCTGTTTTTTCAATTCCTTTCTTTTTCAAGTTCAAACTTTTGCTTTTTCCAATTTCAGGTTGCTTCATTTACAATTGAATATTAGCCAGTTCGAGCTGTGAAACACTGACTTCAGATTTTTTCTCCTTTTAATTTTAAATGCTGGATCATTACTTTAATAATATCATCCTTACAAAATCCTGCTTTGGTCCACGCCTTCATTTTATCTGCTAAATCTCTCAGTTTAGTTTTAAGGGTTTCAATTAATCCACTGTTACATCTTCCACGATCAGAAATGTCTTAATGACAGACAAAAGGGCAGAATTTTCCCACTCCAGCCGCTACAGGAATCAGAGTGGGCAGAGTGGGCAGACCATGCAAAGATCCATTGACCTCGGTCGGGAATTTCGGCCTTGGGGTGAGTGCAGCCAAAAAATCTGGCCCGAAGATATTTTTAAGTTTCAACTAGTGCGATATAGTTCAAAGTATATTCTGATGCTATGCCTAATACCTCTATGTACTTGTTATTTAAGGGCAGCATGGTGGCACAATGATTAGCACTGCTGCCTGACAGCTCCAGAGATCTGGGTTCAATTCCCAGTTTGGGTCACTGTCTATGCAGAGTTTCGCCCCATGTCTGTGTGGGTTTCCTCTGGATGTGCCAGTTTCCTCCCACAATCCAAAGATGTGCAGATTAGGTGCATTGGCCATGCTAAATTGTCTCTTAGTGTCCCATGATGCATAGATTAATGGTTTTGAGGATAAAGGTTAATGGGATTGCTGTTGGTGCAGATTCGATGGGCTGAATGGCCTCCTTCTGCAATGTAGGGATTCAATGATTTTTAAATCCTGCTAAAATTCAAAGGCTTTTTCTCCCTCAACAATCCCCACTTTGTTATGATCAGAGCTGATATTAATCTTGGACAAGTAGATCCCCAGAAGGGAACCTAACTTGATGGATTCTAAGTCTTATGGCTTTTAAGAAACTGTGGAGATAAGTTACTGAACAAAATCTGCTGAGGAATGTTTAAGATAAAAAATAAAACATTTACTCAACAAGAGAAATAAATTATATTACACCAGGCAAAAGTGTTGGAAAAATCTCAATATAATCATAAGAAGACATTTAAATTCCCACTACGCACGCTTCTTCCTCTTTCAGAGACTATTCGGGCTTTGCTGTGACCATAAGCTTTGTGTAACTAACACCTTCTTTCAGAACAAACAATGTCACAAAGTGTCCTGAAGATCTCCAAGGTCAGAGCATTGGCATCAGTAGGATCTGATCATCACTAGATGTGACTCTCTGAACAGTGTTCTCAACACACTCAGCCACTACAGGACTAACTGATACAGACCATTTCCTGGTGCACACCAAGGAAAGAATGCAACCCTTTTGAAGTCTTTTCATTGAAAGCAGAAATACCATCTTTACATCAACATTAGCCATTCTGCCTACCCAGATAAAAAGCAATAGTTCCTCAACTGAAAAGACGCTGTGCAAGATTTTCTGACCCAAAAACCAGAAAATCCCACTCAAGGTCAAGGTCCATATCCTTCCCAATGCAATTTCCATGGCAGGTGGGATGGAAAATTCAACCACCAAGTGTTGGCAGATGAGATGAAGTGGGAGTTCAGGTGTTTCTAATGTGTCATTGCAGGCTCGATGGGCCAAAGGGCCTCTTCTGCCCTGTATGATTCTATGACTCTATTCTTTAATTCCATTTATTTTATTCACTCATTAGTGTCACAAATATCCTTACATTAACACTGTAATGAAATACTGTGAAAATCCTCTGATCGCTACACTCCAGAGCCTGTTTGGGTACACTGAGGGAGAATTTAGCATGGCCAATGCACCTAACTAGTACGCCTTCCGGACTGTGAGAGGAAACAGGAACACCCGGAGGAAACCCACGCAGACATGGGGAAAACATGCAAACTCCATACACAGTGACCCAAGCTGGAAATCGAAACCGGGTTCCTGATGCTGTGATACAGCAGTGCCAACCACAGTGCCATCATGCTACCCTGATTCTCTGACATTCCCATTCAGAGTACAGAAGCAAAATTTTTCGAGACACCATCTACTATATCTCACTCTCAACATAGAGAAAGCAAAGGCAAGGAAATGCTAACTGGTTCGAGGCTGACAGCACTGTGATGTGACCAGACCCTGAAGCCAAATGATCTGTTCTCTTTAATATTGAGAGAGCCAGACTCCGAACACAGTGAGTGCCACTCGAAGTAAAGTCGAACAGGTAGGGATTGGAGCACTACCTTGAGTTATGCACTATTGAGAATACTGTCAACAAGGAAGCTCTTGACACCATTGAAAGCATGGCAGAATTGAATCAACCCACAGTCAAGGAGCTGAAGAAAGCTATTGACTTGTCCACCTTGGGAAAAGTTTCAGCTGCTGGTATTATTCTGCCTGAACTTATCAAGCGCAGGAATTTCCAGGACATCAGCAACTTCCTCCCTCTGGATCGTAAGATGTCATGTTCTGATACCTTTCTTACTTGTAGCTTAATTCCTTTGTCTATAGCTTTGCTACTAGCCGATATCATATCACTCGGCTTACTCCGAGTCCCCTAGACTGCACCTCCTTGTTTAAGTTGCAGCTTATTATAGATATTGCTGAAAGACTGGAGGATAAAAAAAGAGCTTATAGAATTATGGGGCAGAATTTTCTCTAAGTGTAAAACAGGTGAGAAAATGGGAGGTTTTCTCGCTGATTTGTCCAGCCAAGTAAGTAATGATAATTTACAGCACTCTGTGCAATTCAGAGGCTGTAATGCCATTCTCGCCAGTAGTGGGGATTGAGTCTCAGGTGGCTGTGAGGCCGGCTGTTGAGCTCTAGGGGCGCCATTGCGCAGGCGCTCTGATCTCCCAGTATAATATATACACTTTTTGGTAGCATGGTAGCGCAGTGGTTAACATTTCTGCCTCACAGCACCAGGGACTTGGGTTCAATTCCAGCCTTGGGTCACTGTCTGTGTGGAGTCTGCATGTTCTCCCCATGCCTGTGTGTGTTTCCTTCGAATACTGCAGTTTCTTGCCACACTCCAAAGATGTGAGGGTTAGCTGGATTGGCCAAGATAAATTTCCCCTTAGTGTCGGGTGATTTGCAGCGTAAATACATGGGGTGCTATGGGGATAGGGCCTGGGTGGGATCGTTGTCAGTGCAGACTCGATTGACCAAATCGTCTCCTTCTACTCTGTAGGAATTCTATGATTTCATTCTATGAATCTATTCTAGTTCAATTTTTCAGTACTTGGCCCAGTGCTTTGTCTGGTATGGTGTTTCAAGTGTTCACCTTGTCACGGTTGGAGTATTGTGCGCAGTTCTGGTCATCATACTATTGCAAGGACATGATTTCACTGGGGAGGATGCAGAGGAGATTCACCAGGATGTTGCCTGGGATGAAAAGTCTCTGCTATGAGGGGAGTTTGGATAGGCTGGGTTTGTTTTCCCTAGAGCAGAGGAGACAGACAGGGGAATCATAGAATCATTAAATCCCTACAGTACAGAAGGAGGCCATTTGGCCCATCGAGTTTGTACTACCAGAATTCTACCTATCCCCATAACCTTCATTTACCCTGCTATCTGATAATAGGATAAAAAATTATGAGAAGCATAGACAGGGTAGATTGTAGGAATCTTTTCCCCAACGCAGAAGTATTTAAGACCAGAGAGCACAAGTTCAAGGTGAGGAGCAGATGGTTTAGAGGAGATCTGAGGAGAATGTTTTTCACCTAGAGGATGGTGGAAATATGCACTGCGCTGCCTGGTGGAGGCAGGTACTCTCGCAACATTTAAGAAGCATCTGGAAGAACATTTAAATTGCCAAAACATAGTAGGATATGATCAAGTGCTGGTAAATGGAATTAGTATAGATTGGTATTTGATAGTCGGTACAGACATGGTAGGCCAAAAGTCCTGTTTCTGTGCTGTATGATTCTATGACTCAGGTGACCCTGTCTATATCATTCTTCAATTTTTCCTCTCTGCTACTTACCACACCTCCAATTTTCATGTCATCTGCAAATTTTCTGACCTATAAGATTTGCTCAGGCAGCAGGAAATACGGAGCAGTCTATTAGCTAACATAATATCCAGGCTTGGGCTGACAAGTAGCAAGTAATATTTGTTCCACACAGGTGCCAGGCAATGGCCATCTCCAACATCAGAGATTTTAACCATCATCCCTTGACATTTAATGGCATTGCCATCAGTAAATCCTCCAATATCAATACTCTGGGGATGACCATTGTCTATTGAAATAGAGTAGCCACACAAATACAGTCACTACAAGAACATAGAGTCATAGAGGTTTATAGTATGGAAACAGCCCTTCAGCCCAACTTGTCCATGTCGCCCAGCTTTTAACCATTAAACTAGTCCCAATTACCCACATTTGGCTCATCTTCCTCTATACCCATTTTACCCATGTAATTATCTCAATGCTTTTCAAAACACAAAATTGGACCCGCCTCTACTGCTACTTTTGGCAGCTCGTTCCAGACACTCACCACACTCCGAGTGAAAAAATTGCTCTTCTGGACACTTTTATATCCCTCCCCTCTCACCTTAAACCTATGCCCTCTAGTTTTAGGCTCCCCTGCCTTTGGGAAAGGATATTGACTGTCTGTCTTATCTATGCCCCTTATTATTTTATAGATTTCTGTAAGATCACCATGAGCTTCCTATACTCAAGGGAAAAAATTCCCAGTCTATCCAGCCTTTCCTTATAACTCAAACCATCAAGTCCCAGTAGCATCCTAGTAAATCTCTTCTGCACTCTTTCTAGTTTAATAATATTCTTTCTATAATAGGGTGACCAGGATTGCACACAGTATTCTAAGTGTGGCCTTACCAATTACTTGTACAATTTCAACAAGACATTCCAACTCCTGTATTTAATGTTCTGACCAAGGAAACTGAGCATGCCAAATGCTTTCGTCACCACCCTATCCAACTGTGACTCCACTTTCAAGGAGCTATGAACCTGTACCATAAAACCTCTTTGTTCTATAATTCTCCCCAATGCCCCACCATTAACTGAGTAAGTCCTGCTCTCATTCAGTGTACCAAAATGCATCACACTTATCTAACTTAAACTCCATCTGCCATTCATCAGCCCGCTGGCCCAATTGATCAAGATCCCATTGCGATCCTAGATAACCTTTTTTCACTGTCCACTATGCCACCAATCTTGGTATCATCTGCAAATTTACTAACCATACTTCCTAAATTCTCATCAAAATCATTGATATAAAAGACAAATAACAGTGGACCAGTACCGATCCCTAAGGCATACTGTTGGTCACAGGTCTCCAGTTTGAAGATCAATCCTCTGTAGCCACTCTTTGTCTTCTATCATCAAGCCAATTTTGCATCCAATTGGACACCTCACCCTGGATCCTGAGAGATTTATCCTCATGCAACAATCTGCCATGTGGTACATTGTCAAAGGCCTCGTTAAAGTCCATTTAGACAATATCGATTGCACTGCCCTTATGTACTTTCTTGGTTACCCCTTCAAAAACTCATTCAAATTCATGAGACATGATTTTCCACTCAGAAAATGATCCTGGCTGTCCCTAATCAGTTCTTACCTCTCTAAATGCCTGTCTCTCAGAATACTTTCCAACAATTTACCCAGCAGGTCAAAGGCTGCAAATTCCTTTGATGAGGAAATTACCTTCCCAAAGATAGGGGAGTCTAAAACTAGAGGTTTAAGGTGAGAGGGGAGAGATACAAAAGGCCCCAGAGGGGCAATTTTTTCATAAGAGGGTGGTGATTGTCTGGAACAAGTGGCCAGAGGTAGAAGCAGGTACAAATTTTGTCTTTTAAAAAGCGTTTAGATAGTTACATGAGTAAGATAGGTATAGAGGGATGTGAGCCAAACGCAGGCAATTGGGACTAGCTTAGGGATTAAAATAAGGAGCGGCATGGACAAGTTTGGCTGAAGGGATTGTTTCCGTGCTGTAAACTTCTATGACTCTATGACCTCTTGATTTTCCAAAGCCTGTCCACCATCTACAAGACACAGGTCAGGAGTATGATGTAATATTTACCACTTAGCTGGATGTGCGCAGCTCTGATAACACTCAGAAAGCTTGACACCATCCAGGGCAAAGCAGCCCACTTGATTGGCACTCCTTTCACAAGTATCCACTCCTTCCGCCACTAACAGTGGCAGTAGTGTATACTATTTACATGAAGCACTACATTGATGCATCAATGCTCTTTACATCTCTCAAACATGCATAAGCTACCATCTAGAAGGACAAGAGCAAAAGATACATTGAAATGCCACCACTTGGAAGTTCCCCACCAGTCAACTCACCAACTGATTTGGGAACATATCACCATCACTTCACAGTCTCAGGGTCAAAATCCTGGAATTCCCTCTCTAACAGTACTGTTGGTGCAGTGGTTTAAGAAGACAGCTCACCACCACCTTGTCAAAGGCAATTAGTGATAGGCAATAAATGCTGACCTAGCCAGTGATGCCTACATCCCATAAGTGAATAAGAAAAATATAAGACCCTGAACAGTATTGACAAGGTGGACATGGGAAGGATGTTTCCTCTTATGGGTGAGTCCAGAACTAGAGAGCATTGTTTTAAAATTAAGGATCACCCTTTCAGGACAGAGATGAGGAGAATTGTTTCCCTCACAGGGTTGTGTGACTTTGGAATCTTCTGCCTCAGAAGGCAATAGAGGAGGAATCACTGAATATTTTTAAGGTGGAGGTAGACAGATTCTTGTTAGGCAAGGGAGTCAAAGATTATTGAAGGTGGAGGAGAATGTGGAACTCAATGCAAACAGATCAGCCATGATCCCATTAATTGGAGGGATCCAATGACATACTTCTACTCCTATTCTGTATGTTTGTACACCTGGGTCACACACCAGTTATGTTATTTTTGGTAACCACAGAATCAAAAGCAAAGGTTCAGAAGGAGACTATTTAATCAAATGTGTTTTGCTCCAACAGCTTGGAACCTGTCCCATTTCCTCCTGCTCTACTTGTAGCCTTATATTATCCTTTATTTTAAGAATTAATCTGCTTTTCCTCTAAAAGATGGTTTCTGCTTTAATTCTATCATGGCAAAATATGATAATAACTCTTTTTATGCCTTCCTGATTTTCTGAGTGAAAATTTTAAATTGAAGGGATTGCTTCATATCATTTATACTTTTAAAATATTGCATTAAATTTTATCTTATGTCTTTTCTGACACAGGGATAACATTTTTAGTGTCTTTTGCAACCTGAAATTTCCATAAAGTCTGTATCCCTCTGCACCTTCTGAAGTGCTAAACAGGCCAATGTTCCTATTTGCCTACAATATGCAACAGCACTTAAATAAAAACAAATCCTCAACCAAAGTTTCCCTCCCTCACTGTGATTGCCAAAGCACTCAACTGTGTTCGAACCATGTCTCACACTTTTGCCCTCACCCCTTCCCCTCCCTCCCACAATCATGACAGGATCCCTCTTGTCCTCACTTTTCACCCCATCAGCCTCTGCAGTCAAAGGATCATCCTCCACCATTCCTGCCAGCTACAGTGTGATATCACCACTAAACACCACCTTCCCCCCGCTTCCATCAGTATTCCACAGAGGCCATTCCCTCTGTCCATGCCTCCATCGCCCCTAACTTCTGATCCCCTTCCCACATCCCCTTCCTGAAAATGCAATACCTGCATCTTTACCTCCTACCTTCTCACTATTCAAAGGCCCAAACACTCCTTTCAGGTGAAGCAATATTTCACTTGCACCTCCTCCAGTTTGCTCTACTGTATTTACTGCTCCCAATGCTGTCCCCTACACATCGGCGAGAAAGCTTGACACCATCCAGGGCAAAGCAGCCCACTTGATTGGCACTCCTTTCATAAGCATCCACTCCTTCCGCCACTAACAGTGGCAGTAGTGTAGTGTAGTGCAGACTGGGTGACCTTTTTGTTGAACACCTTCACATGACCCCAACCTTCTAGTGGTTTGCCATTTCAACTCAGCATCTTACTCTCACAGTCACATGTCTGTCCTTGCCTTGTGATAAACAACACAAACAGGAGGAATACCTCTTTGATTAGGCACATTTCAGCCTATTGGACTCAACATTGAGTTCAACAAATTAGACCATGAAATTTTTCCTCCATCTTGAATCCCTCCTTTTGTCTCCTGATATTCAGTTTTCCTGTCTTGTCCCACCCCTCCTCCACATGCCCTCTGTCCCTTTTCAGTTCTGCTCCCACTGAGCACTGACCTTTGTTTTCCTATTACCACATTCTGCTATCCTACCTTTGCACTATCAACACTCCTAAGTTCTTAAAGCACCATTAACAGCCCCTTTCGTTTCATGTCCGTAATATTTTTGTTTATCTCTCTTTAGCTCCAATTTTCCATTCTGCCCCACTGCTCTCTCCAAGTATGTAATTCTAGGGTGACACGGTGGCACAGTGGCTAGCACTGCTGCCTCACAGGGACCTGGATTCGATTCCCGGCTTAGGTCACTGTCTGTGCAGAATCTGCACATTCTTTCCATGAGTGCGTGGGTTTCCTCTGACTGCTCCGGTTTCCTCCCACAGTCCGAAAGACGTGCTGGTTAAGTGCATTGGCCATGCCAAATTCTCCCTCAGTGTACCTGAACAGGTGCCGGAATGTGGCAACTAGGGGATTTTCACACTAACTTCATTGCTGTGTTAATGTAAGCTTATTTGTGACTAATAAATAAAATGATAATAAAACCTTTGTTTTTCTATTAACAAATCCTACCTTTGTCACTATTAACATTCCTAAGTCTCTAATGGCATCATTAACAGCCCCTCTTGTCACATGTCCATGACGTCTTTATCTCTCTTTAGCTCCAACTTACCAATCTGTTCCACTGCTCTCTCCAAGTGTATCATTCATCACATTTCTATCCTTTCCATTCTGTAGAAGAGTCAATGACTCAAAACATTAACTGTGTTTCTTTCTCCAGAGATGCTGCTGGACCTGCTGAGTTTATCCAGCATTTCCTGTTTTCATTTAGCAACTCCTTAGTTTCACCATCCATCAAGTGGAGATTTTGTGTCCTTTGCAATGCCACAACTTGTCTCGAGACTCCTTTTCCTGTCTCCCCACTTCTGTTACAGCATCTTATTTTATCATTTTACAGTCACTTTTTATTTCTATACTTTTAGACCTAAATGAGTCCTGGGACCCAGTATTCCTATAAATGGCTGTCTGCTCTTTACAAAGATCCGAAAATTCCCATCTTCTCTTCTGTTCCAAGAATTTTCCAGTAACCGGTGCATCCCATACTGAGAGATCAAATTTGGCTGACACTGGAAGTCTTGGGTAGTTAGTGTGCTGAGTAACAGTACATTGCCGAGGAGACAGAAACAAACAATCTATATGCCTTAAATTTAATGAGAAAATGTATTGTTCAAATCCTTATTAACATTGGTGTCACAGCAAGAAATACAACCTGTGCATCTCTCTTAGTCCCTAGCATTTCAGAGAAATTAATTTTGATTGAATTGTATATTGTACTTCAACTGCGAGTTAAAAAAATCATCCCTTCCTTCTCCATTATGTAGTCTCTTACTTACTACATACTCATCAACTTAGGAATCTAGTGTTCGATATCTCTTAAATCAATTCACTGCAGTATTGCATTCACAGCATATACTTGAGTGCAGAATTTAATTATCATCAACCTGGTCACTCATGAAGGTCTTCCTAGGCTTTGCTGTGTTTTTAATCTCATGCTTATAGGAAATCTCTCTGGCATATCTAAAAGTTAACTAGTTCAATCCACAATAATATTTCTAGGGTTAAAAATATAGTTGATTGTAAAAAATCGTTCAACCTATTTGTTTTTTCATTTATTTCCTTGATCTTATGTTGCAAATGTCATCTATAATTCAATCTGATATGGAATTTTGAAGATTTATATCTTGCTTACATCAATTTGAGATATCTGTGCATTCGTCTTTTGGGATGAAAGCATTTCCAATAAGAGGAACTAAATAGACTGGGTCTGGATTCCTTGGAGTTTAGAAGAGTGAGGGGTGACTTATTCAAACATTAACACCATACAACAATGAAGTTACTGTGAAAATCCCCGAGTTGCTGTACTCTGGTGCCTATTCGGGTACACTGAAGGAGAATTTAACTTGGCCAACGCACCAAACTTTGAACTGTGGGAGAAAACCAGAGCACTCGGAGGAAATGAACACAAACATGGGGAGAACTTGCAAACTCTGCATGGACAGTGACCCAAGCTAGGAATCAAACCCAAGCCCCTGGCACTGTGGGGCAGCACTGCTAACCACTGTGCCACCTGTGATTCTAAGAGGGTTTGCAGGGTTGATGGTGAGATGTTTTTTACTAGTGGGAGAGTCTCAAATAAGGAGACATAGCTATAAGTTAAAACTAAGGTGCATAGAAATTTCTTCTCACAGAGAGGGTGAATCTCTGGAATTCTCTGGCCTAAGTGTTGTGAAGGCTGGATCATTAGTAGTGTTTAAAGTGGAGATGGATAAATATTTAATAGATCAAGGAATAGAGGACTATGGGGAAATGGCCAAGAAAATGAGCTGAGGCTGGCTTAGATCAATCATGATCATATTGATTAGCAGGACAGGTTTGAAGGATCTGGTGCCCTACTCTTACTTCTATTTCCTGTGTTCTTGTGTCTTTTTTCTTTTTATTCATTCCTGGGACATGGGCGTTACTGGCTGGCCAACATTCATTGCCCATCCCTACTTGCCCAAGGGCAGTTGAGACTCAACCACATTGCTGTGGTTCAGGAGTTACATGCAGGCCAGACCAGGTAAGAACGGCACAATGGCACAGCAGTTAGATTGCTGCCTCACAGTGCCAGGGAGCTGGGTTCAATTCCATGCTTGGGTCACTCTTTTTGTGGAGTATGCATGCTCTCCTTGTGTTCCGATATAAAGAATATAAGAACTAGGAGTAGGATTACTCCTACTCCTGTTTTCGTTAGAAAGAAGGCAGCTAAGAGGAGACCTTATTGAAACATATAAGATGATTAGAGGTTTAGATAGGGTGGACAGTGATAGCCTTTTTCCTAGGATGGAGAAAGCTAGCACGAGGGGACATAGCTTTAAATTAAGGGGTGGTGGTTTTAGGACGGATGTCAGAGGTAGGTTCTTTACCCAGAGGGTGGTAAGGGTATGGAATGCCTTGCCTGCATCAGTTGTAGATGTGCCAAGTTTGGTGGCGTTTACGAGGTTAGTAGATAAGTTTATGGATGAAAAGGGAATGGTTTAGGTTAGAGGGTCACTGCTTTTTCCTAATTGGTCGGCGCAACATCGAAGGCCGAAGGGCTTGTTCTGCGCTGTAATGTTCTATGTTCTATGTTCTATTAAGCCATCTGGTCCCTCAAGCCTGCTCTGCCATTCAATCAGATCATGGTTGCCCCTTATTATCAGGGGAACTAGCAGGGTAAATGCATGGGTTATGAATTTAGGGCCTAGGGGGAATTGTGGTCAGTGCAGATTTGATGGGCCAAATGGCCTCCTTCTGCTTTGTATATATGATTCTATGATTTCCTTTCCTAAAGGACATGAGTGCACCATAATGGGTTTTTCCAACAATAACAATGGTTTCATAGTCATCAGTCGATTCTTAACTCCAAATATTTTTTATTAAATTCAAATTCCACCATCTGCTGTGGCGCGATTCAAAGCCGGGACCCCAGAACATAAGCTGAGTTTTGAGATGATTAGTCTAGCAATAATACCACTATGCATAGCCTCTGCTTGAATACGTGCCCAACATCTGGAGGACACTCAGTCAAAGGTAATTCCCCCTGCACCATATGCACTCTTCTAGTTGGAGGCAATCAAAATCGACTGCATTGAGATTAATGTAAATGACATTCTCAAGACGGCTATGTTACCACTGGAGACAGTATGGTCTCTACTTCATTTGACAATGAATCAGGTCATGGGTGGAATGCAGTTTCACTTATAAGCTTGTGCCTATTGAAAAATATATTGATTTGAATGCTATGGGAACAATGTGGTGCTGAAGAAAATGCAAAACATAAAGAGATGTTCTTGTAACCTAATAGCAATCACATTGACTTTTCTAAGTCTGAGACCACAATCTCTGCATGTCTGACCATAAGAAATGTCATAATTGCATTTCAAAGGAAAGTCTATTAGCCTCCCCAGTCAAGGGAGCAAAGATCATAATGTAATTACATTGACCCTGAGACTAGACTGTGGGATATTAATAAACAAACACTCACTTCTATTTTAAGGACAGCCTTTTATTAAAGAGATCTTAGACAAAAAAAACTTCAATTATTCATAAGCCAGAATCCCAGAGGGCCCTTGTATCACTTTACCAACCAAAAAACGTTGAGTTTTCATGCTGATTTACATGTTTCTCGGAACTAAACAAAATCAAAACATTACTGAATATTGTGGATTGCATGTTGATTTTTTATTTATTAGTGTCACAAATAGGCCTATATTAACACTACAGTGAAGTTACTGTGAAAATTCCCTAGTTGCCACATTCCAGCATCTGATGTTGAGGTATTTGAGTATTATGATTAAGCAATTATTTTCCTTTTGCTTTAGGGTACATTTTGCAGTTGTCAATGATGGTTTCTGCAGGGAACTCAGTTTAACAGCACAGATCTTGCCTAATGGATAGTGCTAATGATTGGCACATGTCTGATGTTCTAAGCTCCCCGATCCCACCAAGTCCAAACAATAATCTTAACCAAAGCTGCTGTATAGTCTCATCACAGATTCAGAGCAGCTGTGATATCAATAAACACTCTATTCTTAAGAAGCATTAGATATGGAAGCCCAGTTCTAAACTGTGCTAGTAATCACCGATTTCTTATGGGGAGGCATGTTGGCACACTGGTTAGCACTGCTGCCTCACAGCACCAGGGTTAGATTCCCAGTTTGGGCCACTGTCTGTGTGGAGTTTACACATTTTCCCCGTGTTTGTGTGAGTTTTCTCTGGGTATTCCTGTTTCCTCTCATGGTCCAAAGATGTGCGATTTAGGTGAATTGGCCATGCTAAATTTCCTCTTGATGTCAGGGGGACTAGCAGGATAAACATATGGGGTTATGAGGATAGGGCCTGGGTGGGATTGTAGTATTTGCAGATTGAATGGGCCAAATGGCCTCCTTCTAGAGTGTAGGGATTCTATCTTTGTCTTCAGTTGCCTTTTTGAAGCATGCATATATATGGGTTGGAATTCTCCAGTCTCGTTCGCCCTGTTGCAGGCTAGAACAGAGAATTTTCAGCCAAATCTCCATTCACAGTGGCGGGATAGGAGAATCCCAGCTATGGGCAAGGTTGAAGAATTCTGGTCATGATTTTCTGGAGGCTATTTGTGGTTTCTATCAATAGAGAGAGTTCTTCTTGACAACAAAAATTACACAGCCAATTAATTATCATTATTAATAGCTCTTAATATGGATCTTCAATTGCTGCAGTAAATCTAATGGTTTGAAAGTTCTCAAAATGTGGAAAAGGTGGAAAATGTGGAAAAGTGTGAGGTAATGCACTATGGCAGGAATAATAAATGTGTGGAGTATAGGGCTAATGGTAGGATTCTTAGTAGTCTTGATGAACAGAGGGATCTTGGTGTGTATGTGCATAGATCCCTGAAAGTAGGCAGTCAAGTCGAGAAGGTTGTTAAGAAGGCATATGGAGTCTTAGCTTTTATTGGTAGGGGGATTGAATTTCGGAGCCGCAACGTCATGTTGCAACTGTACAAAACTCTAGTGCGGCCGCACTTGGAGTATTGTGTGCAGTTCTGGTCCCCACATTATAAGAAAGATGTGGAGGCATTGGAGAGGGTACAGAGGAGGTTTACCAGGATGTTGCCTGGTATGGAGGGCAGGTCTTATGAAGAGAGGCTGAGGGATTTGAGGTTGTTTTCGTTAGAAAGGAGGCGGCTAAGAGGGGACCTAATCGAAACATATAAGATGATTAGAGGTTTAGATAGGGTGGACAGTGATAGCCTTTTTCCTAGGATGGAGAAAGCTAGCACGAGGGGACACAGCTTTAAATTAAGGGGTGATAGTTATAGGACGGATATCAGAGGTAGGTTCTTTACCCAAAGGGTGGTTCGGGAGTGGAATGCCCTGCCTGCAGCAGTTGTAGATGCGCCAAGTTTGGTGGCGTTTAAGAGGTTAGTTGATAAGTATATGGAAGAGAAGGGAATGGTTTAGTTTGGAGGGGCATTGCTTTTTATATTGGTCGGCGCAACATCGAAGGCCGAAGGGCCTGTTCTGTGCTGTAATGTTCTATGTTCTAAAATGATAAGAAAGAAAGAAGCTCTATTTTGCTGTCATGAAAAATTTATAATATAGGTTTCAGCATCATGTGTGATGGCAGGTCAGGTATAAGGACACTAGGGATATGACTTGCATTGCTAATGGAGAAGCTTGGAGCTTTAGACTAAGTCTGAGATTTTGTCTGTGATAAGTAGCCCAGTACCACGATGCATCGAAGGTTAAATGATAAGCTCACTGAACACATCTGTCTTGAAAGAGAAGAAAGGCATTGTTAACTACTATTACCCATTCTACTGCATGCCTTCACCAATGACTTATTGGATGCCAAATCCGAGTGTTTCTGAAAGAATGGGCAGAGGTTTACCGGCTCGCCCCACCCATTGATGGACAGAACGAGACAGTAAAATTACATGAGAGCCAAGAAATCAGGACCGTACAGGATGTACAATTTTGCAGTTCTTGTGATTTTGCCAGAAATGCCTTTCCGGCAAGGTCAGTCTCTCACTCATTTCTGGCAAGTGGCTGAATAAACGATTCAAATATATGATAATGCTCCAGGGAAACCCAACACAAACTGGGGGAGCACCTTCTTCTGATTAGGCACATTACACAACCCTCAGGATTCAACATTGATTTCAACAATTTTGGACTGTGACTTCTCTCCCCCCTCTTAACCTTTTTTTTAATATCCTAAACTTTTTTTGTTCCTATGCTAAATCCTCCCTCCTCCATTGTGCCATCTGTGACTTGTTCTGAAGTGTTGCTAAATTTTTGTTGCAATCTCTCCAAGTACACACTTATCACTGTTCCCTTCACTTCCTCATATATAATCATATTTTCCCCTCCCTTTAGATTTGAAGAAGGTCATGCAGACTCAAACTCTGTTTCCTCTCCTTGCGGATGCTGCCAGACTGCTGAGTTTTTCTAACATTCTCTGTTTTTGCTTCAGATTCTAACATCTGCAGCATTTTGCTATTTTAACTTTAAGTTGTTTTAGAACCCTATCAACTTTACACTCTTGGCTAAGACACATATCCACTCAACAGCTCACATAGCTGGGAAAAGTTTTGGTCCCCTTATCTGAGGAAAGATAAAATAGCATTGAAGACAGTCTAGAAAATGACTGATCCCAGGTACAGTGAGATTTACTTATGAGGAGAGGTTGAATAGGTTGGGCCTGTAGAACATAGAACATAGAACATTACAGCGCAGAACAGGCCCTTCGGCCTTCGATGTTGCGCCGACCAATTAGGAACAAGCAGTGACCCTCCAAACTAAACCATTCCCTTTTCATCCATAAACTTATCTACTAACCTCTTAAACGCCACCAAACTTGGCGCATCTACAACTGCTGCAGGCAGGGCATTCCACTCCTGAACCACCCTTAGGGTAAAGAACCTACCTCTGATATCCGTCCTATAACTATCACCCCTTAATTTAAAGCTGTGTCCCCTCGTGCTAGCTTTCTCCATCCTAGGGAAAAGGCTATCACTGTCCACCCTATCTAAACCTCTAATCATCTCATATGTTTCAATAAGGTCTCCTCTTAGCCGCCTTCTTTCTAACGAAAACAACCTCAAATCCCTCAGCCTCTCTTCATAAGACCTGCCCTCCATACCAGGCAACATCCTGGTAAACCTCCTCTGTACCTCTCCAATGCCTCCACATCTTTCTTATAATGTGGGGACCAGAACTGTACACAAAACTCCAAGTGCGGCCGCACTAGAGTTTTGTACAGTTGCAACATGACGTTGCGGCTCCGAAATTCAATCCCCCTACCAATAAAAGCTAAGACTCCGTATGCCTTTTTAACAACCTTATCGACTTGATTGCCAACTTTCAGAGATCTAAGCACACGTACAGCAAGATCCCTCTGTTCATCAACACTATTAAGAGTCCTACCATTAGTCCTATACTCTACACATTTGTTATTCCTGCCAAAGTGAATTACCTCACACTTTTCCACATTAAACTCCATTTGCCACCTCTCGGCCCAGCTCTGCAACTTGTCCAAGTCTCTCTGCAAACTATAACACCCCTCTTCACTACCTACCACTCCTCCGACTTTGGTGTCATCCGCAAATTTACTAATCCATCCTTCAAAACCCTCATCCAGATCATTTATAAAAATTACAAACAGCAGGGGCCCCAAAACAGATCCCTGAGGTACACCACTAGTAACTGAACTCCACGATGAATATCTCCCATCAACCATCACCCTCTGTCTTCTATCTGCCAGCCAATTCCTAATCTATTAGCTAAATCACCCTCAATCCCATACATCTGCATTTTCTGCAGAAGCTTTCCATGTGCCACCTTATCGAACGCCTTACTAAAGTCCATAAACTCTAAACTCATTGGAGTTTAGAAAAATGAGAGATAACCTTAGTAAGATATATGAGATTCTCAGGGGGCTTGAGATGCTGAAAGATTGCTTTCCTTGTTGGAGAGTCTAGGACCAGAGGGACATAATCTCACAGTAAGGAGTCACCCATTTAAGACAGAGATGAAAAGGAATTTCTTTTTTCTGAGGCTAGTGAATCTGTGGAATTCTTTACAACAGAGAGCTGCAGAGACTGGTATATTAAGGATGTTCAAGACTGAGGTAGGCAGATTTGTAATCACCAATCAGAGTTATGGAGATATGGCAGGGAAGCGGAATTGAGGATTATCACATCAGATCAGTCATGATCTCATTGAATGGCAGAGCACACTCGATGAGCCAAATGGTCTACTTCAGCTCCTATGTTGTACGACCTTAACATTGGCTGCATGCAACAAGCATTTTACTGAGCTCGCAGTATGAGGTTTACTGCAGCGTCAGGCTTCTTCACATGTCGCAATCTACACACCCATTTTCAGAAATGATTCACACAAGAGTGGCTCCTCTGTTCACTTCTCCATATCTTATGACCCTCTATTTTGTCTTCAGTTGTTCATGGGAGCCTCCCATTTTCAATGAGTTATATGACTAAGGAAAGGAAACATGAAGTGGATTCTCACTGCTCATGTGCCTAAACAAAACACGTCTTCATCCGGAAGGATCTTTTGCCTACAAGCAGCCATTGTCCTTTGAGATTCTATGTCTTCCCCCAACACCACTGAACATTCACTCGCTCTCCTGTTGGTCATGGTTTGTAACCATGAGTATGGACACTTACCTGTGCCTGGGGTGGCCACCCTATGAAGTCTCAGATAGTCCTGCCATCCTGCAGTTATTTATTTTTATCAGGTTTTGTGGCCTTTCAAAATATCATTGATAAATACCTCTTCAGGTATTTGAAGTAAGACTGCTAGCTAATAAATTTAGAGCTTATTTATTAGTGAAGCAAGTAGGTTTACATTAATACTGCAATGAAGTCAGTGTGAAAATCCCCTAGTCGCCATACTCTGGCACCTATTCAGGTACACTTTGGGAGAATTTTAGCATGGCCAATGCACCGAACCACTTGGGACTGTGGGAGGAAACGGGAGCAACCAGAGGAAACACACATAGATAGTCAGAATGTGCAGACTGCACGCAATGACCCAAGGCTGGAATCAAATTCGGGTTCCTGGCGCTGTGAGGTAGTGATGCTAACCACTGTGCTGCCCACAAATTTAGGGAAGTCATAGAAATGCAGATCAGACACCAAGTTGACAGCGGACACTGATCAATTATAAAAGAATGTTACTTAAAATGATTCATGAAATTGACATAAGTTACTAATTACTTAAATGATAAAAATGCATGACTTGTGAATATTCTTAATGATGCAAGCTATGTTGAGGAGCTGAGTTATCAAAATACTGACAGGATTTAACTGACAGGCTTATGATAGATGTTATATTTGAGCTAAATCAATGAAATGTAAATAGAAACAATGTTGTTGATAGCAAGATGAATAACAGCAATGGAAGGGATGTACTAGAGGCTTTGGAAATAATTGAGGAATTAGTCCTTACACAGACCATATGATTCACAATGGGAGACAATATTTTTGGGAAGTCTAACAGAAAAGACAATGGATCTTTATCTTCACACTGAAATGGCATTTTGCTGGAGACATTCCAACTTCAAAATCTTTAAACTTATTCTGTTTTCTTCCCACAGCCCTCTTTAATCAAAGATTAGTGTCCACTTGAAGAAAGGATTTTCTATATTGATGCATACCCACAGCTATGTTCCAATTGTTAGCAAGCTTCTTTCTATGCTTACAGCATATTTATGAACAATGTCATGTCCCATTATCCTGGAACAAAGCACATGCTCCAAAGCATGACTCGCAATGCAACCGAGGGAGCTCCATCTCACATAACTTTAAAATAACTTAAACATTTTTCACGAGAAGAATTGCTAATAAGTCGAATACTTCACCAGAATCAGTAATGCAAGCAGAGTACCTTCTAAAAAAGTGAATAATTTAAAACTAGAAGAATAATGGAAAGACATTGTGAAGGGACAAGGAAATAGAGTCTACAGAGCTCCATAGAGGACTGGCATAGCCATAATGAGACATACAATCATACGATTCTATAATGATAAATGGAACAACTGTTACGTGGAAAAATATCTGCCTGTGCAATTCCCTGGTTTTGGAATTATTTAACTGTTTTCTTGCATTCACCTGATAATTTCTGTCCTGAGAAAGTGCTGACACTAATGTGTTGCTGTGATATTGATGTAGTATGGTGAAACTAATTAACCTTATCAAAATGCTGTATAAGGGTTATATAAAATGTCATTTTAATGCACCTATATGCATTTCCATTTATATAACCTTCTGGAAGTGCAATTAAAATTTACATTAGAGGGAAGAAGTATAATTATTCGGACCAAAGCCATCAATCTCCAAGGAATTGCAACAAAATAGGAAACAGTAGCAGGAATCACAGATGGAACCTGAATGTCTTTTATTAATCTTTAATTCCCTGCAGGCCATAATGTATTAAGGTGCCACATTCACATTAAATAACTTCATAGGCAGGGTGGCACAGTGGTTAGCATTACTGCCTCACAGCCCCAGGGACCTGAACTCAACTTTGGCCATGGGTGGCTATCTGTGCGGAGTCTGCATGTTCTCCCCATGTCTGTGTGGGTTTCTTCCCACCGTCCAAAAATGTGCAGATTCGGATTGACCATGGTAAATTGCCCTTTAGTGTCCCAAGATGAATAGGTTAGATGGATAAGCCATATGAAATATGTGGGGTTATAGGGATAGTGCAGGGGAGAGGGTCTGGGTAAGGTGTTGTCAGAGAGTCAATGCAAACTCTATGAGCCAAAAGGCCTCCTTCTGCACTATAGGGATTCTATGATTCTGAGCGAGAATCTAGAGGATGGTCACCTTTCAATTTATGACATCCAAAATGAATTGATACATGGAAATATAGGCTGAGATTTCATGGTCCTTCCTACCAACAGGATCTGCCCTTCTCATCAATGGTGAACCCCTCTTCCCCGCCATCCATGACACATCTTCCTATGGCAGAGAATGTGGGACACACAAAGCCTTACAGACATTGGCAAGACCAGAATTTCCCACAGGAAAATATGCTGCAGGGTGGCTGAAAAAATCCACTCACAAGAAGAGGAGCCAGGCATTCAGCCCCTTGAGTTTGTAGTGCTGTTCAGCTGGATTACAATTGATCTTGTATTCCAATTTTATTTATCTAACTGCTCTGTATTCCTTGACAGCTTTACCTAACAACAATGAGAGTATGATTAATGTACAGAGAAGCTGATAAAGTGGGATGAACACAGATAAGGAAGTAGCTCCACAAAAATCAAAGCGGAAAAGAAATTGCATTGTGATGGCATCCTCCTTTGTTGAGGTTTTCAGGCAATCAAAGGCCTTTCCATAATTTTTCAAAAATCCTTAGTTTCAGAAGGATGGTGATCATAATTCTATCTCCTTCATGATAGCGTTGGAAAGAGATAGGGTCAGGCAGGATAGGAAGGTGTTTATCTGGAGTAGGGGGAAATATGAAGACATCAGGCATGAAATTGGAAGAGTAAACTGGAAGGAGATGTTCTTGGGGAAAAGTACTGAAGGGAGATGGCGGATTTTCAAGGAATGTTTATGTGGAGTTCTGCACGACAACATTCCGGTGAGACAAGGAGGTTTTGCTAAGTCGAGAGAACCGTGGTGCACAAAGGTTGTGATGAATCTAGTTAGGAGGAAAAGAAAGTTGTAAAAAAGGTTCAGGGGATATTAAGGATCTAGAGGCATATAAGACTTGTAGAAGGGAACTTAAAAAGAAAATTAGAAGAACCAGGAGAGGTCACGAGAAGGCTTTAGTGTGTAGGATTAAGGAGAATCCCAAGGCATTCTACAAATATGTGAAGAGTAAAAGGATGAGAAGAGAAGAGATAGGACATATAAAAGGTGAAGGGGGAAACGTCTGTGTGGAACCAGAAGAAATGGAAAAGGTGCTTAATAAGTACTTTGCCTCAGTATTCACAGTGGAAAGTGATCGGGGGGGTTATACTGCAGGATTGTGGCAAAATGAAAAGATTGAGTATGTGGACATTAAGAAGGAGAATGTGTTGGAACTGTTAAATTCCATCAAGGTAGATAAGTCGCTGGGACCAAATGGGATGTATCCAGGTTACTGTGGGAGATGAGGGAAGTGATTACAGAGCCCCTGGTGATGATCTTTGCATTGTCGATGGAGACGGGAGAGGTTCCGGAAGATTGGAGGATTGCGGATGTGGTGCCTATTTTCAAGAAAGGGAACAGGGATAGCCTGAGGAATTACTGACCAGTGAGTCTGACCTCAGTGGTCAGTAAGTTGATGGAGAGGATTCTGAGGGACAGGATTTATGAGCATTTAGAGAAGTTCAATATGATCAGAAATAGTCAATATGGCTTTGTTAAGGGCAGATCGTGCCTTACGAGCCTAGTTGAGTTCTTTGAAAATGTGACTGAACATATTGACAAAGAACGAGCAGTAGACGTGGTTTACATGGATTTCAGCAAGGCGTTTGATAAGGTCCCCCATGCAAGACTTCTTGAGAAGGTGAGAGGGCATGGGATCCAAGGGGCTTTGGCCTTGTGGATCCAGAACTGGCTTGCCTGCAGAAGGCAGAGGGTAGTTGTGGATGGGTCTTTTTCTGCATGGAGGTCAATCACCAGTGGAGTGCCCCAGGGATCTGTTCTAGGACACTTACTGTTTGTCATTTTCATAAATGACCTGGATGAGGAAGTGGAGGGATGGGTTAATAAGTTCGCAGACGATACGAAGGTTGGTGGTGTTTTGGATAGTCTGGAGGGATGCCTGAAGTTGCAGCGAGATATAGATAGGATGCAAGACTGGGCGGAGAAGTGGCAGATGGACTTCAACGTGGATAAATGTGTGGTGGTCCATTTTGGCAGGACCAATGGGATGAAGGAGTATAATATCAATGATAGGAATCTTGGCAGTGTTGAGGAGCAGAAGGATTTTGGGATCCAAGTCCATAGGACTCTTAAATCTGCCCCGCAAGTGGAGGATGTAGTCAAGAATGCATATGGTGTACTGGCCTTCATTAATAGAGGGATTGAATTTAGGAGTCGGGAGGTAATGCAACTTTATAAAACCTTTGTCAGACCCCACTTGGAGTACTGTGTGCATTTCTGGTCGCCTCACTATAGGAAGGATGTGGAATCTATTGAGAGGCTGCAGAGGAGATTTACAAGGATGTTGCCTGGATTGGGAGGCATGCCTTATGAAAATAGGTTGAGGGAGCTAGGTCTCTTCTCCCTGGAGAGATGAAGGTTGAGAGGTGACCTGATAGAGGTTTATAAGATGTTGAGAGGAATAGATAGGGTGGATTCTCAGAGGCTATTTCCCAGTCCTTGGTCACTATGAGAGGACACATGTTTAAGGTGCAGGGAGGCAAGCACAGAGGAGATGTTAGGGGTAAGTTTTTCACTCAGAGGGTGGTGAGTGAATGGAATCGGTTGCCATCAGTGGTGGTAGAGGTGAACTCGCTGGGGTCTTTTAAGAGACTTCTGGATGAGTACCTGGGATTTAATGGGATTGGGAGTTATAGATAGTTCTATGGCCTGGTAAGAATGGGTATGATCGGCACAACTTGTGGGCCGAAGGGTCTGTTTGTGCTGTAGTGTTCTATGTTCTATGTTTGTGACATGAACCCGAGATTCTGGATAAGGTCATCCTCGTGTCTGCGGACCTTGGCTGTCAGTTTCTGCTCGGTGATTTTGCATTGTCATGTGCCTTAAAGCCCATCCCACCATCAGGCTCATCATATACTACTCTTCAGAACCAATTACATTCTTGGAGAAGATGATGAAGAAGCAATGTTCTAAAAGCTCATGATTCCAAATAAACCTGTTGAATTTAACCTGGTGTTGTGAGACTTCTTATGTGGCTACACCAGTCCAGTGCTGGCACCTCCACATCATGACCAACAAATTGAACAGAGCTCTTCAAGACGTAATATATATTTTATCTTGTTAAGCAATGTGGATGTTATTTATTGCCCATCCCTCAAATTATCTCTAAGAAGGTGCTAATAAGCCAACTTCTTGAATCATTATAATCTGTGTAAGGTAAGCTGGGTACAAAGAACAAACTACAATACAGCACAGGAACAAATCCTTCAGCCCACCAAGTCTGTGCTGACACAGATGTCAAAGAGCAAAGAACAAAGAACAAAACAGCACGGGAAACAGGCCCTTCAGCCCAACAAGCTATGTTTATAGAAATCTACATTGGAACCAAATTTGTGAGACAATTTAAGGAGAATTTGTTTTGCCAATCAGCCTAAGAGCACATCTTTGGGATATGGGAGGAAACCAGAGCACCCGAAGAAAACCCTCGCAAGCATGGGGAGAATGCGCAAACTCCCACAGACACAGGCCCAAATCCATTTATCTGCACAGCACAGCGATAGTCACTGAGCTGTCGTGTTGCCCATCAAATGGTCCAGGTCAAGCATACACTAACGACGTGAAGCACTAGGATACTCTCAAAAAAAATCCAAGAGCAACCCTCTCACGACCCATCACGTGTATGCCCTTTGTTAGACAACAAGGTGGACCGATGTACCTGTAGAATAAAACAGAAATACATCAATATCATTCTCCCTAATCTAATATTTTCTTGCCTCTATGTGGGCAATATCCCTCTATTCTCTGCCTATTCACATACCTATGATTTTTCACTTCCTGAATACATGCTTGCAATTTGTGCTTAGCAACTATAATTCCATAAGGTTTTGGATATCACAGATAAGACAAGAGTGGCCCTCAATGAGTGTGCTTATCCAAATTAGACAGGAACTGGGGAATGTGGATTGGGAGTGGCTATTTGAGGGCAAGCCCACATCTGGCATGCGGGAGGCTTTTAAAGCCAATTGATTGAAGTGCAAGACAGGCATGTCCCTGCAAAAATGAGGGATAGAAATGGCAGGATTCAGGAACCATGGGTGACAAGGGGAATTGTAAGCTTAGTCAAAAGGAAAAGGGAAGCATTTGATAAGTCTAGACATTTAAAAGCAAAGTCCTTGAGGAGTATAGTGAAAGTAGGAAAGAACCTAAACGTGAAATTAGGAGGGTTAAAAGGGGTCTTGAAAGATCTTTGGCAAACAAGGTCAGAGAATCTGAGTTTTTTCATGCATACATTAGGAGCAACAGGATAACAAGAGGAGTACGCCCACTCAAGGACAATAGAGGGAAGTTATGCATGGAGCCACAGGAAGTGGATGAAACCCTTATGAGTAGTTTGTATCGGTATTCACCAAGGAGAAGGATATGATAGATGTTGAGGTCAGGGATAGATGAGTGAATGCTGGAGAGGATGTCAATATATTGAACGAGAAGTGTGAGTATTCGAAATTGTATTCAAAGTTTATTTATTAGTCACAAGTAAGGCTTACATTAACACTTCAATGAAGTTGCTGTGAAATTCCCCTAGTTGCCATAGTCCGGCGCCTGTCAATGCACCTAACCAGCATGACTTTCAGAATGTGAGGGGAAACCAGAGAACCTGGAGGAAACCCATGAAGACATGGGGAGAACATGCAAACTCCACACAGACGGTGACCTAAGCTGGGAATTGAACTTAAGTCCCTGGCGCTGTGAAGCAGCAATACTAACTATTCAGCTACTGTGCTGCCTCTGTCAGGTCAACAAGTCCCCAGTGCCAGATGGGATCTATGGCAGGTCACTGCAGGGGGCAGGGGAAGCAATAGTTGGGGCCTTAACAGGTATCTTTACTTCCTCTTTGACCATAGGCAAGATTCCAGAGGACTGAAAATGAACTTTGTTTAAGAAAAGAAACAGGGTTCTGAGCATGCAGGTCCATTGTTCCCTAAAAGTGGCAAAACAGATGGCTAAGGTGATTAAGAAGGCATATGGCATGCTTGCCTTCACCAGGTAGAACATTGAATACAAGAGTTGGGAAGCTGAGGGGAGTCTACAAAATTGTAAGAGGCATATGCAGGTCCAGATCTAGGTGCCCTAGGCTGCTGTGTAGACAACAACACTTCCTCCACAAGGCTGTGTTCTCAGGCCCTTATTATACTCCTTATACACCTATAACTGTGTGGCTAAATTTCCCTCCAACTTGATTTTCAAATTTGCTGACAACACCAATATAGTGGGTCAGATCTCAAACAATGACAAGACAGAGTATAGGAATGAGATAGAGAATCTGGTAAACTGCTGCGACAAAAAAAATCTTGCCCTCAATGTCAACAAAACGAGGAAGATTGCCATCAAACTCAGGTAGCGTAAAGGAGAACAAGTCCCTATCTACATCAATGGGGACTAAATAGAAAGGGTCAAGAGTTTCAAATTTTTAAATGTCCAGCTCACCAACAACCTATCCTGGACCAGCATACCAACACTATAGTTAAGCAAGCTTACCAAGCTCTACATTCTCAGAACACCTCATTCACCCGATGAAGACCAGAGGTTCAAAAGGTTGTGAGTTTACTGTCAAATAAATCGGTTGGATTTAAACCTGATATTGTCAGACTTCTTGCTGGAGGTTTACACAGAAAGATGTCAGTGTCTGTGTGCTGGGGTTTACACACAGAGAGATGTCAGCGTCTGTGTGTTGAGGGTTTACTCAGAGAGTTATCAGTTTTTGTGTGCTGGGGGTTTACAAACAGTGAATCTGTGTTGGGGGTTTTACAAGGAGAGGGGTTTTACACAGAGAGATGTTAGTGTCTCTGTGCTGGGAGGTTTTATACAGAGAGTTATCAGTGTCTCTGTATTGGGGGTTTTACTCAGTAAGAGTCTGGCAACACCAAGTTTAAATCCAACCGATTTATTTGATGGTAAATTTGCTAGCTTTCGACTTTCGTCTTCATCAGGCAAATGCAGTGTTCTGGTCTGCAATAGCACACATATCAGCACAGACAGTCACAGATTGCTGATTAGAATGATGGGGGTTTTACACAGAGTTATCAGTGTCTTTGTGCGCTGGGGTGTTTTACACAGAGAGTTATCGGTGAGTCTGTGTGCTGGGGTGTTTTACACACAGAGTTATCGGTGTCTCTGTGCGCTGGGGTGTTTTACACACAGAGTTATCAGTGTCTCTGTGTGCTGGGGTGTTTTACACAGAGAGTTATCGGTGTCTCTGTGTGCTGGGGTGTTTTACACAGAGTTATCGGTGTCTCTGTGTGCTGGGGTGTTTTACACAGAGTTATCGGTGTCTCTGTGTGCTGGGGTGTTTTACACAGAGAGTTATCAGTGTCTCTGTGCGCTGGGGTGTTTTACACAGAGAGTTATCAGTGTCTCTGTGCGCTGGGGTGTTTTACACAGAGAGAGTTATCAGTGTCTGTGTGCGTGGGGTGTTTTACACAGAGTTATCAGTGTCTCTGTGCGCTGGGGTGTTTTACACAGAGAGAGTTATCAGTGTCTCTGTGTGCTGGGGTGTTTTACACAGAGAGTTATCAGTGTCTCTGTGTGCTGGGGTGTTTTACACAGAGAGAGTTATCAGTGTCTCTGTGCGCTGGGGTGTTTTACACAGAGAGAGTTATCAGTGTCTCTGTGCGCTGGGGTGTTTTACACACAGAGTTATCAGTGTCTCTGTGTGCTGGGGTGTTTTACACAGAGAGAGTATCAGTGTCTCTGTGTGCTGGGGTGTTTTACACAAGAGTTATCGGTGTCTCTGTGTGCTGGGGTGTTTTACACAGAGAGTTATCAGTGTCTCTGTGTGCTGGGGTGTTTTACACAGAGAGTTATCAGTGTCTCTGTGTGCTGGGGTGTTTTACACAGAGAGTATCGGTGTCTTTGTGCGCTGGGGTGTTTTACACAGAGTATCGGTGTCTGTGTGTGCTGGGGTGTTTTACATAGAGAGTTATCGGTGTCTCTGTGTGCTGGGGTGTTTACACAGAGTTATCGTCTTGTGGCTGGGGTGTTTTACACAGAGAGTTATCAGTGTCTCTGTGTGCTGGGGTGTTTTACACAGAGAGTTATCAGTGTCTCTGTGTGCTGGGGTGTTTTACACAGAGAGTTATCAGTGTCTCTGTGTGCTGGGGTGTTTTACACAGAGAGTTATCGGTGTCTCTGTGTGCTGGGGTGTTTTACACAGAGAGTTATCAGTGTCTCTGTGTGCTGGGGTGTTTTACACAGAGAGTTATCAGTGTCTCTGTGTGCTGGGGTGTTTTACACAGAGAGTTATCGGTGTCTTTGTGCGCTGGGGTGTTTTACACAGAGTTATCGGTGTCTGTGTGTGCTGGGGTGTTTTACATAGAGAGTTATCGGTGTCTCTGTGTGCTGGGGTGTTTTACACAGAGTTATCGGTGTCTGTGTGCGCTGGGGTGTTTTACACAGAGAGTTATCGGTGTCGTGTGCGCTGGGGTGTTTTACACAGAGGTTATCGGTGCTGTGTGCGCTGGGGTTTTTACACAGAGTATCGGTGTCTGTGTGCGCTGGGGTGTTTTACACAGAGAGTTATCGGTGTCTGTGTGCGCTGGGGTGTTTTACACAGAGAGTTATCGGTGTCTCTGTGCGCTGGGGTGTTTTACACAGAGAGTTATCGGTGTCTGTGTGCGCTGGGGTGTTTTACACAGAGAGTTATCGGTGTCTCTGTGCGCTGGGGTGTTTTACACAGAGAGTTATCGGTGTCTGTGTGCGCTGGGGTGTTTTACACAGAGAGTTATCGGTGTCTCTGTGCGCTGGGGTGTTTTACACAGAGAGTTATCGGTGTCTCTGTGCGCTGGGGTGTTTTACACAGAGTTATCGGTGTCTCTGTGTGCTGGGGTGTTTTACACACAGAGTTATCAGTGTCTCTGTGCGTTGGGGTGTTTTACACAGAGAGTTATCAGTGTCTCTGTGCGCTGGGGTGTTTTACACAGAGAGTTATCGGTGTCTGTGTGCGCTGGGGTGTTTTACACAGAGAGTTATCGGTGTCTCTGTGCGTTGGGGTGTTTTACACAGAGTTATCGGTGTCTCTGTGCGTTGGGGTGTTTTACACAGAGAGTTATCAGTGTCTCTGTGCGCTGGGGTGTTTTACACAGAGAGTTATCAGTGTCTCTGTGCGCTGGGGTGTTTTACACAGAGAGTTATCAGTGTCGTGTCTGTGCGCTGGGGTGTTTTACACAGAGAGTTATCAGTGTCTCTGTGCGCTGGGGTGTTTTACACAGAGAGTTATCGGTGTCTGTGTGCGCTGGGGTGTTTTACACAGAGAGTTATCAGTGTCTCTGTGCGCTGGGGTGTTTTACACACAGAACTGGTTGTCCCCTCAGTTGTTGTTGTTGTTGGCGGTTAAAATTTAAACCCTCCGCGCGCTCCTGGCCCACTTCCGGCGGAGTTGGCAGTTTCCGGTGCGGTCTCCCTGGTAACCGGGCCTACACGTGAATCTAAGCCTGCGGCGCCTACTTTGTTGCTGTTCTCTGAGTCCTTCCTGATGTCGGGGGCCCGCGGTCTCAGCAGCCGGTATTTCTGCACCGCCAGCCGGGGCCTGGAGCAGCTGCTGCGGGAGGAGGTTCACCGCAAACTGGCCGCCTCCCAGGTGAGGGCAGATGTCCCCGAGTGCGGGGCGGGGGGAGCAGCCTGTGCCTGGGCCCTGTGTCAGTCTGAGCAACTTCTCCTGGCTGCACATCTTAGATCTGTGAAACTTAAGGTCCTTTTCTGTTAATATTAATCGGAAGGTGTTGATATATTGATCTGCATCAATGTTTATTGATCCTGTAAACTGGTGAGATATTAATGGTGAACACAGGGGTAGATGGTGGAGGTACTAAAACTTTGTCCTCATGATAGAGAATAATGAAGATTTTCCAGAAACTCGATGTAGGTAGAAATAATAAAATCCCTACAGTACAGAAGGAGGCCATTGAGCATGCACTGACAACAATTCCATCCTGCTCCTACCCCTGTAATGTCATGAATTGCATTGTTTATCCCCCTGACACTAAGGGACAATTTAGCATGGCCAGTCAACCTAACCTGCACGTTTTTGGAATCTATATATATATATGATCTGCCTGCCGGGGCAGAGTGTAACATAAAATTTGCAGTTGATATTAAAATAGGTGGGAAAGCAGGCAGTGAAGAGGATATAAAGGTTTTACAGAAATATAGATAGATTGGGCCAAAATTTGGCATATGGAATTTAGTGTGTATAAATGTGGAGTTGTTCATTTTGGCCAAAAAAAAGGCAAATTTTTACCTAAATGGAAAGCAGACTCAAAGTACTTTTGGACAGAGCGATCTGAGTGTTTATGTTCATGACTTGCAGAACGTGGTATACAGATGCAGCATATAATAAAAAAGCCAAATGGGATGTTGACATTTATTGCAAAGGAACTGGAATATAAAAGTATAGATATGTTGCTACACTTGTATAAAGTGTTGGTGAGATCACATCTTGGTTTTGATTTATTATCATGTATGTTAGCATACAATGAAAAGTATTGTTTCCTGTGTGCTGTACATATCATGCTGTACATAGAGAAAGAAAGGAGAGTGCAGAATGTAGTGCCACAGTCATAGCCAGCATATAGAAAATGACCAAATAAATGCAAGGTAGGTCCATTCAAAAATCTGATGGCAGCAGGGAAGAAGCTGTTCTTGGTTGGTGTGTGGCCTCCAGACTTATATTTTTTTTGCGGTGCAAGAAGGTGGAAGAGAGTATAGAACATTACAGCGCAGAACAGGCCCTTCGGCCTTCGATGTTGCGCCAACCAATTAGAAAAAAGCCATGACCCTCCAAACTAAACCATTCCCTTTTCGTCTATAAACTTATTTACTAACCTCTTAAACGCCACCAAACTTGGCGCATCTACAACTGCTGCCGGCAGGGCATTCCATACCCTAACCACCCTCTGGGTAAAGAACCTACCTCTGATATCCGTCCTATAACTACCACCCCTTAATTTAAAGCTATGTCCCCTCGTGCTAGCTTTCTCCATCCTAGGAAAAAGGCTATCATTGTCCACCCTATCTAAACCTCTAATCATCTTATATGTTTCAATAAGGTCTCCTCTTAGCCGCCTTCTTTCTAACGAAAACATAAGGTCTCCGTTGTCAGTATGTCCAGAGTGCACGAGATCCTTAGTTATGCTGGCTGCTTTTTTGCAGCAGGAACTGTAGACAGAGTCAATGGGTGGGAGGCAGGCTTGAGTGATGGTCTGGGCTTCATTCATGACTCTTTGTAGTTTATTGCAATCTTGGATAGAACAGAAACTGTACTAAGCTGTGATACAACCAGAAAGAATGCTTTCTATGGTGCATCTATAAAAGTTGGTGAGAGTCGTAGCGGATGTGCCAGATTTGTTTAGTTTTTTTAAGAAAGTAGAAGCTTTCGTAACTATAGTTTTGGCATAGAGGGACCAAGACAAGTTGTTGGCTGGTACAGGAGTGATGGGTGAACAAACTCTGGACACCACACTTTAGAAAGTTTGCAAAAAAGATTCACAGCGCCAGGGATGAGGAACTTCAGTTACATGGATAGATTGGAAAAGTTGAGGCTATTCTTCTTGGAGATGGATGGAATACATTGGAAGAAACTGTTCCCGTTAGCAGAAGACTTGAGGAGAAGTGGGTGTTCCAAGGTAATTGGCAAAAAAACAACAGTGAATTAGGTTACATAGTAAGTACTTGGGCTGTGGAATATATTGCCTCAGCGCGGTAGAGGCTGATTGAATCATTGCTTTCAAAAGAGAATTGGACTATAATTTGAAGAAATCCTTTTCAGATAATAGTCCAGCTTCCTTTTGAAACTTGTTGCGAGCTAAAGGCAGATGAATGGTCTTTCCGAGTGCTGACACAGACACAAAGAACTGAATGGCCTCTGCTGGAACTATTGTATGATTTTTTTCTTAAGAATTGGAATGAATGAAGATATGTTTTGAATGAGTACAAGTGGAAGATCAGAAGTGCACTGGAATAATCATGTTGAGAGGTAACAAAGGCTTGAACGAGGGTTTCAGCAGCAAATAAATAGAGGCACACAGAGATTTGGAATGTTGATGGTGTAGTTGTACATTGTCTTGTAATCCAGAGAACCAACATAATGCTATGGGGACCCATGTTTGAACCTCTCCATGGCAAAATTTAAATTCCATAAAAATCTGCAATCGTCTGTATAGCAGATAAGAAATAATAGTTTTCCTTGTATGTTAATATATGTGACAATAAATCAAATTAAAACAATTGTTTGGGAAAAAACATCTGTTTCACTAATGTCCTTTATAGAAGGAAATCTGCTGTCCTTATCTAATCTGGCCTCTAGGTAAAGTTAACAAAGTTTGTTTATTAGTCACAAGTGAGGCTTACATTAACGTTGAAATGAAGTTACTGTGAAGTTCTCTAGTCACCATAGTCTGGTACCTGTTCAGGTCATTGCACCTAACCAGCATGAATTTTAGAATGTGGGATGACACTGGAGCACCCAAAGGAAACCTATACAGACATGGAAGAATGTGCAAATTCCATACAGACAATGGCCCAAACCAAGAATTGAACCCAGGACTCTGGTGCTAATCACTGTGCTATTGTACTGACTCCTGGTGAACCTGGTAATGCCAGACCAACAGCAAGGTACTTGACTTTTAAATGGTCAGGCATCAAATAGGGATGTGCAATAAATGGCAGCTCATCCAGCGATGTCCACATCTTATGTATGAGTTTGAAAAGAGAATTGTGGTTAAGGTTGTGAATTGTCTGGTTCAGCTTCAAACAGACATGGGGGGAGAATTGGAGTTGGAGCTGGGGAACTTTTTGTGGCACAGACCAAAGACAATGGCTTTGGCCTTCCAGTATTTAGTTGAAAGAAATTTTGGCTCATCCAGTAGCTGATCAAAGGCAAACATTATATCAAAGCGAGAACCATCTTCAGCCAGAAGTGCAGTGTGGATGATCCCGTTTCGCCTCCTCATGGGGCTCTCAACATCAGGAGACGCTTACTTTCAGCCAACCCAATTCATTCCGTGATATCAGGAAGTGTTTAAAGAAACTGGATACAGTAAAGGTTGTGGGGTCTTGGGATGTAACAATGGCAACTTGTACTTCAGAATCAGCTACATTGCTCCCTGACAACCATCTGCAAGACACAAGTTCAGGGTGTGATGGAATGTTTTCCCCTTGTCTGGATGAGTGCATTTCCAACAATGATCAACCAGTTCGACTTCATCCAGTTTGCTTGATAAACACTCCTTCCTCCATCTTAAGCATTCACTGCCTCGAACAGTAGCAGCAGTGAGTACAGTCTACAAGATGCACTGAAGCAATTCACCAGCACCTAAATGCACCTTTCAAGGCCGCAACCTCAATCTCCCAAAAGGGCAGATGCTTGAGAACACCACCATCTGGAAGTTCCTCTCCAAGTCACTCATCACCCTGACTTGAATCCATATGGACAGCGCACTGGTTAGCAGTGCTGCCTCACAGTGCCAGGGATCTGGGTACAATTCCCAGCATGGGTCACTGTCTGTGTGGAATTAGCATGTTCTCTCTGTGTTTGCATGGATTTCCTTCAAATGCTCTGGTTTCCTCCCACACGCCAAAGATGTGCAGGTTAGATTGATGGCCATGCTAAATTTATCTGAGTGTTAGGGTAAACACATGGTGCTATGGGGATAGAGCCTGGGTGAAGTTGTTGTCGATGGGCCAAACGGCCTCCTTCTGCACTGTGGGATTCTATATTATTGATCCTTCACTGTTGCTAGATAAAATCCTAGAACTCCTATCTTAATAGCACTGTGGATGTACCTATGCTACGTGGACTGCTGTGGTTCAAGAAGGCACCACCTTCTCGAGGACAATTAGGGATGTAACTGACACGGTCTGGCGAGTAATGCCCACATCCCATAAACAATTGAAATGATATAGTAATTTAGGTGGCAGAGTGAATAGCAACACTGACTCATAGCACCAGGGACCGGTTCATTTCCAGCCTCTGGTGACTCTATGGAGTTTGCACTCCCCCTGTGTCTACATGGGGTTTCTCCGGGTGCTCCGGTTTCTCTCAGTCCAAAGATGTGCGAGTTAGGTTGATTGGCCGTGCTAAATTGTCAGTAGGCTTAGCAGGGTAACTACGTGAGGCTACAGAGATAGGGCTTGGGTGAGATATTTGTTGTTGCAGGGTCAGTGGGCTGAATGGCCCCCTTCACTGCAGGGATTCTATGATTCTAAGAAGCATATGTGTTACCTAGTCCAGAGAAATTGATTTAATGGTAAATACATTATTTGAAAGTTGATCTGAAATATTTGTGGAATCTTAACTTATTTGGACATAATTTAACTGTAAGAGTTACCATATTGCAAATTCTGACTTAAATCTGTTGCACTCGTGAAAAATATTCTGCTTTGAGAAGCCCCTACTACCTTTGGAAACGTTTTTATTTAAAACTGTTGGGTCTTTATATTTTATATGGTGTATTGTTAATACTGTGTTAACTTGCTTGAATGTTTGTGTATAAATGTATTTTTCCTGCATCGTTTTTAATCCGAAGATAAATATGGATCAAGACTACTGCATGCTGATCTTTGTCCTGTTTTGTGTTCCTGTAGGTGGAGCAGGTATCAGGGAAAGTGTTCTTTACGGCTGACGCAGATGTGAAAACACTGAAGAGCCTGAAATGTGCAGAGCGGTTATTTTTACTTGTGAAAAAGCTCCCTCCAATCCAGATGCCAAGATATAAAGGTGCTATAGGTGTTCTTCATGATTTTAAAATTTTAATGATTAACAATACTGCCACAAACCTACGGTTAAATAAAAAAGCTGATTCAGTTTTTTCATAAACTGCAGCATAACAGATAATGGCATCTATTTGACAATGTGGAATATAACCCAGGTACGTCCTACCTACAAAGAAAGCAAGTTTTAATAGGGCAAGGCTTCCTCCAAAGATTGAAATGATAGAAGGAGTCATCAATAGAACCAACAACTGATAACTATTCAACAGTAATAATACATGTGCTTGTTTCAGACCTTATCACATTTCTTTGGCCCAGATATGGACAAGAGATTGGCATGTCAGAGGAGCAGTGGTAGTCATTGCCACAATGTCAAAAATTGATTGTTTGAGATTGTGAACCCCTAAAATCAGTCCACAAAAGAAGATGACTGCGATTTTTTTTTTGAAACTTTTCATCACAGCCCCAGAAATTTCCCATCTCTCAGGGTTTATAACACAAATATCTTCAGCTGCTTTATGAATTATTTTTTCCTTTATTGGAAGGTGAACAAGAAAACTATTTATTGACATTGTTCAGTGCCATTTGTACTTTTTGCAACAATTCAGCAAATTATTCTGGCCTAAATACGGCTGGGCTGACAGCGGCAAGTTAGTTTTAAACCACATTAGTGCCAGATAATAAGCATTCTAAGAGAAAAACAGTTTTTTCTTGCCATTCAGTGATAGAGTTGTCCATCATTTTAAGATTAATGTATTGAAGAGGATGGATATTGGACAGCTCTGCCTGGGAAACGTTCTGATGACAAATGGGGTAATTGCCTCGTAAATTCACAGCTAACATTTGCAAACTTTCTCTGGTCAATTGACTTGCACCGAGAACCATCTGAAAATGTGAAATGTGGATGGTTCTGAGAGGGTTACACCAATAGCTACCCAGAAAAGATTATTAGAATTAAAATCAACTCTAGCTTCCCCACATCTTATCCACTTGCCTTAAATCAGGCCTATCCAGCCTTTTTGCTTATGGGATGATGTTTGAATGTTTTTCTAATTTAGGGGGCTGATAAGCAAATTTCAGGAAGATAAAGTTTGAAACAACAATAAATGATATTTCCAAAAAAGTTGGATTTTGAGCAAATAAATAATTGCTGATCCAAAATACAAAGATATCATGGGAACAAATTAAGTTTAAAAAGGAGTTAATTATTTTAAACAAAAATGGCCAGAGTGTGAGAGGATCATTCCCCCATGCACACAAACACAGTCACTCACTCACTTTGCGTTCCATTGCTGTCTGGGCCATGTTCAAGACTGGATGAGGCTCTTTCTGAGTTAGATGTCCATCACTTCCTTCCCATTTAAACTTACTTATCCAACCGTGATTTTAAAACATTTGCCTGATGGACCAGGTGGTCCAGTGACAGGCTGGTTTCTCAATGGGTTGACTGCTGATAAGCTCTAGCCCAGAAACTAGTCAGTGATTTGATGAGCATACCCGAGCATTTTTTAAAATCTGTCAGGGAAGTTTTGAAGTTGGACAATTGCCGCTACGACACTGTTGTGGCAGGTGACATGGAAGTCCCTCAGGAGCCACATTCGGCCCACGGGTCAGGCTTTAGACAAGGCTGCCTTAAATACTTATTTCTCTCAGGCCTGTTAATTTCAGGGAACCTTGGCATCACAGCTAGTGACTATGAAATACACAATAAATGGGAGGAGTAGAGAAATGATGGACATCCATCTTGGAGTGCATGTCCACATTTCCCAAAGGACAGGCTGATAATATGGTAAAGAAAGCATATGGATGCTTTCCTTTAACGGACGAGGTATCGAATACAAAAGCAAGGATATAATGCTGGAACTATATAAAAATTATATGAAATGCTCGTTAGTCAGAGCTGGAATTTTATGTATGGTTCTGGTAGCCACATTACAGAAAGTGCCTAATTCCTCTGGAGAAAGTACAGAGCAGATTTTTCAAGAATGTTGCCAGGGCTAGGGTGTTGCAGCTGTGAGAAGAGATTTGAAAGACTTGGGGTTGTTTCTCTTACAACAGAAGTGGCTGAGGGGTGATCGTAGTGGAAGTATATAGGAGTGTGGGGGAGTCTAGATAGATTGGACAGGGATGCCCTATTTTCCTGAGCAGGAAGTCAGTTACCAGGGGAGACAGATTTTAGGTGAATGGAGGGACATGAAGAAAAACCCCTTCACCTGAAGAGTGGTGGGTGTTTGGAATTCTCTGCCTGGTTTGGTGGCTGAGCCAGAAGCGTCAGTTTTTTAATTAAAGATACCTGGATCTACACCTGACGTTCTGTGACTTGCAAAGTTATGGACGAGGTGTTGGCAATTGAAATTGGAATGGGCAGCTAGTATTTTAATTTTTTAGGCTGGCATAGACATAATGGACTGAATGGCCTCTTTCCTTTTGAATTTTTCTACAGTTCTGTGGAAGGTCCAAAGAGAGAGACTGCAGTGGGGGGGCGCAGGGGTTGTAGCTTTTGACAAAAAGGTGGAATGACATACAAGTGTTTTGACTATTTCGCGCAGGCAAACTAAATAGTTGAATATATGGTGCCCACTTTCCTGAGCATGATGTTGGGAAGAACTTTTAATCTCCTCTGCAGTCTAATGCAATCTCATAAACCAGGCATTAAAATATATAAGCAAATTGTGGATGTTTGTAAGCAGATTTTTCCATCTAAATCCTTGCTGATTGCAGAGCACTTTAGAATCTATAAAAGAAACCAAGATTCTGGGAAGTCAATTGCACAATTTGAGCAAGTGCTAAAAGGACTTACAGAATTGAGTTTGGAGATATGCTGACTGATGCCTTTCATGACAGACTTGTTTGTGGCCTAAGCAGTGAAGCAACATTAAAAACATCTGCTACTGAGAACAATCTCACAATCGCTGTTTCTATGGAGCTGGCTGCAAAGGAAGCCCAGCAATTGAGATTGTGCACTTGAGTACATAAAATGCCCACTGAATTGATACAGAAGAGCTCCGGAACTTGTACTGTGTTACCAGTGTGCAAAGCCACAGGATTCTGCTGCTGAATACTGGTATAACGATATGGACTGTCAAAGCTGTGGGGGAAGAAAAGGACACAGCATGCCTGCAGGAAGAGAAAGCAAATTCTGAATGAAAATAAGGAGGAACAAACCAATACAGCGCTTAAACAAAACAAAAGGAGAAATATTCATGTTGTACAATAGGGTCAAAAGAGTGAAGGAACTGTCACAGGACTAGCTATCATTAAACATACTAGCCATTTCTGGTACTACACGCTATTTAGTGAATGCAAATTCCAAAGCCAAGCAGTTTCTTCGGCCCTGCTATGTTGAATGTGGATAGGCCTCTGCTGAGTCTGTGGATTGGACACTCTTCTATGTTGTGGTACATAGTTTGCTCTCTCAGCCATATGGGGGCTGGAACTAATTCCCCATCTGTGGATGTCGGCCAGGCAGAGACCATGGCGTGCTCTGAACCTCTTGAGGGTGGACCCCTCTTTTCTTGAAAGGTTGAAACCAGGCAGCTTTTTAGTTTGAGACCAGCTATATGTTTATCATGTCCAATGATTCACATTCATTTGTCCAGATGAAATTTGTGTTGAAGTCCTATGTGGGAGGGTTTTTCCAGTTGGCCGCCTTGGGTGGACTGAAAAGATCATCATGAAGTGGGGGGTGGAGGTATTGCAAAGTTTTTCTCTCATTTTATGATATGTTGCAAAGTGGGCAGATTTGTGAAGGAGTGATGTTTTCCAGGAGCAAGGGCCAAGGAAGTGTGTTAGATATAGTGTTCCAGAAATGATGCACGTGGTAGCATTCAGCTGGATGTCAATTCTCTGTGTGTGCGTGCAGACTTGCACAGAACTGCTTCCTCTGAATGGCCACATTAAAGTGGATGTGCAGCTCAATGGGCAAATAGATTTCTGCCCACAATTATTGAAGGGCAACCATCCATCTTTGAGTCATGCATGGCAGGAGAAGATTCAAGAATGACTTCAGCACAATATTATGACCCATGGAGAATCAGGCCTCACAAAAATCTTTAAAAAGCACACAATATACATTAACGATTTAGAGGAAGGAACTGAAGGCACTGTTGCTAAGTTTGCAGATGATACAAAGATACGCAAAGGGACAGTGGTATCAAGAAAGCAGGGGGATCGCAGAAGGACTTGGACAGGTTAGGAGAATGGACAACGAAGTGGCAGTTGGATTACAATTGGAAAAGAGTGAGGTTATGCACTTTGGAAGGAGGAATGGAGGCCCAGAGTACTTCCTGTATGGGAAATGTTAAGGAAATCAGAAACACAAAGGGACTTGGGAGTCATTGTTCAAGATTCTCTTAAAGTTAACGTGCAGGTTCATTTGGCAGTTAGGAAGGCAAATGCAATGTTAACATTCATGTCGAGAAGGCTAGAATCCAAGAGGAGGGGTGTACTTCTGAGGCTGTACAAGGCTCTGGTCAGACCCTATTTGAAGTATTGTGAGCGGTTTTGGGCCCTATAGCGAAGGAAGGGTATGCTGGCTTTGGAAGGGGTCCAGAGGAGATTCACAGGAATGATCTGTGAAATGAAGAGTTTGTCATATGAAGAACAGTTGATGACTCTGGGCCTGTACTCATTGGAATTTAAAAGGACGAGTGGAGATCTTATTGAAACTTGCAGGACACCGCGAAGCCTGGATACAGTGAACGTGGAAAGGATATTTCCATTAGTAGGAAAAACCAGAACCAGAGGGCACAACCTCAGATTAAAGGGACAATCCTTTAAAACAGCATAGTGAATCTGTGGAACTTCTTGCCACAGAAGGTTGTGGAGGCTACTTCATTGAGTGTCTTTAAGACAGATAAATACACCCTTGATTAATAAGGGGATCAGGGGTTATTGGGCAAAGGCAGGAGAATGGGATGAGAATAATATCAGACATGATTGAATGGCAAAGAGACACGATGGGCTGAATTCTGTGCCTAGACCATATGGTCTTGCATTATTTTTGATAGATAATTAGGGAGTCTGAAGAACATTACAGTTAAACTGAAAATAAAAGGAAACCAAGCAAAATGTTTGAAAGCAAGGTCTGTACAATACGCCGTTCAGCCAAAGCTCAAGCCTCTTGGAGTGACTAGTGAAGACTGAGTTCTGGAACCTGTCAGCATTAGTGAATGGGCCGTTCCAGTCATCAAGAAAGATGGATCCACAAGATTTATGGAGTATCAAGGTGACCATGAATCCAGTGTTATGAACAGTACCCATTACGTCACGTTGAAGACCTGTTTACGGGAGGCCAAAATTAACCTGAGCCAGGTTTGCAAGGCCATTGCAGAGGCACCTGCACCCCAAGATATTAGTCAGTTACGTTCCTTTCCTAGGATTGTTGAATTATTGTGGAAGATTTGTCCCAAACCTGATGACAATTCCGAAACCTTTACATAACCTCTCATCCAGAACAAGACATAGAAATTGAACAGGAAGTATTGGTCAAGAGATTCCACAAGTTCCTGTATGGGAGAGAGCTACGTTGCTACTTCCTACCACTTTTGGATCACAAACGGGACTTCTGTCACTTGCAGCAAATAGTGTAAGGATCAGCATTACTCTTGTCTGCAAGTATGTACACCGTTAAACACCACTAGTCAAGTCTACATTGTAACACGGATGCACTTTCAAAATTGCCACTATCAGATAGTTCTTCAGGCTATTGCAAGGGGAATATTTTCCACTTTGAACAAGTTGACAACACACCCGTTACTTCTAGGCAAGTGACGAAAACATACGGAGCAATGCTGTGCTCTCAGAAGCGATGAATCTGGATTTATGAAGGAAGACTTTGGAACTAACACCTACCTGCAACCCTATTAATCCAGGAAAACGGAACTGTCAGTACATAGAACATACATAGAACAACACAGTACAAACAGGCCCTTCGGCCCACAAGTTGCGCCGATCACATCTACCAATCCACAGACCTATCTATAACCCCCTATCCTATTCTTTTCCATATACTCATCCAGAAGTCTTTTAAAAGACCCCAGCAAGTTTGCCTCAACAACCTCCGGCAGCTGATTCCATTCACTCACCACCCTCTGAGTGAAAAACTTACCCCTACCATCTCCTCTGTATATGCTTCTCTGCACCTTAAATCTGTGTCCTCTCATAGTGACCATTTCAGCTCGGGGAAATAGTCTCTGAAAGTCCACCCTATCTATTCCTCTTAACATTTTATAAACCTCTTTACAGTTAGGATATTTATTATGGGAGCTCAGTGATTATTCTGCCACCATTGAGAAACTGGTGTTAAAGAAGCTACATGGAGGCCACTGCAGAGTCATGCATGAAGAAAATAGCAAGTGATTATCTCTGGTGACTTGAACTTGATGCAAGGATGAGGAAAAAATTAGAAGGGCATTCAGGTGATTATTGGATAGGCATATGGATATTATTGGAATAGTTTAGGTTAGAGGATAATTAGGTTGGTTTCACTGGTCGGCACAACATCGAGAGCCGAAGGACCTGTACTACGCTGTTATGTTCTATATTCTTGTACAAAGGCCAGCCTTAGTACCACAGCAGCCATGGGAATAATCTGAAGAGTCTTGGCACCATGTGCATGTGGATTTTGCAAAACATTTCAAAGGCCGTATGTTTTTATTAGTGTCACAGGCTTATATTAACACTGCAATGAAGTTACTATGAGAATCCCCTAGTTACCACACTCCACCTATTCGGGTACACTGAGGAGAATTTAGCATAGCCAAAGCATCTAACCAGCCCATCTTTTGGATTGTGGGAGGAAACCAGAGCACCCAATGGAAACCCACATAGACATGGGGAGAATATGCAGATGCTGCACAGATAGTGATCCAAGCCAGGAATCAAACCTGGGTCTCTAGCGCTGTGAGGCAGCAGTGCTAATCACTGTGCCACCTTGCCGGTTGCTCATACCAAATGGCCAAAGGTCACTATGATGACTATGTCTCAGAAGACAATTGAGAAGGTAGAAGAAGTGTGTGGTTGCATTGGATTTCCTGAGCAGCTGGTAAGCGAAAATGGACCTCAGTTGTTCCTCAGGAATTTGAGAGCGCTCTACAAGAAAACATCCCAATGCAAACTGGAGGAACAGCTGCTCATAGTCCGATTGGGCACTTTACAGCCTTCTGAACTGAACATTCATTTGAGTTCGACAGTTTCAAAGCATGAATTCTTCTCTACCTTCGTTTCATTTCATTGATCAATTTTATCATCGTTCTTTCTCTCTTCCATTTTTCCACTTCCCCATTTCCTTTTGTACCTTCATTTACATTCTGTTTGTTCCATTCCAACCCCACCCCAACCCTCATAGTATAAATCTCTGCTGATTACCTTTGCTCTCAACTCCGAAGGGTCACCTAGACTCAAAATGTTAACTCTATTCTCTCCCCACTGATGCTGCCAGACCTGCTGAGATTTTCCAGCATTTTCTGCCTTTATACTCAATACATTTATTTCTGTGCTACATCATCCTGTCACCAATGCATTAACATAACACTGTCCAAATCTGAAATGCACTTTGAAAGCAACCAAGGAACAACGTTTGCTTATCAAATATCTTATGTTCTTGTTGCTGTATTAGAATACCACACTCTCCATGATTAAAATCTCTCCTGGCTTATGATGACAAGACAGCTCTGATCCACATTTGATCTTTTAAAACCTCCAAAAATTAAGAGGTTATGCAACAAGCACAAGTGGAATGGTGGGATAGCAGGGTGAAAAGGGTTCACCGTGAGTGAGAAAATTTGGCTCGGAGCTATGACATGGGTGAAATAGGCTCCTGCCACTGTCTTTGTGTAGACTGGATCTGTCTCTGTCCAGGGCAAAGATAACGTTTTCTGGAGGAGATATGCAGACCAGTTGCTGGCTGAAGAGACAAAGTTCACGTTTGGCTAGTCAGGACTTTCCTATAACCTCGATACCACCAGACACTGTTGAGGAAGTCAACACCCTCTCTGTTCAGACACAGAAAACCTGTAGTTTGTATGTCAATGCCTGTTAAGTCAGCTACCAATGGCATCAGCAGAGAGACGAAAGCACCAACCATTCATGTCAGCATGAGGACAAAGAAGACGACACTAAAGGTCCGCATTCCGAGAGCAACATCCTTCAGACAGTCTGATTTATTAATAAAATATGACTGACGCATTGACTATTTTTCATGCTGAATTTGTTTTGGAGACACATAAATTAACTGAGAAGGAAATGCTGTGTATTAGTTCCTATTAGCTCATTATAGGGTCCTGCTGTAGTATAAAGTATGCAAGTGGAGTTGCGTCATAAGATATAGAACAGGAAACAAAGAGAAACAGCAGCCGTGGAAGAGATCATACACCACAATTTAAGTTGTTTCCAAGTGTCAAAACTCCAAATACGCAACAGAAGGAGAATGATTGTATAAGACATAACATTGTATTAACTATTTAAAATGATATTTACCTTTTTATTTAAAGTATAATTCATGTTTAATTGCAATGGATCGGATTATGTTAAAGTTACAGAAAGTGGATTCTTGTTGCTAGTTTCTTCTCTAGAGGGTTATTGAGTAAATGTTTTATAACTGTGTTTTCCCCCATATGGATCGTAAAATGTAACTGCCTGAAATATTTGGACTCTACTAAATTTGGTCTCTAACAGGTGCTGAGTTAACAGATTTCAACCAGAATACGCCTGGTACTACAATTGTCTTCAGCCTGTTAACAGATGAAATTTACTTCAGCTTTGAGGATAGATTGGAAAGGTTGCAACTATTCTGCTTAGCAAGAAGAAGGCTAAGAGGAGACTTGATAGAGATGTCCAAAATCATGAAGGGGCTGGATAGACTAGATAGGGAGAAACTGCTCCCCCTCCTAAAAGGATCAAAAAGGGAGCACAAATTTAAAGTGATTTACAAAAGAAGCAAATGTGATGCAAGAAAAAACTTATTCGCACAGTGAGTGGTTTGAGTCTGGAATGCACTGCCTAGAAGAGTGATGGAGGCAGGTTCAATCGAGACATTGCAAACAGAGTGGTTAGTACTGCTGCCTCACAGCACCAGGGACCCGAGTTCAATTCCCAGCTTGGATCACTGTCTGTGTGGAGTTTGCACATTGTTCCTGTGGGTTTCCTCCAGGTGCTCCAGTTTCCTCCCACAGTCTGAAAAATGTGGTTAGGTGTGTTGACCCAAACAGGCGACAGGAGTGTGGAGACTAGGGGAATTTTACAGTAACTTCATTGCTTTGATAATGTAAGCCTTACTTGTGACTAATAAATAAACTTTTAAACAATGGGCCAAATGGTGGCCTCCTGCACTATGATAATACTGTGAAATGAATGAACCACTTTTTCCTAATTTTTATCAAACAATTTGGTGGAAGTCCATATGTGTGAACCTTAGAAGAGGACAGGATAATATCAACAAGAGAAAATATCCCTTGGTATGATTATCTGAGATGTTTGAATTTTATTGCAGCTCTGGGAATTGAAATTTGACTTTGGTTGTGGAAATGCAGTGCTGCAGTAAGTTAGCAAAATGAAATAGTGTTTTCCAAAGTTTTTGGCTGATTGAGATGTAGCATTAGACGTTTGGAAATGGTTTGTATAAATCTTTATTAATTTATTCAAACTTAATGGATTTGAGAGAATTAAAGGGATTAAAGCTGACTGGAAATTGAATATTTTTGGCAGTATCATTTTAGATTTTTTAGATATGTAGTACTGATTAGTGGCTTTTTTTTGGATTGGAAATGTGATGCATTTTGGCTTGACTGTACATTCCACAACAATATTTTTCTTTCCTTTGAATTCCAAGGAAGAGCAGTTCACGTACTCCAGAAGTGTGTGATTGGAGAATCTGATAAATGGTTGGATATTGTTGCCAAATGGCAGACTCTTCAGGACTTTAGCAAAAGGCAAAAATGCACTTCAGATATTATCGGAACTGGGATAAAAAGGCCAATGCAACAAGAGAATGGTGGAATGTGGAAAAGGCCAAAGTTGGAGCTGGATGAACCTCTAACAACCATCCTCGAAATTCCAACTGGGCACGATCAACTTCATACAGTGATTGAAGGAAACTGCCAGAGTAAGGTACCAGTGCAAACGCCACCTTCACCTGATGAGCTGCCTAATTCCAAGAGTCGAGATACTGCATCCTGTATAGATTTCAGAGTATCTTGTCGCTGCAGTGGGAGAATTGCTAAAGTGTTTAGCTCACAGGTAATTGTAATTGCTTGTTTGAAATCGGTTGCTAAGATTTGAGGAATTAAGATTTGTTTGAGCTAAACTTCAAAAGGAAATTGCTAGTCTAGCAAACATTTGCAGGACTGGAAAACTTGATATCTTGCCATTTTATTTCTGCTCTTTATTTGTATTTCACTGAATTAGCACAAAAGTGTGTTTGCATTTGAACACACATTTTATGAATAGGATAGGGGGTTATAGATAGGTCTGTGGATTGGTAGATGTGATCGGCGCAACTCATGGGCCGAAGGGCCTGTTTGTGCTGTATGTTCCATATGTTCTATGGTATTAAGATACTTCAGTTTGCTCTACTGTTTATTACTAAATTACAACCATTCATAACTGGACAATTAGTTGATTTTAAACAGAGGCAAATGCGCTCTCATTTTTTTGCTGGTTTCCAAGTGCCAGTTGTACAAAGTGAGTGCCAGCAGGCTGGTTGATTACTAAGAGCGATGCTTTATTCACCGTCCGCACAGCATTATTAATAGACAGCTAAAGCTATTGCTGGAAGAGCTGCTTTTGGTGACATAATTGAGCAGTAAAAGAAATTGTAGTCCCAGTAAAATAATTCTAGCAGATATACAACTTGATGATCAGCAAAATTTTCAATGATTGTCATTCCAGCCAGCTTGCTAGTCTTAAGATGCTATTTCTCTTATGAATAATTTGATTGGGTGCTGTAAATTAGCAGTTATCAAAGTTAACACTCCTTCATATGTTATTCTCTATTATATCATTTGACCTTGGTTTTAATGGTGCTGTGCACACACAGCTGCATTGCAGTAAAAGTACTATATGTACTGGAAGCTAATTGAGCTAACAGGATTGGTTATTGACTTGAGTATTAATCCAATCCTGCCTGAGGGCCTGCAAAGTAGTTCTATGAATTTTTGAAGAACTGTGGTGAGTATTTGCTGAGGTGTACAAATTTACAAGCTCTGTTACTGAACCGAGGACTTAAAAGTGTGCTGCAGCCACCTTGTGTGTAATCTCTAAATTTAAAGTCTCATTTTATAATTATAACTATGGCGAATACCATGTATAAGTTGACTCTGCGACCTGATCGAAGTCTACAGGATAATGAGGGGCATGGACAGAATGGATAGTCAGAAGCTTTTTCCCGGGTTGGAAGAGTCATTCATTGGGGGGCATAGGTCTAAGTTGCAAAGAGCAAGGTTTAAAGGAGATGTACAAGACAAGTTTTTCCACAAAGAGGGTGGTGGGTGCCTGGAACTCAATGCCGGGGGAGATTGAGTTTTAATGGGCATCTGGGCCAGATAAATGAATAGAATGGAAATAGAGGGATACAGTCCCCGGAAGGGTAGGTGGGTTTTGTTCAGTTGGGCAGCATGGTTGGTGCAGGCTTAGAGGGCCAAAGGGCCTGTTCCTGTGCTGGTTTTGTTCTGGTTTTTCAGCACCAAAGCGCATGTTTAGGCCTATAAGCAGCACATCAACTGACCACCCATTTTTGCTAAGAAATTCTATTCTTGAATTAGGTCTCAATTACTCATCTCAGAAATGCCTGTTTTATACACCTTATAAGGTGGTTCCTGGAATCAAGCAAGCAACACGCAACATGATGTCAGGAAGATGTGCTTAAGTTTAAGACACCACACTTGGCCCACACAGCAATCGAGAAACTGAGATAGGTCCTTTGACAAAAAGAATGAATCATGAAACGATTTCAAGCTAAAAGTCACAATGTTAACTTGGTAATATGGAATTTTGAGTACTGCTTGAAAAAAAACATGCTGTATTTTGGCTTGCACTTGTCAGAACAGAATCATGAGAATACCAATTCTCAAAGGAATAGTTTGTAAAGCGTGAGAGGAAGGTGTGGATTAGTTCACAAGTAGACTCCGGCTGAATAATTGCCATGGAAAATGCACCAGGGAATGGTTGACTATCGAGTTTTTGTTTGTACTCAAGCCATACAAATCAATTCTGATTAAGGCTTTACAGGGGGAAATGAACCAGGAAATGGCTGTCCCCAAACTTTTGTTTGGTTGAGAGAATTGCAATCCATGGACACGTTCTTTCTGTTTGCAGAGAACAGGTTCCTGTTTGTGAATATATGTAACTTTTAGCATGCATTAGTGACCTAATCGAAACATATAAGATGATTAGAGGTTTAGATACGGTGGACAGTGATAGCCTTTTTCCTAGGATGGAAAAAGCTAGCACGAGGGGACACAGCTTTAAATTAAGGGGTGATAGTTATAGGACGGATATCAGAGGCACGTTCTTTACCCAAAGGGTGGTTCGGGAGTGGAATGCCCTGCCTGCAGCGGTTGTAGATGCGCCAAGTTTGGTGGCGTTTAAGAGGTTAGTTGATAAGTATATGGAAGAGAGGGAATGGTTTAGTTTGGAGGGGCATTGCTTTTTATATTGGTCAGCGCAACATCGAAGGCCGAAGGGCCTGTTCTGTGCTGTAATGTTCTATGTTCTAAGATTACTTGTTGTGGTGGGTGATTCTGAGACTGACAGCACCAAAGTTCATCCAGATGATTGCATAAGCAAAGTGACTGAATGAGTTCATTAAACTCTGCATTGGATGACGAATACAGCATTTTTTCAAACATTGTCTTGTAGAATTAATTGATCCAATAGGTGTCACATTGATTTAATTTGAATTACTGCTGTTGTTTGTCCACATTTCAAAATGGCAACTGTCTACATATATGTTATATATAAGTTGAAACCCATTTTCTTTGGAAGGATTTTTTGAGACTTTAATCACCAACTTACATGAACATCCTGGTGAATCTCGACTTCACCTTTTCTACTGTTTTTATAGTGTTTTCAAGAATTCTCCTTCAACTGAAAACAGATAAACTAGTTAATTTGCTCTTTGCTATGTTAAAAATCAATGTGAAGATATGGCAATATTATTTTACTATAATAGGGACTTTACTACAGAATTATATGTCAGAAGTGCTTTGATACTAAGTTTAAACTAAGGGGCCACTATCTGAATGCAAGCTTTAAGTCTTTATTTTAATTAATAGGTAAAATGCTTATTTTGGCAAAGGTAATCATGGAATTAATTAAGAACATAAGAAATAAGTAGGCCATCTAGCCCTTCGAGCCTGCCCCGCCATTCAATAAGATCATGGCTGATCTGAAGTGGATCAGTTCCACTCTCCCACTTTCTCCCCATAACCCTTAATTCTCTTGTCTATTGGAAACCTATCTACCCGTGATTTAAATACATTCAGCGAGGTAGCCTCCACTGCTTCAATGGGCAGAAAATTCCAGAGACTCTTCGCTCTTTAAGTGAAGAAGTTCCTCCTCAACTCCAATCTAAACTGCCCCCCTTATTTTGAGGCTGTGCCCTCTAGTTAGAACATAGAACACCATAGCACAAACAGGCCCTTCAGCCCACAAGTTGCACCAATCATACCCATACCTACTAGGTCATAGAATTATCTGTAACTCTCAATCCCATTTAATCCCATGTACTCATCCAGAAGTCTTTTAAAAGACCCCAGCAATTTCACGTCCACCACCATCGGCAGCCGATTCCATTCACTCACCGTCCTCTGAGTGAAAAACTTACCCCTAACATTTCCTCTGTGCTTGCTGCCCAGCACCTTAAATCTGTGTCCTCTCATAGCGACCATTTCAGCCCTGGGAAATAACCTTCGAGAATCCATCCTATCTATTCCTCTCAACATTTTATAAACCTCTGTCAGGTCACCTCTCACCCTTCAATCAATGTTCATAAGGTGTGCCTCCCGATCTAGGCAACATCCTTGCAAATAGTTCTGCTATCCTTTCTAAACAGGAAGAATCTCTCTACCTCTACCCTATCTAGCCCCTTCACTACCTTATGTCTCAATAAGGACCCCCCTCAGCCTTCTAAACTCCAACAAATACAGCCCCAGTCTATTCAATCTCTCTTCATAGGCTAACCCCCTCAGCTGCAGCATGCAACGGTGCAGAGGGACCTGGGGGTCCTTGTGCACTAATCACAAAAACATAGTATGCAGGTGCAGCAGGTGATTAAGAAGGCGAATGCAATGTTGGCCTTTATAGCTAGGGGGGTAGAATATAAAATTGGGGAGGTACTTTTGCAGCTGTGTAGGATCCTGGTGAGGCCGCAGTTGGAGTACTGTGTGCAGATTTGGTTGCCACATTCGAGGAAGGATATATTAGTCTTGGAGGGGATGCAGAGAAGGTTAACTAGGCTGATACCAGAGATGAGGGTGTCGGATTATGAGGAGAGACTGAATAGGCTAGGTTTGTACTCTTTGGAGTTTAGAAGGCTGAGGGAGGATCTTATAGAGTCGTATAAGATAATGAAGGGGATGGATAGGGTAGAGGTTGAGAGACTCTTCCTGCTTAGCAAAGATAGCAGGACTAGAGGGCACAGCCTCAAGATTAGCAGGTTGCGGTTCGGATCAGAGTTGAGGAGGAGTTTCTTCATGCAAAGGGTGGTGAATCTTTGGAATTCTCTGCCTGAAGTGGTGGTGGCTTCCTCGCTAAATATGTTCAAGTCAAGAGTGGATAGGTTTTTGATTGACAGGGGAATTAAGAGTTATGGGAAGAAAGTGGGAAAGTGGTACTGAACCACTACAGATCAGCCATGATATTGAATGGCGGGGCAGGCTCGAGGGGCTGGATGGCCTACTCCTACTCCTACTCCTGCTCCTACTTATGTTCTTATTTCTGGTTTCAGCCTAGTGAACCTTCTCTGTACTCCCTCCAAGGCCAATATATCCTTCATCAAATGTGGCAAACAAAACTGCACACAATATCCAGTTGTGGCCTTGCCAGTGCACTGTACAGTTGCAGCAAGACCTCCTTGTTTTTATATTCCATCCCCCTCACTATAAAAGCCAACATTTCATTCGCCTTTTTGATCACCTGCTGTACCTTCAGACTGGATTTTTGTGATTCGTGCACAAGGACCCCAAGGTCCCTCTGCACCCTAGCATGTTGCAGCTTTTCGCCCTTTAAATAATAATCCCTCCTACTATTATTTCTACCAAAGTGGATAACCATCACATTTGCTAACATTATACTCCATCTGCTAGGTCCTCGCCCACTCACTCAACCTATCCAAATCTCTTTGCAGACTGTCCGTGCCTTCCATGCAATTTGCTTTTCCACCCATCTTCGTGTCATCAGCAAATTTTGTTACTTTATGCTCAGCACGCTCCTCCAGATCATCTATGTAAATGGTAAACAGTTGAGGCTCCAGCAACGATCCTTGCGGCACTCCACTAGTTACCAACTGCCAACCAGAATAGCACCCATTGATTCCGACTCTCTGCTTCCTATAGACAACCATTCCTCTCTCCATGTTAACACCTTACCCCCCCCCAATTCTGTGCACCCTAACCTTTTGCAACAACCTTTTGTGAGGCACCTTATCAAACACCTTTTGGAAATCTAAAAACACCACATCCACCGGTTCCTCACAAATAAATTCACAACAAATAAATGCTTGCATCTGATGTAACAAATTTACAGTCAGACAAACCTCCTTCTGGATAAAAATAAATCCTGATGAACATCTACATTCCACTGTTTGCATTTTAAGTTGTGTTTACGTTTTCTTATGGTATCTTTTCTACTGTGCATTTAGTTAGCTTTCCCAACAGTTCTGTCAGTGCTTGCATTTCTCGTTCTCCTCTGTAAAGTGCTTTGAGGCATTATATTCAGTTTTATTTTTATTGAAACCATTCATGATTTGTGATGCCCACAGTTGATGGCAATATGATGTATGCTTCACTGCATTTGAGTTTACCACATTTCAGGTAAGTAACCAAAATAGGTCAGACATAATTTTAAATGGGAGCTAAATGCTTTCATTGAATGTGTAATAATTCCACTGGTTTCATCTGCTGTGATTTGTGACATTCTGTCTGAGATGCCAAAAACATTTCCTGGAAATGATTATTATGTTAAACAAGAAAGCTTCCCAGTGTCAAATGAGAGGCTATTTAGTTGTCATCTTTCAGAACAAATGAATAGTTTGCCCTAACGTGGATTGCATCCACTTGATTTGAAAGTTCCAAATAAATAGATTTTATTATGTTCAGACAATAGGTTTTCATTGTGTGTACAATGCCACGTAGTAAAACTAAGAATTTAGCAAGCTTGTTATATTGCGTGACAACTTGGCTCAATTATAAGTGGACGTACTCTAGGAAATGGAGTAATTGTTGTGGGTAATTAATTTTCCACAGGAGCTCGGAAGAGCAATTGGAGTTGCACTCAGCAGGCAAATGGGCTGGAAAGCAGAATTGAGAAACCCAATGCTAGAGGTAAGAGCTGCAGTTTTAATAGGATTTAATGATTGGAAGGAACACTTAAAAGTTGAGACTTTTTTCTGAGGCAGAGTTAATTAAACTATTTACTTTTCTTGATTGCACAACCAATTTTGTATTTAGTCTACCTTTGACAATGAGTACTTGATATTGTCAAATAAACAATGTAATCATTTAATTGAATTGAACTCGCTCTCTGATAATACAGACTCCAAATATAATGGGAGAAGGACATATCAGACCTTTTAGTTGTGCACTGAGTAGTTTAAATTCAAACAGTGCTTGGCAGTTAATTGTCAGTCAGCTGGTGCATTCTCCATGACAATGCTTCTATCAAAGAGTCTACTTAGACAATTAGAGTCTACTTGCCAACCAACCTGCACTTCTTGTATCGTGTAAATTGTTGTTTTCCCCTTGATTTGGAAATATATCTATTTTGGGTTTAGATTCAAACATATATTTCTAGTTGACCACATTTCTGCAGATCAAATGAATATATAATAATAAAATTGTAAGACATGTCTCCTAATGGGGAATATACACAAGTTTCTCAAAATAACATTTGTTTAAAAAAAAATCTAGAAATTTGAGTACCAAAAAGAGAAACTAGATATTTATACATAAATTGCTGGCTAATGCTATGAAATAGAATGATGAAATAACGATAAAGAATGGAATATGATCATGATAAAGTTCTGCTTCAGCACTCAAAAGGATAGAATACAATGATTGTCAAATTACGAGGAAAATTTATTAACTCAAATTTCAGCAGAAACAGATATGTTGCTGAAAGTGATGCATGTTGAAGCTTTTCATCTTGCAGTCAGGACAAATGCAAGAACGTCAGATTTCATATCACAATTTATATAACAGAAGGATTACTAATTGGCTAAGGCATTGCCATGGAGAGAATAATGGGGAGCTAATAGGTTCCCCAAGATCCTGGGCAATTCAAATAAGACACAATGCTTGAATTTATTCATTTTCTTTGCAGAGAACATGTTTTTGTGTATCAATACATGTAGGGTCTGGCAAACATTAAGGATGACGTAGAGATGCCGGCGTTGGACTGGGGTAAACTCAGTAAAGTCTGGCAACACCAATTTTAAATCCAACCAATTTATTTGATAGTAAATCTGCGAGCTTTCGGCCTTTGTGGCCTTCGTCAGGCGAATGAGGTGTTCTGGTCTCCAAAAGCGCACACGTCAGCACAGACAGTTTACAGGTTGTTGATTAGAATCCTTACACCTAACCTGCCATTCAAGTCTAACAGCAGAGGTTAGAGGGATGTGTATTGTCTCTAGACAGCACAGTAAGTGAGGTTTTTTGCTAACCCAGGCAAGTCATGACATCACAGCAATTTCTTCTGTTGTATAAATTGTTGTGATTGTTTAAAATTTGGTATTTTTGCATTTGTCCTGAAGAGATTAAAAAAAATTTCAGCAACATGTCTCCCTTTTCAGCAATGTTCAAGTTATATATAATCAAAATCTTAAACCTGATAGAGGTTTATAAGATGTTGAGAAGAATAGATAGAGTGGATTCTCAGAGACCATTTCCCAGGGCTGAAATGGTCACTACAAGAGGACACAGGTTTAAGGTGCTGGGGGGCAAGTACAGAGGAGATGTTAGAGGTAAGTTTTTCACTGAGGGTGGTGAGTGAATGGAATCGGTTGCCGTCAATGGTGGTAGAGGCGAACTCGCTGGGGTCTTTTAAGAGATTCTGGATGAGTACATGAGATGTAATGGGATTGGGAGTTACAGATAGTTCTATGGCCTGGTAGGTATAGATATGATAGGCACAACTTGTGGGCCGAAAGGCCTGTTTGTGCTGTAGTGTTCTATGTTCTAAAATGGATTTGGTTTAAGAAAGGTTCTACTTTTCTTATAATTACATTTTCATTTGCAAATGGCCATTTACCTGCCAAATATCTGAATTCACCATGCAAACTGAGGGTCACCTTTAAAGCAGAAGGATTTTGACATCTTTGTAACTGTTGAATAAATCTAAAAATATTTAATAAGATATTTTATGTCTGTATAATATCAAGTTGCAGAATATCAGTATTTTAATAAAACGCAAGATTGTGTGCCATCATCAAGGACTTCTTTATCAGGATACAAAGCACTTCAGTAGCAAATATTCAGCTACTTGGCTCAGTAACAAATTTGGTTAAACTGACTGGAAATTTGCTGGAAATCTGGAATTGCACAACACTGGAAATACACAGGCCTATGTATGTTTGAGGAACACCTCTCAAATTTTCCAATTTTTATAACTAAATTATTTGGCTGTATCATTGTCAGCAGCTTATGTTTTGCAAAGCTTTGTAATTGATGAGAGAAAATGTAGTGTGATATTTCTGATTGTTATGCTGTACAGTATCAGTAAAGAAAAAAGTCTACACTTTTTTTTCCACATCCCCTGGCAACATATTTGCTTGCATGTTCCCCATCTTACTGTGTGATTGATCCTGTGACTGGTCTATAGTGCTGGTCTTTTTCAAATTAAATGAAATCACTACTGTCAGGTTGTCATCGTGACTTGCTTCACTGGAATAGCTGGGAGGAAGTATTTGTTTAATTTTGACAGTAACATGTAAAGTAAACACAGCATCATCGAAATATAGTGAAAATAGTAGGCACAAATGGGCTCTGAAGGAATGAATTGAACAAAATATTTTTTGGTTTCTCACTCTTGCTTTTCTCCTTTTGCAGAACTAATGTTGCAGGTTCTTAAATTGGGTAGAGACATTTAATTTGCACACTATAATTTTTCCAAATTCTTCTGTCTACAAATGGTCAGCTTGTTGCTGGTTGCTGTCAGTTCTAATATGTAAAAGATGGGCTGGGGGAGGGGAGAGTGGAAAATGAAGGAGCGAAGGGGCGTGCAGGGTGATTTCAGAAGGGTTGCTTACTGTTTTCATTTTTATGTAGATTTCTAACTCCCCCCCTGCTAAGTGAGTTTCTCTGCTTTACAATCCTAGCATCCGATCCTCCTTTCTATCTCCCTGATCTCAACATCACTAATCCTTTAACACTGTTTGACCTGAAGACTGTATTTAGTCAAGCAGAAATATTGTGACAGACTACAAGAGGCCAGCTAAAAATGTCAAAACAATGACAATATATCTTTTCAAAATGGGACTTGCCTAAGCCAAGTTGCTAAGTTTAATGTCACAGGTAGGCTTTCATTAATACTGCAACCTTGAAAATCCTCCTACTTGCCACACTCCAGCGTCTGTTTGAGTACACTGAGAATTTTAACATTGCCCATGCATCTAATCGGCACATCTTTTCAGACTGTGAGAGGAAACCTATGCACGCACAAGGAGAATGTGCATGACATTGACCCAAGGTGGGAATCGAAGCCAGGTCCCCGGTGCTGTGAGGCAGCAGTGCTAACCACTGTGCCACCTTACCACTCCTCTAACCCTGCTTCACCTCAACACTGATGTAGAGATGCTGGTGTTAGACTGGACTAAACTCAGTAAGAGTTTGGCAACAGCAATTTTAAATCCAGCCGATTTATTTGCTAGTAAATCTGCTAGCTTTCAGCGTTTGTGCCTTCGTCAGGCGAATGAGGTGTTCTGGTCTCCAAAAGCACACATATCAGCACAGACAGTTTACACATTGCTGATTAGAATGCGAATCCTTACACCTAACCTGCTATTCAAGTCTTAAAGTGGCTAACAATGTGGGTGGAAGGAATATTGAGCACAGGTTAGAGAGATGTGTATTGTCTCCAGACAGCACAGTAAGTGAGGTTTTTTGCTAATCCAGGCAAGTCATGGGGGTTACAGATAGTGTGACATGAAGCCAAGATCCCTGTTAAGACCGTCCTCGTGTGCGGAACTTGGCTATCAGTCTCTGCTCAGCCACTCTGCGCTGTCGTATGTCATGAAGGCCCCCTTGAAGAACATTTACCCGAAGGTCGGAGGCCGAATGCCCGTGATTGCTGAAGTGTTCGCCCACAGGAAGGGAACTGTTTTGCCTGGTGATTGTTGAGTGATGTTCATTCATCCGTTGTCGTAGTGTCTGCATGGTCTCCCCAATGCACCATGGTTCGGGACATCCTTTCTTGCAACGTATCAGGTAGACAATGTTGGCCGAGTTGCAAGAAAATGTATCGTGTACCTGGTGAATGGTATTCTCACGTTTGATGATGTCATCCATGTCGATGATCCGGCATGTCTTGCAGAGATTGCTGTGGCAGGGTTGTGTGGTATTGTGGTCACTGTCCTCCTGAAGGTTGGGTAGTTTGCTGCGAACAATGATCTGTTTGAGGTTGCGCGGTTGTCTGAAGACTTAAATAGCAGGTTAGGTGTAAGGATTCACATTCTAATCAGCAATCTGTAAGCTGTCTGTGCTGATATGTGTGCTTTTGGAGACCAGAACACCCCATTCGCCTGAGAAAGGCACAAACGCTGAAAGGTAGCAGATTTACTATCAAATAAATCAGTTGGATTTAAAATTGGTGTTGCCAGACTCTTACTGAATTCACCTCAACACTCAACATTGATGTGCATCAAAAATGAGTGTGTTCGATATGTAATTTTAGGATCAACAATTCAGGATCCATTTTGTTCTACATGATTTTATAGTTGAAACTTTGACTCATAAAACAAAAAATGAGTCTTGAATATGTTTTTGTGGTGGCTTATTTAATTTGATAAAATTTTCTTTGCAGATTTATGTTCATTTAAGTGACATTCATTGCGTAGTTGGGATTCCTATTGTAAGGTAATTTTACTTTTGTACTGGAAACTTGGTTATTGTTATTAAATTCTTTAAGATTTGACATAGTATTGGTTACCATTTATTACTGGTGCAAATCTGTAGTTTTCTTATCAAGAACTTTTGAAAGCTGCGAAAGTATAGTATATATTTTGTAATTACATTTTTTTAGACTGATGCCATTAGGATTTGATGACAAGTTCCAATGAAAGTATCTTGTACATTTCCAGAGTTCCTTTAGCCAGCAGGGATTATATTAAAAGTGCTGGACTGAGATCTACAGTGGCTTGGGCTATGGCATATCTTGCTGACATCAAGGTAGGTAATGCGAAGAAAAATTGGAACTTCTGTTCATAGAGTGGATAATAAGCGAATTGGAAGGAAGAGCAAGATAGACTCCGTGAAATTACAAACACTCATTTGAATACCAAAATTAGATTATGGAATCACACAACAAAGAGGCCCTTGGCCTGTCAGTTCTTGGAAAAAAATTTCTGATCAGTCCCACTGTCCTGCTCTTTCCTGAAAAAAAAGTTGTTTTTGTTATTTAACTAAGTAGTGTCAAGGAGTGCTGGCAATATTTAAGTCAGTGGGACTCAGGGAAAACTCCACTGGAAGGAGTCATGCCTAGCACAAAGCAAGATGGTTGTGGTTATTGGAGATCAGAGGTTTTGCAGTGGTTTTGTTACTGGACAAACAATCCTGTGGTTCAAATCCCACCACGGCAGTTGGTGGAATTTAAACTCAACAAAACATCCAGAATTAAATGTCTAATTATGACTATGACACATCTCGAAACTTATACCAAAATTAGGAGAGCTGGCTCATAGACTAGACAAGCCAACAACTTGTCATGCTCACAGAATCATGCATTACAGATAATATACCACAATCACCGTTCCAGGATATGTCCTGTCCCATTTGCAGAACAGATCAAACAGAGTGCAGTGATTAGCCTTGCTGCCAGGGACCAATGTTCAATTTACAGTTTAGCTCACTGTGTGGAGTCTGCAAGGACTCCTCATGTCTGCGAGGGTTTCCTCCAGGTGTGCTGGTTGCCTCCCGTAGTCCAAAACACGTGCTGGTTGAGTGCATTAACCATGCTAAATTCTCCCTCAGTCTACCCGAAAAGGCACCAAAGTGTGGCGACTAGAGAATTTTCACAGTTAATTCATTGTAATGTTAATGTAAGCCTATTTGTGACACTCATGAAAAAAAATATTAAATAAGGTGGCACAGTGGGGTATAGTTGGAAGAGAGTCCTCAATATTGACTTTGGACTCCTTGAAAGTCTCACAGCACCAGGTCAAATCTGAGAAATGAAATTGCCTGCTGATTATGCACCATGTCCCCTGTCAAATACTCCAGTTAGAGAAAGCATCGAGAGTGGCAAGGGAGCAGAATATACTCTGGGTGGGGACTTCAATTTCCAACAACAAGGATGGCTCGGTGGTACCATCATAGATTAAGCTCGCCAAGACCTGCTGGGTTGGGACTGCGGAAGGTGGTGAGGGAACCAACAAGAGGGAAATATATTCTTGACCTCATCTTCACCAACTACATGCCATAGATGTATTTGTCCATGACAAATCATTACAAGTGACCATTGCACAATCTTTGTGAAAATGAAGTTTCATCTTCACATGGAAGATATCCTCCATCATGTTGTCTGGCACTACTGCTGTGCTAAATGGATTAGATTTGATCTGATTTTCAAGCAAATTCAAGACTGGGCATCCATGAGATGCTGTGGGCCATCAGCAGCAGCAGAATTGTAGTCAACCACAATCATATCGTGGCCCGACAAATTGCCCGCTCTACTGTTACAACCAAGCCAGGGGGTCAACCCTGGTTCAGTGAAGAGTATAGAAGGGCATGTCAGGAGCAACATCAAGCATATGTAAAAATGAGGTGTCTATCTGGTGCACAAGACAGGACTACTTGTGTGCCCAGTAGCATAAGCAGCAAGTGTTAGATTACAACCAATGGATCAGATCTAAACTCTGCAGTCCTGTCACATCCAGCTGGAAATTGTCATGGACAACTCTTTGGATGAGGAGGCTCCACAAATATTCCCATCCACAAAGATGGAGGAGCCTAATACATCAGTGCAAAAGAGAAGACTGAAGCACTTGCAACAATCTTTCCACCATCTTTCATTCTTTCCACCATCAATAAACATTGGCAGCCATGTGTACTGTCTACAAGATGCATTATAGGAACTCACCAGCGTTCCTTAGGCAGCACCTTCCAAACCCATGACCACTACCACATTAGAAGGGCGAGAACAGTAGATATTTGGAAACTTCACTGCCTAGAAGTTCCCTTCCAAGTCACTTCCATTTCTGACTTTGAAGTTATATCATGATTCCTTCATGCTGTTGGGTCAAAATCCTGAAATTCCCTCCCTAACAGCACATTGGGTGTACTTCGACCTCAGGGACTGCAGCAGTTCAAGGACTCATCACTACCTTCTGAATGGCAACTAGGGATGGGCAATGAGTGCTGGCCTGGCCAGTGATGCCTACATCCCATAATTTATTTTTAAAAAACGTCTCCCTCCTGATATGTCACCACAAGATTTCCTCCCAGTAGTGTCCTAGGCCCAGCCCATTGTTCAATGTTCTTCTGTCTATTGTTCACCACTTTTATGTCTTCTGAATATGGGAATGAAGCAGTCCATTTTCACATCCAGCAAGACCTGGGAAACATTTGATGCTTGGACTTGTATGATGACAAGTAACATTCAGGTGATACAAGTGCCAAGCAATTGGCCACCAACAAGAGAAAATTTAATCATCTCCCTTGAATTGATGGATTGCTGCAGCTATCAATATCCATGGGATTACCATTGACCAGAAATTCAACAAATATTGCAGCTGCAAGAGCAGGTCAGAGACTGGAAATTCTGCAGTATGTAACTCTCTTCCTGACTCCCCAAAGCCTGAAACTCTTCTGCAATGCACAGGTCTGGGGTGTGATAGAATACTGTTCACTTTTCTGACGGAGTGCAGCTCCAACAATACCTAAGCAGTTTGATACCGTTCTGGAGCAGAAGAATAAATAGCTTTGTTGGCATCCCATCCACTATCTTTAAAACATTTTATACTTCAGCCACTGAACAATAGCAACAATGTGTACCATCTACAAAATGACCATGACCTCTTATCACCTTGAAGGGCAAGGGTAGCAGTTGCATGGGAACACTGCAGTCAGCAAGTTCTCCTCCAAGGTACACAACATCCTGACTTCAAACAAACCACCATTCCTTCGTTGTTGCTGGATCAGACTCCTAGAACTCTCTAACAGCACTGCAGGTGTACGTGCACCTGGAGGACTGCAACAATTTGTGTGCAGCCCACCATCACCTCAGCATAATTAGGACGAACAACAAATGTTGGCTTTGCCAGTGATGCCCCACACTCTCTGATAGTATGTGGGGTGGGGGACGGGGATAGCGTTGCTTCCACCACCCTTGAAATTGTTCATCTGTATCAAAAGCAATTCTAATACCAAACCTTCAAGGATTCCATTGTACATTGGAAAAATAGTTCACCATTATTTTATATCTCTCCGACGATTTTGAAATCATGCTGGCAACGTCTCTAATTACTTTGGCTTCAATTTCTCTAATGAAGCTAATTAATTCTGCTACCTTTTTATTATGCCAACATATCCATTATGTTCCATAATACACAGGCACTTTTCTTTCTAGTTGCTAGTGGATAATGTGAGAGATATGACTGTATAGACTCTCATGTTATGACATCCAATCTAAAGCGTTAAGAATTTGACAAATTATGTTGGAAGTTTGAATGACAAATTGATTAATAGAAGTAATAGTCAGTTTCTTTTTCTCTGATCTGCCAGTTCTGGTCCAACGTATGTCTCAGCTAAATGAAGAATTGATAAATCAGTCACTTGGTAGTACAGGGCTTGAGAATTGCTGAGGAAACAGACATGTTGTCAAAGCTTTTCAAATTGTTGCTCCCTGTTGAAATTTAGCATTTTGCATCTGTCCCGATGAGTACAAGATGAAAGGCTTTTGACGACATGTCTTTTTTCAGCAATACTCAGTTGATAAAATATAACCAAGCAAGCAAGTGATTAACAGGTAGACTGGGCCTGAATGTGGGAGTTTGGGATTCAACTATGCAATCAAATGAGCAAAGAAGTTAATCCTTCAGTCATTCTGTGGTCCAAATAGATATGAAAATCTTTTACAGTATTGAAGGCCGAGATTTTCCATGGGTATCGTATGCTTGAAGATGAGATTTTTAATGTTAAACTGGAAAAGAGGGTTAAATGATGGTCCAGCAAGTCCTGATTGAGGTAATGATTGCGTTTCTTCTCTACAAGTTTCCATGATGTTGTTCCCAAGAAAGCTACATGTTCTAGCCAACTGTATCCAATGTATAATTGCTGAACCATAGAATTGGATTTTGCTGGGTAGAATGCTTTGCAGTAATAGATTTAGAAAATATTTCATGCACAATGTGAGCATAAAAGTAGTTTTTCTCTTTTTTTTTTATCCAGGCTGGTTCGCTAGTGCTCGATCCAATGTGTGGATTAGGAACCATTTTGTTGGAAGCTGCCAAAGAATGGCCTGTAAGTAATTTTTCAACACTAGTTTCAAAACCATTTGTACGCACACAGTGTATTCAATGAAGAAAAGGTAGGACCTAACTCTTTCTTCCCTACGAATATCAGAAATAGAGTCTTGTTTCAAGTGCCTCATCCATCTGTCCTTTTATACTTTGCCATAATTAAACATTGCTGATTGTGGGTGAAGCATTGAAGCTGTAATGCAGAAATTACTGAGGAGTTCTGCTGAAAGTCAGTTTCAATTAAGTGGATCGCTAAAGGACAAATTGCTGAATACGAGTGATAGATTTGTTTTTCGAAAACAAAATGACAAAAATTACTTCATTTTTCTCATGGTAAGAAAAAGAATGTTGAATTCTTACGTTGGCAGTAGTTTTGTAGAGCTAGAAGTGAGTGCTGTTTTGCTCAACACTGCAGTAAAAGCACAAATGATCTACCACTTGTCTTGCTGATTAAAGTTCTTGCTTTGATTGTATGTGATTTATCTTCCAATTATTTCCTTATAGTGAAGGACTTCTGCTGCTGGAAATCTGAAAGAAAATTGGGAAGTACTGGAGGTATTCAGGCCTGGCAGCATTAATGAGAGTGAATTAGAGATGAAGGGCGGGATTTTACTGCATCGCTCATGCCGAAACAGTAACAGTAAAATCCTGCCTGAGATTAACGGATCTGCCCATGGTCCACCCCTCTGTCACACAGATTCCTGTGGTAAATGCGGTAGTAAAATTCCAGCAAATTCTTCAGGTCAAACAGTTTGCATCAGAACTGTCTTCACAGATGCTGTCAGACCTGTTGTGCATTTCCCGCATTTGTTGTTAGTATTTAACTTATTGTAGCCTTTGCCGCACAGCTGGATGCCTTGAGCACAACTACAAGTCCTTAGTCTTGACTGCCACTACGTTGAGGTTCCCAAGCTAGGCTAGATATTTTTCTCGCTTAGGTTAATGGCCCCTTACTTTTCTGGGTTGCAATTATATTGACAGAGGCATTCAGAACATGTTATCTGCATATCTTGGCCAGTGAATAATGTTTGGCTTTCAACTTAAAAGGGAAGGAAGGACCCAAAATTTTATCCTTTTTGGAAATTATAATAAAAAGCTGTCCTATTTATTTGACCATATTCCTCTTGATGCTTTTTTTTTGTTTCCCTAGAATGCATATTATCACGGAATAGACAATGCCGCCTCACAGTTGCAGATGGCATCTGCCAATGTGTGCTTTGCAAAGCTGACCAACAGCATTGACTTAACAAGAGCTTCTGTCACAGGTAATAGGGACCTCCTGTAAAGACAGCATGAGTTCTGTAATTTTATGATAACAGAAATTTCTTATTCCCCCTCTGGAACATTGGGTGAATACATCACATTAACTTCTGAATGTGACTTCACTTGAACAGGCTTTGATTAGGCTACGTATTGGTATCTGTGGAGCAATCTGTGTAGTGCTAAGTTTTTAAGATGGATGCTGCTTTATTTTTTACGAGTTGTAAAGATGTTGTTTACATCTACAGACTTCCAATTTAGATCTAAATGAGAATTGTGTTTCTCAAAGCATCCTTCACTTTCCCTCTCATTACCATTCAAGGTTTAGGTATATTGGACAACCAGGTGAAGTTCTTTATTTCAAATGCTTCTGAAAATATTAATTCTACAGAGATTGAGTTCCTTCAGCACTAATTTGCAGATGGAATCCCCATAGTGGTGAAATGATTCGTTATGTGATAATCCAATATAGTAATTCCTAATGAATTCAGTTGCAGTCTTAAGGGTACTTGTTAGAGGTACGTCTGGTATGAACTGAGATGGAACAAATTAGATCTACATCCTTTTTGATCTCTATATAAGGAAATTTAAATAATGCATACAAATGTTCATTGAGTTACATCCTTGGGATAGGAATGCATCACAAGTACACTTAACAATGTTCTGTTATTTCCTTGTTTAAAAAATGTATTCAAAATTGATGAGGACAGAATGCAAGTTCATCCTTGTGTTTTGTACCTATTGCTCTTTTAAGACGAACTATGTTAATACCTAATTGGATTAATACTAAAACTAATTGGTTAATTAACAAATTAGAACTAAAATTGAAACCTTTGAGTGGATTTTGATGAAAAATAGTCAATTTAACTTTGATTTTTTTTTGCTTCCAAAGAAGGATTTGTGACCAAATTGAACCTTGCTTCTTTTTAAAATGTGCAACATTGATTACTGGTTTATTTCTTGCAGAATTGCCTCTACTTGCAGAAAGCATTGATGTGGTCATCTGTGACATTCCATTTGGAAAAAAGTTTAAAATTTCCCAGAACACAAAGACAATAATGCCGTACATTCTAAAAGAAATGGTGAGGTAGGATATACGTGTTCTCTTTCTACACGTCAAGTTTGATTTTTGAACTGTTTTGTTGAACTTGCAGCCATGGCATAGAGGAACGGGAGATAATTAATTGGAATGACAAAACTCCCTTTTAAACATCCAAAGAAGCTGAATTTTATCGTGGAGGCAGAAGTGCCACCACCTGGGCTGAAAGCAAGAGGCCATCAGTGGGATAGTGGCTGACACCAGGCCTGACTTCTTTTATTAAGGATGGTTGTCCACCCCTGAGGGCAACTGATGCAATCGAGTTTGGCTGCTCTCAGCAGGACCTACAGGATGAAGGTGCATCAAGGACTGTGCATCCTTGAAAGAATAATAAATGGGGCCTGCAGCTGCCTGGACCAGCCAGGTTCCAGTGATTGAGATAGTGGATGATAGAAGGATAATTGCTGAGGGTAGGTAGGCAATACTATTGTAGTAGGGCTCATCACTGGGGCAGTGTCTCCATAGAGTGGCAAAAAGCACACTGAGGTAGCTAGAGTCCCTTTTAATTTGCCTACTTAAGTAGTTCAGTTAGACTCTCGGTAGGCAGCCAGTGATAGTGGCATGGTGATGGGAAGATGTTGGGCATGTCCCTGATACCTGCTATTTTGCCAACCTTTCCACCTTCCAGCCCATCTGTTTAAAATCCCACCCAAGGTTTGCATGTTTTCATTTTGGGGAAAATCTGCAAAACTGTATTTGTGTTAATCCAGCTATTTCTAGTTCCCCAGTATTCTCTGTAACGTAGTGATCGAGTAAAGATTGTTGAAGCAGGGATACTGCTGCTGGCTTACTGATCAAATACAATCAATGCTTATTTAGAACATAGAACACTACAGCACAAACAGGCCCTTCGGCCCACAAGTTGTGCCAAACACATCAAAACCTACCCAGCCATAGACCTATCTATAACCCCCAATCCCATTGGATCCCAAGAGTACATGGTGTAGTTCCAAACTGCTTGGGAATAAATTTTCAGCTGAAGTTCATCTTGCCAGAGCTTGAATTTCACAAGTGGAATTCCCACAGCCACGTGAGGGATGTTTCTTACTTTGTAGTCCACTCTGTGAAAGAGATGGGAAAGCAAGAGAACAAATTGCCTCCATATTCTCATTGTAAGTTACAGTGAAATGTAACTTTTATTGCACTTGTTAGATTCTTTCATTTACACTAGGAGAGGTTTATAAAATTAATTTGTTGCCTTGGGAGATGTTTGATTTAGATTGTGGGTATTTTGTTCCAGTAAAACACAAATGGGACTCTCAGCTATCTATAAACATAAATCTGGATGGTAGTGAAGACTTTCAGATTTTGCAATTCCCTGTACGATAAACTGTCCCCTTCCTTATTTGGCCTATGTTGAACCACTGGTGATTCTTCCCAAAGGTGCAACATTGAGCATTCTATTATAGCCTGCACCATCCTACTTTTGTGATTAATGAGAATTCGATTCACCTGACGAAGATCATAGAGTCGAAAGCTTGCGAGTTTACTATCAAATAAATCGGTTGGATTTAAACCTGGTGTCATCAGACTTCTTACTGTGTTTACCCCAGTCCAACGCCGGCATCTCTACATCATAGGAAATAGTAGCAGGCAAAGGCCACTTAGCCCTTCGAGCCTGCTCCACCCTTATTTATGATCATTGTTGATCATCCAACTCCATAACCTGCTCCCACTTCAACCCATATCCCCAAGAGCTGTATCTAACTCCTCCTTGAAAGCATTCAATATTTTGGCTTCAACTGTTTTCTGTAGTGGTAGCAATTTCCAGAGGCTCGCTACTCTCTGGGTGAAGATTCTTTCCTCCCCTCAGCCCTAAGTTGTTTACCCTGTATCCTTGCACTGTGCTGCTTGATTCTGGGCTCCCCACATTAGGAACAATATTCCTTCATCTACCCTATCCAGTTCTGTTAGGATTTTACAGCTTAATATGAGATTCTCCCTCATTCTTCTGAACTTCAGCAAATATATCCTAACTGATTCAATCTCTCCTCATACCTCAGTCCTGCCATCCCAGGAATCAGTCTGGTAAACCGTCTCTACATTGCCTTCATAGCAAGAATTTTTCCTTCAAGTAAGAAGACCAAAACTGCACACAATATTCCAGTGTGATCTCACACTGTATAAATGTAGCATGACATCCCTGCTCCTGTATTCTAATCCTCATGCTATGAAGACCAAAAGACTATTTACTTTCTTCAATGCCTGTTGCATGCTTGCTTGCAACGACTGGTGCACAAGGGCACCCAAGTCTCATTGCATATCTCCCAATCTATATCCATTCAGATAATCTGCTTCCCAGTTCCCTCCCTATTTTTGCTACTAAAGTAGATAACCCTACTTTTATCCACATTATGTTGCATCTGGGATTGGGAGTTACAATAGTTGTATGGTCTGGTAGGTATATATGTGATCGGCACAGCATGTGGGCCGAAGGGCCTGTTTGTGCTGTAGTGTTCTATGTTCTATTTGTGTCCCTTTCAGCTGAATTTTCTTGCATTGGTCTCTCTCGCATTTTTCATTGCTCTTAAAAAGTACTTGTAAGTCAAAGAGAATTGTTCATTTATTCAAAGGAGGGGTGGGGGGACGGAAAATGGGAAATTACAGGCCAGTTAGCCTAGTGTTTGTCATGGGGAAAATGTTAGAAGCTATTATTAAAGAATTATTATTCCATTCTGCGAGCCTTGCCCACCCCAATTCTGGAATGGGCAAAATGGTAAAATTCTCACCTCAGTTGCAAAATTTGCTGACAGTATAGGTAGGCAGGAAAATAAATTGTCAAGAGACATAAGGAGGCTACAAAAGGACATAGGCCGAGTGAGTGGGCACAGATCTTCAAATGGAGCATAATGTGAAATTGTCCATTTTGTCAGGAAAAATAACAACAGTATATCTAAATGATGAGAGAATGCAGAGCTCTGAGGTGCAGAAAAGTCTGGGTGTCCTCATGCAAGAATCACAAAAAGTTAATATGCAGGTACAGCAAGTAATTCAGAAAGTTAATTGAATGTTATTGTTTATTGTGCAAGGAATTGATCGCAAAAGTAAGGAAATTATGCTTCAATTGTACAGGGCACAGTGAGACCACATCTGAAGTATTAGGCCAAGTATTGATCTCCTTATTTAAGGAAAAATGTAGTTTTATTAGAAACCACTCGGAGAATTCACTAGACCTGGAATGGACAGATAATCTTATGAGGAAAGGTTGGGAAGATTAAGATTGCATTCATCAAGATTTAGAAGAGTAAGAGGAAGCTTGATTTGATTTATTATTGTCACACATTGGGATACAATGATAAGTATTGTTTTTTGTGCGCTATACAGACAAAACATACCATACATAGGGAAGGAAAGGAGAGAGTGTTACAGCCATAGTAGGATATAGAGGAAGATCAACTTAATGTGAGGTAGGTCCATTCAAAAGTCTGGCAGCAGCAGGGAAGAAGTTGTTCTCGAGTCGGTTGGTACGTGACTTTTTAAAACTTGAGATCCTGAGGGATTGACAAGATGGATGTGGAGAGAATGTTTTCTCCTTAGGAAAATCTCGCACTAATGGTCACTTTTTTTAAAAAAAGGGGATTACCCATTTAAGACTGATATGAAGCAAAATATTTCCTCTATAGTTTGAGAATCCTTGGAACTCTTAAAAGCAGTGGAAGTAGAGCCTAATGATTTTAGGACAAAGCTAAATAGAATCTTGATTAATAGTGGGTGAAAGTTATTGGATAGATAATGATGTGGAGGTGATGTTAATATTTTCTCAGCCATGCTATACTTGAGCAGGTTCGAAGAGTCGAGTGGCCTATTCATGCTCCTAATTCGTATATTAATTTAACAGTCGTTTATTCCTTCACGGGATGTGGACATTGCTGGTATTTGTTCATTGTCCCCCACTGCGCTTGAACTGAGTGGCTTGCTAAACCATTTTCATGGGGCAGGTAAAGGGTAGGTAAGAGTCAGCCTCATTGCTGTGGGTCTGAAATGTAGGTATACTGGACAGGTAAGGACAATAGATTTCCTTCCCCACTGAGCAGTTGGGTTTTTATAACATTGAGACCAGCTTTATATTCCAGATTTATTAACTAAATTCTACATTTCATCAGTTCGCAGCTCCCAAGGTGGGATTTGAACCCATGTCTCCAGAGCATTAGCCTGAGTCACTGAATTCCTGCTGCAGTGACATTATCACAACACCACCATCTCCAAGAACCTCCAACAAACTAACCAGACTTGCTATAGCCTACTCCATCAAATCTCTGAGTTGTCTTCAGCTACTTCAAGAGCGAAACACATCACATCTGTTTGATTTGTGAACATATATACTGATTACTGAGTTGTTGCTCTGCCATTTTAGGAGTCCGATTTTTACCAACAATTTGTGCTCATTTTTTGGTAAAGTTGGGCGTGAGGCCTTTATCGCAATCTACACCGAATCCATGCAGATCATCACTTTACCTGCAGAATAAAAGTCTGAGTTGGGCTCTCCAGCCTCTGAAGAGCACGTTCCATGTTTCCAACAACTCTCTGACTCAGATCAGTGGTGGGGGGTGGGAGAAATCATTCTCTGGTTCGAGAGGGAGTGGAGGGTAGTGAGGGCAGATTGTTGTCTGGTTGTGGGGGAAGGAGGGGGGAGGCAGGTCAGATGTATCTCTAGTGGGGGGAGAGAGCTCATCGTTGTCTAATGGTGCAAGGGGAGGGCTGATTGTTGTCTGGTGATGGGGGTGGGGGAGGGCTGATTTGTTGTCTGGTGGTGTGGGAAGGTGGGTCAGATGGATCAGATCAATCTCTAAGTCCAGAATTGGCACTTAGAATGAAAATATTAAAATCTGGCCCTAGGTCTCAAATACTTCTGATAAATATGATCATTGGTCAGTGATTTTCTGAGTAATTTCCTGGATTTATTTGAACAGGCCAGTTGGTTTAAAAGCTATAATTATTTATTGAAAGAAACTCATCGGGCATTGTGTTGATTTCTGAACTGTGAATCTCGTGCACAGAAATAAGACCGGTGTTTCTTAACAACTGTGAACATAAGAACTCGGAGCAGAAGTGGGCAATTCAGCTCTGTGAGCCTGCTTCATTATTCAGTATGATCATGCCTGGTCTCATCTCCACCTTCTTCCTGCCCACTCTCTATAACTCTTCATCCCGCTACTAATTAAAAACCTAGTTATCTCAAATTTGTTTAATATTCTGGCATCCAGTGCCCCCTGGGGTAGCGAATTCCATAGATTCACAATCCTTTGAAGTAATTCCTCATTTCTGTTTTAAATTTCTACCCCTTAGCCTAAAGCTCTGGCCTCTCATTCTAACATGTCCAACGAGGGGAATATCCACTCTGCATTTACACTGTCAATCCCCTTTAACATCTTGTATACCTCAATTAAATCTCTTCTCATTCTTCTAAATTCCAGTGAGTATAGACCCTGAATGCTCAATCTCCCTTCATAAAATAAGTACTGCACCCCTACAATCAATCTAGTGAACCTTGTCTGAACTGCCACTAATGCCTTTACATCCTTCCGCAAGTAAGGGGATCAAAACTGCACAGTACTCCAGATATGGTTTAACCAATGCCCTTTACAGTTGCAACAGCACTTCCCTATTTTTATACTTGATTTCATTAGTAAAATTCTATTTGCCTTCCTTATTACCTGTTGCACTTGCATACTAACTTTCTATGATTCGTGCACAAAGACACCCAGATTCCTCTGCATCAAAACATTTTGAAGTCTCTGTCCATAGATTGCCTTTTTATTCCTCTGAGCAAAATGATAACCTCACTCTGATCCAGTTTATTTGAATTCAGTTAGCCACAGGATGGCAAAAAACTGACCTAGATTGAAGTTATTTTATTGAACATAGTGTGACCAAATTATCCTCAAATGTTTCTTGAATTCTAAATCTCTCCTTAAAGGCTTTTGCTAAAGTTTGACATGGCTGTAGAGTAAACTCTTAAGATAATATATGAGTAATACTTTTAATATTTGTGCTCACTTTTTTTTTCAAATAGGGTGCTAAGCGTCAACGGAACCCTGGTGTTGCTACTTAGCCAAGAACTCTCAGTAGATATACAGCAATGGCAGAAACCAAAAAGCCACACGACTAACAAGGAAAAACTTGATGATGCCCAGCAGAATGCAGATGCAACCCCAGTGGAACCAAGTACACATCCAGCTGAAAAAGTTGACATGGAGAACATGTCGGCCACTGAAAATGAGCAGGCTGAAGTGAAAAGAGAGGTTTTAGCCTCTCTAGTACCGACAGGTATCTTTCAAGTAAGTCTTGGTGTAACAGAAGCCTCCATTCACAGGTACAAAAAAATTTCAATAACGTGAATTGCTATTCACTGAAAAAGTGCTCAATCTTTCAATGGGCTGTGCGAGAATTCAAAACGAGGTCTCATTTTCAGAAAGATAAAATTACTAAAGAATTGCTGAAAAGAGAATAGCTGATGGCTACACTCACAACTGGTTTAAGATGATCAGTTGAGCTCTACTATGGCTCATTTATATTCACTAGAAGCGACATATGTTCCTGTATAGGAACCCATTCTCTGCAAATAAAAGGAATATGTTCAAGTCTGGTGCCCTTTTTGAATTTACAGAGTGTTTGGGGAACCTGTTACTGGTTGCTTTTTCCATAGCAAAATCTTAGCTAATTGGAATCAAGTCGGAACCAATCGGTCCTCCTTTCACCTGTAGCATTGTGATCATTGAAATTGGGCATTCTTGGGTTTGTCCTGATGAGTGCAAGAGGAAAAGCTTTAGCAACATGTCACACCAATATTCAAGTTCTACCAAATGACTGTTAATAAATTTTGATGCAATCACATTGGTCATTATTCAGTTTTACATCGGGTAAATTGAGAGCCTTTGGCTGATGGGCAAACTCAATACCATGAAACCTGGATCAACTTAATTCCTGTTTAAATATGGCAATGCCCTACTCCTACCAAAAACCAGCATCAATGACCTGCAACCGACAGCAGCAGGAAGTTTTGTGGGGATCGTCCATGACTAGTTGGTAAAGGAACACAGTTCGGGGAGAGAAACCTAGAGCTCCAATGTGCTTTCCGTTATTGCTGGTCAGGAACCTCTCCCAGTCTTCTTGCCTGACGGTGGCTTGTGTTGGAAGAACTTGCGGTTAATATTCAACCTGTTTGGCCACCTTTTGGACACACATTACTTGGCTGTTGAGTCCTAGGGTAGAACTGGAACCCTAAACTTATGACTCAGAGGCACAGGCACTAACCTCTGCACCACGGAGACCTCCTGTAACTGTAAATTGGCCCAGTGAGTCTGATATTCTCCTTGATCTGCTGGCAGTCTCACAGGATAAAGTATGTCTTAAACCCCATCAGTAGAAGCTAGTCTGGAGCCTCAGACACTGAAAAGTGGTGACAAATTATCTGAGAAAACTGAAGCAATAAAAAATGTTATCAAACATTTTGGATTCTGTTTGAATGATGTCAAAACGTATTGAATGAATAAACTTTATTATTTGTACTTGTGGTTGGCTGGGCCATGTGATCACAGTTGTAAAATCTGTATTTTCAATAAAAGCCAAATGTCTACAAATTAACACAGCTTCATTATTTTAACAATCGTAAAGTGATGTTTTCTGAATGAAGATGCAACAATTTTACCAAAGTGTCTGTTGTTTGCTTTCAAATAAGCTACATTATGACTAGTACACACGCATCCAACTAGGATCTGAAAACTGATCTGTAACATCAGCTTGGGTACAACATGTACTGCTGCCTTCAGGCAGAAAAGTCAAATTAATATTTTCTGTGCATATGATAGGAGCATCTCTACATCAAATCAATCTTTGCAGCACTGCTTTATAGCCTGCAAATTAGTAAATTCACAATCCATGAAAGTATATAAATAGTTTCAATTCAATTGTAGTTCTTTTGTGACAAACCACAATGTTTTCCTCCAGGAATGTTTCCTTCTCATCAACACTTTCATGTGTTCAGTTATTTCAGTGACTTTCTATATCTACATGGTTATTTAGTGCACATGGTGAAAGTGAACATATTGTATTCTTTGTGTACAAAATATTCGTTGAAAGAAATTTGGAATCTTCCACTTACCAACACAGATTATCTAAGGTTTGAATTAGTGTCTCTTGGCTCACTGCTACGTTGGCTTATCCAGTTTATTTATTAGTGTTACAGATAGGAGTACATTAACACTGCAATGTAGTTACTGTGAAGATCCCTGAGTCGCCACACTCTGGTACCTGTTTGGGGATACTGAGGGAGAATTTAGCATGGCCAATGCATCTTACCAGCGCATCTTTTAGACTGTGGGAGGCAAGCAGAGCACCTGTAGGAAACCCACACAGACGTGGGGAGAACATGCAGACTTCATACAGACAGTGACCCAAATTGGGAATCAAACCTGGATCTCTGGTGCTGTGAGGCAGCAATGCTAACCACCGTGCCGCCCTCTGGAATTGCATAGATAATATATGCTGTGGATAGCTAAGTTCAGATTCAAATTAGTGAAACAGATGTGAAATCGAGGGTGATGTGGTTCTTTTTGAGTATTGGGCATAGCAGACAGCAATTGGGTTGACATCCAGACTCTTCAGTATCAATCTTATGGTTAAAGATTGGCACTCAAATTGCTGTGGTATCAGACCACAGAAACATCGGTGATCATTCATGTCTGTGATCCAGGAAACAGCTTCTCCTGCGGTGAGGAACAACATGGATCAATGCCTTTTTCGGGGAACAGGACATTCTCTTTAGATCTCAGACGACACCAGCTGAAAGCAAAGAGATACCTCAGATAAAAGAACAATACCATGGATGCTGTAATATGAAACAAAAAGAGAAAATGCTGGAAAATCACAGCTGGTTTGACAGCATCTATGGATAGAGAATAGAGCCAATGTTTTGAGTCTGGATGATCCTTCTTCCAAGCTGAGGTACCTCTGCCTAGATGTCTCAGCTTCCATATGTTGTTCCTTTGCTCCAGCTTCATTTTCCAGGGAAGTTCATCCTATTTTTAGCACAATCGAAGTGCAGAATGTTGGGGACTGCCAAACCCTCCCATTTCCAGCACAGCAACTAGTTTTATAAGAAAGTTATTGCTTTATAGGTAACTTTATCATGATTCAATCTCAGATTAGAGGTTGGAAGTAGTGTTTGAGATGGTACTTTGCCGAGGATTTGACATTTCCTGATCTCTGCCATGGTTACTGAGTCCCATGAACTGAGGGCACACTTTACCTTCGCATTTAGCTGATACCAAAAACTTCCTTATTTTGCAAACCTAAGTTTTTAATCATCTGTTCTAATACCTCCGCATGTGGCTAAGTGTCAAACCTTGCTCAATGGTATGTTTTGGAATGTTTTATTATTTTAAATAGATAGGTTCTTGATTGATAAGTGGTTATGGGGAAAAGGCAGGAAAATGGGAGTGAGGGGAAAAAAATAGTCATGATTGAATGGCAAAGCAGATTCGATGGGGCAGAATTAGACCACTCGGCCCAATGTCTTATGGTCTAAAGGTGTTATTTTAATACAAGTCTATATTTCTTTGCCAGATGTGGAAGGTTAAACTTATAAAATTCTAACAAGGTTCGATAGGTAGATTGAGAAAGAATGTTCCCAATAGTGGAGAATCCAGAACAAGGGGTCATAGTTTGAGGATAAGAACTAAAGTGTGGAGAAATTTCTTCGCCCAGAAGGTGGTGAACATGTGGAATTCACTACCACAGAATGTAGCTGAAGTTATCATAGATTGTAGAAACCCTACAGTACAGAAAGAGGCCAAAATTGAGTCCATTGAGTCTGCACTAACCCATCCAGGTCCTACCCCATTATCGCCACATATTTACCCTCTAATTCCTCTAACCTATGCTTCTCAAGACACTAAGGGTAATTTTTTTTTTTAGCATAGCCAATCAACTTAATCTGTACATCTTTGGACTGTGGAAGGAAACCCATGCAGACACAAGGAGAATGTGTGGTGTTTGCACAGACTGACCGAAGCCAGGAATCGAACCCACATCCCTGGAGTTGTGAAACAGCAGTACTAACCGTGTGCTACCATGCCACCCAGAAGTTAAATCATCTGATATTAAGAAAAAATTATGATAAAGCTCTTAGGGCTAAAGGAATCAAGGGATATGGAAGGAAGGAAGAGAGGATTAGGATATTGAATTAGATGATCAGCTATGATCAAAATGAATGACAGAGTAGGCTCAAAGGGCCTACATCTGCTTCTAGTTTCTGAGTGTATTTTTCAATCATTTTTGATCATACCAAATTTTCCATTTGTAAAAAAATAAGGGAAAACAATTATCTATAATTGTGACTTGTTTCACAAGGAAATTGTAAAATAGTTACTGTATGTTTTAATGTGCAAAGTTAATTCCTTCGTGCAGTGCCTTAACTGCTCCATATGCTGTATTCCTATGTAATGAGCTAAAGAACCACTAGAGGTCACCAACTGTTGCTTTATCTCTGAGATGTGTGAACCATTCACTTCAAAGAAGCCCAGAATGAAATAAATGAAATACGATAAACCCATACAGAAACTTCCACTTTGCTGCAACCGAAATCCTCTCCTATGCAAAACTCCATGCTTCCATCAAGCCCCACCTTTGCTTCACTCTGTTTCCCAAAGATTGATTTCAGAATTTTTGTCCTCATTTTGGAATGACTCATAGAATCCCAGAATCTCGACAGTGCAGAAGGAGTCCATTCAGCCCATCAGGTCTGCATCAGCCACAACTCCACATATTTACCCTGCTAATCCCCTGACACTAAGAGGCAATTTAGCCAATCAACGTAACTCGCATATCTTTGGCCTGTTGGAGGAAACCAGAGTACCCAGAGGAAAGCCATGCAGTAACGGGAAGTAACTCCACAGACAGTGGCCCGAGGCTGGAATTGAACCCGGGTCCCTGGCACCATAAGGCAGCAGTGCTAATCACTGCGCTGCCTGCCATCTCATCTCGTGCTGCATTTGGGAAATTTAAAGATGTAACAATAAAGCTCATTTCACCTATTCCATAGATTCCAGAATTCTCTTCTTGCCCCTCCATTTTCATTTTTCACTGACAACCTTTAAGTCTTTTTTTATTTGTTCACTGGGGATGTGGACATCACTGGCTGGGCCAACATTTGTTGCCCGTTACTAATCGCTAGTGAACTGAGTGGGTTAGGAGACCATTTGAGAGGACATTTAAGAATCAACCACATTGAGGGTCTGGAGTCACATATAGGCCAGACCAAATAAGGATGGCAGATTTCCTTCCCTAAAGGACATTAAGTGAAGTGGATGGGTTTTTCCGACAATTGACAAAGGTCACCATTAGATTTAATGTCAGGTTTTTTACTGAATTCAGATTTCACCATCAGCCATGGTGGGATTCACAGCCTGGTCCTCGGTATTATCGAGTTTCTCTGGATTACTAGTTCAATGACAATACCACTGCACTACTACCTTCATTATGGACCAAAACCCTCGAGTTCCCCTTCAAAAGCAAGTGTGCTTTTTTAAAATTCATTTATGAGATATGGGTGTCACTGGCTAGGCCAGCATTTATTGCTCATCCTTAATTACCCTTCACAAGGTGGCAGTGAGCTGCCTTCTTAATCGCTGCAGTCCCTGAAATGTAGTTGCATCCACAGTACTGTTAAGGAGGGAGTTCCAGGATTTTGACCCAGTGAAGGAATAGTAATTCATTTCCAAGTTAGGATGGTGAGTGACTTGGAGGGGAATTTGCAGGTGATGGTGGTCCCATGTATCTGTGGCTCTTGTCCTTCTAGATGGTAATGGTTGTGGGTTTGGAAGATGCTGTCTAAGGAGCCTTGGTGATGCAGAGCATCTTGTAGATGGTACACCCTGCTGTCACTGTTCACCAGTCATGGAGGGATTGAATATTTATGGAAGGGGTAGCAGTCAAGTAGGCTGCTTTGTCTTGGATGTGTTGAGCTTCTTAAGTGTTGTTGGAATTGCATTCCCAGGCAAATGGGGAGTATTCCATCTCATTCCTGATTTGGGGAGTCAAGATGTGAGTTCCTTGCTGCAAGATTCCTGGCCTTTAACTTGCTCTGATAGCCACAGTATTTATATGACTTGTTTGGTTTAGTTTCTATTCAATGGTAATCCCCAGGATGTTGACAGTAGGGGATTCAGTATTTGGGAATGCTATTGAATGTCAAGGGGGTGATGGTTGGATCCTCTTTTATTGGGGATAGCTATTGCCTGACACTTGTGTGATACAAATATTACTTACCACTTAGCTCAAGCCTGGATGTTGTCCAGATCTTGTTGCATTTGGACATGAACAGCTTCAGTATCTGATAAGTCATGAATAGTGCTGAACATTGTGCTGGGTGGATGCCAGTATTGAATCTGTACTGAAACAGCTTGACTAGGGCAGACAAGTTCTGGAGCACAAGCCTTCAGTACTATTGCCAGAATATAGTCCAGGTCCATAGCTTTTACAATATCCACTACCTTCAGCCCATTTCTTGATGTCACGTGAAGCCAATTGAATTGGCTGAAGACTGACATCTGTGATGCTGGAAACATCCAGAGGAGGCCACACTAGTTCAGTTTGCACTGATTCTGAAAGAACCTCTCACCCAGCCCGTACCACTCCCTCCAGTCTTTGGACTGTGGAAGGAACCATACATAGACACTGGGAGGACATGCAAACTCCACATAGACAGCCACCCAATGCTGGAATCAAATCCAGCTCCTGGTGCTGTGAATTAGCAATGCTGCACTCCAAAGATGTGCAGGTTAGGTGAGTTAGCCATGTTAAATTGTCCCTTAGTATCCCAAGATCTCTAGATTAGATGGATTAGCCATGGTACTACATGGGGGTTATGCAGATTTGCTTTATTATTTTCACATGCACATGTATTAGTATATAGTGAAAAGTATTGTTTCTTGTACACTATACAGACAAAGCATACCATTCATAGAAAAGGAAACAAGAGAGTGCAGAATGTAGTGTTACAGTCATAGCTAAAGCATAGTGAAAGATCAATTTAATATGAAGTAAGTTTGTTCAAAAGTCTGATGGTAGCAGGGAAGAAGCTGTTCTTGAGTTGGCTGGTATGTATCCTCAGACTTTTATATCTTTTTTCTGATGGAAGGTGGAGAGTGGAACTGAGGCGCGTGGGGTCCTTGATTATGCTGGCTGAGGTAATGTAGACAGAGTCAATGGAGGGAGGCTGGGCCTTGTGTGACGGACTCAGTATCGTTCACAATCCTTCGTAATTTTTTGCAGTCTTGAGCAGAGCAGGGCCATATGAAGTTGTGACACAATCAGAAAGAATGCTTTCTATGACGCTTCTGTAAAAGTGGGTGAGAGTTGTAGCGGACATGCCAAATTTTCTTAGCCTCCTGAGAAAGTAGACACGTTGGTGAGCTTTCTTAACTATAGGTGTCTGGATCACCAATATTTCCTGATCGCTCTATGCCGATACTAAAAACTTGAAGCTGTTGGCCATTTTCACTTCGAGCCCATTGGGTTGGACAGACGCACGTTCTCCATTACGCTTCCTGAACTCAATGACTGTCTCTGTCATTTAGTTGATGTTGAGAGATTATTGTTGTCACACCAGTTCCCCATATTCTCTATCTCTTTCCTGTAAGGGTAGGAGATTGGCCTGGGTAAGGTGCTTTGTTGTATAGTCGGTCAGGCACGATGGACCGAATGGCATCTTTCTGCACTGTAGGAATTCTGCATTCTGCCCAATGTCTACCTTCTCAGGGGTCAGAGTAAATAGTTCAAAGTCAGGGAAACTCCAAAGCTAGCCTGATGGACATTGCCATTCTGGCTCCCTGAATTTAATACATCACACACTTGTGAGGATCAGGAGTTTCCTGCCCATCACTTCTCTCTCTCTTTGCCATTTTTCATTGTCTCTCTACGTATTTTCTGATATGCATGCGGGAAAAATACACCAAAAAAACACAACTTATCTTAGGTACTGTGTGGCTTCAATGAAATTTCACATCTGTACACATACAAAATAGTGTTTTTTTTTTCGTTGATTTATTATTATCACGTATTGGGATATAGTGAAAAGTATTGTTTCTTGTGCACTATACAGACAAAGCATACCATTCATAGAGAAGGACTTGTTTGATTGAACTGTGGTGAATTGTTGTTTAAGAGAAAGTTGTCTTCAGTATTTATACATTTATTTTAATATATCTCTGACTGATTCTGGTTCTTTCCTTCCCTATGTACTCAGTTGTGACTATTTCTGTAATCCTGCAAGCACATAATTCTGAATTTCCCTGTTTTGGAATTATTGCCATGGAATGGGGCTAGTTGATTTTTCCTGTTGACTTTTCTTTCCTTTCCCTTTCTGATATCAGAGACCAGAAAGCACACACGTTGTTCTGCGAAAGAGCAGCAGGAAAAATATACCACTTCCTTTTTAACCGTACAGTCCATCAAGCCTCCAGTTCGGCATTTCAATCAAATGAAATCATCTGATGTTCTTGTACTGAGAATTTAGCTAGCAGATCAAAACCCACTCTTCATGGTTGAATTAATGACAGACATAGAACATTCCAATTAATGAGCACCATTAATAGAATTGTTTATTTAAGGAGAACGTTTACTAAACAACTCCATTAATCTTCTTTTTCCCAATTTCATTAACAGGATTGATTGGAATTATCGGGGTGACTATAAGGAGCATTCTTTCTAAAAAGGGTTTGCACTGGATTAATTAACAATTTCCACTCAACTTTAAGGGTGGTTCACTGGTTAGCACTGCTGCTTCACAGCACCAGGGACCAGGGTTCAATTCCAGCCTTGGGTGACGATGTGGGGTTTGTACATTCTCCCCATGTCTGTCTGGGTTTCCTCCGGGTGTTCCACTTTCACAGAATCATACATTGCAGACGATGCCCTTTGGCCCATCAAATCCACACCAACACATTGGAAGAATCTGAACTCATACCTAATCCCATACCAGCACTTGGTCCATAGCCTTGAATGTTACAATGTGTCAAATGCTCATCCAAATACTTTTTAAAGGATGTGAGGCAACCCACTTCTACCATCCTCCCAGACAGTTCATTCTGAACTATCATCACCTTCTGGGTAAAAAAAGTTTTTCTTCACACCACCACCCCTAACCTCCTGCCCCTCACTTTGAACCTGTGTCCCCTTGTGACTGATCCTTCTACTAAGTTCCTTATCAACTTTGTCTGTGTCTCTCATCATATTGTACATCTCTTTCGCATCACCCTCTCAGTCTCCATTGCTCCAATGAAAACAACCCAAGCCTATCCAATCTCTTTTCATAACTTACATGTTCCATCCCAGTCAGCATCCTAATGAATCTCCTCTGGACCCTCTCCAGTGCAATCACATCCTTCCTATAATGTGGCGACCAGAACTGCACACAATACTGTAGCTGTGGTCTCACCAAAGCTCCATACTGCTTCCCCCCACAGTTCAAAGATGTGCAGGTCAGATTGATAGATTACAGTAAATCACCCTTAGTGTCAGGTATCCAGCAGGTTAAATATAGGATGGTACGGGAATGGGGCCTGGATACAGGTTCAATAAGCCTGTACTGTAGGGATTCTGTGATTCTAGATACAAACTGTAACAGCAACCCTCTACAGGAGAAAAATGTTCCTCAGCTTCTCTTTAATCCTTCGACCAATTACTTTAAATCCTTGTCTCTTAGTCAATGACTTCTCTGCTAAAGTTAATGTGACCTTTCCATCCACTCTATCCAGGTGCCCTCTCCATTGTGTAACCTCATCAAATCTGCACTCTGCCTTCTCTGTTCCAAGGAGAACAAATCCAGCCTAAATAATCTTTCCTCAGAGCTGCAATTTTCCAGTTCTGGCAAATTTCCACTGTACCCTCTCAAATGCAATTATATCCTTTCTGTGTAATGAGGTGTCGAGAACTGCACCCAGTGCAGTTCAGTGACTTGAAATATAAAATATGGCCAGACAGTACCAGTTTCCCATCTCCAAACCTCTCAAAGCTGTCACTGCATTTCAGAAATAATTGACTGTGTAAAGTGCTCTGAAATGGTCCAGTGTGAAAAGGTGGCTATCTGAGAGCATCTCTTACTTTTGAATTTCTCCTTTTAATGGAATCTGTGAGCTTCAAGTGAATGATTGACTTTCTGCGGTTTAATTATCCTAGTATGGTTAAAGTTCTAAACCAAAAATAAACTCAGGTGTAAGGACTTGGGAGTTAAGTTTATTTTTTAGCCACAGGTAGGGTTACATGCACAATGTGAAAATCTCCTAGTTGTCACACTCCAGTGCCTGTTCAGCTACACAGAGGGAGAATTTAGCATGGCCAATGCACTTAACCAGCACACCTTCCGGACTGCGGGAAGAAACCTGAGCACCTGGGGGAAACCCACGCAGACAACATGCAAACTCCACACAGTCAGTGACCTAAGCCAGGAATCAGACCTTGGGTCCCTGGCATCAGTGTTAACTTCTATGCCGTTAACTCAGCAATAGTGATGTTAATCTCACCCAATGCTAAGGATTGGTTCCAAGGTGCGTAACTATTCCACTAACAGCAGTAATGTTAGTAATAGATTATAATCTGAACATTGGACTGATTTGGTTTGCAATAAATGAATAAAAGGGGCCATGAAACAAACCAACTACAGCAGTTGCGTGAAATCTGTTCCTTTTCTAATTCAAAGTCCCATCATATTACGTATGATGTTTAATATGAACTAATAAAAGACCACAACTAACTAGAACTATTTATTAATACATCATACCTCTCGCACCATCAGCACAAGACTGAGTAGGGCAAGCTCCACTCAGGATGGAGCATGTCCCCAATGTACATAACATACCAGGTTTGTGATGATGGATCAGAATGATATCTTATCATTATAATCAATTGCACTCCATGACAATCAGACCTCCGAGAGTACAATTGAAGAGACACAAGTTGGGGCTTCCTCCCCACCTAAAAAACCTGGGTTTATTGAGGAAAACTGTCAAATTGCTACCTGCCGATAAAACTGATGAATCCGCTACCAGTTAGTGAAACTGTCCAGTTTCGGAATATAGAATGAGGTTCCCTCCTGATTGAGGAAGGCACCTGCGTTGTTTGATAGAAGATGCCAGTAAATATAACAAAGGGATGATAATAAAGGTCCATAGCGATTTTTAACTCCATTGTGTAGGCAAAAGTTAAAGTGGTTTCTCAGCGTGGCAATCCAATGGGGAAACATATGGATAAATAGCCACCATCCGCAAACCGACATGATATTCCCTCTCAATCATCGTCCCGAGCAGCTCGGTGACACCAGACTCTGTGCTTTACAGGCTGTTTCCGGGGACACACACCGAGACGAATATCAACTGCTGCTGGAAGGTCGTCAACTCAGTGAAGGACGCACTTTGGTCCATCCAAAACTTGCTGATCTTCCAGTTGAAGGAACTGTCCTCGACCGAGTGTTGCGGACTGGCACATTCCAAGGTCCAGGACTACGCGCTGAAGCTTGGGGCAGCCGCCACAAAGGCACAATGGGGAGAGGTCACACTATAAGGCCTTTTAATAGAGGCAGACTGAGGGCCCAGGAACTGCAGAATACCCTCGATCTGCATAACTGTGTGCCAATCTGAGCAATAACAGTAATCTTTGAGGCATGTATATAGTTATAAGTTTAAAATGTTATGACTGTAATTTGAATAGAACTGTAAAAAAGTTTTAATTCTGCACTGTTTGCAATTCAAAGACGTAAATTTGCATGGTTTATTTGAGATTTTTATGAATAAAGTATATTTTTTGAAAAAAAATCAGCATCAATAATCCAGTAGGATACTGTCCAGGATTGAGTTATTATTCCATATTACTTATCTTTCTAAATCAGCCATTTCCAATCATATAAATGAGTCATAGAGATTTACAGCATGGAAATAGGCCCTTCGTCCCAACTTAGCCATACCATCCTTTTTTTACCACTAAGCTGGTCCCAATTGCCCATATCCCTCTATACTCAACTTATCCAAGTAACTGTCTAAATGCTTTTCCAAAGACAAAATTGTAACTGCCTCCACTACAGCTTCTAGCATCTTGTTCCAGGCAATCACTATCCTCTGCGTGAAAAAATTGCTCCTCTGGACTCTTTTATATCTCTCCTCTCATCTTAAACCTATGTCCTCTAGTTTGAGACTCCCCTACTTTTGGGAGAAGATGTTGACTATCTAGCTGATCTGTGCCCCTCATTATTTTAGAGATCGCTATAAGATCACCTTCTATGGTCTCATCCAGCCTCTCCTTACAACTCAAACCATTAAGTCCTGGTAGCATCCAAGTAGATGCTTTCTGTACTCTTTCCAGTTTAATAATATCCTTTCTATAATAGTTGTTATATAAATAGTCTTTGAAGTACAAACTGATGGCCTTCAAGAGGACTCGAGTACAGAAGCAAAAGTTTCTTACTATAGCTGTACAGGACCTTGGTGAGACCACAGCTGAGGTATTGTGTGCAGTTTTGGTATCCTTATCTAAGAAAGAATCTGCTTGCCAAAGAGAGAGTGTAGAGAATGTTCATCAGACTGATTCCAGAGAAGACAGGTTTTATGAACAAAGATTGTGTTGCCTAGGCCTGTATTCACTGAGATTTCAAAGAATGAGAGGGTATCTCATTGAACCATATAAAGGGCTGGATAGACTGGATGCAGGGATGTTGTTTCCTATGGCTGGGGAATCTACAAAAAGGGGCAGGAAATGTACAAAAAAGTTTCCGACCACGCTCGCCCTAAGACCAGAAATTCCCGGGTGGGCTCAATGGACCTTTGCGTGGTCCGTGTCTCACTTGCTACGCTTCCTGTAGCAGGTGAGACAGGAAAATGCATCTGAAGGGATCACAGTCTCAGGATACGGGATTGGTCATTTAGGACTGAGATAAGGACAAATTTCTTCACTTACAAGGTGGTGAACCTGTCGAATTTTCTACCGCAGAAGGTTGTGGAGGCCAAGTCATTTAATAAGAAGAAAATAGGTAGATTTCTAGACTCTGAAGGTGACAAGGGAAATGGGAAGACTGTGGAAATATATTGTTTGAGTGTCAGCTATGATCTTATTAAATGGCAGAGAAGCGCCAACTGACCAACTCCTATTTTCTTTGTTTCTATAGAAAGTGCTTGAGTCAGAGACTGTTTAATGAGACTGTAGGTTAACAACTGAAGATTACACATGAGGTGAGGTTCTAGCCAGTTGGGTTTTGGAATGCTCAGTGAAGATGCAATACAGGCACCTTGGGCCAAATGGCCTGCTTCACTGGAGCTTTTGAAGTAAATGCCATTTGTTCCTACCAATCTCCCACCAGCGATATGACAGAGAGTGAAACCTAATTGCAAAAACTCAAAAATGAAGATGTGTGAAAAAGATGGCCATTGATCATAGAAACGCTACAGTGCAGGGAGAGGCCATTCAGCCCATCGAGTCTGCACTGACTCACAATCCCATCCAGGCCCTTTCCCCATATTCCTACATGTTTACCTGCTAATCCCTCTAACCTACGCATCTCAGGATACTAAGGGGTAATTTTAGTATGGCCAATCAAGCTAACCTGCACATCTTTGGACTGTGGGAGGAAACCAGAGGCAATCCACGCAGACACGAGGGGAATGTGCAAACTCCACACAGACAGTGACCCGAGCCAGGAACCGAACCCAGATCCCTGGAGCTGAGAACAGCAGTGCCAACCACTGTGCTACCATGCCGATATGGGAGATGAAAACACATTCAAGGACTTTGGAGAGGAAAAGGATGTTACAGGTGTGAATTTGGAAGGACAGAGAGGTCGGGAATTGCTATTTTGAAGGAGTCAGGAGTGTACTTTTGAAAAGTTGAGGGACAGTACCTGTGGGAGAAAAAACATCTGCAGTCTACAGCTAACATGGAAGTTAGGAAGGGAAGCGCTAATTGGATTGAGGGTAACAGACAGGTCTCACAGGTGAGATGAACCGTGGGTGAGATGTAGAGGTGGCACGGTGGCACAGTGGTTAGCACTGCTGTCTCACAGCACCAAGGACCACAGTTCAATTCCCGACTTGGGTCACTGTCTGCATAGAACTTGCGTGTTCTGTCTATGTCTGTGTGGGTTTCTTCCGGATGCTCCGGTTTCCTCTGTCAGTCTGAAAGCTGTGCTGGTTAGGTGCATTGACCACACTAAATTCTCCCTCAGTGTGTCGGAACAGGTGCCAGAATGTGGCGACTAGAGGATTTTCACAGTAACTTCACTGCAGTAACAGTAATAAATAAAACTTTAAAAGGGCACGGGGAAAGAAAAGGCTCAGACAAGCAGAACTTCAGGGGAAGTTTGACATGGTGGACACAGGGAAATGAAACAATGAGGCTCAAGCATCTGAATGGATTATCTCATTTTAAATGATAATGAATTCATCACTTTAGAATCATAGAATCCCTACAGTGCGGAAGGAGGCCTTTTGGCCCATCGAATCTGCACCAATAACAATCTCACCCAGGTCCTATCCCCACAACTCCATACTTTCACCCTCTAACATACATCTCAAGATGCTAAGGAGCAATTTAGCATGGGCAGTGGACCTACCCTGCTCATCTTTGGACTGTGGGAGGAAACTGGAGCACCAGGAGGAAACCCACGCAGATATGGGGAGAACATGCAAACTTTACGCAGACAGCGGCCCAAGCCAGGAATTGAACCCAGATCCCTGTGAGGCAGCAGTGCTAACCACTGTGCTATCCTGCTGGAGGGCAGGGTGGAGACTGAAGGGGAGAAGGATTAAATGTAGGTTTGCAGTCCAATCTTGAATCACAAATGGTTTTTGTCGTGTATGGGTGAAATCTCCTAGTTCCTAATAGGGGTTAAGGTAACCTTCAGGTAGGTGTTTGCGCATGTGCGTGCATACTTTTCAATCTTGATACAAAGTCGCTTTCACACATGCACAGATAGACTTTGCTGATGGCTCTGATGGCTGGGATGAGAGGGTTATCCACACCAAATCATCTGGGTGTGTATTCCTTGGAGTTTAGAAGAGTGAGAGGGGTGACCTTATTCAAATATATAAAATCCTGAAGGGGCTTGACGGTGTCAATGGTGAGATGTTTACACTAGTGGGTGAGTCTCAAGCAAGGAGTCATAGCTACAAGATTAAGGGCTGGTCATTTAAAACTCAGGTGCATATAAATTTCTTCTAGAGGACAATGGTAAATCTCTGGAATTCTCTGCCCCAACGATAGTGATGACTAGATCATTAGAAATATTTCAAGTGGGGGTGAATAATTATATGCTAGATCAAGGAATAGTGGGGAAATGCACAGAAAAGGAGTTGAGGCCGACATAAATCAGACACAATCTTATTGAATGGCAAGGCATGCTTGGAGGACTCGTGACCTACTCCTGCTACTATTTATTGTATTCTTGTTTGTTGTGCTCCAATTCTGGACATAAATCCTATGAAATGGAGAGGAAATCAATTCTGTCAGATACCCACTGGCTATTTGAGCCTCATCGTATCACTGAGTCAGGCTTGGGCCAAAGCAGACTGGAACTTCATCCATTTATGTACAAAAGGTAGAATCATAGAATCCGTACAATGCAGAGGAGACCATTCAGTCCATCGAATCTGCACCAATGACAATCCCACTCAGGCCCTCTCCCCGCAATCCCATGCATTCACCCTGCTATTTCCCCCTGACATTAATTGTCAATTTAACATGGCCAATCAACCTAACCTGCGAATCTTTGGACTATGGAAGGAAACTGAAGCACCTGGAGGGAACCCACGCAGGCATGGGGAGAATGTGCAAACTCAACACATACAATCACCTAAGGCCAGAATTGAATCCAGGTCCCCAGTGTTATGAGGCAGCAGCGCTAACCATTGTACCACTGTGCCACCCCTATATTAGATAGTACATTGTTTTCTAACCTGTGAATGTGCTGGGCATAAGCTGCCCACTGGCCCATTTCCGGGTAGAAGCGTCCTATAGATAGTCAACAGATTTGAAAACTGAATAGTTTAATCTTTAAAATGCTTCACTGCATTTTATCCAACTCTTTTTCTCATACCGACCATGTTATGAAAAATATTCCCGATGAGCTTCGACCAGAGAACTGAGCACAAATTACACGAAGATTTGGACAGAGGTAAAAGTTATCCCAAAAGGTTTGGACTTATAGTTTATGATTTAAGGCTGGCTTGGTGACACAGTGGTTAGTACTGCTGTCTCATAGAACTAGGGATCCAGATTCAATTCTGCCCTCAGTTTTCTGTGTGGAGTTTGCACATTCTCCCCTTGTCTGCGTGGGTTTCCTCCAGGCACTCCAATTTCCTCCTACGCTCTAAAGATATGCAGTTATGCGGATTGGCCATGCTAAATTTTCCCTTAGTGTCAGGGAAGGATTAACAGGGTAAATACATTACTTTTATTAGCGCCACAAGTAGGCTTACATTAACACTGCAATGAAGTTACTGTGAAAATTCCCTAGTTGTCACACTCCAACACCTGTTCGGGTACACTGAGGGAGAATTTAGCAAGTCCAATGCACCTAACTAGCATGTCTTTCAGACAGTGGGAGGAAACCAGAGCACCCAGAGAGAATCCATGCAGACAAAGAACAAAGAACAAAGAACAAAACAGCATGGGAAACAGGCCCTTCGGCCCAACGAGCCCATGCCACCACCCCGATGTTCCCACCTATACCCGTGATCCCTGCCTATGTTCATAGATCTATGGATTAAAAACCAAATTTGAGACAATTTAGGGAGAATTTGTTTTGCCAATTAGCCTAAGAGCACATCTTTGGGATGTGGGAGAAAACTGGAGCACCCGGAGAAAACCCACGCAAGCACGGGGAGAATGCGCAAACTCCCACAGACACAGGCCCAAATCCATGTATCTGCACAGCACAGCGATAGTCACTGAGCTGTCGTGTTGCCCATCAAAAGGTCCAGGTCAAGCGTACACTAACGACGTGAAGCACTAGGATACTCTCGAAAAAAATCCAAGAGCAGCCCTCTCACGACCCATCGCATGTACGCCCCTTGTTAGACAACAAGGTGGACCAAAGCACCTGTAGGATAAAAACAAGTACATCAATATCATCATCTATTTACACACTTCCCAGAGACTCCCAAGGCTCATGATCCCTATTTTAAATCAGTTTTCTATACCCCTCCATTCCTATTCTGTTCATGTGCCCATCTAAGTATTTCTTAAATAACTCCAGAGTACCTGCCTCCACCACTTTACTTGGCAGCGCATTCCATACCCTCACCACTCTCTGTGTGTGAAAAAACTCCCTCTAGCATCCAAATTATACCTTACTCCCCTCACCCTAAGCCTGTGACCCCTCGTGCTATTCGAGTCCATCCTAGGAAAAAGCTTAACCCTGTTTACTCTTTCTATACCCCTTATAATCTTGTACACCTCTATTAGATCTCCTCTAAGTCTACGTCTTTCTAAGGAAAACAGTCCCAATTTGCCTAACCTCTCCTTGTAACTCAGACATTCCGTACCAGGCAGCATCCTGGTAAACCTCCTCTGCACTCTCTCCAGAGTCTCCACGTCCTGCCAGTAGTAAGGCAACCAGAACTGGACACAGTATTCCAAATGAGGTCTAACCAATGTTTTATACAACTGCAACATTAAAGGCCAGCTCTTGTACTCTATACCCCTTTCTATAAAGACTAGCATACTATATGCTTTCTTCACAACCTTCTTCACTTGCTGTGCCACCTTCAGAGACTTGTTCACCTGCACCCCCAGACACAGGGAGAACAAGCAGATACTCTTCACAGAGAGCAATCCGAGGCTGGAATTGAACCCAGGTCTCCGGCGCTCTAAGGCGGGCGGGTGTGTGCCGCCATGCAAATCTATAAGGTGACAGAGATAAGGCCTGGGTGGGTGTGGGCTCGATGGCCTCTTTCTGCACTACAGGGATTTTATGATTCTAAAGTGAAAAACAGATACCCCAGATAACCCTCAGCTTGGTCACACTGTGACTGCTATTGTTTTCTGTCCAGTTGGCAGCTGCTGTAAAACTCTCTATTGTTAGGCTGACTCAGTTTAGATTTACGCAAGACTTCAGAGGGGCGGGGGGGTGATTTGAAAGAGAAAATAGAAGCTGCCTGTAGCAATTGCACCTCATTTCCATCCACTCGCCCTCCGGCTCCGTCCAGTAGGATCCAAGCTGTGACCTGGAGCCAGTTGTCTGCCTGTTGCAATCCAGCGTCTCTCAAACTGATATTCGGACGTCAGTACGAAGATCCTTCACAGTCAACCCCACAATCTGAGGATGATGATTATGTCCCTCAGTCAATTAGAAAAAAACATTGACTAACCATTTGCCTCATGGCTTGAGTGGCATCAAAGTCAGGGCTGTGAATCTCTAATGTGACAACTGTGCCTCAAGATAACAAACGCGAGCATCGCTGGTTACTGACCCTTCTCCCACTGAAAACAGTTTCTCCTCATTAACTCTGTCAAATGTTCCTGCTAGAGTGTGATCTCTTTGACACCTATGCAACCGACTATGTTAACTGAAGAACATAATGTTGGCAAGTCAAAAATGTATAATAGCCGTCACTATGGCAGCCAATTTTCCCATTATAGCTTCCAGCTGCGCGTTGAACATTTTTTGTCCCTATTATCTCACCCACCACATTGTTCCAAACACTTTTCATTCAATGAATTCTTTTCCAGGATCTGTTTTCAATTTACTTTCACAATTTCCATCAATTTTCCTATTTATCCTCTCTCTCTCTCTCTCAGAGGTGATGTTCTGGCTTGACCTTAGCTCAGTAATGCCACTAGGGTGGACCCTTTGACGGATTTTTGTCTCCTCTCATTTGATTCACCATACAAGCCAAATCCATCGCAGTAACTCATAGGGATTTACTTATATAGCTGCTTTGTGTAGTGATAACTTAGCCAAATAATGCAAAAAGAATGTTTTTTTTATGGTTTCACTGGGAATATTGATCAGGACTTTTCCACTAATGTTGCTACATACAAGAGAAAGAGGAAATAGAAACATACAAGGGGCAGGAGACCATTTAGTCCTTCAAGTTCTGCTCTGCCATTCATAATCATTATGATTGATCGTCCCAACTCAATAGCCTAATCCTGCTTTCTCCCCATAACCTTTGATTCCATTCACCCCAAATGCTATATCCAACCACCTCTTAAAAAAACTCAATATTTTGCTATCAACTACTTCCTGCAGTCATGAATTCCACAGGCTCACCACTTGTGGGTGAAGAAATGTCTCCAAATCTCTGTCCTGAGTAGTCTACCCTGAATTCTCAGACTGTGACTCCTGGTTCTGAACACCCCCACATCAGGAACGTCTAGTCCTGTTAGAACATGTCCAGTCCTGTAGGATTTAATAAATCTCTATGAGATCTCCCCCCTCATTTGTCTGAACTCCAGCGAAAACAATTCTAGCCTAGTTAATCTCTCCTCAATCTCCACTCCATGATGACGTATAAATCCTAGTTCTCACCAGTGGAGCCACTATTGATCTGACCTCTGTGAAGACCGGTCAAACAAGGCTAGGTTATTGCACCAAGTCTCTTCTCTATCTCCCTGCAATGCATCTCCATGGAAGTGGCCATAACACACAACTGATAGAACATAGAACATAGAACACTACAGCACCATCAGGCCCTTCGGCCCACAAGTTGTGCCGAACACATCAAAACCTACCCAGCCATAGACCTATCTATAAACCCCTATCCCATTGGATCCCATATACTCATCCAGAAGTCTTTTAAAAGACCCCAGTGAGTTCGCCTCGACCACCATCGACGGCAGCCGATTCCATTCACTCACCACCCTCTGAGTGAAAAACTTTCCCCTAGCATCCCCTCTGTACTTGCTTCCCTGCACCTTAAATCTGTGCCCTCTCGTCGCGACCATTTCAGCCCGGGGAAATAGTCTCTGAGAGTCCACACTATCTAATCCTCTCAACATCTTGTAAACCTCTATCAGGTCGCCTCTCAACCTTCGTCTCTCCAGGGAGAACAGTCCCAGCTCTCTCAACCTGTCTTCATAAGGCATGCCTCCCAATCCAGGCAATATCTTTGTAAATCTCCTCTGCACCCTTTCAATAGCTTCCACGTCCTTCCTATAGTGAGGCGACCAGAACTGCGCACAGTACTCCAAGTGTGGTCGGACAAGGGTCCTATAAAGCTGCAGCATTACCTCCTGACTCCTGAACTCAATCCCTTGATGAATGAAGGCCAGTACACCATAAGCTTTCTTAACCACATCCTCCACCTGGGAGGCTGATTTGAGAGTCTTATGGACCGGACCCCAAGATCCCTCTGCTCTTCCACACAGCTAAGACTCCTACCTTTGATAGTGTACTCATTCATCCCGTTGGATCTGCCAAAATGGACCACAACACATTTATCCGCGTTGAAGTCCATCTGCCACTTCTCTGCCAGTCTTGCATCCTGTCGATGTCATGCTGCAACTTTTGACATCCCTCCAGACCATCCACAACACCACCGACCTTCGTGTCATCGGCGAACTTACTCAACCATCCCTCCACTTCCTCATCCAGGTCATTTATGAAAATGACAAACAGCAAGGGTCCTAGAACAGATCCCTGGGCACTCCACTGGTGACTGACCTCCATGCAGAAAAAGAGCCATCCACAACCACCCTCTGCCTTCTGCAGGCAAGCCAGTTCTGGATCCACAAGGCCAAAGCCCCTTGGATCCCATGGCCTCTCACCTTCTCAAGAAGTCTTGCATGGGGAACCTTGTCAAATGCCTTGCTGAAGTCCATGTACACCACGTCCACTGCTCTTCCTTCGTCCATGTGTTCAGTCACATTTTCGAAGAACTCAATTAAGCTCGTAAGGCACGACCTGCCTTTTACAAAACCATGCTGACTATTTCTAATCAACCTAAACTTCTCCACATGCTCATAAATCTTGTCCCTCAGAAGCCTCTCCATCAGCTTACCAACCACTGAGGTCAGACTCACCGGTCGGTAATTTCCAGAACTATCCCTGTTCCCTTTCTTGAAAATAGGGACCACATCCGCAATCCTCCAATCCTCCGGAACCTCTCCAGTCTCCATCGACGACGCAAAGATCATCGCCAGGGGCTCTGCAATGACATCCCTCACCTCCCACAATAACCTGGGGTACATCCCATCTGGTCCCGGAGACTTGTCTATTTTGATAGCATTTAAAAGTTCTAACACATCCGCTTCCTTAATATCTACATACTCAATCTTTTCAGTCTGCCGCAAACTTGTAGTGCATCCTCCCAGATCACTTTCCACCGTGAATACTGAGGCAAAGTACTCATTAAGCACCTCTGCCATTTCTTCCGGTCCCATACAGACTTTTCCCCCTTCACCTTTTATAGGTCCTATCCCTTCTCTTCTCATCCTTTTACTTTTCACATATTTGTAGAAGGCCTTGGGATTCTCCTTAATCTTACCAGCCAAGGCCTTCTCATAACCCCTTCTGGCTCTCCTAATTTCCTTTTTAAACTCTCTTCTATAAGCCTTATACTTCTCTAGATCCCCAACATCTCCTAGCTCTTTGAACCTTTTATACACCTTTCTTTTCTTCCTGACTATGTTCACCACAGCCTTCGTGCACCACGGTTCCCTCGACCTACCAAAACCTCCTTGCCTCACCGGAACGTTGTCGTGCAGAGCTCCAGACAAGCATTCCTTGAATATCTGCCACCTTCCTTCCATGCTTTTCCCCAAGAACACCTCCTTCCAGTTTATTCGCCCAAGCATCTGCCTGATGTCTTCATATTTCCCCTTATTCCAGACAAACACCTTCCTAGCCTGCCTGATCCTATCCTTTTCCAATGCAAGGGTGAAGGAGATAGAATTATGATCTCTATCCCCAAGATGCTCTCCTACCGAGAGATCCATCACCTGTCCTGGTTCATTAGTTAAGACAGGTGATGAGAAACTGTTCAACCTTCATCTAAAACCTAAATGACTCCAACTTCAGTCATCGTGTTCCAGTATGCAGGTGACACTTCTGAATGTGTTCACTCAGAAACTCAGTTCCAGGTTATTGTTGACACCTTCTCTGAAGAGAAAATGGCTCTTTTACTGAATACGCTCAAAATAAATGTGCTCTTCCAACCAGCTCCCACAACACTTCTCCCCATCAGGGGACAGTGGCACAGTGATTAGCGCTGCTCCTCACAGCGTTAGGGACCCATGTTCAATTCTGTGCTTGCGTCACTGTCTGTGTGAGGTTTGCATGTTCTCCCCATGTTTCTGGGTGCTCTGGTTTCCATCCACAGTCCAAAGATATGCGTGTTAGTTTGATTGGCTGTGTTAAATTAAACCTAGTGTTTGGAGGATTGGCAGTGTAAATATGGGGGTCATGGGGATAGGACCTGGGGGAGTGATTGTGGTCAGTGCAAACTGGATGGGCCAAATGGCCTCCTCCTGCACTGTAGTGATTCTATGGTTCTATGAATTAAGATCAATGGTGAAATCCTGGAAAATGTGGACCATTTTCAATATCTTGGGAATCTCCTCACTTGAAGGAAGACACAAACAAATAAATTTATCATTGCCTCTGATATATCAACTTAGTAGAAGAGAATTTGAAGATTAGAATCTTAAACCGAAGATTAAGGCCATGTTCACTGGGCAGGTTTGATCCCCAAGCTCTCAAATACTTAAGAGATTGCTCAGCCTACATGAGGAGCACTGATTCCTAATGGTATTATCACCAGACTATCAATCCAGAAACTCAGCTCATCTTCTGGGGACCCGGGTTTGAATCCTGCCATGGCAGATGGAGCTTGAATTCATTCAAAAAAATCTTGAATTAAGAATCTACTGATTGTCAGGAAAAAAACCTATCTGGCTCACTAATTCTGGTTTCACATCCAAAAGATGTGCTGGTTAGGTATATTCGCAATGCTAATTTGTCCCTCAGTGTATCCGGACAGATGCCAGAGTGTGGCAACCAGGGGATTTTCACAATTGCCGTGTTAATGTAAGCCTCCTTGTGACACTAATAAATAAACTTTAAGCTTTAAAACTAACGTCCTTTATGGAAGGAAATCTGCCATCCTTAGCTGGTCTGGCCTACACGTGACTCCGGAGCCACAGCAATGCAGTTGACTCTCAGCTGCCCTCTGAGATTTCCTAACAAGCCACTCAGTTGTCAGGAAGGCATCTGGCCACTCCCACCTCCTGAAGGACAATTAGGACTGGACAGTAAACACTGGTCAGCCAACACTGCCCATGTCCCACGAATGAATGAACAAAAAGGGGGGTTCAAACAACACTGTAGAAGTTATTGCCAGCAGTGCCTTCAGATCCAGTGGTAAGAAAGGCAGTGAAAGAAAGACTCTAGAAGAAAGGCACCATTGGGAACTTCAAGATGTACATAATGACAAGTTAGTTCAATTTGTCTGTCCTCCCGTTCCCTACCTTAAATAATTGGGTTGATGTGATTAGTCTATCAGCATTAAATAGGCCACACCTTAATCAGAATATGCACAGTCATATTAAGGACATTTTAACCATATTAAAATACACTATGTGTATTTCCCCCAATACATTAGGAAGTAAATGTTATAAATTACCAATACTTGAGTTCCCATCAATCCTTATTTGCCTTTAATTTTCCATAGTGATGAATTTCTCCTTAGAACCATAGAATCTTTACAGAGTTGAAGGAGGCCATTTGGTCCATCAAGACTGACAACAATCCCATCCAGACCCGAGTCCCATAACTCACACATTTACCCTGCTAATCATCCTAACATAAAGGGGCAATTGAGCATGGCCAATCAACCTAACCCGCACATCTTTAGACTGTGAGGGGAAACCAGAGCATTTGGAGGAAACCCACACACGTCGATGGCTGAAGGGGGCTTCCGGGGGAGATGAAATAACCCACGGAGAGAATGTGTAGATTCCACAGTGAACCAAGTCCAGAATTGAACCCAGGCCCTGGTGCTGTGGAGCAGCAGCACTAACCGCTGTGCCACCCGTTGTTCCTCATAGATCGTTGTTGATTTGCAGGTCATGGACATTTTGTGTTATCGTTCCTGTTGATATTGGTGAACTTCCTCTCTCAACTCTTGTGCTGCAATCTTTTTTTAGGGTTGTTTTCATTCCTCGACATTTTAATTGTGGCTGTCTGTTCCGTGTGCGTTTATGATTACCGCTGTTTGGCTTTCCCTCTCTTTCCTTGATATGATTGGGTTTGTGGCGCTGCTGTCATGGAAACGGCAGCATGTTGCTATCACGGTGAGCTGGTCTGGGATCTCCCGTGCTCAATCACGAGCAGCAGATTTGAACGTGCTTCCTGAAAGTATTGTTTCCGGACAACACCGCTTTCCACCTGCCTACACACTGAAACCACTTGGTGGAGTAGTTGAGGCTCTTAATAACCGAGAAAACTGACCGTTACCCAGAGAGTGGTTAAGAATTGGAACTTTCTACCACGTGTGACATTTAAGATGAAGCTGGATAAACAATCGCCAGAGAAGGGAATAGTGGACGTTGATGGCTGGAGGAGTGTTCTGGGGGGGATGAAGTAAGCCAGTTGGAATCTCCCATTGAGCACAATTGGTAGAATGTAACAGTTGGATCCGATTTCTGTGCTATATGTTGCAAGGAATCTCACAGCGACTGAGTTAATCTGGAAAGTGGTTCTGCCATTCTACTGCATGAAACACCCAAATGCTGGAGGCAGTGGCTCAGGCAACTCAGTGGCACAGTGGTTAGCATTGCTGGCTCACAGTGCCAGGGACCCAGGTTTCATTCCCGGCTTGGGTCATTGTCCATGTGGAATGTGCCCATTCTCCTTGTACCTGCCTGGGTTTCCTCCGGATGCTCCAGATTCCTCCCACAGTTCAAAGATGTGCTGGTTAGATGCATTGGCCATGCCCTTAGTGTACCCAAGCAGGCGCTGGAGTGTGGCTTCTAGGGGATTTTCATACTAACATCCTTGCAGTGGTAATGTGGGCCTACTTGTGACACTAATAAATAAACTTTACTTTTTACTTTGCAATGCAGAGAAGAACTATGAGCCTGACTGCCAGTGTCAAGGGCCTGAGTTATGAGAAAGGACCGTAGAAACATGGGTTTTTCAGTTGAGAATGGAGGTGACCTAGTATTGGTAGCATAAGATTACTCAGGATTTGCAGAAAAGAAGTATTTTAAATTAACTTACAAGAGTAATTGTCATGCCTGCCTTCATTGGCCAGGACATTGAGTATAAGAATTGGGAAATCATGTTTCAGCTCTATAAAACCTTTGTTAGGCTGCATTTAGAGTATTGCATACAGTTCTGATCACTACACTGCCAGAAGGACATGGCAGTGTCCTTTGTAGAGAGAGTGCAAAGAAGATTCACCAGGATGTTGCCCATTTTTCCCTGAAGGTTTATGCTTGTCAACACAGCATTGATTCATAACAATACATGATACATTCAGTCGTTTGGTCATACGGAACTGAAGTATCACTGAAAAAGCATATTATCAATGCTTTTCATCTCGTACTTGTCAGGTTCACTGGTTCAGCCCTTCAGGAAATGTCTTGATTAATCAGAGTCAGGCCACCTAGTTTAAACTTTCAAACAATGCTTTTCAGTTAATTGTCAGTCACCACTGACTGGTGCGTTCTCCATGGCAACATCTCCACCAATCAGAGTCCATTTGCCAACTAATCAGCTCCCTCATCTCCATCAGTGTAAAGTTACTGTTTCACCCAAAAATTGGTACACTTGTGATTTTGTAAGATGGGAAGATGTAACAAAATGTATTTTTCAGCACTATATAATATTCCTTCAGTGTATTCTGTCGACCACTCATTTGGCCAAGAATGCCAGTGATGTCTATGCATTTGGCGTATATTCAGAGCACCCATCCCATCAGTAGAAAGATGAGAAATTCTGCAGTTGCTAAGGTGACTGGATTATTTTCTGCTAGCTTGTTGTCCTTTTTTTTATTCATTCATAGGACATGGGCATTGCCCACCTCTAAAGTAAAAGTTTATTTATTAGTTACAAGTATGGCTTACATTAACACTGCAATGAAGTTACTGTGAAATTGCCCTAGTCGCCACATTCCAGTGCATGTTCGGGTCAATGAATTTAACCAGCATGTCTTTCAGACTGTGGGAGAAAACAGGAGCCCCCACACAGACACAGGGAGAATGGGCAAACTCCACATAAACTGTGTGTAGCAGTGTCGCTGCAGGATCAATGGGCTGAATGGTCTCTTTCTGCACTGGTAAGGATTCTTTGATTCTTCTCTATTGGAGTGCAAACACTGTGACTTTTTTTGCTTCCTAATTGGTCATGTTCTATTTCAACTTCAGAAATATTGCGCAAAATATTCCTCTTCCAATGAAACCTCTCCTAGGTTAGCAAAACAGAGCTCTGTGTGACCAAATGCATGAATATTATTCACCTCATCATATTAGCAACATCGTAAACACATAAAACATATACCCCAAGATTCATTTGCTTTATTCTGATGACTGTCCAATCCTAATATATTCCTCCCAGCCTCTGGAATATCTCACCCTTGAGTATGTTCCTTACCCTTCACTAGTTCTTCACAGACTACACTTCCTTTCCCTCTTGCCACAGAAAGCCCGACAGAAGCAATACATGCAAGAAAACTGGTGGGGGTGCACAAAGATCTCATTTATCCTCTCCATGGACATTTGGCTTTTTCATTTGCATGATTAGGTAATATATCTCCACCAGGTATTTCCAGATTCCTCTGCTAAAAGGTCCTCCCACAGTCCCCACTCTGCGCAGCTCTCCTCCCTGGTTTGCCAATGCTATTTTCCCACTCTCAGTTGCTGGATCTATCGAGATTCCATATCTGCCAAAACACAGACTCCAACTGCTCCAGTAGTTATCCTTAAATGCCTAGAGTGTGTGTGAGTGAGAGAAAGAGAGAGAAGCAGCCATGTTAACTTGAGGCCTGCATCTAACTGCAGTTGCTAAAACAAAGTCTGCAACAACAACCATTGCATTCGATGTACTCCAGGAATGGTCAGGAACAGAAGAGATTAATAACTGCTCAGCAATTGTTTTTAACTGTTTAACACTATCATCTTTAGTCTCAATTTTAACTCAGAGCCAGCCAATTGTGTTTTGAGCTTCTGCTCTCTGCTGTCCTGGAGGGTAGTGGATCTATTGAGGCTCAGACTCAAGACAAGCTTCAGTCAAGGAGAGGATTAGTAATTACTTGCTCATTCATTCTGCCTTCTCCCTCAGTATTGAACCACCTCCCTTTTTGTGTCCAAGTCACTGGACTGAAGCTTGCACTCCCGCAAACCATGGTGCATTGGGATCAGCACAACATTCAGCTCCTCTGTCTTTTCCTCATCCTGACTGAACGCTCGCCAAAGTGCCAGCACGTCCAATCCAGCAGTCTAGTTCCAGCAGCTTGCGGACTATTTGAACACCTACAACTAACAAAGATCAAGGAAAATTACAGCAAGGCCCTCCAAGCCTGCATTGACCTTGCTGCCTAACTTAACTAAAACCCCTACCCTTCCAGGAACCATATCCCTCCATTCCCATCCATTGTCAAGATGCCCCTTAAAAGTCACTATCATATCTGCTTCCACTATCTTCCCCAGCAGAGAGTTCCAGGCACCCATCACCTTCTGTGTAAAAATCTGCCTTTCACATCTCTTTTAAACCTTGCCCCTCGCACCTTAAACCTGTGTCCCTAGTAATCGATTCTTCCAGCCTGGGAAAAAGCTTCTAACTATCCACTCTGTCTAAGCCCCTCATAACCTTGTAGACTTTTATCAGGTCACCCCCAACCTCTGTCATTCCAGTTTCTCCAACCTCTCCTCAGTTTAGAACATAGAACATAGAACAATACAGCACAAACAGGCCCTTCGGCCCACGAGTTGCACCGATCACATCTACCAATCCACAGACCTATCTATAACCCCCTATCCTATTCTTTTCCATATACTCATCCAGAAGTCCCTTAAAAGACCCCAGTGAGTTTGCCTCAACAACCTCCGACGGCAGTCGGTTCCATTCACTCACCACCCTCTGAGTGAAAACCTACCCCTGACATCTCCTTTGTATTTGCTTCCCTGCACCTTAAATCTGTGTCCTCTCGTAGTGACCATTTCAGCTCGGGGAAATAGTCTCTGAGAGTCCACCCTATCTATCCCTCTCAACATTTTATAAACCTCTATCAGGTCGCCTCTCAACCTACGTCTCTCCAGTGAGAAGAGTCCCAGCTCCCTCAACCTATCTTCATAAGGCCTGCCTCCCAATCCAGGCAGCATCCTTGTAAATCTCCTCTGAACTCTCTCAATAGCCTCTACATCCTTCCTATAATGAGGCGACCAGAACTGCGCACAATACTCCAACTGGGGTCTGACAAGAGTCTTATAGAGCTGCATCATTACCTCCTGACTCCTAAACTCTATTCCTCGATTAATGAAGGCCAGTACACCGTACACCTTCTTGACCACTTCCTCCACCTGCGAGGCCGATTTTAGAGTCCTATGGACCCGGACCCCGAGATCCTTCTGCTCTACAACACCGTTTTTCCAACCTCTCCCCAGAACTAATGCCCTCCATACCAGGCAACATCCTGGTAAATCTTTTCCGTACCCTCTCCAAAGCCTCCATATTTTTCTGGTAGTGTAGTGACCAGAATTAAACACCATATTCTAAACACGGCCTAATTAAGGTTCTATAAAACTGCAACATGACTTAAATTCAGTGCCCCGGTCGGTGAAGGCAAGCATGCCGTATGCCTTCTTGACTACCTTCTCCACCTACATTGCCACTTTCAATGTCCAGTGTACCTGTACACCCAGATCTCTCTGCCTATCAATACTCTTAATGGTTCTGCCATTTACTGTATATTTCCTAAATATATTAGACCTTTCAAAATCCATTACCTCACATTTGTCCGGATTAAATTCCCTCTGCCAACTCTTTGTCCAAATTTCCAACCAATCTATATCCTGCTGTATCCTCTGACGGTCCTCATCACTATTCGCAAATCTACCAACCTTTGTGTTATCAGCAAATTTACTAATCAAACCAATTACATTTTCCTCCAAATCACTTACAAACAGCAAAGGTCCCAGTACTGATCACTGAGGAATGCCACTTGTCACAGTCTTCTCTTCAGAAACGCATCCTTCCACTGCTACCCTCTGTCTTCTTTGACCAAGCCAATTTTGTATCCACATTGCCAGCTCACTTTTGATCCCATGCGACTTCACTTTCTGTACCAGTCTGCCATGAGGGAACTTGTCAAAGGCGCTACTGAAGTCTATGCAGACAACATCCACTGCCTTACCCTCATCAATCATCTTCATCACTTCCTTGAAAAACCCAATCAAGTTCATGAGACATGACTTCCCCTTGACAAAACTATGTTGCCTCTCGCTAATACATCCACTTATTCCCAAGTGGGAATAAATCCTATTTCAAAGAATCAACCCTACCACTGGTGTAAGACTCAGTGGCCTGTAATTACTGGATTATTCTTGCTACCCTTCTTAAACAAAGGAACAGTACTGACTATTCTCCAATCCTCTGGGGCTCCCCTGTAACCAGTAAGGATAGAAACATTTTTCTCAAGGCCCTGGCAATTCTCTCCCATGCGCCTTTCAATATTTTCGGATATATCCCACCAGGCCCTGGGGACTTGTCTATATTAATGTTTCTCAAGAACCCCAATACCTCCTCCTTTTTGATCTCAACATGACTCAAACTGTCTACATATCTTTTCCCAGACTCATCATCACCAAGTCCTACACTTTTGTGAATACTCATTTAATACTTCACCCATTTCCTCTGGCTCCACACATAGATCCTGCCCCCTGTCCTTGAGTGGGCCAATCCTCTCCCTGGCTACCCTCTTGCTCTTCATATTATGTATGAGGAGACTTGGGATATTTCTTAATCCTGCTAGCCAATGACTTTTTGTGACCCCTTTTAGCTCTCCTTATTCCTTGCTTAATTTTCTTTCCACTTTCCTTATATTCCGCACTTGCTTTGTGTGTTCCCACCTTCCTAGCCTTGACAAATGCTCCTTTTTTCTCTTTGACTAGGCTCACAATATCTCTTGTTGTCTAAGGTTTAACTTTTATTGGTAGGGGGATTGAATTTCGGAGCCGCAACGTCATGTTGCAACTGTACAAAACTCTAGTGCGGCTGCACTTGGAGAATTGTGTGCAGTTCTGGTCCCCGCATTATAAGAAAGATGTGGAAGCATTGGAGAGGGTACAGAGGAGGTTTACCAGGATGTTGCCTGGTATGGAGGGCAGGTCTTATGAAGAGAGACTGAGGGATTTGAGGTTGTTTTCGTTAGAAAGAAGGCGGCTAAGAGGAGACCTTATTGAAACATATAAGATGATTAGAGGTTTAGATAGGGTGGACAGTGATAGCCTCTTTCCTAGGATGGAGAAAGCTAGCACGAGGGGACACAGCTTTAAATTAAGGGGTGATAGTTATAGGACGGATATCGGAGGTAGGTTCTTTACCCAAAGGGTGGTTCGGGAGTGGAATGCCCTGCCTGCGGCAGTTGTAGATGCGCCAAGTTTGGTGGCGTTTAAGAGGTTAGTTGATAAGTATATGGAAGAGAAGGGAATGGTTTAGTTTGGAGGGTCTTTGCTTTTTATATTGGTCGGCACAACATCGAAGGCCGAAGGGCCTGTTCTGTGCTGTAATGTTCTATGTTCTATGTTCTATGTTCCCAAAATTTGCCATTCTTATTGTTCATCTTTACAGGAATGTGCTGATCCTGATCCTCTATCAACTTACACTTGAAAGCCTCCCACATGCCAGATGTGGATTTGCCCTCAAACATCTGCCCCATTTTGTGTTCTTCAGTTCCTGCATAACTTTTTTAAAGTTAGCCTTCCCCCAATTTATCACCTTAACTTGAGGACTACACTTATCTTGATCTATCAGTACCTGAAAGCTTACTGAATTGTGGTCACTGCTCCCGAACTGCTCCCCTACTGAAACGTTGAACACTTGGCTGGGCTCATTCCCTAGTACCAGGTCCATAATCTTTCAAGAAGTTCCTTCCAAAGTTCTGCCCCATCCATGCTCCTAGCACCAAGTGAGTCTCAGCCAGTATAGGGGAAGTTAAAGTCTCCCACAACAACAACCCTGTTACTTTTACAACTTAGCAAAATTTACCTACACATCTGTTTCTCTGTCTCCCGCTGGCAGTTGATTGGCCTACAGTAAACCCTCAACATTGTGACTGTATCCTTCGTATTCCTAAGCTCTATCCATATTGCCTCGCTGTATGAGCCCTCGAGGTGTCTTCCCGCAGTACAGCTGTGATATTCTCCTTTCCTAACAATGACTATTAAGCTGCCAATCCTATCCTTCTCTTAACCTAGTTTGTGTAATAGCAACAACATCACAGTTCCTAGTACTGATCCAATCTCTAAATTCATCTGCCTTACCTGTTACATTTCTCACATTGAAACAAATGCATTCAGTCTACCAGATCTTCTTCAATTAGCAACCACATCCTGCCTGCTCTTTCTCTGAGTCTTACTGGCCCCTACTCTCTGGTTCCCCTTCAGATAATTCACCTTCGCTTTGGCTCCCTTGGGCCAAACTAATTTAAGTCCGCCCGTGTGACACTGGCAAACCTCCCTGCCAGAATATCCGTGCCCTTTCAGCTTAGCTGCAACCTGCCTTTCTTGTACAGTTCCCACCTGCACTGTAAGAGACCCCAATGATCCAGATATCTGAAACCCTCGGTCCTCCTCCCGCTGTTTAGTTATGTGCTGAGCTGCACTAACTTCCTCTTCCTAGCCTCTCTAGCACATGGTACAGGGAGTGATCGTGAGATTACAACCCTAGAGGTCCTGCTTTTTAACTTTCTACCCAGCTCCCTGAACTGCTGCTGCAGGAGCTCATCACTCTTCCTACCTATATTGTTAGTACCAATATGTGCCACAAACTCTGGCTGTTCACCCCTTCCCCTTCAGAGGAGAACTAATCAACCAGGACCCTATATGATGAACTGTGAAACTCTATCCAGCTGTGCTCAAGCTACTTAGTTATATCATAGAATTTGGGAAAGGAGAGTGGGGGGTGGGTGAGGGGTTGGGAACTGGGGGTGTGGGCAGGATAGAAGGGTAGGTGAGAGGATGGCACGGGGAAACTGATGTAGGGTCTGAAATGAAGAACGCTGCTGCCCGGTATAGATCTGTGTCTGGGTACTGTTTGAACAATGAGAAAGTAACGTATTCAGTTCTATTTATAAACCTCATGTTCTGCAGCTCTGATGACCATGTGTCTAGTCAATCACTTTGTGGATCTGAAGAAAACAGGCACTGCTGCAAAGCCTCAAGCTCTGTCCCATTGGAACTGCCGTCAGTGGGGAAATTAATATCAATATTCTCGCAGAGAGAATATTTACTTGCCTGTAAAGCAGCTATGAACTGCAGACTGGGAAGACACGGCTGGAGCTTAAAGTTTATTTATTTATTGTCACAAGTAGGCTGACATTAACACTGCCATGAAATTACTGTGAAAAATCCCCTTGTCGCCACACTCTGGTGCTTGTTCGGGTACACTGAGGGACAATTTAGCATAGCGAGTGCACCTAACCAGCGTGTCTTTTTCAGTGTGGGAGGAAACCCATGCAGGCACAGGGAGAACATGCAGACTCCACACAGACAGTGACCCAATGCCGGAATCGAACCCAGATCCCTGGCACTGTGAGACTGCAGTGCTAACCACTGTGCCACCGTGTTGCCCACCCTTGTAACAGGCTGAGCGTGCTTGGTGGACACTTTGCGGGCCACTGGTATGGTAAGGGTTAAAACCATCTCTTTAATTACTGGGACGGATCATTATTTAATCACTATCATCATTTCTACACTTAAAATTAAAATGTGTTTTTTTTAGCTAACAGGATGATTAAAGGATTTAGTTTACTGCATAGCTAAAAATGGAATGGCAAAATTGTCCCCTGTTATGTATCTAACAATGTCAATCCTGTATGTTTATACACTTCAAAAAAACTCAGAATTTGAAGTTCTGTGACGTAAAGTTCAGGTTCCCGCTGCCTCACCAATTCAGGTGGTTTATAAAACAATACCATGGAAAGTATATGCTTGCATTAGTTCATAGAATTCATTGAATTCCTACAGTGCAGACGGAGGCCATTTGGCCCAATGAGATTGCACAGGCTCTCTGACATCTTATCCAGGCCCTCTCCCTCAGCCCTATCCCTGTAACTCTGTACATTTACCATGGCTAATCTATCTAACCTACGCACCTTGGAACACTGGGATGCAATTTAGCATGGCCAATCCATCTAAATGCACATCTTTGGACTGCAAGACCCAGAGGAAGCTCATGCACGGGAGAACGTGCAAATTCCACGCTGACAGTCACCCCAAGGCTGGAATTGAACCCAGGTCCCTGGCTGCTGTAACGCAGCAGGGCTAACCATTGTGCCACTGTGCCACCTGTAAGTTAAGATCATTTCTAACATCCCTGCTAACACTCAATTATTTTCTATCTCATTGTCACTTGATTCATTTTAATACAAATTTATTAATTTGAAAACTGAAATAGTATTTACCACAAATAGTATTATTCAATTTATCATAGAAACTACAATGCAGAAAGAGACTATTTGGCCCATCAAGCCTGCACTGAGAACAATCCCACCCAGCTCCCATCCTCATAGCCTCCTAATTAGGAGGATTTACCCTCCTAATCACCTAAGGGGCAATTTTTCATGGCCAATCAACCTAACCTGCACATCATTGGACTGCAGTAGGAAACTGGAGCACCCGAAAGAAACCCACGCAGACACCGGGAGGATGTGCAAACTCTGCACAAACAGTGACCTGAGGCCAGAATTGAACCTATGTCTCTGGCACTGTGAGGCAGCAATGCTAACCACTGTGCCGCCTTGCCGTGTAAAGTAACAGGCAGCAACACAGAGATCAGACCATCATCAGGAGAAGGAACTGTGGCCCCTGTGTAAGATGGCAGCGTACCTTATTCTGACCCTGCCAGAATGCCTGAGGATCAGGGTAAGGTCAGTTGTGTTGCGTAAAGTATGGGCACCAGCTTGAGCAGCTGGTACAGAGGAGGAAAGGGTGGAGGAAATGCGGTGCTGGTGAACCATTCATTGGTCAGCAATGTCACAGGGCTAGGCAATTATTACCCAACTACTCCATCAACTCTTTGCATATGGAACGAGAGAGGAGAGATGCACAATGAAGTGAGTAAGGGATAGATGCATATCGAAAAAAGAAAAAGAGGCCTGGTTTCTCACCTGCAGGATAGGTGGTGGAATCAGGAAAATTCGCAGCTCAGGAGAAAGTGCCTGCAAAAGCGACACCTTCACCGCCGGGGTGGAGGGGCGGGGGAGAGGTGGACTCAGGGCCAGTGGATCCAGGAAATCATTCAGCAGCATCCAAACAGGTTGCTATGTGTAGAGCTGGGCTGTTTGAAAGGTGCACCTTGGTGTTATGTGCCCTCATCCCAGTTAAAATTAAAAAAAGGCCTTCCAGCCCTCAACCCTCACACTTCCTCAATTGCCATACCATCCCCATCCTCAGATCCCCCACCCATCCTTTTTTGGCTCCTTTTGCCACCTTGAGAGTGGCACAGTGGCACAGTGGTTTGCACTGCTGCCTCACAGTGCTAGGTAACTAGGTTCGATTCCTGGCTTGGGTCACTGTCTGTGTGGAATTTGCACATTCTCCCCGTATCTGCATGGGTTTTCTCCAGGTGGTCTGGTTTCTTCCCACAGTCCAAAGATATGCTGGTGAGGTTGATTGGTCATGCTAAATTGACCCGAAACTCAGGGAATTAGCAGGGTAAATATGTGAGGTTACGGGAATGGGGCCTGCGTGGGATTCTGGTTAGTGCAGACTCAATGGGCCAAATTACCTTCTTTGGCACTGTAGGGATTCTATTCTATGGATTCTACTCAATGCCAAGTTCTGCATGCCTGCTTGTTGCCTACATGCCCTCATGGCCACACACCGAGTTATATCCCTTCACCCAGTCCCATGGCTCCTCAATACCCCCATGCTAAACAAGTCCTCCACCCACCTCCTATGGTCCTTCATATCTCTACGCAAAACTCTGCTTTTCCACCCACCCCCACCATTACCCGATATACCTCCAATTCAAGGTTACATGCCCATTGACCCACTATATATTTTATAGAACCAACGAACCCTAGTGTGACAACAGGATGTGCAAAACAAGTTTTCTTAAAAAACATTATTCATAATTTTCTGCTATGTTAAAAAATATCATTTCATTAGAAGGCAATAAAGATGTCAATCATTGAAACCCTTTAAGATCTTAATAACAAAAAAAAACCCTTGAAACCACTTCACCATAGGCAGTTATGAAATTGACTGCAGAAATCAGAGAGTCAGAGCTTTCAATCAAGCAATGTTATCTCCGGGGAGCAGATGTTTTAACAACAGTAATAGTTGTCTGGGCTCTCAGCCAAGCCTCATTATGTATGCTTGGCTGTAATTTTTTTTTATTTATTCATGTTATGTGGGCATAGCTGGCCAGTCTATCATTTATCTTCCATCTTTAATTACCCTTGAGAAGGTGATGAGCCATCTTCTTGAACTGCTGTAGTCCATGTGATGTAGATATAACCACAGTGCTGTTAGAGAGGGTGTTCCACAATTTTAACCCAGCACAACGAAAGAACAGTGATGTAGTTCCAAGACAGGGTGTTCGTGTTCCATGTATCGACTACTTTTGTCCTTCTAGGTGGGAGAGAGCACAGGGTTGGGAGAACCCAGACCTCTACACTGAAGTAGTAGTGCTAAACACTGTGCCACCCATCTTAGTGGGGGGGCAGTTAAGAGTCAACTATGTGTAAGAATCAGCCATGTTACTGTAGGTCTAGAGGCACATATACGACTGGTTAAGGACGGCAGCTTTCCTTCCCTAATGCACATTAATGAACCAGAGGGGTTTTATGCCAATCGATGATAGTTTCACAGGTTGCCATTGCTGAGATTGATATGAAGATGCCGGCATTGGATTGGAGTAAGCACAGTAAGAAGTCTCACAACACTAGGTTAAAATCCAACAGATTGTTTGGTAGCACAAGCTTTTGGAGCACTTCTCCTTTTGAGCAAGGAGCAGTGTTCCAAAAGCTCGTACTACTGAATAAACTTGTTGGACTTTAACCTGGTGTTGTGAGACTTCTTACATCGCTGAGATTAGCTTTATGTTCCAGATTTATTAATTGAATTTAAGTGCCACTAGACGTTGTAGTGGGATTGAATCCTTGTCCCCAGAGTATTAGCCTCAGCCTCTGGTTTACTAGCCCAATGACACTATGTATGGCTGTCTCCCTTCTGCATACTTAAGGCCTAGTTCAAATAGGAAGAAGAGTCTACACCCGCTGAACATTAGACATGGCTGTGGGAGGCAGTGCCATGCTTACTGAGGCAGCACAGTAGTTAGCATAGCTAACTCACAGAGCCAGGGACCCGTGTTCGATTCCTGGCTTGGGTAACTGTCTAAGTGGAGTTTGCATGTTCTCCCCATGTTGGCATGGGTTTCCTCCAGGTGCTCCAGTTTCCTTCCACACTCTGAAAGTTGGGCTGGTTTAGGTGCATTGGCCTGAACAGGCACCGGATTATGGCGACAGGGGGAATTTCACAGTAACTTCATTGCAATGTAAACGTAAACCTTACTTGTGATGAAAAGATAAATTTTAAAACTTTTAGTGTCGATGGGTATTTCTAATGAGGGAGTTACATAAAGAGCAGTCATTTTTAATACCTGGCAGCCTGATATCTTTTCTTGGCGGCTGCATGGATTGTTACCTCAGCCTTATCTCAAACGTTACAACTTTGTTTGCTGCTGTGCATTCCTGTTGTGCAGTCACTATCAAATTGACAACTCTGCCAAACCTGTGATAAGCTGTGCTTTCATTCATGTTATCTGAACTTGTGTACATTACAGCCTTACACCATAAAGCTTTCTCGTTACTTCAAGAATGATCAATCCTGCACTGTGCTGACAAGATTGTGGAAGAGGTTTGAGGCATCTGGCAAAGTTAAAAATATCTTGGGTGTAACAAGTGTACACTCTGAAGCACACACTATAAGACTGCTAAGCCCGTCTACTTTCATCTCAGTAACATTATCCCACTTTGGGTGGCACAGTGGCTAGCACAGCTGTCTCATAGTGCCAAGGACCCGGGTTCAGTTCTAGCCTCGGGTGTAGAGTTTGCATGTTCTCTGCATGGGTTTCCTCCGGGTGTTCCGGTTGCCTTCCAAAGATGTGTGGGTTAGGTTTATTGGCCATGCTAAATTGCCCCTTAATATTGGGGGGATTAGTAGGATAAACATGTGAGGTGGCAGTGATAGGGTCTGGGGTGGGATTGTTGTTGGTGCAGGCTCAATGGGTCAAATTATTTTCTTCTATCTTATTCTATGATCCACTTTGACCCTGCTTTAGCTCACTTAATATGGAAACATTGTCTATACCTTTGATATCTCCTTGACTTGGCTATTGCTACATTTGGGTGGCATGGTAGCACAGTGGTTAGCACTGCTGCTTCACAGCTCCAGGGAAGTAGGTTTGATTCCCGGCTTGGGTCATTGTCTGTGTGGAGTTTGCACATTCTCCTTGTGTCTGCGTGGGTTTCCTCCAGGTGTTCCAGTTTCCTCCCACAGTCCAAAGATGTGTGCTTTAGGTTGATTGGCTATGCTAAGTTGACCGTAGATGCATAGGTTAGAGAGAATTAGTGGGTAAAATATGTATGGACTGTGGTTGGGCCTGGGTGGGGATTGTGGTCGGTGCAAACTCGATGGGCCAAAGGGCCTCTTTCTGCACTGTAGGGTTTCTATGATTCTACATTCTGTCTTCTGTAAACCTAAGGTCATTGGGGATCTCTGCTGCCATCACCTAACTGGCATCAAGTTCAGCTCACCAACTGCTCCATACTCACCGATCTCCATTTATTCCCCATTAAACAATATGTAAAATTCTTATTCTTGTCTTCAAATCCCTCTGTGACTTGTTCCCTCCCTACCTCTGTAATCTCCTCCAATACTAAATAGATGATGTTATTGATGTACTTGTTTTTATCCTACAGGTGCTTTGGTCCACCTTGATGTCTAACAAGGGGCATACACGCGATGGGTCATGAGAGGACTGCTCTTGGATCTTTTTCGAGAGTATCCTAGTGCTTCACGTCATTAGTGTATGCTTGACCTGGACCATCTGATGGACAACACGACAGCTCAGTGACTATCTCTGTGCTGTGCAGATACGTGGATTTGGGCCTGTGTCTGTGGGATTTTGCGCATTCTCCCTGTGCTTGCGTGGGTTTTCTCCGGGCACTCCGGTTTCCTCCCACATCCCAAAGATGTGCTCTTAGGCTAATTGGCAAAACAAATTCTCCCTAAATTGTCAGAGTGTGCCATAGATCTATAAACATGGACAGGGATCGTGGGTAGAGGTGGGGACATCGGGGTGGCGGCGCGGGCTCGTTGGGCCAAAGGGCCTGTTTCCCGTGCTATTTTGTTCTTTGTTCTTTGTTCTAACTCTCCAAGATATTTTCACTCCTTTAATTCTGGCTCTTGAGCATTCCCGATTTCAATCCTTCTACCATTCATGGCTGTACCATCAGATTCTCTACAGTGCAGAAGAGACCAATTGGCCCATCGAATCTCCACTGGCTCTCTGATAGAATATCTTATGTAAGCCCTCTCTCCCACCCTATCTCTGCAAGCCCGCACATTTATCATGACTAATCCCACCTAATTTAAACATTTTGGGACACTAAGGAGCCATTTAACATGGCCAATCCATCTCATCTGCACTGAAATGCCAGAGCCCAAAGAATTGGAATTCTCTGCGAAATCTAAAACATTCTAGCTCACTTTAATGAACAAGCTGCCCCTGAAAACCTTTGTTTTTGACCAAACTTTTGGTATCTACCTTAATATGGTTTGATGTGGTTAGGATGGCACAGAAGAAAAGTGGTTAGTACTGCTGCCTCACAGCACCAGGGACCGGGGTTCAATTCTGACCTCAAGTGACTGTATGGAGTCTACACATTCTCCCTGTGTCTGCGTGGGTTTCCTCCTACAGTCCAAAGATGTGCGCGTTAGGTGATTGGCCATGCTAAATTATCCTTAGTGTCCAAAGATGAGTAGGTTAGTTGGATTGGCCATGCTAAATTGAATTATAGTGTCAGGGGTATTAGTAGGATAATCGTAGAATCCTTACAGTACAGTATAGTACAGAAAGAGGCCATGTTTTCTCTCAATAGCCTCTATATCCTTCCTAAAGTGAGGCGACCAGAACTGTGCACAATACTCCAACTGGGGTCTGACAAGAGTCTTATAGAGCTGCATCATTACCTCCTGACTCCTAAACCCTATTCCTCGATTAATGAAGGCCAGTACACCGTACGCCATCGAACCTGTATAATCCCACACGAGCCCTATTACCATAATGCCATGCATTTACCCAGCTAATCTGTGGAGTTATAGGGATAGGGCTTTGGTAGGATTGTTGCTGGTACAGACTGGATGGACCAATTGGCCTCCTCCTATGCTGCAGGAGTTCAAAGATTTAATGATATTGAATTTTGCTCCTGGAATATTTTATTGTGTTACAGGCATTATGTATGGTAAATTGGATATAATGACGCAAGATAAAATATTTAGATTTTGGTAGGAAAGTATTGTTTTGAAAAGGGAAAATGCTGCACTTACTTAGTTGCTCCTAATTCGGCAAGAACCACTCGGAATTTGTAGGCATCGGAATAGTGAGTTGGTACGGCAAACTGAGTGATATGTGAGGTGAACACAGCCTGAGTTCACTCCTATATCAAATCTTGGCTGCTAAGCTTTGTAAGAAACATCTTCTATCTATATTATGAGTTCAGACCCTTTGGGGATTTGGCTTGATCATGCAAACCTTCTGACCTTGAGAATACAGTGCTAACACTGAACTCATACAGAGAGTTAAGGCCATAGGGCGGGCTGATCGAGATACCAGAAACTGGCTGCAGGGAAACAAAACTAGATCAGAACTGTTTTGAACGAGAAAACATCATGAGCATCACATGCTTTTAAAGGTCATTTACCTCCCAGCTTGTGAATGGAATTGCTGTAATTCCGGAACAAAGGGGCCAATGTATTTTGCAGCTCCTCAAAGACATAATTCTGTTCTTTATTCTTTCATGAGATCTGGACGTCATAGTAATAACATCGAACGTCAAGGGGTATTGATTAAATTCTCTGGTGATGGCCGTTGTCTGACACTTGTGAGGTGCAAACATTACTTGCCACTTGTTAGCCCAAACCTGGATATTGCCCAGGTCTGGCCGCATTTGGACTTGGACTGCTTCATTACCTGAGAAGTTGCAAATGGTGCTGAATATTGTACGATCATCAATGAACATCCCCCACTTCTAATCTTATGATGGAAGGAAGGTCATTGATGGAACAGCTGAAGATGGTCGGGCCTGGAAACTCCTGCAATGATGTCCTGGAGCTGGATTGACTGTCCTCCAAAGCCATAACCATCTTCTTCTGTGCCAGGTATGACTCTAACCAGTGGAGGGTTTCTCCCCTGATTGGCATTGACCTCAGTTTTGCTTGGGTTCTTCAATGCCACATTCAGTCAAATGTTGCTTGATGTTAAGGGCTGTCACATCTACATCACCTCTGGTTAAAAGGAAGTGCTTGTTCAATTCCCAGATTTTGCTTGGAGCTAAAATAGATGTCAAAGGCTTTAAGAATGGACACAATGGATATCTCCATACCCGGCCTGAGGACAGCATTAATAAAAATAGAAAACGCTGGAAAATCTCAACAGCATCTATGGAGAGAAAACCAGAGTTAATATTTTAAATCCATATGACACTGATTTGATTTGATTTATTATTGTCACATATATTAACATATTGTGAAAAGTATTGTTTCTTGCGTGCTACACAGACAAAGCATACCATTCATGGAGAAGGAAAGGAGAGAGTGCAGAATGTAGTGTTACAGTCATAGCTAGCGTGTATAAAAAATCAACTTAATACAAGGTAGGTTCATTTGTAGGTGCGCAAAGGACATTGAAAATCTGCAAAGGGATATAGATAATCTAAGTGAGTGGGCGAAGGCCTGACAGATGGAGTACAATGTTGGTAAATGTGAGGTCATCCATTTTGGTTGGAATAACAGCAAAATGGTAAATGGTAAAAAATTGCAGCCGTGCAGAGGGACCTGGGTGTCCTTGTGCAAGAATCACAAGCAGTTGGTTTGGAGTGCAGCAGGTAATTAAAGTAAATGAAATTTTGTCCTTCATTATCAGAGGGATGGAAGTTAAAAACAGGGAGGTTATGTTGCAGCTGTATAAGGTGCTGGTGAGGCCGTAGCTGGAGTACTGTGTCCAGTTTTGGTCTCCTTACTTGAGTAAGGAGATACTGGCTCTGGCGGGGGTGCAGAGGAGATTCACTAAGTTGATTCCAGAGTTGAGAGGGTTGGCTTATGAGGAGAGACTGAGTAGACTGCGGCTATACTCACTGGAATTCAGAAAAAGAAAGGGAAATCTTATAGAAATATAGAAAATTATGACAGGAATAGATAAGATAGAAGCAAGGAAAAAGTTGTTTCCACTGGTGGGTGAAATTAGAAGTAGGGGGCATAGACTCAAAATATGGGGGAGCAGATTTAGGACTGAGTTGAGGAGGAACTTCTTCATACAAAGAGTTGTGAATCTGTGGAATTCCCTGCCCAGTGAAGCAGTTGAAGCTACCTCATTGAATGCTTTTAAAGCAAGGATAGATAATTTTTTGAATAGTAAAGGAATCAAGGGTTATGGTGAGTGGGCGGGTGAGTGGAGCTGAGTTCAGGCAAAGATCAGCCGTGATCTTATTGAATGGCAGAGGGACCAGATGGTGTACTCCTGCTCCTAGTTCTTATGTTCTTATTCAAAAGTCTGGCAACAGCAGGGAAGAAGCTGTTCTTGAGTCAGTTGGTACGTGTTTCAGATTTTAGTATCTTTTTCCCGATGGAAGAAGGTGAAAGGGAGAACGTCTGGGATGCATGGGGTCCGTAATTATGCCGACTGCTCTCGAGGTTTTCTTCAGTCTGTGTTTCTAGCGATAATACCATTGCCTGGTTGAATACAGCTTTGCTGTTGCTGATGGCTCAAAACGCCTAATGAATGCCCACTTTTGAGTTGCTAGATCTGTTCAAAATCTATTCCATTTAGCACAGCAATAGCGCCATACAATACAATGGTTGTATCCTCAATGAGAAGACTGGACTTAACCTCCATAAGGACTGTGCGGTGGTCACTAGTACAGATACTGTCACTGACAAATCCATCTGTAACTGGTAGGTTGGTGAGGATAACATCTCTATGATTTTGTCTCTTGTTAATTCCCTCGCAACTTGCCTAGTCTGGCAGATACATCCTTCAGGACCTGGTCAGCTTGATGGTTAGTGATATTACAGTGCCAGTCTTGGTGGTGTATATTGAAGTCCCCCACCCAGAGTACATTCTTTGCATTCAGTGCTTCCTTCAAATGGTATTCAGCATGGAAAATTATTGATTTGTCAGCTGAGGGAGGGTAGTGGGTGTTACTCAGTAGGACCTGATACCATGAGATTTCATGAGTCAATATTGAGGACTCTAAAGACAACTCCCTCCCAAGCTTACTGTATTCTACCGTGCTTCCATATGTGGCTGGTTTGTCTAGCTGGTGAAACAGGATACTCTTAGGAATGATGATGTCTGGGACATTATGTATAAGGTACAATTCTGTGAGTATGATTAGTCAGACTTTGACTAGTTCTTGGGATGTCAGTCCCAATTTTGCACAAGCTCCAGGATGTTGGTTGGGCAGATTTTGCAGTGTCAACAGGGCTACATGTGCCATTGCCCTTCCAATGCAGGGTGATCCATTTAGTTCAATTCTTCACCAATATTTCCTCTAATGGTTGAATACAACCAAAAGGCTTGCTTGGTACTTCAGAAGACAAAGAACAAAGAGCACAGGAAAAGGCGCTTTGGCCCTCCAAGCCTGCACTTTTATTACAAGGATGTTGCCTGGATTGGGAAGCATGCCTTATGAAGATAGGTTGAGGGAGCTGGGACTCTTCTCCCTGGAGAGACAAAGGTTGAGAGGCGACCTGATAGAGGTTTATAAAATATTGAGAGGAATAGATAGGGTGGGTTCTCAGAGGCTATTTCCCAGGGCTGAAATGGTCGCTACGAGAGGACACAGGTTTAAGGTGCAGGGAAGCAAGTACAGAGGAGATGTTAGGGTTAAGTTTTTCACTCAGAGGGTGGTGAGTGAATGGAATCGGCTGCCGTCGGTGGTGGTAGAGGCAAAATCGCTGGGGTCTTTTAAAAGACTTCTGGATGAGTATATGGGATCTAATGGGATTGGGGGTTATAGATAGGTCTATGGCTTGGTAGGTATAGATGTGATCGGCTCAACTTGTGGGCTGAAGGGCCTGTTTGTGCTGTAGTGTTCTATGTTCTATGTTCAAATTGTTGTGGATCTGGTGTTGCATGTTGATCAGACCCAGGTAAGAACAACAGACCTCCTTCCCTGAAAGACATGAGCGAGCCAGATGGGTGTCTACAGTATTATTACCAATGATTAACTTTCAAATCATGGTAGAATTTGAGCTCATGTCCCCACAGCATTAGCGTGGGCCTTTGGACTGCCAATCTAGTAATCAAGTTATCACCATACCATCGTCGAACCGCAATGTTAGAAGGGAGTAGGTGGGTGGAGAGGTTTTAATTCTGGCAAGGAATTAGTTCTTGGAAGCAGCTGGCTGAGGAAGCATGGCTGAACATCAACACTGATATCATTTTATAAATATTTTCCGAAAGCCTTGACTAGTCATTAAGTGCAATTTTATTGGATTTGGCTAAGAATGAGAATGTGGAGTCAGAGGAGGAGCCACCCTGCATCAACAAAGCATCCCTGGACGAACGGTGCTTCACACAGCTGATTGAGACAGAGACAATTTTTGCAATTTCAAACTCTGGCACACAGGGCATGTTTTTATAACTGTTATTCCAGTGAGCATGGTTACAGCTCAGGGCCGCTTCACCCTGTACAAGTCCAGCACAGTGCTGTGAAAGTTGTTCCTGGTTGCCGTACTGTGAGTTCTGATAGCTGCAACATAAATTTTAAACATGTACCCGTGTAATTAAGTGTAAAGTTTCCATTTACATTTATTTAATCTAAAGGGAATTACCAGTTCTTCAAAGACATGGGAGGGCTTCTTCACACAGAGAGCGATGGGAGTGTAGAATGTGCTGCTGGATGAAGTGGTAAATGCAGAGTCACTTTTAACATTTAAGGAAAACTTGGACGGGTGCATGGATGAGAGGATTGTGAAAGGATATGGCCCAAGTGCAGGGTAGTGGGACTAGGCAAAAAATGGTTCGAGAAGGGCCAAAAGGCCTGTTTCTGTGCTGTAATTTTCTATGGTTCTATGGATATCAAAGTGAGCTATAAGATCAATTATCTGAAACTATAGATTTGCCTAAATGGCAAAGTCTGGGTAAAAAGTGCCAACTACAATTTGCATTCATATAGAATCCCTACAGTGCACAGGGAGGCCATTTGGCCCATTGAGTCTGCACTGACCTCAATCCCTAATCTCCACTTATTTACCCTAGCTTGTCCGCTGACACTAAGGGGCAATTTAGCATGGACAATCAATCAAATGCACACATCCTTATACTGTGGAAGGAAACCGAAACACCTGGAGAAAACCCGTGTAGACACGAGGAGAAGATGCAAACTCCACATAGAAAGTCATCCGAGGCCGAAATTGTACCCCGGGTCCCTGGCACCGTGAGACAGCAGCGCTAATCACTATGTCAGCATGCTGCCCCCTTAACATAATAAAATGAAGTTTCACTAGGCCATTAAAATATGGCACCAAGACACATAAGGATATATCAGCTAAAGTGACCAAAAATGTGCTCAGAGACGTGAGGAGGGAAGAGAAGCGGAGAGGGCTGGGGAATTCTAGATCTTGGGGCCTCGGTAGCTGGGGGCATTGTCGCCAACAATGGGAGCAAATTAAAGTCAGATATGCTCAAGGGTCTGGAATCATGGAGGAAAGATACCTCTAAGTAATGTAGAGATTACAGAGAGAGGGAGGAACCAGATCATAGAAGGAGGTTAGGCAAAATTGGGCCTTTTAAACCAAGCCAATATTTAAGAATGAGCGGTGTAGGTCAGTGAACAAAGGAATAAAATGTAAATGACAGTTAGAACAAAGGCTGGTCAGGAGTTCATTGGAATAAAGATAATGAAGGTATGGATGGGGGTTTCGCTAGCAGGGGAGCTGCGACAGTGGGATTATGGAAGTACAAATATGCGGTCTTTGTGATAGTGCAGTTATGTCATTGAAAACACATCCTTGGGTGAAATAATGACACTGAGCAGTCAGGTTCATCCTCAGAGAGTTGCCAATGAGAGAGATGGAATGGGTGGAGAGGAAGCAGAGTTGATGACAAGGTCCCAAGATAATTGCTTCAGTCTTCCTGACATTTGGAGCACATTTGGAGACCTGAGACTTTCTCAGGTCTGGTCACCAGTTTTTAATGTGTACTAAGCCTTGAGTGTGTAAAGGACAATTGTGATCTAAATGTGCTGGAACACTCCTATTGTGCCTGAAAACTTTCCTCAGTTCCAACTCCAGTACCATGTAAGAGGCAAAGTCAACACAGCCCCCAGATAACCACATTTCTCTTCAAGAGGGAGAGCTGACTAGTGGTGAATTAACCTGAGGAGCACCACACCCCAGGCAAAGGGCAAGGTTGAGAGATCATGAATAACATTCATGAATAACATCAGCCAGTACAAGACTTGAACCCACACTGCCTGCACCGCTCTGCATCATAAACCAATCATCCAGCCAACTGAGCTGAACAAACTCCCAACCTTATAAGAACACATTGTTTCACTGCCATGACACCAAATTGCTCTGCCCAAGGCTGCAAGGAACTGCAAAAGGTCATGAATGTAGCCCAATCCATCACACAAACCAGCCTTCCATCCATTGACTCTGTCCATACTTCCCATTGCCTCAGCAAAACAGCCAGTATAATTAAAGACCCCACGCAACCCAGACATTCTCTCTTGCACCTTCTTCCGTTAGGAGAAGGATACAAAAGTCTGATGTCACATACCAACCAACCCAAGAACAGCTTCTTCCTGCTGCCATCAGACTTTTGAATGGACCTATCTCACATTAAGTTGATCTTTCTCTACACCCAGCTATGACCATAATGCTACATTCTGCACTCTCTCATTTCCTTCTCTATGAACGGTATGCTTTGCATGTATAGTGGTAAGAGACAATACTTTTCGTTGTATGTTAATACAAGTGACAATAATAAATCAAATCAACTCTAACAAATTCTTAAAGCTGGAAAAAAGCAAATTACCGTGGATGCCGGAATCTGAAGCCAAAAGAGAAAATGCTGAAAAATCTCAGCAAGTTTGGCAGCATCTGTAAAGAGAGAAAAGAGCTGACGTTACAAGTCCAGATGATCCTTTGTCAAATTCTTAAAGCTGATCAGTAAGAAACTCTCCAGTTTTACAGCCACAATTCAGAATGATTGTGAATTGAGTCTCCATTTGGGTCACTGAATGGTCATGAATCACTCAAATTGTTTTACCAAACTATCAATTCAGATGCTCACAGGCTACCAAATGAATCTTGCCAAACCATCAAGGAAGAGATCAGACAGTACGTCCTACGCAAACAACAATTTATTAACTACAAGATCACAATTACTGCTACTTAAATTTAAAGATGGAGTATAAATAATTATAGACAGTTGCTTAGCAATCCAGACAACAGATAATTAATGGACAGATTTACTCAACAAACTGAATGACAGAGGTTGTAAAGGCAGTTCAGTGCATTACTATAATTCAATATTAACAGGATTGCTGCACTTCAAATGAGATTTGAAATCAGTGTCTGAAACTACTGCAGATTGGGGAGACTAAACCAGGATTAACTCCTTAGAAAGCTGACAAGTTACTAGCATTACATAAGAACTAAGAGCAAGAGTAGGTTATCTGGTCCCGCGAGCCTGCTCCACCATTCAATAAGATCATAGCTGATCTTTTTGTGGACTCAGCTCCACTTACCCACCAACTCACCATAACCCTTAATTCCTTTACTGTTCAAAAATATATCTATCCTTGCCTTAAAAACATTCAATGAGGTAGCTTCACTGGGCAGGGAATTCCCCAGATTCACAACCCTTTGTGTAAAGAAATTCCTCCACAACTCAGTCCTAAATCTGCTCCCCTTTATTTTGAGGCTGTGCCCCCTAGTTCTAGTTTCACCCACCAGTGGAAACAACTTCCCTGCTTCTATCTATTCCCTGCATGTTCATATGTGTTTCTATAAGATCTCCTCTCATTCTTCTGAATTCTGATGAGTATTGGATAGCCAGTCTAGTGAGTAGATTAGAATCAATGTGCTGATGCTTAGCGATGCTTCTGTTAAGCTATATAATCTTAATCTTATATCGGCTTGATCTTCTTCCTATCCAGAGAAAGTACTGTCAACTTTGGAAGGTCAAGTTGATGACTGAATTATCTGTTCCACTTGGCTCCTTTGTTATGACTGAAAGACTTTACCCGATGAATGACTGGCTGGTGTAACTCTCACATTTCTTTATCTCACACAACTTGTAAAATTAAGTGTTATGCTTAGCAGGTTATCTAATCATTATCTCATAGCCACTTGTGGGTCCTTATGTGCAAATTGCATATCTTACATTGCAACAGGAGCGACACTTCAAAAATACTTAATTGGTTGTAAAGTGCTTTGGGAGGTATTGAGGACATGAAAGGGATGATATAGTTTTTCACTCTGTCCTTCTCACTTGTCTCTGCCTGTAATGGATGAGTACGGCTATACAATCTGATTCTTATAACCTTTTACATTTTGTCTAGGAGATATTTTATACAGGTAAGAAACGTCTTTTACATCTTCTAGGTAAAGGTTAGTATAAAAGAAAAAGATAAAGGGGATCGTTTAACTAATGAAAAGGAATTATTTCTATTGAAAATCAGCGGAGTCGGCCGGGGGGTGTTGTATATCCAGCAACATCTAATAAATCTTAAAGACAAAGAGTGACAAATGGGTCACCTAATGGGTAGTTAACCTTTTCTAACACTTTTGCAAGTTCCTAGTTAGATGACCAAGTTAATGAGACACATCAAGTTCCATTTCTACTCTCCTAATACTTCATTCCTCCTTTATTAAAGGGTCCTACACAAGGCTAGATAACGCATGGCATATTTATGTCCCATTAATTCAGGCAATTTAAAGGGCATTTTCTCTGCAACCACCATCTTACTCATCCTAACCCACCAATCTCTTAGAAAGACATGAAACACTTGTTAGATATTAATCTGACAAGATACACTCCTGTACTTAGCATAAAACATCTGTTACCCTATATTGTACAGAATACAAGTCACAGATTCCAGGACTGTAAAATAATTGCTGCACTGGTTAAGAAGGAGCAAAACTGGGAATCCCTTTCAACTTGTAAGCATTAATGAAATCACTCAAAATCCAAGTATCGATTATTAATAAGCTAATGGAGTTTAATATCAAACCAGATTGAGAGCCTTTTCCAAACTGGTTATCTTTAATTTTGCTTCCAGTTTGCCAGCGGGCAAAGTTAATCGTAGAATCCCTACAGTGCAGAAAGAGGCCATCAGCCTTGGCATCCCGGGACACTAAGGGACAATTTAGCATGGCCAATGCACCTAACCAGCATGTCTTTTGGACTGTGGGAGAAACCAGAGCACCCGGAGAAAACTCACGCATACACGGGGAGAACATGCAAACTCCACACAAACAGTGATCTAAGCAGGGAATAGAAGTCTGGTCCCTAGTGTTGTGAGTCAGCAGTGCTAACTAACCACTGTGCCACTGTGCCGCCCAAAATTTTGCAGTCTTTTCCGTCTTCCACATTACTCCCAGCACTATAACATTGGGTATTAGAGCCAGCAGAGGCTTTCATTTAAAATGTTCTAATAAATATTATAATTCCTGACATTCATTTTTCTGGTTTGCTTTTCATTTCATTTCAAATCAAAAAGTTATCAATTAGTGGCAATAGGCAGTGGACAATTAATGGTTGTACTGCTGTTGGAAAGTCAGCCTCGATGAGCTGAATGTCCTCCTTCTGCACTGTAGGGATTCTACAATTCTTCTATGAATATGGTTTACAGATTGAGAAGAAAAAATTCAAAGTGAGTATAGGGTAGCAATCAGTGCTCAATTTTATAGTCCAGTGCTTCCTCCATCACATTACTTTTGCCACACACACAGAGAGGCTCCTTTACTTATTTTGTACGTTGAGACAAAGCAGCATTTTGCTCTCAGAAGCAAGTCTTCCTCATTTACATGCAGTCCTGGTGTGCATTAGGGCTATAAAAATACCACAGTGCTGGCAGCAAAGGAATCTCACATCACATACAGAGTCAAGAAGTTATTACCCACAGCTTCAGAACAATAACAGACAAGTATTGAACTTGTTAGAAAGCTTTCCTTCAGCAGTGGTTAAACATAGAAAGAGCATCTAAGTAGGTGAAATAGAGATAAAGGAAGAACTATGTAAGAAGTAGCTGGATATCGTGACCGGGGAAGTGGGGACTATAGGCTGTCTCCAGATGAATGAACTAGAACAAGGGGAATTGAGCTTCCTCACCTCATAGTTCAGTTCAGCTTCAGTTTGACAAATATAAACCCAAGCTAGAAACAAAATAAGACCAAAGTTAATTTTTTGATGTTTTATTTCAATACAAGGTATGGCCAACACTTTACTTACGTCTTTGCTGAAGCTAGTGGTTAGCATGGGATTGGGTCAAAAGGGGAATAAGTGCTTTTTCTCATCTCCTGCACCCTGCAGCAAGAAACTCAGACTCCCCAAAGCCTGTCCACCATCTGCAAGGCATGAGAAGGAGTGTGATGGTACACCCCCCACTTGCCTGGATGAGTGCAGGCATGATTAGCACTGCTGCCTCATAGCGCTAGGGACCCTGGTTTCCTCCAAACGCTCCTATTTCATAAGAACTAGGAGCCTGCTCTACCATTCAATAAGATCACGCCTGATTTTTTTGTAGACTCAGTTCCACATAGCTGTCCGCTCACTTAACCCTTAATTGCTTTACTGTTCAAAAATTTATCTATCCTTGCCTTGAAAGCATTCAACTGTTTCACTGAGCAGGGAATTCCACTGATTCACAGTCCTTCGTATGAAGAAGTTCCTCCTCAGCTCCTGCATCTGCTCCCCCTTATTTTAAGGCCATGGCCCCTGGTATGAGAATGTCCAGTACCCTGGATATTCTCTCTCCCACCTTCTTCCATTGGGAAAAAGGTACAAAAGTCTCAGTCATGTACCAACCGACTCAAAAATAGCTTCTTCTCTGCTGCTGTCAGACATTTGAATGGACCTGCTTCGTATTAATTTGATCTTTCTCTACCCCTGGCTATGACTGTAATGCTACATTCTGCACACTCTTGTGTTCTTTTCCCCTTTGTATTCTATGAACAATATGCTTTGTCTTTATAGGAATAGGTGAACACCGGTCGGACTGACGGAGAGCAAGAGGACACCACAAAGTGAGGTGCTCACCTAAAGGACCAAGCAACATCACATTCACCAGACTATTTGACTATGGATATATAGGGGGCTGCATGTGATGTGCTTAAAGTCCTATATGTGTGAAAAGAGTCTGAATCCAGTGAAGATGATTTGGCGAGTGCAGTCTGTCATTATTCTCGAAGGGTGTGTGGCAAAGAGTCTCTCGAGCTTAATGATGACAGTGTTACTCTTCCTGTTTGGCAGATAATCGGGTTCAGACCGCCTGGAATATGCGTTGATTAAAACTAAATATTGTTTAGCACTCCACTTGAAGCTGTCAGCTGCTGTGAATGACCATAGGAGTTCCAGGACCTCATGTATTGGCAGTGGTCCTTTTGTTAGATGTGGCTCAAGTGGATTGCACAACTGATATCTAAAGACCTCTCCCCCACTCGCTCTATACCAGGGAATGTGGAGGGCCAGTATAGTGATTCATTGACCCTGTGCCTGTTTGCTTTTAACTCAAGGTGCCCTTGCTGCTGTTGGTTTGTGTAGTACCCCTAAAGATCCGTCATAATGATGAACCATTAACCATCCTGTATGGTTAGTTCATCTTTGGTGGTGAAGAATGTGTGTAAACCGTGGAAAGCTCCCTTGAGAAAACATGCCAACCTCTCATGATGACCTTATGCAGTCGTCTGCATCAGATGTCCTCCCGTCAGGCATGTTTGTGTTCTTAGATTTGACGAGATGGCGATATAGAAACATAGAAGATAGGAAGAGGAGGCCATTTGGCCCTTTGAGCTTTCCCCCATCCATCACAATCATGGCTGATCATCCAACTCAATAGCCCAAACCCACTTTCTCTCCATAACCTTTGATCCTATTTCACCCCAAGTGCTATATCCAGCCACCTCTTGAATACATCAATGTTTTGGCATCAACTACTTCCCGTGGTAATGAGTTCCAAGACTCACCATTCTTTGGGTCTCCTCACCTCCGCCTTAACTGGCCAACCCCAAATCCTCAGACTGTGACCCCTGGTCTGGACACCATTGGGAACATCCTCCCTGCATCTACTCTGTCTAGTCCTGTTAGAATTTTATAAGTCTCCATCAGATCCTCCCCTCATTCGTTTGAACTCCAGCGAAAACAATTCTAATCTAGGCAATCTCTCCTCATACATCAGTCTCGCCACCCCCAGAATCAGCCGAGTACAATACCACCATTACCACGATGTCTCTGTCTTCCTCATGATCTGCCTGCACTGCAATGAGAAGAAGACTCTGAATAAAGCATCAGCCAACTACAGCTCCTTACCATGTTGCAGTCGGTGCTGAGGTTGTAATAAAGTGCCTTTAACATCATGCATTGCAGTCATGTAAACACAGTGTGAAGAGGCTTTTGAAGATAGTTATGTGTGGCTGATAACCTGTTGCGGGGTGACCATATGTGAAATATGAAATTTGTGACTGGCGAAGACTAGAATGAGGAGCTCTTTTCAATCCGTGCAAAATAAGACTCAGAGTCAGTAAGGGCCTTTGGAGCAAAGATTAGTGGTCTACCATTCTGGATGCAGAGTGCGTCAAGTCTGCTGGGAGGCATCTGCTGATATAGGTACAAGGGATTGAACATCAGAGCGTTGTAGCACGGGTGGGGCTGTGATAGCTGTTTGAATCTGTCTGAGATCGCGGTGTGACGGTCTCAACAACACCATTCAAAGTCCTGGTGAAAAAGCTGATAAACAAGCCCAGTGACCTCACTGTAACAAGGGATGAACTTAGAAAGATGATTTTTCACACCAAGGAAGTGTTGTAAAGAGTGCTTGTCCATGGGGATGGCCATCTGTTGTGTTGGATGTTGGACAAGCATGCCTGTCGAGTATTGTATTCTTCACCGGCACGCAAATGTTTTCAAAACCTTTTATGGAATTATTTCGGGGTCCTCTTTCTCCTCTTCCATTTGTTGAACAAATGATTCGAATTTCTCAATGGCCTCAGGGCTGGCTAGGTTTAGTAAGGTGGAAGCTTGTATCTTTATTAATTGGTCTGATAATCTGGCAACACAGTAAACACGCCAATTTCTTTCAAACTTTCCCCAACAGCGTGCAATATTTTCATCACACACTAGTGGGTCGGTGTTTATATTTTTTTAATTTATTTATTTATTCATCACAAGTAGGCTTACATTAACACTGCAATGAAATTACTGTGAAAATTCTCTAGTCGCCACATTCTAGGGCCTGTTTGGGGGCACTGAGAGAGAATTTAGTATGGCTAATGCACCTGACCAGCACGTCTTTCCAACTGTGGGAGGAAACCAGAGCACCTGGAGGAAACCCACGTAGACATGGGGAGAACATGCAAACTCTGCACAGACAGTGATCCAAGCTGGGAATTGAACCCAGGTACCTGGCGCTGTGAGGCAGCAGTGCTAACCACTTTGCCACTGTGATGTGACAAGTCCTTGTGTCATGCTGCCAATCCCTGACACCATGCAGAAGGGCTGGATTCCAATGACTGGCAACCATGGACTTAGAGCAGTTTTTCACTAGTCTGAGCACGTGCTTGTATCAGCCTGCGCTCCTGTCACGTAACCCGTTAAGTAGCTGCATCATCATACGACCACTCAGTCTGCAGAAACGGAGGTCGGCTGACATGAGTACACAGGTTTTAAGTTAACCCCTAGAAGCTGGGTCAGTTCAACAGTTACAAGAAACGCTGACAGTTGTCAGGCTAATGAAGTTTCCATTGTGACAATGGGTTATTCTTGTGACTTGTAGGAGGTTTACACTGCAGTTAATACTCTAGACTTGCTACTCGGAATCTTAACTCAGAAATGGTGCCCAACATAGTGCAACAAAAATGGTTTCTATTAGTGGCACGGTAGCACAGTGGTTATCACTGCTGCCTCACAACGCCAGGGGCCCTGGTTTGATTCTTTTGTTGGGTCACTGTCTATGCAGAGGTTGCACATTCTTTCCGTGTCTGCTTGGATTTCCTCCGGGTGGTCTGGTTTTGTCCCACATTTCGAAAGACGTGCTGGTTAGGTGCATTGACCCGAACAGGCACTAGACTGTGGCTTCTCGGGGAAATTTCACAGTAACTTCATTGCATTGTTAACATAACCTTACTTGTGACTAATAAATAAATAAACTTTTTAGTTCTGCACCCTGCCAGGTCCATAGATCCCATGACATTTCCTTACAACTACTTACACATTACACAAGTTGCTTTTGCAAAAATTGCATACGTTACTGAACTGATTTTTCCTTCTAAAATCAGTTCAATCTGTGCCGGACTCAAGTGATTTGCAAGTAGGAAGGGATTTGGGGGTGTGGGTGGGTAAGCAAGGAGAAGTGAGAAACTCATGTTGGCATTATTAGAAGACTTGATGCTGTCATTTCTTGCAGTGCGAGGGAATCAAAGTGAGACTCGCCAGAACTAGGCTGGACTGGGTTGAGGAAATCTATCATACTATCACGAATGATGCCAGAAAACTCCCACTCGACAACTGAGTGTTGCTGCTTGGATTCTGCCTTCTGACTGAGCAGCCCACCTTAATAGTTGCAAGTCTGGAACTTTATTAATTTCGAAATAGGGCAGCAAAAAGGTTATGATAAAAATGTATCTTCATTCTTTCCACTTAGGCCTCTGCTTTATGAAATGATCTTGAGGTTTTCAATGAATTTTCACTAGCAGAAAAATTCCAGTCTGATTCACTACAGTGCAGAAGAAGGCCATTTGGCCCATTGAATCTGCACTGACCACAATCCCATCCAGGCCCTATCCCCATAACCCCACATATTTAACCCACTAATTTCTGGCACTAGAGTTAATTTAGCATGGCCAATCAACCTAACCCACATGTCTTTGGAGTGTGGGAGAAAACTGGAGCACCTGGAGGAAACTCACGCAGACATGGGGAGAATGTGCAAACCCCACACAGTCTGAATTCTTGCCCAAGTCATCACTCGTCTTACTGTATATTGGGCAAAAAAACAAGTGGTGACTCAGAATTGCCTTCTGGTTTTCCCCAACCACTTCATAAGAGCCTGCTGGGCAGTTATTTTAAGATGAAAGTGTTGCCAGCTCAACCCAAATTCCCCCTCTCCCCCTGCCGCTATCTTCAGCCATCACTTTGAAAATAACTGTGGGTGGGACTTGCTGGCCTTGCTCGCCCTGAAATCGGAAAATCTCACCCGAGGTCAATGGATCTTTCCATGCTCTGCCCCTCGCCCGCTCAGATTCCCATGGTGGGCAGAACGGGAAAGTTCAGAGACATCAGGACACTGGTACAAGATTCAGCAGCACCTATTACAAAGCGTAGCCACACCTTTGTCTCCCACAGGCAAGTGAAAAATCAAGCTCCATTCTTCAGGTCAGTGACTTGAGGAAAGTTAGAAATGTAATTACTTTTGAGCAAGTGAAACAAGGGAGGAAGAGCAAAAAGGAAGGGCTGTGATAGAACAGAAGGGTCAGAGAGAGTAAATGGACAAAGGTTTTACATTATAACAGCAATGGGAATGGAGAAAAAACTGAACAGTTTCCACCCTTGCTGTCTCAGATGTGTCCTTCATCACCCCTGGCAGGACAAGGTTGGTTCCATGCTCATTAGTAACCCAATGGCATCTGCATTGGCTCAGCCAGCTTCATTGGATGAACGATGGCCATTAACCCAAAGACCTTCCAGATAGTGAACTGGTCACAAAGTCAACACCTCCTAGGTATCCATACCTTCACCACAGCGACCTGCAAATGAGCGGGAGGTGGCGGATCTCAACGCTAATAACTGGGAGGCAATCATTGTTGGTCAGGACCTCTAGGAACATAGGAACATGTGTAGGCATTCGCTCCATTGAGCCTATTCCACCATTCAGCTAGATCATGGCTAATCAACTACCTCAGTGCCACTTTCCCATTCTATCCCCATGTCCCTTGATATTATTAGTATCCATAAATCTATTGAGTATTGTCTTGAACATACTCAATATTGAGCTTCCACAGCGTGTGGGCTTTTGCTGGGGTTTTAAGCTGCCTGCTCAGTCACAATTAATTCTTAATTGATAAATTTTCCTCTTTGTTCAGAGCCAGCTCAGCCAGATGGTCAGGCATCAATCGGGGCATTGGATTTCTTGGGCTGTGATTTAAATGGCAATTTCTGACCACTGCATTTACCAGGGTTTGTATTATTCAGAAATGTTAAATTTTTAACTCATCCCTGCTAGATATGCTGACTGCATGTTTTGGAGATTGAAGCTGGATTTCCTTGAGATTCAATGAAGTCTTTTGCTGCAGTGACAAATTTAATTCCTGCCTTCAGCTTCCAAGGTTTTCTTTGGAATTTTTCTTTGGCATTTTTTCTGTGCCTTCACTTCTTGAGCTTTTCTGCTGACCAGAATATTTCTTTGATTTTGTTTCTTCAGTTTTCCAGGAGTTTAATTTTCTTCTGCAGTCTCTGTGAGATTCTGATTTGTTTTATTCAATGCTACTAGGTTTGGAAGTGTTTTTAAAGTAATTGTAGTCTTAGGCAGTTCAACAATAACTATTAATTAATCATTAGAAACTATATAATAAGAACAGTGAAGGTTCAAGCTGGGAGCTGTTTCCATTTTTGCTTCTACACACAGCTCTGTCCAACACTGCACTGACTCCAAGGTTTAGGTCATGTATGTTTTCACATCACTGTGTAGGCAGTACCATATTTAGTCCCACATTAACCCTTTATGTAACAGGCCACTATATTACACAAGGTGTCCTAAGCCCAACCATCTTCATCAATGAGTTTTCAGTGGGGACGTTCACTAGTAATTACACAATGCTCAGCATCATTTGTAGCTCCTCTGATACTGAAGCAGTCCAAATGCAGCAAGATTTAGACAATATCCAGGCTTGGGCTGACAAGTGCAAATAATATTTGCGCCACACAAATCACACAAAGTTAATGATCCCAGCAGACAATCAAACCAGTCCAGGAGATTACATGGACCAAGCCCTCTTAGTAAAGTGATTTACCTTCAATGTGATATTGTGTCTGTCTTGGTCAAGAACCAGCCAAACTCTCTTTTGAAAGCAAAATGCAGAAAATTTACAACATCAAGTAATGGACTCTAGACAGTTATTCAATGGGAAAGAATCTCTTAAAATCCAGTCTATGTCTACACTTGCTTAGGTTACCTTTACGACAACTGCTGCTCTTTCATCTGTTAAACTGGAATGTTTCTCAATGGACCCTTTAATATTTTGTATGTGTCTATCAGAGCTCCTTTCAGAACTTACACTGCTCTGAAGAAAATAGTCCAAAGTCCCTAAGCTGATCCAAGTAGCAGAGATCCTTTTAAATCAGGAATCATTCAAATGATATTCCTCTGCCCTTTTCCAAAGCCACCAGGTAGGGGACCAAAACTGTGCAAAACGGTCTGACCAGCAACCAATGTAATGATAAATTAATGTCTGTTGATATATAGAATCAAAGAAACCCATCTGGCCCATCAAGTCTGCATCGACCCCAATCCCATCCAGGCCCTATCCGCATAATCCTACATATTTACCCTGTATTCCCTCTAACCTATGCATCCTGCGACACTGAAGGGCAATTTAACATCGCCAATCCACCTAATCTGCACATCTTTGAACTGTGGGAGGAAACTGGAGCAATCAGAGGAAACCCATGCAGGCACGGGAAGAATGTGCATACTCCACACAGTTGAGTAATTGAATAAAAGCAAATTACTGCGGATGCTTTGATAAAGGGTCATCTCGACTCGAAACATCAGCTCTTTTTTATTCTTGCAGATGCTGCCAGACCTGCTGCGATTTTCCAGCGCATTCTCTTTTAAACAATTGGATATGAGAACATAAAAACATAAGAAATAGGAGCAGGAGTAGGCCGTCCAGCCCCTCGAGCCTTCCCCACCCTTCAATAAGATCATGACTGATCTGCAGTAATTCAGTACCACTTTCCCGCTTTCTCCCCATAACCCTTAATCCCCTTGTCAATCAAAAACCTATCCACTCTTGACTTAAATATATTCAGTGAGGAAGCCTCCACCACTTCAACAGGCAGAGAATTCCAAAGATTCACCATTCTTCACGTGAAGAAACTCCTCCTCAACTCTGATCTGAACCGCTCCCCGCCCCCCAATCTTGAGGCTATGCCCTCTAGTCCTGCTATCTTTGCTAAGCGGGAAGAGTCTCTCAACCTCTACCGTATCCATCCCCTTCATTATCTTATACATCTCTATAAGATCCCCTCTCAGCCTTCTAAACTCCAAAGAGTACAAACCTAGTCTATTCAGTCTCTCCTTATAATTCAACAAACTCATCTCTGGTATCAGCCTAGTGAACCTTCTCTGCACCCCCCCAAGGCCATTATATCCTTCCTCGAATGCGGCGATCAAAACTGCACACAGCACTCCAACTGTGGCCTCACCAATATCCTATACAGCTACAAAAGTACCTCCCTACTTTTATATTCTATCCCCCTAGCTATAAAGGCCAATATTGCATTCGCCTTCTTAATCACCTGCTGCACCTGCATACTGTGTTTTTGTGATTCGTGCACAAGGACCCCCAGGTCCCTCTACACCATCGCATGCTGCAGCTTTTCACCATTTAAATAGTAATCCTTCCTACCATTATTCCTACCAAAGTGGATAACCTCACACTTACTAGCACTATACTCCATCTGCCAGGTCCTCGCCTCCTCACTCAACCTATCCAGATCCCTCTGCAGGCTTTCTACACCCTCCACACAATTTGCTTTTCCACTCATCTTCGTGTCATCAGCAAATTTCATCACCCTGCACTCAGCCCCTTCCTTCAGATCATCTATGTAAACGGTAAATAGTTGAGGCCCCAGCACCGATCCTTGGGGCACTCCACTAGTCACCAGCTGCCAATCAGAATAGCACCCATTAATACCTACCCTCTGCTTCCTATCAGACAAACAATCCTCTATCCAGTCTAACACCCTACCCCCGACTCCCTGCACCTTAGCCTTCTGCAGCAATCTTTTGTGAGGAACCTTATCAAATGCCTTTTGGAAATCTAAAAATACCACATCCACTGGTTCCCCTCTATCTACCGCACTAGTCACTTCCTCATCGAACTCCAATAAATTCGTCAAGCACAACTTCCTCTTCTCTTTTTATTAAGAACTATATTGAATAGTTCTTAACAAAAGAGAACATTTAAAATCTGCAAGTGGAAAGAAGTGTTGCAAGGCTAGAATCAGGGCACATGAGTTATGAGAATAAAAGAATAAAGAAAAGAACAAAGAACACCATAGGAACAGGCCCTTGGTGCATCAAGCCTGCACCAATCATGCCTAAACTAAAACCGCATGCACTTACGGAGTCCGTATCCTTCCATTCCCATCCTATTCATGCATTTGTCTAGTTACCCATCAAATACCGCTATCATACCTGCTCCCAACACCTCCCAGGCAACATGTTCCAGACATTCACCACCCTCTGTGTAAAAACCTTGTCCTGCACATCTCTTCTAAACTTTTCCAAAAAGCAACTTAAACCTATATCCCTTAGTATTTGACTTTTCCACCCTAGGAAAGAGCATCTGACTCCACTCGTTCAGTGCCACTCAATCTTGTAAACCTCTATCAGGTCACCCCTCAGTCAGTCCAGTGAGAACAAACGAAGTTTATACAACCTCTCTTTATAGCTCATCCCCTCCAGCTTAGAGGACTGATATTACAGAGATTCATATTGTTAAGGATATAAAGTAAGTTAACTTAAAATATTACTTTAAGTTAAACAGTAGAAGGGATTCTAAGGTATAAAAATAATAAAAGTAAATTTTAGGATTGATACCGCAAAATTCTTCCGCACATAAAAAGGGGTCAATATGTAAAATAATCTTCCAAACAGAACAGTGAAGACAAAATATCTGGAAACACATCAGAAACAGCTGAATGTTTCACTGGGATAAGTTTTGAAGATTCCTGGTTGGGTGAATTAAGATAGGCCAAATGATCTTGCCTATCTAGGCAGCACGGTGGCACAGTGGTTAGCACTGCTGCCTCATAGCATCAGGAACCTGGGTTCAATTCTGACCTGGGTCACTGTGTGTGTGGAGTTTGCACGTTCTCCCTGTGTCTGCGTGGGTTTCCTCAGGGTGCTCAGTTTTCTCCCACATTCCAAAGATGTGCTGGTTAGGTTGATTGGCTGTGCTAAATAGGTGAGGTTACAGGCTGAGGACTGAGGTAGGATTATAGTCGATATAGATTTGATGGGTCAAATGGCTCCTTCTGCACTGTAGTTTATATGATTACATCTATAATTATTTTGTAAACCCCCTCTCCCCTGCATGTGAGACTTGCATGGGAAAATAGGTTTTCAATGGTATCGCTGGGAGTTGCAAAAGGCAAAGGCAGAGTCAGTAGACTGATAAAGTTTAAAATTTATTTGTTAAAGCTTCCATTAACACTGCAATAACGATACTGTGAAATTCCCCTACTCACCACACTCCACTGTCTGTTCGGGTACACCAAGGGAGAATTTAGCATGGCCAATGCCCCCAACCAGCATATCTTTGGACTGTGGGAAGAAATCTATAAACTGTCTGTGCTGATATGTGTGCTATTGCAGACCAGAACACTTCATTCGCCTGACAAAGGCACGAAGGCCGAAAGCTTGCAAGTTTACAATCAAATAAATCAGTTGGATTTAAAATTGGTGTTGTCAGACCTCTTACTGTGGGAAGAAACCAGAGCACCAGGAAGAAACCCACATAGACACAGGGAGAGCATGCAAATTCCACACAGACAGTGACCCAAGCCGGAAATTGAACCCGGGTCCCCGGCACTGTGAGGCAGCAGTGCTAACCACTGTGCCACCCCAGCGGGAGTGGTGAAAGGCAAGGAGTCAGCAGGCTGGCTGGTGTCTCAGAGATGCATGGGCAGATTGAATAGTCTGGTGTGTCTGGCATGGACAGCGAGTGGAGTTTCTGGCAGTGGAAGGCATGGGCGATCAGCTGACTAGTTGGTTTCTCGGCGAAGCATTGACAGACAGCGAGTAGACTGGAGACAGTGGCAGTGGACAGTCTTATTGGTGTGCCTGCTGTGTCTGGCAATGGACAGACAGTATCTGGCATGGACAGACAGTATAGGCTGCTGTGTCTGGCAATGGACAGACCGTGTCTGGCATGGACAGACAGTATAGGCTGCTGTGTCTGGCAATGGACAGACCGTGTCTGGCATGGACAGACAGTATAGGCTGCTGTGTCTGGCAATGGACAGTGTCTGGCATGGACAGACAGTATAGGCTGCTGTGTCTGGCACTGGACAGACAGTGTCTGGCAATGGACAGACAGTATAGGCTGCTGTGTCTGGCACTGGACAGACAGTGTCTGACATGGACAGACAGTATAGGCTGCTGGACAGACAGTGTCTGACATGGACAGACAGTATAGGCTGCTGGACAGACAGTGAGGAGAACGATGTGTGCCACGAGCGGCTAGAAGCCGTTTCCCGCCTCGCTCAGGGAACTCCCCATTCAGTTTCCATTGTGACGTGAGCCGCTTGTATCTTTCCGCAGTGAGCTCACTTCCGCATTGACAGCAGGTTCGGCTGCAGCGCCAGGTTAGTGTGAGAGGCAGAACCTGGTGACGTCAGAGGCTCTCGTCCCCAGCACAAAGAGAGAGGGAGGAATTAGAGAGGCTTCAGTCATCACTGTGTGTGTGTATGTGTGTGGGGGAGATGTAAATGCAAGTCTGCTGTCTTCTCGGGTAGGTGCAAGCATTTCTATTTCTTTTCTGTTTGCAATTTCAAACAGCGAGCTATGCAGTTTTATTTGAAGTTTAAGTAAGGATCGTAAGGACTTGAATGCTGTAGAGAGGGAGGGTTGGGATGGAAGAGAGGGGATGTGATTTGGGAGAGAGGGAGACAGAGACTGCAGCAGATTGCTCACACCAGGCGTACTACATGCGTTTGTCAGCTGTACCTAGCTGATGTGTGCTATTTAAAATTAGAATATTTTACCTTTCAATGTCAGATTTATTTGTGCTGGCTGGTTTGGGTTTTGTGAAAGGGTTTAGCCAGATTTTTGCTTTCTGTAACACATTGGAGGGTGTGTGTTGTTTTGTGCTGGGAGATTTCGACAGTAAAACAGCCTTTCACTCTGAAACCTTTCCAGTACCTTTACTGATCAAGCCAACGAAGAGTGGTGTCCTGCCTGGAAATGCCAAATCAGCCGTGCATTTCACCTATCCACTTGTTATTTCACTGTCTCTTTCTCTCTGCCAGTGACCTTATTCTGAAGTGTTATCTTTGACAGAGCTGGTAATATGCGTTAGTAGCAAACACCGAGTTGTTGCAACCACAGTATGAGCTCTCCGCGTTCTCTGTGTGTACTTTGTACAGTTCGTGTATATTATTTTACAAGGGATTTTTTTGTGTGTCTCTCTCCTGTTACATTGTTTTGCAATCCACCCACTAGGGAAAGCTTGTAACGGAAAGTGCTGCTTTATTTGGCAGTCCGTGCGCCAGGAACGAATCCAGTCCTGCTTTATCGACTTTTTTTATTGAAAAAGTGGGTTTGTGCTGAACCCGGCTCCTCTTGTTAGTTTAAATTGCATTCCCTATTCACAATCGAAACGCTTTCTTTGCAGTTTTTATGGTCCTCCTGCCAGTTTTAATCCAGTTTCTATCTTGCAGTCCTAAATGTGCAATTTCCCTCTGTATATCATCTATGATCATTTGCCGTGCTTTCAGTCTGATGTTGATTGATGAGAAATGGTTCAAAATATCTCACGCCTCTTGAAGCTTCTCGTTTAGAGACTGACATAGATTGTAACTGGACCCTAAACAGTGCAGTAACCAGTTACAGCCCCTGTCAATCCCTAAATAGTGCAGTAACCAGTTACAGCCCGCGTCCATCCCTGTTTTCTAAAAAAGGGTAGACAAAAGGCAGGTAATTATAGGCTGGTTAGCTTAACTTCTGTTGTAGGAAAATGCTTGAATCTATCAGCAAGGAAGAAATAGCGAGACATCTGGATATAAATAGTCCCATCGGTAAAACGCAGCATGGGTTCATGAAAGGTAGGTCATGTTTGACTAATTTGGTGGAATTCTTTGAGAACATTACATGTGCAGTGGACAATGGGGAATCTGTGGATGTGGGGTATCTGGATTTTCAGAAGGCATTTGACAAGGTGCCACACCAAAGACTGCTTCATAAGATAAAGGTGCACAATGTTACGGGTAATGTATTAGCATGGATACAGGATTGGTTAACTAACAGAAAGCAAAGAATGGGGGTAAGTGCGTGTTTTTCTGGTTGGCGATCAGTGATTAGTGGTGTGCCTTAAGGTCAGTGTTGGGACCGCAGTTGTTTACAATTTATATGGATGATTTGGAGTTGGAGACCAAGTGTAGTGTGTCAAAATTTGCAAATGATATTTAAATGAGAGGCAGAGCAAAGTGTGCAGAGGAGACTGAAAGTCTGCAAAAGGATGCAATAGAATAGATAGATATCTATAGACATCCATCTGCCATATCTCTGCCCCAGTCTCCCTGGAGCAGATGGAGTTTAATCCAGACAAATGCGAGGTGATGCATTTTGGAGGATTGAAGTTAGGTGTGAATTACGTAAATGGCAGAACTCTTCAGAATATTAACATATAGAGGGATCTGATGTGCAGTTCCACAGTTCCCTAAACGAAGCAACAAAGGTGGCCAAGGTGATTAAGAAAGCAAATGGCATGCTTGCCTTTATCAACCAGGAAATTGTGTTGCAGCTATGTGAAACGTTCGTTAAGCCAGATTTGGAGTATTGCCTGCAGTTCTGGTCACTACATTACCAGAAGGACATCGAAGCTTTGGCAAGAGTGCAAAAAAAGTTCACCAGGATGTTGCCTGGTCCCCAGGGCATTGGCTATGAGGAGAGGTTGAATAAAGTAGGATTGTTTTTACTGGAGGCTGAGGGGAGACCTGATTAGTAGTCTATAAAATTATGAGAGGCTTGGTCAGAGACTTTTTCCTAGGATGGAAGTGTCAGTTACAGGAGGGCACAGGTTCAAGATGAGAGGGGGAAAGTTTGAGGGAGATGTGCAGGGGGACGTTTTTCACGGAGAATAGTGGGTGTCTGAAACACACTGTCAGAGGAAGCAGATACATTAGCAACATTTAAGAGGCATCTGGATTGGTACATGAGGAGGGAGGGAATAAAAGGATACAGTCCGAGTAAGGGCAGAAGGCTTTTTTTTAGCTTCGTTAGGGCATCGTGATTGGCATAGACTTGGAGGACTGTCGGGCCTGTTCCTGTTCTGTACTTTTCTTTGTTCTTTACTGTTTAGGGTCTGACATGTATTGTAATTGGTTACTGCACTGTTTAGGAACTGACATGTATTGTAACTGGTTACTGTACTGCATAGGGATTGTCATGGGCTGTAAATGCATCAGTGACAGTTCATTGCTCAGGGCTGGTTAATGAGCATTTAGCGCTGTGTATCACAGCTTTACACAGGTGCAGCTATGGGAAAAAACTCATACCATCTGAGATCATTGTAGGCCATTCCTTCTTTACTGGGATTTAATAGGATGTTTTCTTCAAGGCAATCCCCATCTACAACACTGTGTTCACAGATCATTTTGTTAAAGACTCAAACGCCAGTGACAAGGCTGTGTTGGATCTATAGTGTATAGAATTACATACGTGAAAGTTTATTGTGTATAAGGGAAAACAGCTCGATACAGTATTTCTGCATGAGAATTATTCTGCTTCCAAATGATTAGCAGTATATGCATAAATTGTCTTCAGAACAGTCTGGTTTGCCACGTGACCTTTGCTTATGTTCTTCTGGGAGCCTGAAGCTTGTGTAGTAAAATTATTGTTTTCATAACTTGCGGTTTAGCTGTTGGACAGTTTAATTATTTTGATGTGATTTGGGCTGGTGACTGTAATAGCGGCGTGGGTCTTTCTGTGTACAGGAGATTGAGAACTGTCTACATTTGGGATGACCAGCTTTAATACATTTTTAAAAATTCCCTGTGTGTGTGTGTGTGTGTGTGTCTGCACCACAGTGGCCACCCTTAATGGGAACCTATACCTTTTAACTTAAAAATTGCGAGAAAGGGAAACCAAAGCGAGTAAACGAGAGCAATATCACAGTCATTGCAATAGGCATAACTTCCGCCCAGATTGTATCTGCCCCAGAATTGTTCCACTTCTAAAGGCGACCACTCGGCCCATCTTGTCTGAACCGGCTCTTCTTAGCACTGGTAATTCTTTTCTCTGCTCTCTGTCCCCCTATCCCTGTATTTAACCATCTACCTAATGGAGTTTTAAACATTGTCACCATCTCCGTTTTAATTACTAACTCCCTGAGTGTGGAAATAGATTATTTTAATGCCACGGTAGTTGGCACTGCTGCCTCACAATGCTGAGGCCTGGGTTCGATTCCCAGCTTGAGTCACTGTCTGTGAGGAGTCTGCACATTCTCCCCGTGTCTGCGTGGGTTTCCTCCCACGGCCTGAAACATGTGTTGGTTAGGTGCATTGGCCATTCTAAATTCTCCCTTGGCGTACCCAAACGGGTGCCGGAGTGTGGCGACTAGGAGATTTTCATAATAGCTTCATTGCAGTGTTAATGTAAGTCTACTGGGACAAATAAATAAGTAAAATTTCATTCCTTAACTTTAAACACCCCATATAAGGCAGCCCCAATTGTTTTAGTAATTCCTATATAGATGGCAGTATCCTTGTCAATGTGCATTGCAGCCTCTATTGTCTTACTGAGCTCGGAGTACAGTGTTACAATGCTCCCTGCTTACCAAGGGCATCTGTATGTTCAGCACCACACCTTGCAACTGTAAGAGGTGGGGTGGGCATCTTCGGAAATATTGTCAATTCCAGTGGAAGGTAAACTTGCAAAGATAAACATCATTCTTTCATGAACAAATTTAGAATTTTACAGTACAGAAGTGAGTTTGTGGCTTTCCTTCTCTCTTCTTTTCCAGAACCGGGGGTCATAGTTTGAGGATAAGGAGTAAACCTTTTAGAACTGAGGTGAGGAGAATTTTTTTTTCACCCAGAGGGTGGTGAATGTGTGGCGTTCTTAATGAAGATAGAGTTGCTACGTGCAATTGACATTTTCAAATTTATTTATTAGAGTAGCAAGTAGGCTTACATTAACACAGCAGTGAAGTTACTGTGAAAATCCCCTAGTCGCTGCACTCCAACATGAGGGAGAAGTTAGCATGACCGATGCACTTAACAGCATGTCTTTCGGATTGTGGGAGGAAACCGGAGCACCCTAGGGAAACCCACACAAGTGGAAGAACGTGCAACTCCATACAGACAGTGATCCCAGCTGAAAATCGAAGCCGGATCCCTAGCACTGTGAGGCAGCAGTGTTAGCCACTGTGCCATCACACCACCTATAATCACGATGTAGGTAAATTGGTCTATCTGATTGTGAGGTTGGGTGCATTGGCTAAATTCTCCCTCAGTGTAGCCAAACAGACGCCGGACTGTGGCTTCTAGAGGAATTTTCACAGTGACATCGTTGCAGCGTTAATGTAAGTCTACTTGTGACACGAATAAATAAAAACTTTTTAAAATAAACTTTTATTTGAAGAATTGGAAGTTAAGGTTACATGTTCATTACAATGAATCAGATGGTAATTGCAAGATTTCACATAGTATGATCATCTGAAATTGACATTATATTTTCATAGGTGTAAATATTTGTGTGAGGAATTGGGGAATTGCAGTGCATTAAGCAGCATGTTCATGATTTGTAAATGACAGAAATTGTCACTTTCACAAGCTCCTGGTGACCTTGAAATTGCAAAGATCACAATGATGGTCATGCATAATATACCTTGATGTGTTAATTCCTGATTTTAAAAAGTCTTTGAGTTGAATGTCTGTTCACATTTGTCTCATTACTATCCATGAGAGTGGTGATGAAATTATCTGCTGACACCTTTTGCCATTTACTGAATGAATTATTATGTAGTTTAGTCATAATGTCACATCAGACCTTGAAACTGGTTAGTGGTGGTTCTGTGGGCAGCAAGTATATGAATGTTGGGAAAGGAAAAGATAAAGACTGATTATCATCCTCCTCACTACAGGCAATTTTTTGGTCCCCTTCAGAGTACGTCCATGGAAATGGTAGTAGCTGTTCTCCAGTATTTTATCCAGGGACCGTTTTTCATCAACTAGCTCAAGCGCTGACTCCGAGCTGGGTGAGAGGGTGAGCTACAAGGAGGATGCAGAGCTCCTTCAGTGTGATTTGGAAAATTTCAACGAGTGGGCAAGTGAATGGCAGATGCAGTTTAATTTGGGAAAAAAAAAGAGATGATCCACTTTGGGCGCAGATTACAATCTAAGTAGCCTTAAATTGGGAGAGAGGAATATACAGCAGGACCTAAGTGTTCTCATATACCATCGTTGAAGGTAAGCATGCAAGTGCAGCAGGCGGTAAAAAAGGCAAATGGTATGTTGGCCTTCACAGCAGGAGGATTCAAGTACAGGAGCAGGGATGTCTTGCTGCAATTATACAGGGCTTTGGTGAGGCCATATCTGGAATTTTGTGTGCGGTTTTGGTCTCCTCATGTGAGGAAGGTTTTTCTTGCTCGAGAGGGAGTCTAGACTGGTTTTCGTTTACCAGACTGTTCCTGGGATGTCAAGACTGATGTATGAGAGGAGATAGAGTTGGTTAGAATTGTACTGGCTGGAATTTAGAAGAATGAAGAGGGGTCTCATAAAAATCTATAAAATTGTAACAACACCAGACAGGACAGATACAACAAATATGTTCCTGATGGTGGCGTGTTCAGAGCCAAGAGTCACAGTTTAAGGATACAGGGTAAAGTGTTTTGGACAAAGAAAAGGAGAAATGTCTTTACCCAGAGAGTAGTAAGCCTGTGGAATTCACTCCTACAGAAAGTAGTTGAGATCAAGGAATTGTATGCGTTCAAGAAGAAGTTAGATATAGTGTTTAAGGCAGAGTGGATCAAAGGATATGAGGGGAGAAGGTTATTGAGCTGCATGGCCAGCCATGATCGTAATGAATGGCAGAACAGGTTCAAAGGAGCAGGAAGAGGCTGTCCAGCCCTATTTTCTGTGTTCTTCAGTGATGGGCTCAGCAAAAAGATATCAGGACTTATCTGATGTCCTGCAACACCCGAGCTACCATTTTCCCATTCATTCCTGGATATGAAGAGATAGACAGTGAGATGTTAGAAAGTACAATGAGTGAGGCAGATGGAGGACTGGAAGTTACCAAGGAACATGAGCAGGTAAGTGTGTGATCAAAATAATTACACATGGAGTTCAACATGGGGAGTTGCAAAGACATGCACCTTGAAGTTATGCAAGATAAATGGACTCTTTTTGAAATGATGAGCAAGAGACATTTAGTGACGTGCATACTTGGATACCAAGTTAGAGAACAGGCTCAAGGAATGTTCAATTGCTTTCTGGATTCCACAGAGGATGCCAGAAATTAAGGCTATTTTCCCTGGAATTTAAAAGCTTTCCAATATTTTTAGGGGATCAGATCAGCTTGATAACGAGAACCTCTTCCCATTAGTTGGGAAATCTGGGGAGGGATGGGTGCATATTCTTAAAATTAAAGCTAGACATCAACAGAAGTGAAATGAGGAAATATTTGTGTAAAGGGTAATAGAGATTTGGAACCCTCTTCCCTAAATTGACATGGATGCTGGAGCAATTGCTAAATGTAAAACCAAAATTAATTACATTTTTGTTCACCAAACAAAATAAGGGATATGAAAGAAAAGTGGATACATGGAGTTAGGTCACAGGTCAGCTATGATTAACTAAATAGAGTCATAGAGGTTTACAGCATGGAAACAGGGCCTTCGGTCCAACTTGTCCACGCTGACTTTTCTAACCACTAAGCTAGTCTCAATTGCCCGCATTTGGCCCATATCCATCTGGATCCATCTTATCCATAGAAATGTCTAAATGCTTTTTATAAGATATGATGGAACAGTCTTGAGGGTCTAAATAGTCTTCTCCTGATCCAGTGTCTTGAAGGTTAATGGCTTTACTCCCAGTGGTGGGAATCCAGAGGGAACAAAGTTGTTCTTCGGTTGTCTGCAACTTTGGCCAGCTCACACTTGGAGGACTGCATCCACCACTGGAAGAATATATTGGCTTCGAGGGGCTACAACATTGACTCACCAGAGTGAGCGGAGAGTTAGTGGTGAATTATGAAGATAGGTTGGATCCATTCACTTGGGTGTTGAGGATTGCAGGTTAATTCAACTGAGATGTTTAACATCTCAATTGCATCCCAGTGCAAATGTTTCCTCCAGGAGAATCTAGAATAAAAAATCGTAATCATAAAATTGGAGCGAGACCATTTGGAGTGAAAGTGGGAAGCGTTTCTTTGCAAACTGGATTGTGGAAATCTGTAATTTCTGGTGGATTCAGGGACAATTGAAGCTTTTTGAGTGTGAGGTTGGTCATTTTCTTTTTAAGGATATGCAGACAAAGGATAATGAAGTTTGGATGCAGATCAGCTACAATCAAACTGAACGGTGGAACAAACTGGAGGGGGCTGAAATGCCTTTGCCTGTTCCTCTGATCAAGAACAAGAGCTCCATTCTAACCAAAGGATTTTGGTATTGACCAGAGTGCCCTCATGTAGACCAGTGAACCTCGCACAGACTGATATGACTGAGAAGTTCTGATACTGGATACCTGATGCTGCTCTTCTCAGTACCCTCGCTGTTTGGTGTGTTAGCTATGACATGCTCAGTGGCTGTAGGTTGTCACAGTTTAACGTTTACTTACTTATTAATGTCACAGGTAGGCTGACATTAACATCGCAATGAAGCTGCTGTGAAAATCCCCTAGTCGTCACGCTCCGGCGCCTGTTTGAGTACACTGAGGGAGAATTTAGCTAGCTCCTAACCAACATGTCTTTCGGACTGTGGGAGGAAACTGGAGCACCCTGAGTAAACCCAGGCAGACGTGGGGAGACTCCGCACAGACGGTGACCCAAGCTGGGAATTGAACCAGGTCCCTGGCACTGAGACAGCAGTGCTAACCACTATGGTTGTGAGACAGGTCATTGAAAATTTAATTGAGGGCATTGGTGGGGACGTGGGAAGAAAGAAGGTATCGTGTTTTGTCACTCCAGCTTTTACGAGCACAGTACGCTGCAAAGATTGGCTGTTATTTTCTTGACTCTAAGGGAACTGAGATAAAATAGCTTATGAAATAACAACCATAAATTTTGAAAGTTCAGGTTTATAATTTTAATTTTATGTGGACTTGGAGTAAAATATTCAACATTATCAATGCGAAACACCTGCCAGAATTCTCGTTGTAAACATCACATTGGTCCCAGGAGTTTTCGGAGCTAGTGGATTCTTGGAACTTGCAACCAGCAAAGCTGGAGTGGTTTGTAAGTGCAACATAAACATATCAGGTCTGTTTGTCTTCCCATGCAACTGAATCACTCTGTTAGCAAAAAGAAACCGCCAAGTATTGTCAATTGAAAGAGTGTTTTTAAATTTTCTTCAATAGGTATGAGTGCACTTGGGACATTTTGCTGAGAATGTGTTGCTTACGCTCAGAAACAAACCCTTCTCAAATTATACTCGGTCCAAATTGATAAATCCAGCCTAGGTGCATTGACCCGAACAGGTCTCGGAGTGTGGCGACTGGGGAATTTCACAGCAGCTTCATTGCAGTGTTAATGTCAGCCTTACTAGTGATTAATACATTTTTATCAGTTGTGTTGAAGAAAAAGGGGTTGAAAAGTGGATGGTGTTCTGCAATGTGTACAAATATTACTTGCAAGCGTAATGTGGCAATTCCAGCATCGTTGATACTGATGCTGTGAATTTCTGCCTCTGTCCTCCAGTTAGACAAGGCAGGAGGAACTCAGTCTCTGCTCTGAGACTCTCAAAGTAATATTTATCTAGATTTTCTTGTTTATTTTTATAAAGAAAAGGATTTTTATTTTAAAATGGTATTAGTTTAAGGAAATTAGCCCCAGTGCACACCTCTTTTGTTTCCCCCTATCCAACATGAACTTTTGCCATAATCAGTGGCACTCATACCAGCCTACAGTTGTCTCCTCTTGGGAGAGCAGTAAGAAGTCACTCTTGACTTGTCCATTCTTGTAAATCTAGAGTAGTCTGTGGCACCCAAGCTCCCTACGGAGCAGAGTATGCTATGCGGCCCATCAAATCTGCATCAACTCTCTGCAAGGGCATCTTCCCCAGGCCCTCTGTCCCTCTCTACCCCTGTAACCCCACACATTTAGTAGGGATAATCTATCTAACCTACACATCTTGGAACACTTAAGGGGCAATTTTAGCACGGCCAATCCGCCTAACCCGCACACCTTTGGATTGTGGGAGGAAACCGGAGCACCTGGAGGAAACTCGCGCAGACACAGGGAGAAGGTGCAAACTTCACACAGACAGTGACCCAAGTTGGGAATTGAACCCTGATTCTTGGAGCTGAGAGGCAGCAGTGCTAACCACTGTGCCATTATGCTGCCCCAAATGAAAAATATAATTCCAGAAAATGCCCTTTTCCAGTGCCAGTCTTGCTTTTCTCCCCATCAGTTAGTACCTTTAGTATGAGTTGCCTGCATGTTTTATAATGTAGCCGTTCTGAGCATCTCTCCACTCCTGAGGGTGAAGAGAGGTTTGCAATGGGTTGTACAGGGTGCTTGTCACGGTGCCGAGGTAGGATTAAAATGGCATTAAGGAGGGTGACATCTTGCCAGATCTGTCAATCCGATAGACACTGCAATAGTGGCTTGTATTCATCTTCTACTTTACTCACCAGCAATTTGATTTAAGCCATCAACATCTGTTTAAATTGTTGGTGTGGAGTGAAAGGTGGTATTGTTTGGTGAAAGGTTACACGTGACTGACATTTGCTTCCCTAAATAAATTGTATGAATTTGTACCAGTCCTTTCATCACTTGGTTGTTTTTAATTCCTAACATAAATTCCCGCTAATGTTTCAGTGATGTACGGTGAGTTAACACTACTGCCTCACGGCACCAAGGACCTGGGTACCTTTCCTGGCTTGGTTCACTGTCTGTGCAGAGTCTGCACATTTCCCTCCCTTCCCTCCCTTCTTCTGGAAACCCAGAAAACTGCGTGGGTTTCCTCCGCTTTCCTTCCACAATCTGAAAGACATGCCGGTTATGTGCATTGACCCAAACAGGTGCTGGAGCGTGGTGACTGGGGGATTTTTACAGTAATTTCATTTGCTGTGTTATCGTAAGCCTATCTGCGACGCTAATAAACAAACTACAAACTTTAACTCTCCATGTAGTGTGATGCCTGCGCCAAATACACACCAAAAGTATTGAAAATAAATCCCCGGTAATAACCTTGTAGATTTACTTGAGCACCCTTAGTGTGCTGCAGGCACTTAAAGCCCAACTAGCTTGTCTTGTGCAACTGCACTTACAGGATGTGGGTTTGTGATAGGTGTCGCGGAGTTTCCAAGACGCGGAATTCGGTGTGCGAAAGTTCGTGTCATCTCCCGGCAGTCAGCAAAAAAAAACCTTCTTCCTTCCTCCCTGGAAAAAAGGACTTTTAAAAATTTCTGCATAGATCTTGCCCTGGCTGAAGAATGCGTGAATCTAGTTAGCTCCTGTTGGGATGGGTCTTGACTACAAATGGTACCGGTGAGTGGTGTGTATAATAATTCTGTTACTTTCATTCTGCGGGCGCCCTGGAGGAGTTAGTTTTCTACTCATGCTTCAATTCCTGGCATCTTGACAAGTTGAACTCTTTAAGATCCCACTTCCCAGCAATCACGAACTAAGAAAAAAAAGTCTTTCAAGGATGCTGAACTTAAGATCTGTGTATCAAGGCATTTTGTTTCCAATTTAAGTTTGGCTCTTCCTCCATTCCCTCCTGCCCCCTATATTTTGGTAGATAAGTTTTTAGCATATTTTTGCTGAGTTTGGTCCTGATACAATGAAACAAGTGCAAGTTTGATTCGGAAAGCTTTTCCAATGGGAAAAGTGTGCTCCTTCTTCATGGAGATGGGATTGCCTCTGGCAAGGACTGCTTTCATTTTTCAACCCTAATTGATCTTGCATTGTTTGCTCTGGAGTTCTTTAGCACAAACAGGCTTGAACAAAGAACAAAACAGCACGGGAAACAGGCCCTTCAGCCCAACGAGCCCGCGCCACCATCCCGATGTTCCCACCTCTACCCGTGATCCCTGTGTATATTTATAGTTCTATGGATTAAAAAAACAAATTTGAGACAATTTAGGGAGAATTTGTTTTGCCAATTAACCTAAGAGCACATATGAAATAGCTTCCATATTTCTCTCTCTATTTCAACAACAGAAACTTGTGATATCTTTTCAATAACACCTTTTTTTTAAGATAGCAAAACATCCCGAGAAAGTGAACGGCACGATGGTTAGCACTGCTGACTCAGATACCAGGAACCCAGGTCCGATTCCCAGCTTGGTTGACTCTGTGTGGAGCTTGCACATTCTCCCTGTGTCTGCGTGGGTTTCCTCTGGGTGCTCCGGTTTCCTCTGGGTGCTCCAGTTTCCTTCCACAGGCCAAAGACATGCAGATTAAGTGGATTGGCCATGCCAAATTGCCCATTAACTATGGTAAATGTGCAGTGTTACAGGGAGAGGACCTAGGAAAGCTGATCTCTTAAAAGAGTTGGTGCATACTTGAAAGGACAAATGGCCTCTTCTGTACTGTAGGGATTTAATGAACATTTAATTTTAATACCAATTTACTGCTAAGCAACATGAACAGATAGTGGAAGCTAAACCAAAGGGATAGGTTTGAAGGAGCGTCTTGAAAGAAGGAAGTAAGATGGAGAGGTTTTTGAAGAGAGTTTGAGCTCGGTAGCTGTCAATAGTGGTACTGTTAAAATCAGATTAGAGAACCGCAGAGATGTTTTAACAATTCCATCAGCCAGCAATCATTGGCAATAGAATAGATTTCCATCTCTGAAGGGCATCAGTGAACCTGGTGGGTGACAATCGTGGTCATCATTCGACTTTTAATTCCAGATGTTTATTGGATTGGAATTTTATCATCTCCCTTGGTGAGATTCAAACCTGAATCCCTAGATTGTGCTCTGGGTCTCTGGATTACAGATCTAATGACTGTACCACTGTGCTGCTGCCTCCCCCCCACCTTGAGAGAAGAGAGACTACAAAGAAAGGGAGAGTGAGGGCAAGGAGGGATATCAAAGTTTAAACCATTTCAGAAGTGCCTTTTTCAAGTAGCTGCTTTTAAAAGAGACCCTTCAATGAGGAATATTCATTTACACCCATTTGTATACTGGGAGAAGTCAGTTTTCTTATTTTAAAGACGTTTTTATCTCTCTTACATTAACATTTGTCACTTTGGCAGTCATTCAATAGTGGGAGGAAGGATAATACTCTCAAATATTTCCACTTTTTTCAGATCTTTGAAATAATTCTTCAGTATACAATCCAGGACTGGAAAATACTCTTTAGCCCATCTGGCTGATCTCCAAAAATAACACCTAATATTTAAATCCCTCATTTGTCCTTAATTTTTTTCACCCTATTTGCTTCTGCTATATAGGCTTTCAGCACCTTCTGCTTGCAGTAGTTATATTGAATCCTACAGTGAAGAGAAAGACCATTCAGCCCATCAAGTTTGCACTCACTCCCTGAAAGAACATCTTATCAAAGCCCTAAACACCCAATCAATAACCCTGCATTTACCATCTGTTAATCCACCTAAGCTACACATCTTTAGACACCTAAGGAACTATCAGCCTAACCTGCACATCTTTGGACTGTAGAAGGAAACTGCAGTGCCCAAAGGAAACCCATGGGGAAAATGGGCAAAATCCATACATTATCATTACCCAAGACTGGACTCAAACCTGAGTCTCTGGAGCTGTGAACCAGCAGTGTGAACCACTGTGCTGCACAAGAAATCATCTATATGTTGTCCCAGCCCTATGTTTGAGACCAGTTAAAGTTTATTAGTCACAAGCAAGCTTATGCTACACTGCAGTGAAGTTACTGTGAAAGTCCCCTAGTCACCGCACTCCGGCGACTGTTCGGTTACACTTAGGGAGAACTTATCATGATCAACGCACCTAACCAGCACATCTTTCGGACCTGAGAGGAAAGCGGAACGCCTGGAGGAAACCCATGCAGATATGGGGAGAACATGCAGGCTTCGCACAGACAGTGACCCAAGCTGGGAATTGAACCTGGATCCCTTGTGCTATGAGGTAACAGTGCTGACTGTTATGCTACTGTACCGCCCTGCTCACTAGTTATGACATTTGAGAATCTCGATGGACTCCACCTGTCTGTTCCTTTAAAAATTGTCACAATGTGGATGAATTCTTCCCCTTGGCTTCCTCTTGAACAGTCCCAAGCTGGTTAATCTCTCCTTCATGCATTGGAGATCAAGTCTTTATCAGGCTACAAAAAAAGAAATATGATTTTTGACTGTCCTGGAGATGTTTGAAAGAACTCTGTATTCAACTTAATGATCAGTTTTTGTATTTAAAAATAGTAAACCTTGTTTCAAATTCTAATCTGGATTATTTAATCATTTGAAAAATGACTATTTAATCCTCCAAGAGCAAAAGAATGGAATGAAGAAGCTTGACTAAATTCCTGACATTGCAACTGTGTGTATTTTCTTTTGACCCTCCACATTTGAATTTATCAGTAAAATGCTGAACATGCATGAAAGTAGTAGCATTCAACTACAGTGTGACATTTGCAAATCTTGTGGGCTTTAGTTAAGGCATTTTACTAGGATGCTACTGGGACTTGATGGTTTAAGTTATAAGGAGAGGCTGAATAGACTGGGACTTCACACAGACAATGACCCCAGGTCAGAATTGTACCCAGGCCCCTGGCGCTGTGAGGCAATGGTGCTAACCGCTGTGCTACCCTACAACTTAGAAATTTGACTGAGACAGATAGGCAGATCATGCAGGGAACCGGGCACAAACAGTAGCGGCGGGGGGGAATAAAAATATGTAATCATAGCGCTGATGTTCCATACAATTACAAAAAGGTTGAGAGATTTTCCATTTTCCTTTGCAAAGTCTGTTTCTCTTCACCCACCCAGACTCATTTCATTCAAAGCACCCACAAATATGTGGCCGTTCGGCATTGCAGCCTGAAACTGGGTTGCAACTGCAAAAGATCTGAAAGGAACTAATGCAGAATTTTTAAAAAAAAACAACCTTGTAAATACTCTTTTACAGAATAGCAAGTCTATTGCAAACTGGCTCGACCATATTTGATAAGAGACCTGTTTGCTGAGTTATTGCTTGCTAACCATTTAATTGAGCAGAAGCTCCAGTTTCACTTGTTCTCAGTCGGAACGCTCATCAAATGGGTTAAATCTATTTTATTTTACCAGCATTTGAAAGAACGCTAATTTTATTTTTCTCTTCCCCTCACAACAAAAAGCTCAAATGCCCAAGAAAAGTCTCAATAAGGCGGCATGGTGGCACAGTGGTTAGCACTGCAGTCTTACAGAGCCAGGGACCTGAGTTTGATTCCTGGCTCGGGTCACTGTCTCTGTGTGGAATCTACACATCCTCCCCGTGTCTGCGTGGGTTTCCTCCGGGCACTCCGGTTTCCCCCCACAGTCTGAAGGACGCGCTGGTTAGGCACGTTGGCCTTATTAAATTCTCCCACAGTGTACCCAAATAGGTGCCAGAGCATGTTGACAAGGGGATTTTCACAGTAACTTAATATAAGCCTGCTAATGACACTAGTAAAATAAACACATTAAAAAAATACAATTCCACCTCTGGAGACCTTAGATCCATGGAGCTGCTTTGCTGTAAATTTTATGGTCTTCAATTCTGACTTATTGACAGGCTGAAATAAGTTATTTTTTTAGTAGCAGTCCGAAGATATATGCGTTAGGTTGGTTTGCCACGCTAAAATTGACCCTAGTGTCGGGGGAAAAGCAGGGTAAATATGTGGGATTATGGGGATAGGGCCTGGATGTGATTGTGGTCGGTACAGACTCAGTGAATGGCCTCCTGTACTATAGGAATTCAATGATTCTATCTCTGACCAAAAGTATTCAGTGGTGTAAATGAGAAGGCTCCTGTATGGAAAAGATTGTTTCACTGGAGTTCACTGAAGTTTTGAAGGAAATTGTACACATTCTGCTCACTGTGACTCAGTGGCTGCACTCTTGGTGTGAGCCAGAAAGTTCAAACTTCAGGTCAGCTTTGAGCCCACAATCTAGACTGTAATTTCAGTGCTGCATTGAGGGAGTGCTACACAGTCTGGGGTTACGACTTTCGGCTGGGTCTTTTTCTTGAAAATGAAGTGAGCAGAGAAGATTTCCCTCAATCAAGCTTAAGTTGGTCATTTACCCAAGTGTTTGTGGGACTTTGCAGTGAAAAATAGGCTGTTGCTTTGCTATATCGTTGTACCAGTTGTGGAAGTTTATTCACTTTGATCTGCCTGGGACGTATTCTCAGGAAACAATTTATAGAAACGAGTTTATGGGGAGGCAGTGGCATAGTAATATTGTCGTCAGACTAATAGTCTGGAGTCCCAGGATAATGCTCTGGGAATCAGTGTTCGAATCCCACCAAAGTAGACAGTGAAATTTGAATTCAATAATAATCTGGAATTAAAAGTGTAATGATAACCATCAAGCGATTGTCATAAAGACCTATCTCGGAACCCCTACAGCGCAGAAGAGACCATTCAGCCCATCAAACCTGCACCAGTAGCAAACTCATCCAGGTCCTTTCACCATTACCTACCCTGCAATCCCACTGACGTTGGGCAACTTACCATGGCCAATCTATCCAATCCGCAAGCCTTTGGACTGTGAGAAGAAACCGGACTACCTGGAAAAAAACCCTGCCAACATGGGGAGAATGTGCAGACTCCACACAGACAGTCACCCAAAGCTGGAATTGAACCCTGTTCCCTAGAACTTAGCAGCAGCAGTGCTAACCACTGTGCCACCATGCCGCCATCTGGCTAAATAGTGACCTTTAGGGAAGGAAATCTGTTGCCCTTACTAATCTGATCTCGGTGTGACTCCAGAGCCACAGCAATGTGGTGCTCAGGAACAATAAATGCTGGTGTAGCCAGTGACTTTCACATCCCATGAATGAATCAGAAAAAAGTCCTTCTAGTTCTTGACTAGCAGATAAGTATTAGATGACTGTATTTGGATACTGTAGATTTATGAAAATATACTTTTTTCTAAATAACTTGGCAGAGAAAGAATTGAATGTGGACTTTAATATTAAATGAAAAGTTGCATACATGTACATACCAGATGGCGATAGTGGTGAAGTAGACAAAAAAAAATGCTCGACCCCGGGGAATTACAGATCCCAAACTTTTGGTGTTGTGCCAGATGCTTGATTCAAATATGAATTGTTCCATTACCACAAGTGGCCATTTTTCTAGCTTTTTATTAATTTTGTTTTTCTTGTGGGCAGAGCAGACAAAAGCTCACCAATCTCAGCTGGCAACTCTGAATTTACATCCCAGTTCAGAGCAAGATTGACCCAAGAGACCTGTATAACTTTAGGAGGACATAACTCCATAATTTCCAGCACAAAGAAACGCAGGGTTATAATTTTGGGTGGGAAAGGTGAGAGAAAATGGCATTCAACATCAATACTTTTTAATAGTTTATTTATTAGTGTTACAAATAGGCTTATATTAACACTGCAATGAAATTACTGTGTAAACTCACTAGTCACCACAGTCCGGCACCTATTTGGGTAGACTGAGGGAGAATTTAGCATGGCCAGTGCACCCTACCAGCACATCATCTTTGGATTGTGGGAGGAAACCGGAGCACCCGGAGGAAATGCGCACAAACCCAGGGAGAACATGCAGATTCCGCACAGACAGTGACCCAAGTCAGGACTCCAGTCTAGGTCGTTGGCGCTGTGAGGCAGCCATGCTAACCACTTTGCCTGCTCCACCCACAAGAGAAACAAATAGCTGAGGCAGCTTAATAGCTGAATAACTCTTGCTGCCTGAAAAGGAAAGAGAATGGAATAAGATAAAGATTCTTGACGATTCACGAAATGGGAGAACAAGTTGATGAAACTGAAGTGGGAAGTGCATGTGTGATGTGTGACAGTGGCACAATAGCACCAGGGACCTGGGTTCGATTCCGGCTTGGGTCACTATCCGTGTGGAGTTTGCATATTCCGTTCGTGTGTCTGCATTGGTTTCCTCTGGGTGCTCCAATTCCTCCCACAATCCTAAGATGTGTGGATTAAGTGGATTGGCCGTGCTAAATTACCCCTTAGTATCCTAGAATGCAAAGAGGGATTAGCAAGGTGAATGTGTATGGTTGTGGGGATTGGGCCTGGAGTGGGATTGTCATCGCTGACTCGATGGGCCAAATGGCCTCCTCCTATACTGTGGGGATTCTATGATTAAGTTTCACATGTAAAAGCTAAGACCACAAAAGCAGAGATGATGCTATTCTGTTGCTTACACCACAGTTATAACATTGAGTATCCTGCTTTTGGAAGGATATTGAGGCCTCTTGAGAGGATGCAAATCAGATTCACTCAGATAATACTTATCAGTTATAAGGCAAGACTAGAGAAACTGGGGCTCTGTTCTTATAGCATGGTAGGAAGTCACACCAGGTTAAAGTCCAACAGGTTTATTTCAAAGTCTCAAGATCCTTCATCTAGTACAATGCAGAATCGCTGAGCAGAAGCAGATGGCCAAGTTCACACACATGAGGATGGCCTGAACTGCAATCTTGGGTTCATGTAACACCCATGACTTGCCTAGGCTTGCAAAACCTCACTAACTGTCCTGGCTGGAGATAGTACAAATTGCTTTAAGCTGTGCTTGGCCCTCTCTCCACTCACGTCTGTATCTTTAAGATTTGGTTACCTGTAAAGGCTCACATTCCAGTCATTATGTTGTAAATTGAGTTTGTGTCTGTATGTGACCTCTTTGTGAAACAAATCCTGCACTCACCTGATGAGGGATCGAGACTCCGAAAGGTTGTGCTGCCAAATAAACCTGTTGGACTTTAACCTGGTGTTGGGAGGTATTGAGTTTACCCCAGTCCAACGCTGACATCTCCACATTAACAGAACAGAACAGGTGAAGAGAGGAAAGCAAGGCTTTGACAAATCAAATTGCTTTGCTTTGAATGAGTGACCAGAAGGTGTATATTTATGATGCTGAACAAAGAGAAGAGGATTTAACTGTGTTGGCAGGGCAGTGTCATAGAGGTTTACAGCATGGAAACAGGCCCATCTGCCCAACTTGTCCATGCTGCCCAGTTTTTTAACCACTAAGCTAGTCCCAATTGCCTGCATTTGGCCCATATCCTTCTATACCCATTGTACCCATATAACTGCATAAATGTTTTTTAAAAGACAAAATTGTACGAGTCTTTACGACTACCTCTGGCAATTTGTTCCAGACACTCTCCCCGCTCTGTGTGGAAAAAATTGCTCCCCGGATCCTTTTGTATCTCTCCCCACTTACCTTAAACCTATGCCCTCTAGTTTTAAACTCCCCTACCTTTGGGTTGTCCCGGCAGGAAAAACAGTGGAATTGGATTCCATATTATCTTTTTTTTAAAAAAGGCAGCAGATAAATATTTTTTAGAAAACAGTATGTTAAAAGGGCCGAAGTGGGCAGTGCTTCAAGAGAAGCAGCCCAGATATGTGTGTGCCAAAGAACTGCCTCATGTCCTTCAAACAATGACAACTTGTGTTCCCAAGGCACCTCGCAGGGGGATGTAAAACATAATTATAGTTGGAACGTATTCACCTAGCCTACATGTGTTTAGTCTTTCACTGCAGCTGTGGTGCATTGATGGCATTCCTGTCTCTGATTCAGAGGTTGTGGGTTCAAGTCTCACTCCGGAGACTTAAGCAGTAAATCTAAAGCTGACAACGCAGCACCGTACCAGATGGAGTGCTGAGTGTAATGGAGTACCACATCTTGCCTTTCAGATGGGCCAGAAAAGATCCCATGGCGGTAACCCCAAGAAAAGCAATGTAATTTTCCCCAGCGTTCACGGCCATCGTTTCCCCCTGCTTGCCCACCCCCCAATTCAGCCAACACTTCTCAACAGATGAGATGGTCATTTATTTAATTGCTGCTTGTGGGATCTTGCTGTGCACAAACTAGTGTTTGCTACATTATAACAGCCACTCTGCTGCATAGCTGCTTCCATTGGGTGGAAAACACTGTATGAAGGTCTGCAAGGTGCTATATAAATGCAAGTCTTTCTTCCAAATGTGCTGTTTTGTTTGAAGCCAGTACTGGTGTTTGAAGCCTATTACTTTTATGCGGATTTATTGTCAGAGTTGAGAAGGCCGGTGAAGAGTTATCATCTTTATCGTATGCCTAGAGTGCAGAAGAGAGCCATTCACCCATTGAGTCTGCACCAACTCTGTAACAGAACAACCCATCCAGGCTGTATCCCCAAAGCTCCATGTCTTTATCCTGTTAATCCCCCTGAACTACACATCTCGGCACACTGAGGAGAAATTTAGCATGGCCAATCAACCTAACCCGCACAGCTTTGGACTGTGGGAAGAAACCAGAACACCCGGAGGAAACCCACACAGACACGGGGACAATGTGCAAACTCCACACACACAATGACCCAAGCTGGGAATTGAACCCGGGTACCTGGTGCTGTGAGGCAGCAGTGCTAACCACTGTGCTACCTGGGGGCACTTTTGTTGGAATGGAAGAGAGTATGGAGTTAGTTTGTGTTCAGTATTTATTGGAGAGAGTGGATAGAAACAGCGCTTCTAGTGGTTGAGGGATCTTGAACATTTGAACAATGATACACGTTTAAATATGGTTATTTATAATTGCTTAACTATAAATGATTCACCAGAGAGTTGAGGGTGGGGTGGGGGAGGAGGAGGGGTGTTGGGAGGGAGACTGTTTTACACTGGATTGTGAATCTCTGACAATTGAGGCAGACCTGTGTCAACATTTAGCAGTGGTAGACAGGGGATTGAAACCAATTGGCATGGGGCACGCACAGGAGACTCTGACAGACACCAGACCGGCCTGGTTTTGTTGAATGGCCAGTTTATGTGTTGTAATTTCTGTGTAAATGATTGCAGCTGCCATGTGTGATTTATAGCCTGTGGAGACACATCTTCCAGTCCTGCTTTGAGCAATCCTCTGAAATTGCAAATCCGCCAGCTGATATGATTGTAAGAAGTGTAAACCCAATTTTCTTTTTCTTTTTCAAGAAGTGTTTCTGAGTGATGAATGAGTGGCTGCAAAAAAGCAACTCGAATAATACATTTCAAAGCCACGTGTAAGAGACTTTCATTTCGCTGTTTATGGCCAAAACTGCGCTGGGTTTTTTTTGCTTGCGTTTTTTTTTCATTCGCTCCTCTTCAGATCATAGAACAGAATCGCTAAAGTGCAGACAAATCTACTTGGCCCATTGAACTTGCACAATCCACTGATAGGGAGGGAGAGAGAGTCTATCTCTCTAATCCCACACATTTCTCATGACTAATTTCTTTAACCTATGCATCTTGGGACACTGGGGAGGCAATTTAGCATGGCAAATCCACCCAACCAGCACATTTCTTGCATTGAGAGGAAACTGGAACACCTGGAGGAAACCCACGCAGATGTGGGGAGAACATGTGAACTCCACACACAGTCAACTGAGGCTGGAATCGAACATGGGGCACTGAAACTGTGAGGCAGAGGTGCAAACCACTGTGCTGACCATTGTGCCATCGTGTCGCCCATCTGTACACTTCTTTCTCCAACTCCGCATTTCTTCACTCATTTACTGAAGACACCATTTCCTCTATCCAATCAAATACAGGGATAAGACCTGGATGGGTTGTAGTCAGTTCAGATTCGATAGACTGAATGGCCTCCTTCTGCACTGTAGGAATTCTATGATCCTGACTGTTAGATGACCGAGGAGCTAATTCCGAACTGAGGCTGGAATTCTCTGACCTCACCCGCAGCCGGGATTCTCTAGTCCCGCTGCAGTGAAGGGAATTCTCTATTTCCACTGACAGCAGTAGTGGGGCGAAGAAGATCGGAAAATCCTGGCCTAAATCATCTTAAGATTGCCTTATTTAACAACACACATCAGTTGCAACAAGAAATGCAGGAAACCTATAGTCAGTCAGTCCACATTAAAAGAAGAAGAATGCTTCAGATTGGACAGGCAATTGTTAAATTATTTCCAGGGTGTGCAGATATGGCAAAAAATTTTTTATTATTCTTTTCGATGGTAATTGACCTGTCGACATTTCCAGCTCCTCTCTTTTATTTCCAATTCCCAGCCTTCGGTGTTTGTATAAGGGCAGCACAGTGGTTAGCACTGCTGCCTTACAGCACCAGAGACCCAGGTTCAATTCCAGCCTCGGGTCATTGTCTGTGTGGAGTTTGCACATTCTCCCCATGTTTCTGTGGGTTTTCTCTGGATGCTCCAGTTTCCTCCCACAATCCAAAAGATCTGCGGGGTGGGTGGATTGGCCATGCTAAATTGCCCCTTGGTACTACTTAGAGGTAAATGTATGGGATTATGCGGACGGGGCCTGGTGCAGACTTATTGGGCCGAATGGCCTCCTCCTGCACTGTAGGATTCTGTGATGTCTTGGGGTTTGCTGCAAGTTTCTCATCTTCCTGTATTGTTTTACTGCAGCAGCTGGGATCCCAGATTGGTCAAGCGGAATGGCCATGCCAACCAAATTGGAGGCTGCTTGCCCAGCTGACTGCCAGTGGTGGATCAGCCTACTTGTTGAGGCGTACATGTGGATGTTGCATTTGCAACCCAAGCATCTCCTGAGGTGTTGAGAGCGATTTAAGATCAAGGTGCTTGTGTACTTTCCATTTTGGACTGATTGTAATCAGTAAGGGAATCGAGAGTTAATGGAGTTGAGGATTATCATATCAGATCTGTCATGACTTCATTAGTGGAGTAGGTTTGATGGACCAAATGGCCCATTTCTGCTCCTTTTGTCTTATGCAAACAGTGTGAGGTGTGATCATACTACAGGTAGTTGGTATTATTGGCTATGGAGAGTTCATAGAATCCTATGATGCAGAAGGAGACCATTCGGCCCATTGAGTCTGCACTGACTATAATCCCACCCAGGCTCTATCCCCGTAACCCCGTGTATTTACCCTAGCTTGTCCCCTGACACTAAAGGACAATTTAGCATGGCCAATCTGGACAGTGATAGCCTTTTTCCTAGGATGGAGAATGCTAGCACGAGGGGACACAACTTTAAATTAAGGGGTATGAGTTATAGGACGGATATCAGAGGTAGGTTCTTTACTCAAAGAGTGATTAGGGAGTGGAATGCCCTGCCTGCAGCTGTTGTAGATGCGCCAAGTTTGGTGGCGTTTAAGAGGTTAGTTGATAAGTATATGGATGAGAAGGGAATGGTTTAGTTAGGAGGGGCATTGCTTTTTATTTTGGTCGGCACAACATCGAAGGCCGAAGGGCCTGTTCTGTGCTGTATTGTTCTATGTTCTATGTTCTATAATCCACCTAACCAGCACATCTTTGGACTGTGGGAGGAAACTGGAGCACCCGAAGAAATCCCACACAGACAGTGACCCAAGTGGGGAATCAAACGCATTTCCCTGGTGCTGTAGACAGCTGTGCTAACCAGTGTGCCACCGTGCACAATGAATTGCATAGTAGTTGCAACACAAAAGCTAGTCATTTGGCCCAAGTGGCTCTTGTTGGCATTTTACGCTGTGCGTGGACACTCTCTCTTAAAACCATTTCTTTTCCATTGTGCGCATGTGTGTATTGAATACCCTTTAAATGCTCCTCTGATAGCTAGTCTCTGGGCAATGATAAAGCAGTTGTTCACGTAAACCAGGAGGTGCATCCACTCATGCTTAATTTTGGTGACCCGGATGTGTGAAACATAGCATGTTCAAATTACCCTTGGTAGGACCAGGTCTGAACTTGTGGAATCCTTTGGAGAGGTGGAGTTCTTTTTTGGAGATGTATATACTCTTGGATATGGTCCTGGGATACCCCTTGGGGAGGTCGGGTGCCATTTGGGAGAGGTACCCGCGTACTAAATGTACAGATACATTAACCATTGAGCTCATTGGAACTTTCAAATGTCAAAGTGAACTGTCAAGGGCAAGCTCCTGCCTTTTTAATTTTTGAAAAAAAAATGACTGGAATGATTTAAGAAGAAAATCTGAAGACTCTCAAAGAACAGAGAAAATTATAGCACAGGAACAGGTCCTTTGGTCTTCTCAGCCCGCACTGACTATGTTGCTCGTCTGAACTAAAACCTCCAACCTTCCACAAGTACATCCGTCTATTCCCATCCTATTCATGTATTTGTCAAGATACCCCTTACAACTTGCTGTTGTGTCTGCTTCATTACCACCTCCATTACCTCCTTCTGAAACCTTAATAATCAGGAAATAACGCAAAAGTTGTGACGTTAAAGTGAATGTATATTGTAGTTTTGCTTGTTGCCTCATTAGTTCTGGTAGCTTCTGGAAATATAATGTCATTCTAGCTGTGTGCGAAAGTCAAGTGTGTTGTTTGTAAGTCAAGGCTCATCCGATTGTAGAAGATTAGTCTCCATGACGCTGGCTGCAGGCAAGCATTGAGGAAAATCTGAGACATAGTTAAAAACTAAAATGTTTTTCCATTTCCTTTGACCATCTTCACTGAATAGATTTAAGATAAGGGGCAGGAATTTTGGAGGGAATCTAAAACTTTCTGGCTGAAAGGGTGGAAGCGACCAGAATTCTCACAACATTTAAGAAGTGTTTGGATGAGCAGTCGAACACTGTAGCTATGAGCCAAGTATTGGAAAATAGGATTAGAATGGAGAGTTCGATGGTCAGCACAAACTTGATGATCTGAAGGGTCTCTTGCTGTGCTGTAAAACTCTATGACCAGAATTCTTTGAGTCACCTGCAGCTGGAATTATCCAGTCCCACTGCTGTGAGTGGAGACTGGATGGAATGCCAAATAATCTGTTCTCGTTGGCAGTGGTAGCAGGGTGCACTGAGACTGGAGATTTCCAGCCTATATCTCTTTGTATTCATGATGCAAATCTTGGGAGTTGGAAAAAGTCAAATGTGTTACTGATTGTCAAGAATGGTCAATTGATTTTCTGTTCACTTTACACTTGGTGCAGGAAGGTCAGTGTGTCCTGAGGATGGACACGGATGATCGGTAGTGGGAATAGGATGGTTGACTACAAGGGATCATCCCTCCAGGAACCCCTCCAACCAGTGATCTTTCCTTAAATGTCTGACTATGTGCCTACATCAAACTTTACTGCATCTACTGTGGGGAGGTGGTGATGTTAGGGAGGCAGTGGTGTAGTAGTACTGTCACTGGACTAGCAATCCAGATCCCAGGTTCAATTCCTACCATAGCAAGTGGTGAAATTTGAATTCAAAATCTGCGGCTTTAAGTCTACTGATGGCCATGAAACCATTGTCAATTATCATAAAAACCCACCTGGTTCTCTCATGCACATCAGGAAAGGAAATCTGCCAACCTTACCTGGTCCAGCCAACATGTGACTCCACAGCCATATTGACTCTCAAACACCTTCTGAAGTGGAGGGCTATTCAGGACAGCAATAAATGTTGCCCAGCCAGCGATACCCATGGAACGGCACAGTGGTTAGCACTTCTGCCTCACGGTGCCAGGAACCCGGGTTCAATTTAGGCTTCAGGTCACTGTCTAAGTTGAGTTTGCACATTTTCCCTGTGCCTGCGTGGGTTTCCTCCATGTGCTCCAGTTTCATCCCTCAGTCCAAAGATGTGCAGGCTAGGTTGACTGGCTATGATAAATTGTCCATATTGTCAGGGGGATTAGCAGGACAAATATGTGGGGTTAGGGCCTGGATGGGACTGTGGTGGTGCAGACCTGATGGGCTGAATGTCTCTTTCTGCACTGTAGAGATTCTATGATCCTATAAATTAACTTAAAAATAAACGTGAGCCAGGCAAAGTTTGCTGTATAACTGCATCATCATCTTTGCCTAACTGTAAGCAGGATGTTGGGAACTCAGCAGTTGTGGTGTAGATGGATGGATTAGGCAGTATTGGCAGTGCTGTTTCATAAAGCACTTCCACAGTATGAAGTGACTTAATGAATTGCAACAGACCATTGAGGTTTGTGTGCTTATATTTGCCAGCTTCAGTAGCAAGATTGTGGCAGATACACCACGCAGCTGCGGGCCCCACCTTCACCACATGGCTGCAAGCCCCATTTTCATCACCAGTGAGGCAAGGAAGTGATATTACTGCCCTTGAATATGCCGAGCCTAATCTGCAGGCTTTTCTCGACTGCCTCCAGCAGCAGTATTAACTGGGCAACAGCAAGAATGTGGCACTGCCTTCTACCCTGGCGACAAGTGAGACGGGGCTCCTCCTGATTGGAGCAGGGACACGTGGTTCTCATTACAGGTTTGCTTCCCAGGAATATTGGGGAAGACATGGAAACAAGTGCGGTGACTTTGAATCCGTTGCGAATGTCTAACTTTGAAATGGGATAAAGATGGCCTTTGCTATGTAGGTGCGCAGGTTATTAAGATTTACGCATTAGTTATCACAAGTAGGCTTACATTAACACTGCAATGAAGTTACCGTGAAAATCCTCTAGTCACCACACTCTGGCACCTGTTCGGGTATACCACGGGAGAATTTAGCACGGCCAGCACACCTAATTAGCATGTCCTTTGGATTGTGTGGGGGATTGGGGGCAGGGGAACAGGAGCACTCGGAGGAAACTTGCACAGAGAGACCCGGAGAACATACAGACTCCACACACCAGTCATCCAAGCTGGGAATCGAACCCACGTCCGTGGTGCTGTGAGGCTGCACTGCTAACCACTGCCACTGTGCCGCCCGAAAAGTGGCAGCACAGATGGTGCAGTGGTAAACAGGCCCTGCCAAAACCTCAGTAATATATTTGCAATGTGGAATGGATGAAATGTTGGCGTTATGTATGTGTGTGATTGATTGTATGTGAGAGTGTGAGTGAGTGATTGTGCATGCGGGTGCGAGAGAGACTCAAACAGGGGAGGAAGTGCAGCCCTGACCTCTTTTGAGGTCTTTGAGATTGCAACGGGTTAATTGCACAATGCAGTTGCTGCATTAATCAGCAGAATGATAGGGAGGCTGCAAATGCAAACTTAATTTCAAAATGAATTAAGAGGGATGAAAGGAGTGTTGGAAAGCAGGGCTGTGAAAACCTGGGAGTGAAGCAAAAAGGCTTGCAGCACCAGTCATGATGCCAAGATAGTCCGAAGCATTTTGCAGTCGATAAACTATAGCCACTTGTTGCAATGTGAGAAAATAGCAAGGTGATAATGACTGGATTCCCTTTTTTTGTGTGACGTGGTTTGAGGAATAGGTATTGACAGGACAGCAGGCAGGTCTCCACTGCCCCATCTCAAAATTATGCCATGGAATCTTTTGCATTTGAGACTCAACATGAATTCAGTTTATTGTTTCATCTGAGGGTGGCACAGTTGTTAACACTGCTGCCTCATAGCACCAGGGACCCAGGTTTGATTCCTGGCTTGGATCGCTGTCTGTTTGGAGATTGTATGTTCCCCCCGTGGGTTTCCTGCGGGTGCTCCAGTTTCCTCCCACACTCCAAAGATTTACTGCTTAGGTTGATTGAACATGCTAAACTACCTCTCAGTGTACCTGAGCAGGCAGTAGAGAGTGACAACAAGGGGATTTTCACAGTAACTTCTTTGTCATGTTAATGTAAACCTACTTGTGACTAATAAATAAAAGAAGGATCTCCCATTTGACAATTCAGCACTCCCTCAGTACTGCACTGCAGAGCTAGCATTGACTTTTGTGCTCAAGCCCACAGAGGGGGGCTTGACCTTCGCTGAGAAGTGAAGGCTACCATCTGAGTCACATCTGCCGCATAAGCGAGTGGGTTTCCAAATGGTGGCCGATGGAGAATTGATTTCATACCGATGCCTCCCCCTGAAGTGGGGTATCCTCCACCCTTACCCCAATCACAAAGCAATTTAAAATCAGGAGCGGGGAGATCTCCGAGGCTTGTAGTGACTGGAGCAACTTTAAGAGATGGGAAAGATTGAGTCTGTATGGAAAAATGAGGATGAGAAGTTTAAAACTGAAAACACTGAGCCAATAATAGCAAGGTTCTAGTCTTTTCTTTAAAAGTTAAAATTTACATTAATGAATGTAATCATTCAGCAATGAAGTTACTGTAAAGATCCCCTAGTCACCACACTCTGGCGCCTGTTCGGGTACACTGAGGGAGAATTTAACATGGCCGATGCATCTAACCAGCACATCTTTGGACTGTGGGAGGAAATCCACGCGGACATGGGGAGAATATGCAGATTCTGCACAGATAGTGATGCAAGCCAGGAATTGAACCCGGGTCTCTGGAGCTGTGAGGCAGCAGTGCTAACCACTCTGCTACTGTGCCACCCTTAGTTGGCAATTGGCACAATCTATCAAAGCATTTATTCCCTTAGCTGAGTTCTTCCTTGTGAGATGTGGAAAGTGCATTCAGTGCTTGTGTATAACTTGCAGGGCATTTACTGAAACCGATTACATTTCCGAAAGCAATAGTGGCTATTATAAAGAAAATCTCTACTACTTGTCACAATACAATTACTAGATTGATAACAGAATAGGGTAGCTTACACTTCTGTCTGAGATAGATTTTTAACTTCTTGTCCAGCATCAAACATTGATACCAAGGCAGGAATTAAAACTCTCCTGACTCTGTTTCTAATGATCCCACTACTTCCACCTTCACTTTATATAGAATCATAGTATTCCTATAGTGCAGAAAGAGGCCATTTTGTCCATTGAGTCTGCATTGACAACAATCCCACCTAGGTCCTGAACCCGTAATCCCATATATTTACCCCACTAATCCCTTAACCTGCGGACACTTATGGACAATTAAGCTTGGCCCATGCACCTGTATATGCACCTGGAAATGTAGCTATGGAGAGCACTGAGGTACAGGGTTGCAAATTGGGGAGTATTGTAGTGGATAGGGAGGATGTGTTAGAAATTCTCGAGGGTTTGAAGTTGGATAAGTCCCCTGGGCCGGACGGGATTTACCCTAGGATTCTCTGGGAGGCAAGAGAGGAGATTGCAGAGCCTCTGGCTCTGATCTTCAGGTCCTCGTTGGTTACGGGTGTGGTTCCGGAGGACTGGAGGATGGCGAATGTGGTCCCATTGTTTAAGAAGGGGAAGAGAGACCTTCCTGGGAATTATAGGCCAGTGAGTCTTACTTCTGTTGTGGGCAAGGTATTGGAGAGAATTATTAGGGATAGGATTTATAGTTATTTAGAGAGAAATGAATTGATTGGGGATAGTCAGCATGGTTTCGTGAAGGGTAGGTCATGCCTTACTAACCTCATTGAGTTTTTTGAGAAAGTGACCAAAGAGGTGGATGGGGGTAAGGCGGTTGATGTAGTATATATGGACTTTAGTAAGGCGTTTGATAAGGTGGCCCATGGAAGACTTCTACAGAAAATGCAGATGTGTGGAATAGAGGGTGATTTAGCTAATTGGATTAGGAATTGGCTGGCAGATAGAAGACAGAGGGTGGTGGTTGATGGGAGATATTCATCGTGGAGTTCGGTGACGAGTGGTGTGCCTCAGGGGTCTGTTTTGGGGCCCCTGCTGTTTGTAATTTTTATAAATGATCTGGATGAGGGTATTGAGGGATGGATCAGTAAATTTGCAGATGATACTAAAGTTGGTGGTGTGGTAGATAGTGAAGAGGGGTGTTTTAGTTTACAGAGTGACTTGGACAAGTTGCAGAGCTGGGCCGAGAGGTGGCAAATGGAGTTTAATGTGGAAAAGTGTGAGGTAATGCACTTTGGCAGGAACAATAAATGTGTAGAGTATAGGGCTAATGGTAGGGCTCTTAATAGTGTTGAGGAACAGAAGGATCTTGGTGTATGTGTCAATAGATCCCTGAAAGTAGGCAGTCAAGTGGATAAAGTTGTTAAGAAGGCATATGGAGTCTTAGCTTTTATTGGTAGGGGGATTGAATTTAGGAGCCGCAGCATCATGTTGCAACTGTACAAAACTCTAGTGCGGCCGCACTTGGAGTATTGTGTGCAGTTCTGGTCGCCACATTATAAGAAAGATGTGGAGGCATTGGAGAGGGTACAGAGGAGGTTTACCAGGATGTTGCCTGGTATGGAGGGCAGGTCCTATGAAGAGAGGTTGAAGGATTTGAGGTTGTTTTCGTTAGAAAGGAGGCGGCTAAGAGGGGATCTTATTGAAGCATATAAGATGATTAGAGGTTTAGATAGGGTGGACAGTGATAGCCTTTTTCCTAGGATGGAGAAAGCTAGCACGAGGGGACACAGCTTTAAATTAAGGGGTATGAGTTATAGGACGGATATCAGAGGTAGGTTCTTTACTCAAAGAGTGATTAGGGAGTGGAATGCCCTGCCTGCAGCTGTTGTAGATGCGCCAAGTTTGGTGGCGTTTAAGAGGTTAGTTGATAAGTATATGGATGAGAAGGGAATGGTTTAGTTAGGAGGGGCATTGCTTTTTATTTTGGTCGGCACAACATCGAAGGCCGAAGGGCCTGTTCTGTGCTGTATTGTTCTATGTTCTATGTTCTATATCTTTCTGTGGGAGGAAACTGGAGCATCTGGAGGACACAGGGAGGACTTGCAAACTCCACACAAGCAATGACCCAAGTCAGGAATTGAACCTGGTCTTTGGAGCTGTGAAGCAGCAGTGTTAACTATTATGCCGCTATGCCATCCCTTCTGAAAAGCATTTTGACTTTGTCCACACATTGATGGTCAGTGTACTTGGGGGAACTTGATGGTCTGAAAGCAGTATTCAGTACAAATCTATAGCAATCCAATTCGGAATTGGATCCAGCTGTCGTGCACCTCCTCTTCATCCTGCTGCACCTTTCCAATGGGAGAGATGATGTGCTCGCCTTTAATGGTAGTTGATTTACAAAGATCAACTGAGACAGACTGGTGAATGCTTTCATTTGAAATCTGCTGGAGCAGCGATGGTTGCTGATGTGGAATGTGCTGGTGGTCCATTTTCAGGTTGTACCAGTTCAAAAACAGATGTTTCCTCATAAAAAAAGAGATTCACTCAGAAGGGATGCGCTACCTAACACCATTTTAGCCCAAGTCCTGGATGGCTTAATCTCAAAGTAGTGTCTCTTTCTTTTCCCTCTCCGTTTGTGTGTGTGTGTGTCTCTCTCTCTCTCTCTCTGTCTATCTGTGTGTATGTATCTGTCTCTCTTTTTCTCTCTCCATTTCCCCCTCTGTGTTTGTGTGTGTGTGTTTCTCTTTCTCTCTCTGTCTCTCCCTCTCTATCTGTATGTCTGTCTCTCTCTCTTTTTCCCTCTCTGGCTGTGTGTGTGTCTCTCTCTCTCCTTTTTTCTGTGTGTGCATGCATGTCTCTCTCTCTCTCACACACACACACACTCCTCCCTCCCTCTCAGTTTTGGAATAGACAAAAACACCTTATAATTGTACTATTTTTAGGTTCTGTTGTCTCTCTTTGCCACTTCAGTTTGGTTAAATTTCATCTGTCATATCTCCAGCCTTCTGTCTATGTACCGCTGAAGTCTACAACTACCTTCGTCATTGCTTGCTCCATTTTCTAGCTTCACGTAATTTGTAAGTTTTGAAGTTATGCCCAGTTATTAATGTACGTCAGTGCATCGTATGTTCCTCATACTGATCCTTGAGAAAGAACGTGCTCCTCTGCAGTCTGATACATTTTCTGATCTCTGCCCGTTCACCATTGTCTCTTTAACTCGCCGCTATTTTGCTATGTGATATTTTATTGAATGTCTTTTGAAAATCTTTTTAATTTTTTTTTATGGCTGGTGTAATTTAATTAATCTGGAATATAAAGCTGATCCCTGCAATAGTGACTATGAAACTATCGCTGATTGTTGTGAAAACTGCCTGGGCCAGCATTTTATTGCCCATTTTATGGCCGACTCTCAAATACCCTCCAAAATGGAGGGCAGTTAGGAACGGGCAATAAACCATAAAATCCCTATAGTGCAGAGGGAGGCCATTCAGCCCATTGACTCTGCACTGACAACATTTCCTGCCCCCTGCCAGGCCTTATCTCTGTTATCCCATACATTTACTCTGCTAATCTCCAAATTCCACACAGACAGTGTCCCAAGCTGGAATTGAACCCAGGTCCCTGGCACTGAGGGGCAGCAGTGCTAACCACTGTGCTGGGCCCAGCCAACAATGTCCACATCCCGTAAAAATTAATTTAAAAAAATTATTGCTCTTGAGAAGTCAGTTAAAAGTCATTGCTGTGGGTTTAGGGTCGCATGTAGGCCAGATTGGGTAAGGATGGCAGATTTCCTTCCCTAAAGGGGCATTTAATTTATACAACAATGGTTTCATGGTCATCATTAGACTTTTAATTCCGCACGTTTTTTAATTGAATTCTAATTTCACCATCTATCATGGTAGGATTTGAATCCGGGTGTCTGGATTGTGAGTTCAGTGACAATGACACCAGTGCCTTCGCCAGCTCAATCCCAAGCATTCCTTCATCAAAGAGTCTCATCAAGTTGGGTAAACAGCTTTTTTGTGCTGGTTTTCATTTATTTGGAAATCTTTGATCTTCGAAGAAAAGTATGCACTATTTCTCAAACTTGCAATCCTTACTCTGGCATTGAGATGTTGTTACCCAATCCCCAAGGGATTGCAGTGGCAGACAATGACTGCAGTCTGCAGATTGTCCCCAGACTAAATAAACTAATTTGATTATAATAATGACATGCTGCATCGTAGCAGAGACCTATGTGGCAATGGCTGTTTTTGTTGACTGTGGGGGCTTTTAGATCTCATGATCTGCACGAACTTGTGATCAGCTTGGGTAATTCATTTCCGTTTGCAGTAGAGAAACAAAAGGATCTCATAGCCTCAGATACACAAGCCGCTAAAAGTACCAACACAGGTTAATACGTTCCTAAGCCTATATTCGCTGGAATTTATAAGAATGACGGGAGAACAAATTGAGGTATTCAAGAGGATAAAAGGTATGGATAAAGTGGATATGGAGCGGATGCTTCTGCTTGCAGGACATTCTAGGATGAGAGGTCATAGTCTTACAATTAAGGGTAGCGGATTTAAAACAAGAGTTGAGGAGAAACTACTTCTCCCAAAGGGTTGTGAATCTGGGGAAATCGCTACTCCAAAATGTGGTGGATGCTGGATCAATGAGTACATTTAAAGAGGAGTTGGAAGATTTTTAATTGGTAATGGGTTGAAAGGTTGAGGAGAAGGTAGGAAAATGGGAATGAAGCGCATATCAGCCATGATCGAATGGCGGAGCAGACTTCAAGGGCCAAATGGCCTAATTCTGCTCCTATATCTAACGAACATATGAAGTTATTTTTTAAAAAGGCAAATGAAGTACTGGGAAATTTGGTTTTATTTTCTGATTGTGTCCATCACTAGGAAGGCCAGAGTTTTATTGTTCATGTCAGTTTGGCCTTGCCTAATTTGTGAAGAACTGCCATTTTGCAGCCTGTGAGATGATGAGAGATCAGTCTTTTCATCGATACATCAACTTGAGTTTTGGCGCAAATGTAATCAAAGTTAATCCTTTTTATTCTTATTTGAGATGTTGCTGGTGAGGCCAGCATTTTACATTGAAACTAGAAGGAGGAATAGGCTATTGGGCCTCTTTGGCCTGCTTTGCCATTCATTTTGATCATGGCTAATCATAATCAATATCCTGATCCCATCTATCCCCAATATCCTTTGATCACTTTGGCCCCAAGAGCTATATCTAATTTCTTCTTGAAATGAGACAATATTTTGGCTTCAACTGTGTTCTGTGGTAGTGAATTCCATACATTCAACACTTTCTGGGTAAAGAAATTTCTCCTCACCTCAGTTCTGAAAGTTCTACCCCTTATGCTCAAACTATCCATTTATAGACTATCTCTAATTGCCGAAGAGAACAAAAAGAATTACAGCACGAGAACAGGCCCTTCGGTCCACCAAGCTTGTGCTGATCTTGATGCCTTAACGAAACTGAAAAAACACCCTCTCCCCTTGGTCTCTATCCTCTATTCCTTCCCTATTCATGCACCCATCCGGATTCCTTTTAAATGTTGCTAATGTACCTGCTTCCACGATCTCCATGGAAGCACCTTCCAAGAGCCTACTGTTCTTTGCCTGAAAAATTTCCCCTGCATATCTCCCTTAAACTCCACCCCCCTCTCATCTTGAACCTGTGTCCCCTTGTAATTATCACTTCTATCTTTGGAAAACAGCCTCTGACTATCCACCCTGTCTGTCTTAATTTTGTAGACCTCTATCAGGTTTCCCCTTAGCCTCTGTCTTTTCAGTGAAAACAGTCCTAATTTATTCAACCTCTTCTCATACTCAACACTCTCTTGTGACCAGACGGCATCGTAGTGAACCTTCTTTGCACTCTCTCCAAAGTTTCAATGTCCTTCTGGCAGTGTGGCACCCAGAACTGCATGCAATGCTCCAAATGCGGCCTAACCAAGGTTTTATATAGCTGCAACATGAATTCCCAACTCTTGTACTCAATGCTCTGGCTAATGAAGGCAAGCATGCCATTTACCTTCTCAGTCACCTTGGTCACCTGTGATGCCACTTTGTGGGAACTGTGGACCTGCACACCCAGATCCCTCTGTATGTTAATGTTCCTAATGCCTTTGAAATGAGTGGTTTGCTCAGCTATTTTAGAGGGCAGGTAAGTGTCTGGAGTCAATATGGGCTATGTTTCCCTCCCTAAAGGGCATTAGGGAACCAGGTGAGTTTTTATAGCGATCAATGATTGTTTCATGATCACACATGATAGAGACCAGATTTACATTCCAGATTTATGAATTAAATTAAATTCCACCAGATGCCATGGTTTCTGGATTCCACGTGTTTCTCTCGATGACCAGTTTGGTGACCTTACCGCAATACCATCAAGTCCTCTCATTTTAACTTTGAAAATGCAATCTTCCTCACCTGCAATTTGGCATGTAAAATTACCACAGAACGAAAGATGCAACTTATGAACAGTTAATATAGCTTTTAACAGCTACATAAACAGCCCCCAAATTCCCAAGATGTCTATCCAATTATTGAAGCAACCATGCTCCTGTGAATATCGGAATTAGGAGCAGAAGTAGCCAGATTCAGCCCTTCGAGCCTGCTCTGCCATTCAATTGGATCATTGATGATCTCTCTTTGGTCTCAAATCCACCTGATCCCAATATCCCCTTACGTGCTCCAGTATTAGTAACCAATGTTACAGCTCAGCTCCCCTTCATGATGTAGTTTGATTTACTCGCTGAGATTTAATAGATTCTTGATAATGTATTATTGATTATTTCTTTTCCATGCGTGTGATTATTTCTGCATCTCTCTGTGAATGTCACCATGTCAGCCGTGTGTAGAGTCTGACTTTATATAATCACATGGAACCTCTTTCCAGATAGAAATGGATCCAAATCTAAAATCACCTACATTGCAGAAGGAGGCCATTTGGCCCATTTGGACAGGCCCGCAATCCCACCCAGGCCTGTCCCTGTAACCCCACATTTTTACTCCTTTAATCCTTCTAACCTACACATCCTGAATTGTTTTGGAAGAAACTGTAGGAGTGATTTAACATCAGACAGCATCTGTGAGCCAAGTGCTAGCTAAGAACTTTGAGTCTTATTCTGGCTTACAGTCAAGTCTGACCATTTTGGTTTGTTGTTTTGTCAATTACAGCAATGTATTTATTACTGTCTTGTGGTTGGGCTATTTTGGGACTTGCTGATTTACGTATGCTGAATCTCTTTGATGTTTGCTCGGACTTTGCAGTAACGGTTTTCACTGTTGACTTTAAAGAAAGCTGCCGTGTTGATCATTAGATCTCTGTGACTTGGGGAGGCATGGCGGCACAGTGGTTAGTACTACTGCCTCACCGCACCAGGGTCCCAGGTTCAATTCCAGCCTCGGGTCGCAAGACCATAAGAATGGCGGAGCGGGAAAAGGCCATCTGACCCTTGGAGCCTGCTCCGCCATTTAATACGATCATGGCCGATCTTTTTATGAATTCAGCTCCACTTATCCATCTGCTCGCCAAAACCCTTAATTCCTTTACTGTTCAAAAATTTATCTATCCTTGCCTTAAAAACATTCAATGAGGTAGCCTCAATTGCTTCAGTGGGCAGGGAATTCCACAGATTCACAACCTCCTCAAGTTCCTCCTCAACTCAATCCTAAATCTGCTTCCCCTTATTTTGAGGCCATTCCCCTTAGTTCTAGTTTCACCCACCAATGAAACAACTTCCCTGCTTCTATCTTATCTATTTCCTTCATAATAAGAACTCCCCTCATTCTTCTGAATTCCAATGAGTATAGCCCAACTCCTCATAAGCCAACCCTCTCAACTCCGGAATCAACCCAGTGAATCTCCTCTGCACCCCCTCCAGTGCCAGTATATCCTTTCTCAGATTAGGAGACCAAAACTGTACACAGTACTCCAGGTGTGGCTTCACCAGCACCTTATACAGCTGCAACATAACTTCGCTGTTTTTACACTCTATCACTCTAGCAATGAAGGACAAAATTCCATTTATCTTCTTAAGGAGTTGGTTGGCTGATAATCATGATTCCTGCACAAGGACACCCAGGTCCCTCTACACAGCAGAGTGCTGCAATTTTTTACCATTTAAATAATGATCCATTTTCCTATTATGTTGCTGGGTCACTGTGCATATTCTCCCCAAATCTGCGTGGGTTTCCTCCTGGTGTTCTGGTTTCCTCCCTGTAATGACTTTAATCAGGCAATTGAGGTGGGCCTGTTAGAATATGAACTCCCTGATTAAGGGCCAAATTGATGGACCAGTCAAAGAGCCTCTTGCTTTGTATTTAACCAGGCATGCCAGTTTCTCTGGGACACCTGGTATAGACTGCGAACTGAAAGCACTCTGTGTAGTTGTCAGACTTGAAAATAAAGAGATGTTGGTAAAGAGATTTCTGCCTTCAAGGACTTATTACATTCCCACAGTCCAAAGACGTGCAGGGTTAGGGTGATTGGCCATGCTAAATTGTTCCTTTAGTGTCAGAGGACTGGCAAGGTAAATATGTGGACTTAGGAAGATAGGGACTGGGTAGGATTTTGGTTGGTGTAGGCTGTATAGGCTGAATGGCCTTCTGCACTGTAGTGATTGTATGATTTCCCCCTTTCCTGCTGTCAGTTTTAATCTGATGCCAAATGAAAGGCAGCCAGTTTCATTGCTGTCACAGCGCAGGATAAGCAGCCAATCACATTCCCCGAATAAAATTCCACAGAATTAAAATACTTAGGGCGGAAAATGAATTATGTGACATAAGTGGAATTAGAGTTAAAGCTGAACTAATATAAAATATATTTTTTTAAAGAATTGAATTCTACATATCAAAGTTGGTATCCTGTAAATATAAAAATATATAGTTTTTCCAGGCCAGTGAGGCTGTTCAGCAGGAATTCTGCACTCTGTATTTGATTTAAAATCCATCAGGTCTCCGGCAAAATGGAACGTTTTCAAATGGATTTTTGCCGTTATGTTAAGAATGTAATTCAGTGCAAGTCATTATTTTCTAAAATAAACCGTGTTGCGATTGTTTGTTGATTTTTGTTGAATCCTAGCGGGTGACTATGAAATGTGCATTGTGGTGAACAGTATGATGAGGTTGATGAAAAATGATTATAAAGGAATATCTGCCTACATATTTCAGACTTGTGTGGAAGCTGAGATCCATTTCTCCCAATAGTGACTGTGTTATTTGGATCAACCATGAGAGAGAGGTACAGACTACACTGAGTCTCACTGGGGACTCATTTCAGTTGGCAAAAATGGGTTTCTGTGATGAGCGTTCCAGTAAATTGCTGTTTCCTTCATTATTGTTCAATTTGCCTGTTGCTGGGTTTCCCGTTTTCCATCGAAAGGAATGGAAAATCTAACACATTTTGTGTCATTTTGTTCCGGCAAGGGTGTCATTACTTTTTAATATTCCCTTTTGCCACGATGAGTGGCACGGTGACACAGTGGTTAGCACTGCTGCTTCATGGTACCAGGGACCTGGGTTCAACTCCTGGCTTGCGTCACTGTCTGTTCTGAGTCTGCAGATTCTTCCCGTGGCTGCATGGGTTTCCACCGGATGCTCTGGTTACCTTCCACAGTCTTATTTAGGTGCATTGGCCATGCTAAATTCTCTCTTAGTGTACCCAAACAATAACTTCATTGCAGAGTTACTATAAACCTACTTATGACACTAATAAATAAACTTTAAAACTTTAAACTTCCTTCTACTCCCCTAACCTGCAATCATACAGTTTCAAAATCAGTGCTCTGCCATTTAAGACAGAAGTGGCGAATAGTTTGTTCTCTTGTGAGTTAGTATTTGGAGGAAGGTGGGGTTAAAATCATATCACATTTGCCATGATCTCTTTACTGGCAAGTTAGATGGTTAACTCCTCTTATTTCTTTCAGTTTTATACCCTCCACTCTGGCTGTGAGGTCACCTGGGCACAGGTAATCTACTCTGTGTTTGTGCAGACACCATGCTCACACTTAGCTAATGAAGAATAAGCTTAGGATAGATGCTGGTTAGGTGCATTGGCCATGCTAAATTCTCCCTCTGTGTGCCTGAACAGGCGCCAGAGTGTGTGGCGACTAGGGGATTTTCACAGTAACTTCTTTGCAATGTTAATGTAAGCCTATTTCTGACACTAATAAATAAACTAAAAAAAACTAAGAAAAAACTCTGTTATCAGACAGGTGATCAGTTGGTTGTCGGGAAGCCAATTAGTCGGAATGGCTACATTCAAGTAAAGCTCCATCTCTACTCAGCTGGGAACCTTGACCTCAGGAATAGCACTTCATGCTGTGATAACATGACATTTTCCATTTCAGCTCTTGTGTTGACCTGACTGGGCAAAGTAACAAAACATTTTGTTCTGTGGTCAATCCCAAATTAGAACTGAATGGAAGTTTTTCTTTACACAGAAGGTGATGGGTTCCTGGAACTCGCTGCTGGGGGAGGTAGTGGAAGCAGATACGATAGTGACTTTTAAGAGGTGTCTTGACAAACTCCTGAATAGGATGGGAATGGAGGGACATGGTCCCCGGAAGGGTAGGGGTTCCAGTTCAGTCGGGCAACATTGTTGGTGCAGGGCTGAAGGACCTGTTCCTGTGCTGTACTTTTCTTTGTTCTTTGTCCTTTAGAAGCTGCCCAAACCCATTTGGTATAACCTCCCGCAGAATAACAAAATGTAGCAGATGCTGGGAATCTGCATTAAAAACACAATTCTAGAAATACTCAGGAAGTCTGGCAGTATGTGAGAGAACAGAGTTCATGTCCCAGGTTGATTACCCATCATAGCAACACTGTGATAGGCACTGCAACAGATGGGGAGTGCCAGGGATCTGGGTTTGAATCCGGCCTCGGGTCACTGTGTGGAGTCTGCATATTTTCCCCATGTCTGCGTGGATTTCGTCCGGGTGCTCCAGTTTCCTTCCACACTCCAAAGAGGTCGGCATGGTGGCACAGCCACCTCTCAGCACCAGGGACCCAGGTTTGATTCCCAGTTTAAATCACTATCTGTGCAAGGTCTGCACATCCTCTCTGTGTGTTCCCTTCCACAGTCTGAAAGATGTGCTAATTAGGTGCATTGGCCAGGCTAAATTCTCCCTCAATGTACCCAAATGGGTGCCAGAGTGTGGTGACTAGGGGATTTTCACAGTAACTTCATTGCAGTGTTAATGTAAGCCTACTTGTGACTAATAAATAAACTTCAGAAAAAGATGTGCTGGTTAGGTGGATTGGCTGTGCTAAATTGTCACTAAATGTGGCAGAAGTGTGCCACTTCAGAATGTTACTCTCACTGTCACTCTTTCTCGTGTATCTCTCTCTCTCTGTCTCTCGTGTATCTCATGTCTTGTGTATGTCTCCGCAGTTGCTGCCTTACCTGCTGAATATTTCCAGCACTTTTTGTACTTGTTAATGACATAACTCCCCATCTGTTGCATTCCAGTAACCTAGTCTGGATTTCAAATCTAGTCAGAAGATGTGCTTGCGACCTCTCTCTTTCCAGGACAGCTAATTCCAACAACTGGCAATGTAAAATATTGGGGCTATTTTAAACTCCAATAGAGAGTCGCTGTTTCAAAAATAAATTGAAATGAGTTGGCACCCTCCACTATGAAGGTGGCCGTCACATGTTTTCTGATCACTTATTATCTTTGTTGTGAAACATGATTTGACATTTTAAAAGTCTCCATTGATTTTGTTATTGATCACAATGTATATGGGACCCTGAACTCATTGATTATCTTGTAAGCAGAGGAGCTGCATTTGACTATTGCTACTGATGTCTAACTGCAGTGTGCCCTGGCACATTTTACCCCGTTAAAGGCAGTAAGGGAAGTGATCATAGAATCCTACAGTGCAGAAGGAGGCCATTTGGCCCATTGGGTCTGCACTGACTATAATCCCACCAATGCCCTATCTTCATAAACCCATGCATTTATCCCAGCTGATCTCCCTGATGCTAAGAGGCAACTTATCATGGCCAGTCCACCGAACCCGCACATGTTCCAGAGTGTGGGAAGAAACCAGAGCACTTGGAGGAAACCCACGTAGACACTGGGAGAATGTGCAGACTCCGCACAGACAGTGACCCAAGCTGAGAATCAAACGTGGGTCCCTGGCACTGTGAGGCAGCAGTGCTAACCACTGTGCTGCTGATGTGGGGGGAAGGGTTGAAATGAAATAGTTGTATAATCGCTTGGCGGCATGGTGCAAATCGAGTAATTGTTTTACAGCTGTTAGAAGCAAGGGGTTACTGTAAGCATCATGCATTTATCACATAAGCAGCAATACAGTTTTCATAAAAATGGAAAAACAGACAATAAAACCCACAGCAGGCCATCGAAATACCAAAATCAGCACTTTGAGGGTTTGCTGTTATCCTTTTATATTCAGTTTTAATCACTGCTAGGTAACCTTTTCAGTACTTTTTTGTTTTACTAACAATAGTTTCTGGTATTTTTGAAGGACAATTGACAGACAATATGTATCTGTAAAGTACATACAGAGAAACAGAAACCTGTCTTAATTCACGGTGACACAGTGGTTAACACCTTTGCCTCACAGCAGCAGAGACCAAGGGTGGGATTTTCCAACCACACTCACTCCAAGGCCGGTAGTTCACAAGGTCTATGGGCCTTTGCATTATCTGTCTCCCTGTCTGCTATGATTCCGGTGATGGGCAGGATGGGATTATTTCCTCACCACCCCCCCCGGGATTCAATTCTGGCCTCTGCTCACTGGTCTGTGTGGAGTCTCCATGTCTGCATGGGTTTCCTCCAGGTTCATTCACTTTGGAATGTGAGTTTCTTCCCACATTCCAAAGAAGTGCAGGCTTGGTGAATTGGCTGTAAAACAATTACTCGATTTGCACCATGCCGCCAAGCGATTATACAACTATTTCATTTCAACCCTTCCCCCCACATCAGCGGCACAGTGGTTAGCACTGCTGCCTCACAGTGCCAGGGACCCACGTTTGATTCTCAGCTTGGGTCACTGTCTGTGCGGAGTCTGCACATTCTCCCAGTGTCTACGTGGGTTTCCTCCAAGTGCTCTGGTTTCTTGGTGCTAAATCACCCTTTACTGTCCCAAGATGTATAGTTTAGGAGGATTCTGCATGCCAGAGGGATTAGCAGAGTAAATATGTGGGGTTGCAGGGACAGGGACTGGGTGGTTTTGTGGTTGGTGCAGATGGGTCAAATGGCCTTCTCTACTGCAGGGATTCTATGGATTAGCTAAGTGAATATGTGGGGTTACAGGATAGGCCCTGGGTGGGATTGTTGTCGATGCTGGCTCGATGGGCTGAATGGCCTCCTCGTGTACTGTAGGGATTCAGTGAATGTAGTGCATTTCCTCCGTGACGTCTTTGAAGCCTTTAGTACAGTCAATCACACAATCCTCCTGCAGCATCTCTCCTCTGCATAAACTGTGCAGTGGGACAGCCACAGCTTACCAGCTCACTTATAGAAACACAGGAGCATAGAACAGTACGGGCTCTTTGGCCCTCAGTGTTGTGCTCATCTATGTCCAAACCCAAGATCAAGCTATCCCACTCTCTATCGTTCTGATGTGTTCCATGTGCCCATCCAATAACCACTTGAAAGTTCCTAAAATGTCCGAATCCACTATCACAGCAGGTAGTGCATTCCACTCTCTGAGCGAAGAATCTACCTCGGACATCCTTCCTATATTTCCCACCATGAACCCTACAGTTATGCCCCCTACATCCACCCGAGGAAACAGTCTCTGCATGTCCATTCTATCAATCCCTCTCATCGTCATCTAAACCTCTATTAAATCGCCTCACATCCTCCTCCGTTCTAAAGAGAAAAGCCTCAATTCCATCAACTTTTCGTCATAAGATCTACCCTCCAAACGAGGCAACATCCTGGTAAATCTCCTCTGCACTCTCACCAGTGCTTCCACATCCTTCTTGTAGTGAGGTGTCCAGAACTGAACACACTATTCCAAATGTGGTCTCACCAAGGTCCGATATAGTTGCAGCATCATCCCACAGCTCTTAAACTCAAATCCCCGTTAACGAACGCTAACACACTATAAGCCTTCCTCATGGCTCTATCCACTTGACTGGCGACCTTCAGAGATCTGTGGATATGGAGCTCAGATCTCTTTGTCCCTCCACATTCTTCAGAACCCTGACATTGACCCTATAATCCGCATTCAAGTTTGTCTTACCAAAATGAATCACTTATCTATTTGATCGCAGAGCATTTCTTCTTCCCTACTGCACCCAACACCTTTTGAGGGATCCATTCTCAATCCTCTCAATTTCCTCTTCATAACATCTTCATTCCAATCCATGGTGCCAGCTTTGCTACTTACTATCTTAGTGTCGTCACACTGTGAGTTTGACATTTGCTTCTTGGATGGCCAGGGACACACTCCAGCCAAACACTGCAAAGCCCAATGCAACATGTCTTTGACTGCACATCTGCTGAAGCAGCACGTTCAATTATATTTTGGCTTTGACCTAGCAAAACGCCCCAGGCGTTTCACAGGAATGGTGTAAGACTAAATATGACGCTGATTCGCAAGGAGACAGATCTCCAGGAACTCTATTGGTTAGGGTGGGGAGAGAGGTCAAGAGGCGGAAATGTTGAAGTTGGGAATTCGAGAGTGTGGGGCCAAGGCAGCTTCTAGAATTTTCAGTTTTCATATCATTATGCCAGCAGGCTTAGTCCAAGTTGGCTGGAACTGGTTAGTGATGCCAGCAAGGGGGGTGATGACCTAGTAGTATTATCATTTAGACTATTAATCCAGAAACTCAGCGAGTGTTCAAATCCCACCATGGCAAATGGTAGAATTCAAATTCGGTAAAAAAGTTATTTGGAATTAAGAATCTGCTGATGACTATGAAACTATTGTCGATTGTCAGGAAAAAAAAATTTCCTTCCTTTAGGGAAGGAAATCAGCGTCTTTACTTGGTCTGGCTACATGTGACTCCAGACCCACAGCAATATGGCTGACTCTCAACTTCCCTCCGGCCAGCCAGCGATGCTCGTATCCCACGAAGGAATAAAAAAACAGCATGGGTTCAATTCCTGAACCAGCTGAAGTTATTCATGAAGCTCCCCCTTCCCCCCCTCAGCCTTGTCCCTAGCCTGAGCTTATGCCCCTCGGGTTAAATCATCTCCCTCCCACTCAAAGGGGAGAGCAGGCTCTGGTCATCTGGTGACTTTACCTTGCCAGCATCCACCATATTTGTTTTTGTACACTATTTCCAACTGGTCTATCGTCTTCAAATTCTCATCCTGTTGCTATATCCTATCTGTTGTAAGAATAGCCTCCATCCACCTGTATCATTGCCTTTCTCCACCTCTATCTCAACCCATCTCTACTATTGAAAACTTCCTTTACGTTCTGTTCACTGCCAAATGTCCATGCTCTCTTAGCTGGCATTCATCTTCCACTTTCCACATCCTGAGCTCTGCTGCCCATCTTCGCTGACCTCCATGTTGCTTAACTTCATAATTACCATCTTTCTGTTCCAAATACTCATGATCCGATTGGGACACAGGTGTCGCTGGCTGGTCAGCATTTATTGTCCATCCCTAGTTGCCTGAGTGTCAATCACATTACTGAGGCTCGGGAGTCACATGAAGGTCAATCTAGGTAAGGATGGCAGATTTCCTTTCTTAAAGGACATTAAAATAAACATAAAGTTTATTTATTAGTCACAAGTAAGCTTAAATTAACACTGCAATGTGAAAATCCCCTAGTCACCACACTCTGGCGCCTGTTTGGGTACACTGAGGGAGAATTTAGCATGGCCAGCACACCTAACCAGCACATCTTTGAATCATGGGAGAAAACCAGAATACCCAGTGGAAACCCATGCAGACATGTGGAGAACGTGCAGTTTCCACACGATAGTAACCCAAGTCAGAATGGAACCTGGGTCTCTGACGCTGTGAGGCAACAGTGTTAATGGGTTTTGCCGACAATCGACAATGGTAGATTAGTAGATTCTTAATTCCGGATTTTTTTTTTAATGATTTCAAATTCTACCATCTGCCAACATTAGCTGGGTTTCTGAATTAATAGTCGAGTGATAATATCACTTGGTCATCGCCTCCCTTCACGTTGCTGCAACCTCCTCCAGCTTCTTGTTCATCTGCCTTATTCTATTTATCCTGCCTCAGCAGCTTTACTCTCTGTCTAAGGTCCATACTCTGGAAAATCCTCCCAAACTATTTCTTCCTGTTAATGCGATCTTTCCACCCAACGCTTTAACTGCTCCCAAAAAAAGTCAGAGAGATTTATAGCCCAACTTGTCCATGCTGTCCAGTTTTTAACCACTAAGCTAGTCCCAATTTCCCATGTTTGACCCATATCCCTCTATATCAAATTATAACTGTCTAAATATTTTTTAAAACACAAAATTGTACCTGTCTCTACTACTACCTCTGGAGCTCATTCCAGACACTCACCACCATCTATATGAAAAAATTGCACCTTTGGACCCTTTTGTATGTCTTCCCTCTTTATCTTAAACCTACGCTGTCTAATTTTAGACTCCATTATCTTTGGGAAAAGATATTGACTATCTAGCTGATCTATGCCCCTCATTATTTTATAGACCTCTATAAGATCAGCCCTCAGCTTCCTGTGCTCCAGTGAAAAATGTCCCAATCTACCCAGCCTCTCCTTGTTATTCAAACCATCAAGTCCAAGTAGCATCCCAGTAAATCTTTTCTGCATCTTTCTAGTTTAATAATATGCTTTCTATAATAGAGTGACCAGAATTGCACACCGTATTCCAAGTGTGGCCTTACTGATATCTTGCACAACTTCAATAAGACATCCCAAATCCTGTATTCAATGTTCTGATGTGGAGATGTCGACATTGGACTGGGATAAACACAGTAAGAAGTCTCACAACATCGGTTTAAAGTCCAACAGGTTTGTTTGATAGCCAAAGCCACTGGCTTTCAGAGCGCTGTTCTGAAAGGTAGTGGCTTTTGATACCAGGTAAACCTGTTGGACTTTAACCTGGTGTTGTGAGACTTCTTACTGCATTCAGTGTTCTGACCAATGAAACCAAGCATGCCAAATACTGCCTTCACCACTCTATCCGATACTTTTGCTCCTATATCTGGCTCTGCCCCCATTTCTGTTTTGCTGCACTTAAGTTGCCGGGGGGTGTCAACGCCAGCCAAATGTGTTTATTTTCAGTCATTGGCCCAACTGTGAATTATCGATGCTGTTGTTGGAAACTGCTTGAGGTTTGCCTGAATTTGTCGGTGATGCTCTTTTTATCTCTCTGGTTATTATCACCAGAGATTTTGGATGCCTATTTTAGTGCTTTTTAGAAGAAGGAATACTGTGAGCTGTAGGATTGAATGTTTATCGGGTACCGGAGGTGGAGTCTGAACAATGTTGGCAGCTGGTGCTGATGCAGGTTGTGTTGCATAAGGAGATTTTGATCTTCAATCTGCTGAAGGTAGCTCAGGCACCAGGGGAATAGCAGACCTGCATTTGGAGCCTTCCCTGCTGTTCGCATCATAGCTCAGGACTTCAAAGCTGCGTGTGTGCTTGGATTGCCAAGAGGAAACAATAAGCGGGCAGGAGGAAGCTTGATTTAGCCCGGTAACAGGTTTGCAAGCCTGGCTGGCATATTGTGTCGCAGTAGCTCACAGCATCATTTGCTTTTTCAGTACAGAAACATAGACACTAGAAGCAGGAGTAGGCCGTTTGGCCATTCCAGCCTGCTCCGCCATTCATTTTGATCATGGCTGATCATCAAATGCAATATCCTGAAACCTCCCATTTCCCTTTAGCCCCAAGAGCTATATCTAATTTCTTCTTGAAATCAGACAACGGTTTTGACCTCTACTACATTCTGTGGGAGTGAATTCCACACAACCACCACCCTCTGGGTGAAGAAATTTCTCCTCATCTCAGTTCTAAAAGATTTACCCCGTATCCTCGAACTATGACCCCTAGTTCTGGATTCCCCACCATTGGGAACATTTTTTTTGTTTTTTTTTTAATTCATTTGTGGGACATGGTATCGCTGGCTGGCCAGCGTTTATCGGATATTGCTAGTTACCCTTGAAGAGGTGATGGTGATCTGCCTTCTTAAATTGCTGCAGTCCATGTTCAATGCTGTTGGGGAGGTAATTCCAGGATTTCAATCTACCCTGTTTAACCCTGTTAGAATTTTATAAGTTTTTCTCAGTCTTCTAAACTCCAGTGTACATAATCCAAGCTGACTTAATCCCTCCTCATATGACAGACCTACCGATAATCATTTGCAGATTAGCAACAACGCTTTTTTTTTTAGTTAAGATACTCCTGGGGATCCTTGCTAATTCATAACAGTCCTTAGAAGGTGTAGAAGGAGGCCATTCGGCCCATTGAACCTAGGGAGGTGATGGCCTGGTGGCATTATCATTGGACTATTCATCTAAAAACTAAGCTAATATTCTGGGAACCCAGATTCAAATACCATCATGGCAGAAGGTGGAATTTGAATTCAATAAAAAATACCCAGAATTAAGAATCTACTGATGAAAATGAAACCATCGTCAATTGTTGGAAAACCCATCTAGTTCACTATTGTCCTTTAGAGAAGGAAATCTGCTGTCCTTGCCTGGTCTGATCTACATGTGACTCCAGAGCTACAGCAATGTGGTTGATTTTTAACTGTTCTCTGAAATGGCCCAGCAAGTTGCTCAGTTCATGGGTCACTAAGAATAGACAATAAACACTGGCCAACTAGCGACAACTATGTCCCATGAATTAATTTTTTAAAAAATCCCATAATAATTCCACTCACGCCCTATCCTTGTAACTCCATGTATTTACTCTACTAATCCCCCTGACACTAAAGCACAATTTATCATGGCCAATCCACCTAACACGCATATCTGTGGATTGTGGGAGGAAACCCACGCAGATGCAGAAGGAACATGCAAACTCCACACAGACAGTGACCCAAAGCCGGAATTGAACCTGGGTCTCCAGTGCTATGAGGCAGCAGTGCTAACCACTGTGCCACCCGAGTTTTATCCTGCAATAAGACTTTGGAGACAGCGGTCCCTTTGCCAAAATCCTTTATTTGCAATTCCAACAGCAGAACACAAAGTGCTATCAGGCAGCAGTCTACCTTCTACAAGCTGTCGCAGTATAGCAGCTAGGGGATTTTCACAGTAACTCCATTGCGGTGTTAATGTAAACCAACTTGTAACACTAATCGACTTTAAATCTCCGGGAGTGCCAGAGGAACTGACGATCCCAGTTGCATACAAGGAAAAGACTCCCTGATTGGCCCATCAATTGATTCCTTAATCAGGGAGTTCATATTCCAACAGGGCTACCTCAATGGACTGATTTGAAGTCATTACATATCCAGTCACAAGGCGAAAGAGACCTTAGGAGAATGAAGTGGGGAGCTTCTGCTGTCTCAGGCTCCCAGCAGTTAAAAGAGGTTTAGTATTCAGAAGATGTGTATCACCGTGACGACCCCTGTCTCTCAGCCAAAGGCAAACGAGGTTGACAATTTTAAATATGTGGATTTTGACAGAATGCCATTGTAATTGGCAGCAGTGAATGAATATGTTCATATACCTCCTCGATGTTCTGGCACCACCTGCGATCTTCCAAAGATCACATTTCACTCCGTGGTACTTGATGAGACGGAATGTAATGTAGATTGATGATTGCTGGCGTTGTGGATGAAAGGAAGGAAATTGCTGCTTGTAGCACTGGCCAGTCATTCTTGGATGAACTTTTGTCTTCAGCTTGAAAGCCTATTCGTGCTTCTTTAATGAACTGCAGTTGGCAACTGTGGCCCTTTTCGACTTGGATTCCTGAAAAAATGAGAGCCCAGTGAGATCTGGAATGAAAACAGAATATTGCAGATGTTGGAAAGAGGAAATGAAAACAGCAAACACTCCGAAACACTCAGCAGATCTGACAGCATCTGTGGAGAGAGTTAACGTTTGGAGTCAAATAATGACTGTTCTGAAGAAGTCATATTCGACTTAACATTCACTCAACGCTGCTAGACCTGCTGAGTGTTTCCGGGATTTTCTATTTTGATATCCCGGCTCTGTCCCTTGTTTTCACAGGAAATTAAATTCTGTCCAAACCTGGGTTGAAGAGATGAAATCTGCTTCAAGAGCAAAATTGATGTTTAGAAGGTGGTGCTGGTCCATCGAGGATGTCTGTATGTGCTTTGCAAATGTTGGTGAAGATAGACTAGGAAGTCTTGTGGAGCAGTGGGTAATGTCCCTGCCCCTGAGCCAGTAGCCTTGGGTTCAAATCCCACTCCAAGACTTGATGGCCAAGCAAGGGATGAGAATACCTGAGCCAAATTGGTTGCTGATCAACTTGTAAAACCTCTCAGTTTACCCCAGAGGCTGGTAAGAGCTGCTGATGTTTTTGGGCATTGGCAACATAGAATCTCTACAGTGCAGAAGGAGGCCATTTGGCCCAGCGAGTCTGTACTGCCCACAATCCTACCCAGGGCCCCATCCCCATAACCTCACGCATTTACTCTAGCTATTCCCCTGACACTAAGGGGCAATTTAATATGGCCAATCCACCTAACCAGCTCAACTTTGGACCGTGAGAGGAAACTGGAACACCCAGAGGAAACCCATGCAGACACGGGGAGGATGTGCAAACTCAATACCGACAGTGACCCAAGCCGGGAATCGAACCCTGGTGCTGTGAAGCAGCAGTGCCAACCACTGTGACACCGTATTGCACACTGTGCTGTTTCACTAGCTGAGCAGTGGGGGTTACAGTTTACTTTCTCCCCTTAATAATGGATATATGTTGCAAGTGGATTTCAGATTGCCAGACAATCTGAGTGGCTTTTTTGAGGGTTGAAGCATGTTTGAGAGTATGTGGTGGTATGAACAAGTTTAATGTAAATTGAGAGGTTTTCCAAGTTGATAAGCAACCAATTTGGCTGAAGTATTAACACCCCTTCCTTGGCCATCATGTATTGGAGTGGGATTTCAACCCAGAGCTACTGGCTCAGGCATAGGGACACGACCTACTGCTCCACAAAACTTCCTAATCTACCTTCACTAACATTCACAAAGTATACACAGACATTGTCCACCACTTCTACAGCTATTTTATCCTGCATTAACTCAGCTTTCAGCTCAATGTAATCCCAGGCTCCAGCCATTCTGTACAGCTTAGTAATGGCTGCTGTTTATGCTTATTAAATTTAGCCCTTTCAAAGATTTTGTCACTTCTGAAGTTTGAAGTAAGTGACAAATGATCTAAAAACTGCATGAAATTCTGCAGATGATCTATCGCCCTATTATATCATCAGCTATTGGGCCAAAAGGTAAAGCAGTATGTTAACTTATTCAGCTTCTGTTTTTTTTAAAGAAGTCAAAGTTTATTTATTAGTGTCACAAGTAGGCTTACATTGACACTGTAATGAAGTTACTTGAAAATCATCTAGTCACCACACTCCAATGCCTGTTCGGGTACACTGCAGGAGAATTTAGCATGACCAATGCACCTAACCTGTACATCTTTGGAACGTGGAGGAAATCAAAGCACCCGGAGGAAACCCACGCAGACACAGGGAGAATGTGCAAACTCCACACACAGTGACCAAAGCCAGGAATTGAATCCAGGTCCCGCGTGCTGTGAGGCAGCAGTGTTAACCACTGTGCCACCATGCTGCCTTTTTATCCAGAGCTGAAATGATCCTGCATCTAAGGAATCTCTTTCTCCTAAGTTTGCAAATATGTGATTGATTTGGGCTTTGGCGAAGTGCAAAGTTTTGAAGGAGTCAATTATGGTTAAAATTTTTCAATTGCAGTTTCAGCTTTGAGCTTTCTGAAAATCCAAGGTGGTGCTACCGTGTGCTTCTATGCACAAGATTCTCCCAGCTTGTTGGCTTTGACAGGCTTCCTCAGTAATAGTATTGACAACTTCAATGCTAGGCCACTTTAGAGTGCTTTTTAAAATCCAACCACATTGCTGTGGGTCTGGAGCTACATGTTGACCAGGTGAGAATGGCAGATTTCCTTCCCTAAAGGATATTAGTGAGCCACATGGGTTTCTATGATAATCAACAACGGTCACCATCATTCGACTTGTAATTCCAGACTGTTTTAAAATTCAAATTTCACTATCTGGTGGGATTTGAATCTGAGCATTACCCTGGAATATTCGACCAGTGACAATCCCACTATGCCATCATCTCCCCATCCTCTGCAACCTCTGGTTTTTTTTTGACTGTGATTTGCGTCCAGTTTTGCTAACATCAGGGGGCATAGCTTTAAATTAAGGGGTGGTAGTTATAGGACGGATGTTAGAGTTTTTTACTCAGAAGGTAGTAAGGGGAGTGGAATGCCCTACCCGCAGCAGTTGTGGACTTGCCAAGTTTAAGAGCGTTCGAATGGTTAGTGGATAGGAAGATGGATAGCATTGGAATAGTTTAGGTTAGAGGGTCATAAAATTGGTTCCATTGGTTGGCGCAACATCGAGGACTGAAGGGCCTGTACTGTGCTGTAATGTTCTATGTTCTAATTTTAGGCTGGATGATAAGTGACAAGCCTTCTGTGTAGCCCATTTGACAGCATCCATTAATATCATAAACTGTATAACATGGAGCCATCAAGCCTCCCCACCTATCCTTACCAACAAGTCAAACATTTCAGAGAGAAATAAATTTTAAAAAGGAAATACTCGGAGCATAAAAGAACCTCAATGGAAAGTCCCCTTATCTTGGCTAACAACTCCTATTGTGTGAAATGACGCCAGTGGTTGGAAAGTGTGGTAGTGTATGTAGGATCTCAAAAGTTAAGACTTGCTAATGTAGAAATGTGAGAGGAACTGGGTTAGGAGCGTGGTACTTGACAGCAATATCTTTTGTTGTATCTGTGATGGCAATTGGCAGGAACTTGTGCCTTATGGAAGAACCAAATGATTATCCCAGTTTCCCTTGGCTATTCAGGATTGAAATAGAGCAAGAAATTTCTTTCGCACAAAGTAGTGAGAAACTTAACAATCTCCCCTCCAATTGCCTGTGGGTGCTGTCAATTGATATGATTGACACTGACACTGATGGACTGATTTTACTCAGTGCAAGGGGAGGGGATGGTTATCTGGAATCTTCATCCAAAGCAGCAAGAACTGGACTTTATATATGATGACCCTGAGTTTATGGAGGTGGGAGATCAGCCCGAAACGCATTGGGGATGATCAAGTCTCAAATGAATGAAGATTTCAGTAATCAGTAAGCTGAAACAAGGGTGAAGTTGGGCAATATTCTGGAGGTGGAAATAGATGATCTTCTTGATGGCCCAGAAAGAACACGGAAGCTCATCTCTGAACCAAAAGAGACACCAAGAGGCAGAGGGATGGGGTGGGGAGCCAAAGAATAGACCTTGGGACAGGAACCAAAAGCAATGGCTTCGGTTTTCCCTACGGTTGATTGCAGGACATTTCTACTCAAGTACTGGATGTCAGTTGGATAAGCTACCTTTTTCCATGTCCTTGGTTACAAATGAATTGAGTTGGACTGTTGCCTGTTTTAAGAGGTATGACGATCAGCTAGGGTTCTATAATTCAGTGCTCCCCTAACAGGTGGCACCTTGGCACACTGGTTAGCACTCCTGCCTCACAGTGCCAGGGACCTTGGTCCAATTCTGGCCTTGGATCACTGTTTGTGTGGAGTTTGCATGTTCTCCCCATGTCTGCGTGGGTTTCCTCTGGGTGCAGCGGTTTCCTCCCACAGTGCAAAAGATGTGTGGGTTAAATGCATTGGCCATGCTAAATTGACCCTTGGAGTTAGGAGACTAGCAGGGTAAATATGCAGGGTTACAGCTGTAGGGCCTGAGTGGGTCAGTGTAAACTCGATGGGCTGAATAGCTTCTTTCTTCACCGTAGGGATTCTATAAGGCTGAGTTTGGATCAACACAATGTGGAACTGCACTGTTGAAAGTTCTCCATGGATGAATGTATGCTAAGTAGACCGTGATACTTTACTGTAATCAGAGCACTGAACTGATAATGGGGGTAGGATCAATTGGTGGAGCCGGCAGCCTTTTGTGTGCTTTGCTGGAACAGAGGAGCACTTTTGCAGCCCTCTGGCATCTCCGATTGTTTCCTTGCTTTTGGCATTTCTTTGTTCTGTAATCAGGTCAAAGAGATGATTGCATTGTTTAACACTGCCAGTGCCCAGATTTATGTCACGAATTGAATGTTTCCAATGATTAATGATATAATTACAGAGCCACTTGGATGACTAATACAATATTTCAGTGATTTCAACGCGAGCCTTTCAGCTTGATAACCAAGCCCGGTTAGAGCTTGACTCCATTCCATCAGATAATCATCACACTGTACCTGTATAGTCCACAGGACACTGTCAATTGTGTGGTCTTTTTGCTGAGTTCTGGCAGGTTGCTCTTTCAAGTGTACAACACATTATGTAATGAATGTTCTCGCGTGCGCTATGGAATTCACTTCATTCATGAGCACAGCTCTGTGAGGATGTTGGCAAAGATCTATGGCCACTCAGTCTATAACATGCTTTGAAATGATTGCTTTCCTTAACCATGTGTTTAACATGCTCCTGTCTCTTTCATGATTTCATTGAGAACCCATCGATCACGACTCTCTATCAATCTGCTTGAGGGTGGTTACAGTAGCCTAGGCTAACTTGTGCTCATAGAATAGAATCCCCTACAGTGCAGAAGGAGGCCATTCAACCCACCGACACTCCAACAGAGTACTTTATCCACCGTGACCCCACATATTTACTCTGCTAATCCTCCTAACCTACACATCTTGGGACCCAACCTACATATCTTTGAACTTTGGAGCACTTGGAGGAAACCCACGCAGACAAGGAGAGAATGCGCAGACTCCACACAGTCACCCAAGCTGGGAAGTGAATGCAGGTCCCTGACAGTGAGAGGTAGCAGTGCTAACCACTGTGCGCCATGCCGTCACTGTTTCCTTTCGACAAGGAAGCATTTAGCTACCATCCACCATCATTCCTTTCACAAGTCAACACTCTTGCATCCTCTCCGCTATTCCACAGTCCCCAGAAGCCCATTAGAAGGCAGTATTGTTGGAGTAGAGTACTTGATGGAAGAATTTTAATCTTGGTATCCCATGTTTTTTTTAAACTGGGCTTTTCTAAGTTCTGTGGAAGAAGCTGGTGACCTTCAGTCCCTTTTTAGAACTTGCCTCCTATCCAGTCACAGCAGGTCATAGAGGTTTACAGCATGGAAACAGGCCCTTTGGCCCAACTTGTCCTTGCTGCCCAGTTTTTACCACTAAATAGTCCCAATTGCCTGTGTTTGATCCATATCCTTCTATACCCATTTTAATCATGTAACTATTTAAATGCTTTTTAATAAAACAAAATTGTACCTGCTTTACTACTGACTCTGGCAGCTTGTTCCCTTCACTCAGCACCCTCTACATGAAAAAAATTGCCTCTCTGGACCTTTTTGTGTGTCTTCCTTCTCATCTTAAACCTATGCCCTCTAATTTTAGACTTTTGGGGAATTTCACAGCAACTTCTTTGCAGTGTTAATGTAAGCTTTACTTGTGACTAATAAATAAACTTCAACTTTGGGAAAAGATGTTGACTATCTAGCTGATCTACGCCCCTCGTTATTTTGAGTGACCTTTATAAGATCACCCCCAAAGTCTTCTATACTCCAGAGGAAAAACGTCCCAGTCTATCCAGCCTCTCCTTATAACTCAAATCATTCTAGTAACAGTTGCCGTAGCATCCTAGTAAATCTTTTCTGCATTCTGTCCAGTGGAGGTGAAGAAAACTATTTTTTGAGAGAGGGGCAGCATTGTGCGTTGCAGTAATTCTTGCAATCTTGGTGCTGAATTATCCAGTCAATGTTCTGGTGCACCAGGAGTTGACCTTACTGCCTTCTATGTGGGAGACCTTTGCAGTCCAAGTGACACTCTCTATGGCTGATGCTGACAGAACCAAAATAATGAATTCCTGATGATGGATGAAGGTTGCAGGAATGGCGTGGCTTGGTGGCACAGCAGTTAGCACTGCTGCCTCACAGCACCAGGGACTTGGGTTCAATTCCAGCCTGAGGACACTGTGTGGAGTTTGCACATTTCCCCCGTGTTTGCATGTAAGATTGATTGGCCATACTAAATTGTCCCCAGTGTCAAGGGAATTCGCAGGGCAAATATGTAGTGTTACAGGAATAGGGCTCGAGTGGGATTGTGATCAGTGCAGTCTTGATGGGCTGAATGGCCTCCTTCTGCACTGTAGGCATTCTATGAACTTGGACTATCTATCTGAATGAGCATGTACACTTCTTTACTCGCTGCAGTGGTGTTTAGATAGTTCAGTTAAATTTTACTCATCACTTATCTGTTTGAGACATTTTTCTGCAATTTATCTTTTCTTCTGCTTGAGTAAACTTGAAGTCCCAGGGTTGTAGTTACAATGTTTTGCATGGCCCACCAAAATGATCAGATAAACAGTGGTTTTGTTTGATGTTGTACATTTATCTCTCATCTGAGCTACACTTTAGATTTGGTCTCGCTCGCTCACAATTAAGATATAGCAGGGTGTCACAAAGCTTGTGCCCTGTGCTCTGTTTGGAACTAGCGCTGGCGGGGAATGAAGGGCGACCTCCAAGTATCTCCTGAACATTGATGCACAGAAGCACGGAGACTATGGGGCCGAATGGAACCACGTGTGCTCAGTTCCAGCAGTTCAGACAGCAAACATTCTTCCTGTGGGAAGCAAAAGGAGATGCCAAGGGTGGAGCAGTCCATTTCACATCCTGTACCAATGCAAAATATTTCTCCCACTCATGCCTGTGTCTGGCATCTTCTGTAATCATAGAAACCCTACAGTACGGAAAGAGGCCATTCGGCCCATCGAGTTGCACCGACCACAATCCCACTCAGGCCCTACCCCCATATCCCTTCATATTTACCCACTAATCCCACTAACCTACGCATCTCAGGACACTAAGGGCAATTTTTAGCATGGCTAATCTTTAGACAATGGAAGGAAACCGGAGCACCCGGAGGAAACCCACACAAACGTGAGGAGAATGGACAGACTCAACACAGACAGTGACCCGAGCCAGGAATCGAACCCGGAGCTGTGAAACAGCAGTGCTAACCACTGTGCTACCATGCCGCCCACTTTGGTTCTGTGTAAGTTTGTACGGGTTTCTTATGCAACAGTCTCCAAAGGTGGAATATTCCGGCTGTGCTCCCCCCCAGCACTCCAAAAGTGAGTTTGCGTGGGTTTCCTTCAAGTGATCCGGTTTCCTCCCACAGTCCAAAGATGTGCAAGTTAAGTGGATTGGCCATGCTAAATTGGCCCTTAGTGTCCCAAGAGGTGTAGGTTGGGTGGGTTGGCTGTGGTAAATGTGTGGGGTTACAGGATAGGTTGGGGAAGAGGGCCTGGGTAATACACTTTTCAGAGCAGTTCGATGGACCAAATGGCCTCTTCTGCACTATAAGGATTCTATGATTGTTGAAAACTGCAGTTGACCTTTATACCCTGTACATGCAATATCATGGAATGGACGCAGATCCTAACCTCAAGCCTAATGCAGATCTATGTGTACATTAAATGAAAAAATGCATAAGCTGTTGTGTAAGGCACGATAAAGTAAGTATCAATTCACATCCCTTTATTTGATCATACTGCAAAGAGGCGTCACTATGAATTGTAATATCCGGGTTTATAAAAGGCAGCACAGTGACACTGGTTAACACTGCTGCCTCACAGCACCAGGGTTCCAGGTTCAACTCCTGGCTTGGATCACTGTATGTATGGAGTTTGCATGTTCTCACTGTATCTGCGTGGGTTTCTCTAGGTACTCCAGTTTCCTCCCACAGTCCAAAGATATGTGAGTTCAGTGAATTAGTCATACTAAATTGACCCTAAGGGGATTAGAGAGTAAATGCATGGGGTTATGGGAATAGGACCTGGGTATATTGTGCTCAATACAAACTCAATGGGCTGAATGTCATCCTCCTGCACTTTAGAGATTTTATGATAAAGGACTTTGTGTTTTTGTGTTTAAATGGCTGAGGAAATATTGCTTTCTCTGAACCCTGAGATGGGGCGGCACGGTGGCACAGTGGTTAGCACTGCTGCTTCACAGCTCCAGAGATCTGGGTTCGATTCCCAGCTCGGGTCACTGTCTGTGTGGAGTTTGCATGTTTTCTATGTGTCTGCGTGGGTTTACTCTGGGTACTCCGGTTCCCTCCCACAGTCCAAAGATGTGCTGGTTAGGTTGATTGACCATGGTAAAAAAAATTGCCCCTTAATGTCCTGAGATGTATAGGTTAGAGGGATTAGTGGGTAAAATATGTATGGATATAGGTGCGGGGCCTGGGTGGGATTGTGTTCAGTGTAGACTCGATGGGCTGAAGGGCCTCTTTCTGCACTACAGCATTCTATGATGATCTATGTGCTACAGTCGTGCAATTTGCACCAATCGATGAGATCCCACACTCAATTCAGCAAGTTCCCATTTTTCAGAAATAGATGTGAAACGTGTTAATCTGAGTGTAAGGCTACTGAGTGTATTCAGGAATGCCAAATTGTCGAGTGTGTAACATCTGCCAGTTTTCAAAACCGCAGGGGTGTCTCATTTTGCCTGCTTGCCTGCTGTTGTGTTGTTTGAAAAGGTTATCTGGCCGAATAAATTATCGCTGTAACCTGTCATTTTCCACGGAATTGGCCAATTGAGGCTTTGGGGGATAGACCATTTGGGAAGAGGCACTTTCCACACACAATACAAATACAGATATACCCCTCTGTTTCCTTCCCTTATTCCCTTCTCCTGCTCTACTCCAATCTACTGTCAATCAGCAGGAGAGAAATAGGAAATTAAATAGGAGAGAAAAGTGATGAAAAAATGTTAAACTATGCAATAATCATTTAACTGGTTGCAGTGACTTCCTCTTTTAGAGATTATAACGGCTGGAAAATCTTTGAATCTTGACCAGGGAACACACCTAGCTTACGACAACCCCATTGGCAGTGGTTGCAGGTATTATTTCGCCTTTGACCTCAGTTGGCAACCTACCACAGCACACGGACGATGCCCTCCCCTCTTTTTTTATTTGACGTCAGACTTGGCAGCTTCTCTTTCCCTGCCGTTTCAGGATCGCTATTTTGATTTTTCTCTTCTGCGACACAGACATAGGATCCCTGCAGTGCAGAGGAGGCCATTCGGCCCAGCTAGTCTACACAGTCCCACCCAGGCCCTTTCTCCGTAATCACGTGCATTTATCCTAGCCAATTCCCCCTGACGCTAAGGGGCAATTTAGCATGGCCAATTCACCTAAACCACACACCTTTCAGACTGTGGGAGGAAACTGGAGCAGATACGGGGAGAATGTGCAAACTCCACACAGACAGTGACCCAAACTGGCGAGTGATGCCGGGTCCCTGGTGCTGTGAGGCAGCAGTGCTAACCACTGTGCTGCCCCAACAATGACCTTTAATGTAAACCTCTTCTGGAGTTTCTTTTTCTGAATGATCTTGCCCCTTTTTTGTGCATTTTTGGGGGTGCTCTTCTTGCATGGGTGGGGGAGAATGCCATCAACGTGCCCACATTTCCCTTTTCTACCACAATTGCTTTTTCAGCTGTCAGAGTGGTGTTTGGGCAATATAGGTTCTCCAGGTCAAGACGGTTCCTTGTGGACAATAACCTATTGTCCAAATCTGAACCTTTTTGCTTTTGGTCGAAGCGTAATTAGTGATCACTAATTACTTTGAATTGTGAGTCCAAAAGATGTGCTGGTTAGGTGCATTGGCCATGCTAAATTCTCCCTCAGTGTACCCAAACAGGCGCCCAAGTGTTGCGACTGAGGGATTTTTACAGTAACTTCGTTGTACTTGTGACACTAATAAATAATAAATAAACTAAAACAACATTTAAAGAGGAAAAAAATCCCCTTGTTGAAACATGGGCACGGTGGCACAGTAGTTAGCATTGCTGCCTCACAATGCCAGAGACCCAGGTTCAATTCCGGCCTTGGGTCACTATCTATGTGGAGTCTGCACATTCTCCCCATGTCTGCGTGGGTTTCCTCCGGGTGCTCCAGTTTCCTCACATAGTGCCAAGATGTGCAAGTTAGATTGATTGGCAATGCTAAATTGCCCCTCAGTATTGCAAAATGTGTAGTTTAGGGGATTATGTATGGTTACAGGGATGAGGTCTAGGTTAGATGCTCTATCAGAATCAGTGCAGATCCAATGGGCTCTCTTCTGTATAGCTTCTATCTTTGTCCCCCTGATCTGAAATACATTGGATCAGGAACGATGAAGGATTGCTTCCTCTCTCAGTCCAAGCCATCGCTCTGGGTCAGAACTGTGGATGATTCCCTCTTCCTCCTGGACTGGGCACCTCACGCGTGCCCCGTCAGGTGCCCAGTGCTGCAGCAGAAGATAAACCAGCCACAACTCCGTGGAATGCAGTCGGTTCAGGTTTGGATTTGAACCCAGTTTTGATGCCACCGTCAAGAGCGAGGTCATTGCTATGTCACCGATATTAGACCTGATGAAGGAATGAGTCTGTGCCTTCACATGTTAAAGCACTGGTGAAGACAGCAAGTCCCGAGTTGATGTGGAGCTGGGTGGTGGCACTGTTTATTAAATGACTGGGAGCAGACATGCTAATCACAGAAACCCCACAGTGCAAAAGGGGGCTATTCAGCCCATCGAGTCTGCACCAATCTCAATCCCACCCAGGCCCTATCCCTGTTTAAATAATAAGTGCCCATGGTATTAAGGGTAAAATCCTGGCATGGATAGAGGATTGGTTGACTGGCAGAAGGTAGAGAGTGGGGATGAGAGAGTTTTTTTCAGAATGGCAGCCGGTGGCTTGTGCTTTAACTCAGGGATCAGTGCTGAGACCACAACTTTTCACAATATACATTAACGATTTGGAGGAAAGAACTGAAGGCACTGTTGCTAAGTTTATGGATGATACAAAGATATGTAGAGGGACAGGTACTATTGAGTAAGCAGGAGGGCTGCAGAAGGACTTGGACAGGTTAGAACAGTGGGCAAAGAAGTGGTGGATAGAATGCAATATGGAAAAATGTGAGATTTTGCACTTTGGAAGAAGGAATGAAGGCGTAGACTATTTTCTAAATGGGGAAATGTTTAGGAAATTAGAAACACAAAGGGACCTGGGAGTTATTGTTCAAGATTCTCTTAAGATTAACGTGCAGGTTCAGTCGGCAGTTAGGAAGGCAAACGCAATGTTAGCATTCATGTCGAGAAGGTTAGAATATAAGAACAGGGATGTACTCCAGAGGCTGTACAAGACTCTAGTCAGACTCCATTTGGAGTATTGTGAACAGTTTTGGGCCCCATATCTGAGGAAAGATGTGCTGGCCTTGGAAAGGGTACAGAAGAGATTCACAAGAATGATCCCTGGAATTAAGAGTTTGTTGTATGAGAAACGGCTGAGGACTCTGGGTTTGTACTCGTTGGAGTTTAGAAGGATGAAGGATGACCTTATTGAAACTTACAGGATACTGCAAGGCCTGGATAGAGTGGATGTAAAGAGAATGTTTCCACTAATAGGAAAAACTAGAACCAGAAGGCGCAACCTCAGCCTAAAGGGACAATCCTTTTAAAACAGAGATAAGGAGGAATTTCTTCAGGCAGAGAGTGGTGAATCTGTGGAACTCTTTGCTGCAGATCTCTATGGGAGCCAGGTCATTGAGCCTCTTTAAGACAGAGGTCGGTTATTGATTAATAAGGGGATCAGGGGTTATAGGGAAAAAGCAGGAGAATGGGGATGAGAAAAATATCAGCCATGATTGATTGGTGGAGCAAACTCGATGGGCCGAGTGGCCTAATTCTGCTCCTATGTCTTATGGTCTTATTTTACCCTAGCTACACCCCCTGACACTGAGGGCCGATTTAGCATAGCCACTCCACCTAACTGCGCATCTGCGTCTTGCTCACTCCAGCCCGTTCAGCAGCGAGGAGATTTTCCTTTTGAGTTAATGTTCGCTGCTTACTTACCTGTGCTTTAACTATTCCGTTCCACCGAGATCAGCTGACCAAAAGGAAAGATTTGGCAAATGTCTCTTTCCAATCCCCTTCTGATTTGGACACTCATATGAAGGATTGAAGATTGTAGTAACGGACATCTTTGTCTCACTTTGAAGTGTTTTATTTAGGTTTATTCATTACTGTCACAAGTTAACAAGTTAGGTTAACACTGTAATGAAAATCTCCTAATTGCTACACTTTGGGGCCTGTTTGGTTACAATGAGGGAGAATTTAACCTAACCTGCACGTCTTTCGGGCTGTGGGAGGAAACCCACGCAGATACAGGATGATCGTCCAGACTCCGCATAGACAGTGACCCAAGCCAGGAATTGAACCCAGGTTGCTGGCACTGTGAGGCAGCAGTTCTAACCACAGTGTCACCATGCCGCTCCTGAAATTCAGTGCATTAATATTGCAGTTTGGGTTTCAGAATAATATCCGTAGGAAATACTGTTTTGTATGGGTCTGCTTCTAACTCTGGGCTTCCTCACTCTTCTATCTTACAAGAACTGATGCATGTGTGATGCCATGCCAGGGATTTTTTTTTAGCTGAAGCATTATTTTTCATGGTTTTTCAGACAACGGTGTTAACTTTTTAAAATTAGTTTTGTTTTCCCCTCCACAAAGCATTTGACAGGAGAACAGTGGAGAAGTGAAATGTTAATTGGTAGTGTATTGATAGCTGTACAGGAGTGCAGAGAGTATTGCTGAAAAAGGACATGTTGTTGAAGTTTTTCATCTTGGACTCATCAGTACAGTTCTCAAGAATACCAGATACAAAAGGAATAGCAATTTATACTTTCATTGGAAGAGAGTGCTTATTGGGTGGCACATAGAGTCTGTCAGTAGAGGCTTTGTAAGTGTATTAACAATCCGGAGACCTAATGATTTAGAGACATAAGCTCAAACCCCACCAGTGTTTCAAAAAGGCAGCTCACCGTCTTCTCAAGAGCAACTAGGGATGGGTAATAAATGCTGGCCAGTCAGTGATGCCCATGTCCTACTAACAAATTTTTAAAACACCCGTGTGGTCTTCCGGTTCTGCTGTCATGTTCTGCATCGGTGGTGTTACTTGGAGCCATCAACCTTCCTTTTTGGTTTCCGATTTCCACTGCTGTCCAAATGGCTGGCTCAGTGAATGCTTCCAGAGATTTACTCCACCAATCAATCTATCATCTTGCTGGATTTGACTCCTGATCTCTAGTTGTGCTGGCAATTGACAATCTACAACTACCCTCCACTTCCTGACTCCTACACTTAGGGCAGGATCTTCCCGCTGTTCACATGGTGGGATCATCCAGTCCAACTGATGGTCCACCCCACCATGGATTTCCTGGTGGCATGAGGTGAATTCAGTGGGAAATCCCGTTAACAGTGGCAGGATTTCAATTGATTTATTATTGTCACGTGTATTGGGATACAGTGAAAAGTATTGTTTCTTGTGCATTATACAGACAAAACATCATTTATAGAGTGCATCGGGAGAAGGAAATAAGAGAGTGCAGAATATAGTGTTAAAGCTAGAATGTCGAGAAAGATCAACTTAATATAAGGTAAATCCACTCAAAAATCTGACAGCAGCAGGGAAGTTGTTCTTGAATTGGCTAGTATGTGATCTCAGACTTTTTGTATCATCTTCCTGATGGAAGAAGGAGGAAAAGCGTATATCCAGGATATATCATAGAAACCCTACAGTGCAGAAAGAGGCCATTTGGCCCATCGAGTCTGCACTGAAAACAATCCCACCATCCCCTACCCCTACATCCCTACGTATTTACGTGCTAATCCCTTTACGCTCATCTCATCTCACTAAGGGGCAATTTTAACATGGCCAGTCAATCTAACTTGCTCATTTTTGGACTGTGGGAGGAAACCAGAGCACCCGGATGAAATCCATGCAGACACGAGGAGAATGTGCAAACTCCACACAGTGACCTAAGCCGGGAATCAAACCCAGGTCTCTGGCGCTGTGAAGCAGCAGTGCTAACCATTGTGCTACCGTGCCACCCAGTGTAGTGTACCGTGTACTGTTGAGTATGCTGGTTGCTTTTCTGAGGCAGCGGTAAGTGTAGACTGAGTCAATGGGTGGGAAGATGGTTTGCATGATGGACTGGGTTAACATAGCAACATAGATGATAAGAGCAGGAGGAGGCCATTTGGCCCTTCGAGCCTGTTCCACCATTCATTACGATCATACTGATCATCCGACTCAATAGCCTAATCCTGCTTTCTCCCCGTAACTTTTGATCCCATTCTCTCCAGGTGCTATATTCAGCTGCCTCTTGAATACATTTAATGTTTTGGGTTATGTTCACAACCTTTTGCCGTTTCTTGCGGTCTTGGTCACAGCAGGAGCCATTCCAAGCTGTGCTACATCCGGAAAGGTTGTTTTCTATGATGCATCTATAAAAAAATCTAGCTCTATTGGCAATTGGCAGTTACAACATTCACTCCACTTCCTGCCTCCTCCATTCAGTTTGTCTCAAAAACTCATTAAAAAAGATCTATTCACGGCTCACTTAGCAAGTTAAGAATAGTGCACAGTGTTGCAAAGAATAATATCAATTCTGAAGATTGGGAATGTTTACCTGTGGAGTGGTACAAAGTCAGTGAGTGCTGGGACTTGATCACACTGCCCTTTGTTTGCAATTGTTTATAATGTTTGGATAAAGAGGGAGAGGAATGTACCTAAGTTGCTGATGATGCAAAGCTAGCTGGACAGGTAAGCTGTGTGAAGGACACAGAGGCTGCAAAGAGATTTAGACAAGTTAAATGAGTATGCAGCAAGATGGCAGGTGGAGTGTAAAGTTGGGAAGTTATTCATATTAGCCATAAGAATGGAAAAGCAGAATATGTTTTGAAAGGTGTGAAACTTGTAAGTGTTGATGTTCAGAGAGAATTGGATGCGCTAGTACCAGGGGGTGCAGGAAGTGCAGCAAGCAACCAGGAAGGCAAAAGGCACGTTGGCCTTTATTGCAAAGGGATTAGAGTACAGAAATCAAGATGTCTTGCTGCAAATGAGCAGTCTATTGGCTGGCAGGGAGCACCGTTTGGATGAGGGGGCTAATGATTTTGGGAATGAGATGCAGAGAAGCTCCCTCCCACAAAATGTGAGGGAACAGCTTTGAGGTGCGCTAAGCATGATTGGCATTCGCCTGACTGAAGACCAACTGTGGGCAAAACTGCATTGTTGGGCATCATGGTGGCACAGTAGTTAGCACTGCTGCCTCTCAGCACCAGGGACATGTGTTCATTCGATTCATGGTTTGGGTCACTGTCTGTGTGGAGTTTGCACGTTCTCCCCATGTCTGCATGTGTTTTCTCTGGATGCTCCGGCTTCCTTCCATAGGTGAAAGGAGTGCTGACAACCTACATTAGCCATGCTAAATTTTTCCTCAGTGCAATCGAACACCAGCCTGAGTATGGCGACTGGGAGATTTTCACAGTAACTTCATTGCAGTGTTAATATAAGCCTACTTGGTGACACTGATAAAGAAAGAAAATAACTAAGAAATAAAAAATTGCCACCGGAAAAGTGAGGGGAAAGCTGTGGCTTTAAATTAAAATTTGAATGAAAGCGTCAGAAGACAGAGAAAAACAACTCAGTTGATCAGCTTAACGATAATTTGATTGTAAATCTTGCTACAGATTTAGACATTGAAGGGGTAGAAATAAGCATTTCTGTTTTCCAAAAAACAATGTGAGCAGTTTTGTCTGGAACAGTTATTACAGCCTCTGCAAGCCATTGTCACGATTAACGCTGATGGGAGTGCCACGGGTAACATGAGTGTGAGTCATTGCAGATACAAACCGCCTTTCCTACAGTGAATTTCCAAGGGAAGTGTTTTCATTCCAGCTCTCAATAGAGTGCGCATTCACGTAAGAATCTGAATCTAAAGATGGATATGGGAAAGGGCATACTGAGTGAAGAAGTCACGCAGCGATAATCATTCCTAACGATGTGTTCCTGATTATTCATGGACGCTGACTATAAATGCATCCACAGACTTGTACTGGGGATGGATGGGGAGGAGGAGGAGGAGGCTGGGCTTTATGTTTAATGTGTGGTGAGGGGAGTATGTGGGGAAACAAATCCAGTTGCTGAGATATTAGATTGGGCTGTGGCCTACTGGCTCCCATCTCTCTGTGCCAGGATCAGCTGGGTACCACACTCTCACAGGCACTCGCACGCATACTTGTACCCCCCCGCACCTTGCTCTCGCACTGTCTCACTCTCTCTCCCACACTCATTCACACACACACACACACCACCTCTCTCACACACACACCCCCCTCCCCATTTCTCTCTCTCTGCCTGTCTGTCTCTCTCTCTCACACACAAACTGTCTCTCCCTCTCTTACTCACACACACCCCCCTCCCCATTTCTCTCTCTCTGCCTGTCTGTCTCTCTCTCTCACACACAAACTGTCTCTCTCTCTCTTACTCACACACACACCCCTCCCCATTTCTCTCTGTCTCTTTCTCTCTGTCTCTCACACACACAAAGAGTCTCACTCTCTCTCTCTTTCGCAGAGATACAGCATCTCTCTCTCACACACACACTCATACACACCGTCTCTCTCTCTCTCACACACACACGCTCACACACTCACTCACACTCACAGTTTGCTGTATAATTATTTGGTGTATGTGGATAATGCTGGCCCAGATCTGGCAGTAATCTGCACTAACAAAAAGAGAAAGCTTCCCTAAGGAAAGCAGTTTGTTATACTGTTCGGCTCTCTGGCTGTGCTGGAGCTGTATTGTTTAATCATTAGCGCCTGCTCCATTGTTTTGAGTGCCGCTTGCAATATTAATTCTCCCCAAAGTCCTCGGTTAGTTTTTTAAGATTTGTGATGCTTGAGCAAGAATGGTAATTGCACTTAAATGCTTTTCATTAATTTTAAGTGCACGTGGGAGCAAGTCATTTTCATCTTGTTTAACGATTCGCCCTCAGCTACAACGCAGGATGGAAACGGTGCAGGAGAGCAGCAGTAGTGTGTAGCTGTGCAGATTGTGCTGCTTTGTGCTCCCCAGTGCTGTTAACCGTTTGTGTGTGCTGCTGAGTTAAGGAGGGTGTCAGGATCTTGTGACTTTCTATAAAGGCAGGCTGGTAGTTTGACATCTGTGTAGAGAGATTCTTCCCGCTTAGAGGAACTAGAGGACTAGAGGGCACAGTCTCAAAATAAGGAGGGATGGGGCCAGTTCAGATCAGAGTTGAGGAGGAACTTCTTTCCGCAAAGGGTGGTGAATCTTTGGAATTCTCTGCCCGTTGAAGTGGTGGAGGCTTCCTTGTTGAATATATTTAAGTCACAGGTAGATAGGTTTCTGATAGACAAGGAAATTAAGGATTATGGGGAGAAAGCGGGAAAGTGGAACTGATTCACTTCAGCCATGATCTTATTGAATGGCGGGGCAGGCTCGAGGGGCTGGATGGCCTACTCCTGCTCCTATTTCTTATGCTCTCGTGTTCTGAAGGAAAAGTGTCCACGCAGCAAAGACACGGGACGTAATTGGTTCCGAGTGTGAGGTTGCCAGGGGAGTGATATTTAGAGGACCAGGGATAGGACAACCAATCTTGTTTATAAGTTTAACATTTAAGACCATATATTTGAAGAGAAGAAAATATAGTTGTTAGCTGTGGTGTCATTCTTGCCAAAAGTTTGTGTTTTTTAATTCATTCGTGGCACATGGGCATCGCTGGCTGAGACAGTATTTATTCCCATTCTTGGTTGCCCTCACTGAGTGCTTGCCAGGCCACATAGGGCAGTTGAGAGTCAGCCACATTGCTGTGACTCTGGAGTCACATGTAGGCCAGACCAGGTAAGGATGGCAGATTTCCTTCCGTAAAAGACATTAGTGAACCAGATGGGTTTTTCCAACAATGGTCATCAGTAGATTCTTAATTTCAGATGTTTTTTATTGAGTTCAAATTCTACCATCTGTTGTGGCAGGAATCGAACCCAGAACATCAGCTGAACTGCCGGATTAATAGTCTAACGATAATGCCACTAAGCCATCACCTGCCCAGATGTGCAATCCTATTGTTAGACCCCCTTGTGCCCTATCTCTGCAATCTCTTCGCGTCCTCTAAGAAATTCACACTCCTCTAATTCTGGGCTCTTGGTTCCATCCCGAAGCTCTGGAATTTCTACCCTAAACATTTCCACTTTCCTTTCCTCCTTTTAATATCTTTCTTAGGAACATAGGGATTATGAGCAGAAGTAGGCAAATTCAGCCTTCCGTGCCTGCTCCGCCATTTAGTTAGATCATGGCTCCCTGCTCTCAAATCCACCTCTCCACTTGTTCCTCATATCCCTTTAACCTATTTTCTAAAATCAGAAATATACATCATCATCTTGAAATCAATTAATGATTCGGACTCCACCATGCTATGGAACAAATTCATCACCCTCTATGAGAAGTAGTTCCATCTCATCTCAGTTTTAAATCTATCGCCTCTCAACCTATACCCTTGACCTCTTGTTCTAAATTGCCCCATAAGTGGAAACATTTGGTCTACTTTATCAAGCTTTTCTAAAGTTTTATATACCTTGATCAGATCCTCTCTCCTCCTAAACTCCAATGAATATGAGCCCAAACTGTTCAATCTCTCCTCATACGTCAACCCATTCGTCCCCGGAATCAACCTGGTGAACCTCCTCTGAACTGCTTCCAGTTGCCTTCTTAAACCTAATTTCTTTAAGCAAGCTTTTGGTCATTGAGTCAGGAGTCCGCTTGTGCAGCTCAGTGACAAATCTTTTATGATAATGTGTGGGGAGATTTTACCATATTAAACGTGCCAAATGAAATACTAAGTAGTATTCATCAAAATTCCTCATCTGCTGAAAAGCACTTTGAGACATCCTGTGTAGCCAGGAAAGGTGCTATACAGTCATAGGCCAGAATTTTACCACCTCGCGCATCACGGGAATCGGAGCGGGCGAGGGGCAGATCAAGGAAAGATCCGTTGACCTCAGGTGGGATTTCACAGTTTTGGGACAGCGAGGCAGTAAGATCCCACACACACAGCTATACAGTGTAGAAAAGGCCCTTCGGCCCATCATGTCTGCACTGACCATAACTATCACTACAGTTCACCAATCCCATTTTCCAGTGCTTGTCCCATCTAAACACAAGTGCTTTCGTTCTTGTCCACTCTGTTCTGTTGGCATGCGAGTTGGGGCTCAAGGGATATGGATGAATGGTGGTGGGTGGTAGGATCAGGATATTGAATTTGATGATTAGTCACAATCAAAATGAATGGCGAAGCAGGCTTGAAGGGCTCAATGGCCTTCTCCTGCTTCTAGTTTTTATGTTTAAATATGAGCTGCCAAATGTGAGCTGGCTGTGTGTTTTTAGATGGAGAAATTCATCACCTTTGGTTGTAGAATCATCCAATATAAAACAAAGTCATTTTTTAAAAAAAAATCTTTCATTAGTATCGCTGGCTAGGCCAACATTTCTTGTCCATCCCAAATTGCCCTTGAGAAGGTGGTGGTGAGCTGCCTTCTTGAAACCCTGCAGTCCCTGAGCTGTAGGTACACCCACACTGCCATTAGGGAGGGAGTTCCAGAATTTTGACCCAGCAACAGTGAAGGAGTTGCATTGTATTCCCAAGTCAGGGGGATGAGTGGCTTGGGAGGGGAGCTTGCAGGTGCTGGTGGTGGTCCCATATATTTGCATTGTGTGTGAGCTGGCTCTTTAAATGAACTAGCCAAATGAATAGAAATTGACATTTGTTGGAAATATGGGGCGTATTTTCAGTATGGGCACAATTATGGAACAAGTGGAAACTTTGGTTTCTTTTTTGCGCAGCATTTATAACATCCGCGCTTCACCATTCTCTAACCCGCCATCCCATCCACAGTGTATCTTGCTGACTCCCATTAGCTCCAATGGTTCCTTCAGTATCACAGCCAGAAACTCTGGGAAGTGTTGACGGTTCTCAGAGAGCCACGGAAAATAAAGTTGTACCTATCTCTTGAACAGATAGACCTCAGGGCTTACTAGTGTCAGACACCACAGTCATAGAATCGTAGAATCCCTATAATGCAGCACGAGACCATCTGGCCTCAGGTCTGCACCGACAACAATCTCACCCAGCCCTTATCCCCTAACTGCAAGTATTTACCCTGACATTAAGGGGAATTGAGCATGACCAATCCACCTAATCTGCATATCTTTGGACTGTGGGAGGAAACGAAGCACCCGGAGGAAACCCACGCAGACACGGGGAGGACATGCAAACTCCACACAGATAGTGACCCAAGGCTGGAATCGAACCCAGATCCCTGGCGTTGTGAGGCAGCAGTGCTAACCACTGTACCACCAGAACATCATTCTTCCTCTTACCTGACATGAACGTATGGTTTAATATTAAAGCTGAACTTAGTTTGCTCCTCTGCGAGTTAATAAATGTAAACTAATGTAAAACTAATTTTTTTCATGTACAATCATACTACTTGGTAGTTACACACCATATTACAGGTACTGGCATATGTAATGTCAATTTTTGTTTCCATGTAAAAACTTACGCCTTAATTAAAATTCATGTTTGCACTTGTACTCTTCAGATTGGAACTGGTATTGTGATACAATTCCCCTGGAGAGGCGAGGGATTGTACAGGTGGATTAAATGGCTTCCAGCTTGCTATTTTGGAGTGTAGATGTGAATAATCTATCTTTACAAACTATTATTTACTGTTGCAGTTTGATTTGCCTGGGGATCCCATCAATGCCTTTCTTCATTAAAAATAATAATGGGGATTAATCCCCACCTCAGTACAAGTTTTTCACTCTGAATCATAGAAACCCTACAGTGCAAAAAGAGGTCATTTGGCCCATTGAGTCTGCACCGACCACAATCCCACCCAGGCCCTACCCCATATCCCTACATATTTACTCACTAATCCCTCTAACCTCCACATCTCAGGATACTAAGGGGCAATATTTAGTATGGCCAATCAACCTAACCCTCACATCTTTGGACTGTGGGAGGAAACTGGAGCACCCAGAGGAAACCCATACAGACACAAGGAGAATGTGCAAACTCTGCAACATCAGTGACCCGAGCCGGAAATCGAACCTAGAACCCTGGAGCTGTGAAGCAGCAGTGCTAACCACTGTGTTACTGTGCTGCCTGTATGATTCAGAGTGAAGAACTTGTTCTGAGGTGGGGATTAATCTTCATTATCATTTTTAATGAAGGAAGGCATTGATGGGATCCCCGGGCAAATCAAGCTGCATTCTTTTTGGAACAAGAGCACAAAAATTTCTCGACACCAGTCAGGGGCGTGCTGCAGTAAACAGGAAGCATCGATGGCTCCCAATTCAGAAGCCTCAAGTTAATCCGTGTGGCATTTCCATTATTCAATAGTGGCTTCACATCCCTGCGAGACTTTTCTTTCACATGAAAAATGATACAATGTCAGTGCTGCAAAAGTGAATGCTCTCTCTATTTGGGATGGGGTGAAGGGGGGAATGGTTTGTTTTTGGAGTCCTGTGCCTGATTTGTGAACTGGTGCGGCTAGAAGCTCACTGTCTGGATGTGTGACGGGGAAGGACAAAACACACACAACCCAAGTGGAAACTTTGCTGTCCATGTTCCAGTTCATCTGATTTGATTTTGATTTATTGTCACATATATTACCATACAATGGAAAGTATTGTTTCTTGCACGTATAGATACGAAACATATTGTTCATATAGAAGGAAACAGAAGAGTGCAGAATGTAGTGTTACAGTAATAGCTAGGGTGTAGAGAAAGATCAACTTAGTATGAGGTAAGTCCATTCAAAAGTCTGACAGCAGCAGGGAAGATGCTTTTCTTGAGCTGATTGGTATGTGACCTCAGACTTTTGTATCTGAGCAAGTTTGAAGGAAAAATAAAGAATCCCAAATATAAATATAAGAAATAGGAGCAGGAGTAGGCCATCTAGCCCCTTGAGCCTGCCCCGCCATTCATTAAGATCATGGCTGATCTGATAGTGGTTCAGTTCTACTTACATGCTTGCTCCCCATAGCCCTTAATTCCCTTATTGGTCAAAAATGTGTCTACCCGTGACTTAAACACATTTAACGAGGTAGCACCCACTGCTTTAATGGGCAGAGAATTCCAAAGATTCACTACCCTCTGGGAGAAGAAGTTCCTCCTCAACTCTGTTCTAAATTGACTCCCCCTTATTTTGAAGCTGTGCTTTCTATTTCTTGTTTTCTTTCTCAGTGGAAATAATCTTTCTGCCTCTACCCTGTCTAGCCTTTTCATTATCTTATATGTCTCTATAAGATCTCCCCTCAGCCTTCTGAACTCCAACAAGTACAGACCCCGTCTACTCAATCTCTCCTCGTGTTATAACTCCCTCATCTCCGGAATCTTCATAACGTGAACTGTGTGAAACTTCCTTCATCTATTGCAGTTAACTACTGACAGGAAATAACAGAAGAAACTAGGGGGATTGCAATTCCTCAATAACCAGCATCAGACATGTATCTGGGTATGAAAAAGGGAAATGTCTCCTTTCCCCAGAACAGACGGCTGACTAATTACTCTTCAGATGGTGGTGGTGACAGCCGAGACTTCAATTTCATACCCTGTAGCTAGATTAGACCCCAGGCCTTCATGGTGCATACCAGAGAGGATACTACTGCTCTGTGTGTGTACTACAGGCACACCCATCCTTAAAGTGTTCTACAAACCAGCGCTTGTGAGAGACGAGGTGCTATTGGAAAAATCACACCTTAAACCAAATGTGCTTCGATATTCTGCAGCTTGTTTTTTGCATTCTTATTTCATTACCTCAAAATGTTCCACTACAAGTGACTGACTCAATGGGCCAAATGGCTTCCTCTGCCATACTGCTCTGTTATCTTGAGTGATTCTGCTGCTCCAATGTGATCGATGGAAGGGCAAAATCCTCGACCTATTCCAATACCAGGGCTTTGTTCAAATGTCATGTTTCAGGCCCCCGACAGGGCACGTGGCTGAAGTTACACTCATAGGATAGAGGCATTTGTTGCCTATCCCTAATGACCCTAAGTGACTTGTTAGTCATTTCAGAGGGGCAGTTAAGAATCAACCACTACTGCTGTGGTTCTGGAGTCACATGTAGGCCAGACCAGGTAAGGACAACAGATTTCCTTCCCTAAAAGTCATTACTGAAGCGGATGTGGTATTAGGAATTCTATGATTCAATGATTCTGTACAGTGTAGAAAGAAGCCATTTGGCCCATCGAGACTGCACCAACAACAATCCCACTCAGGGCCTTATCCCCATAACTCTGCATATTTACCCTGTTAATCCCCCGACACTCAACCAATTTACCATGGCCAATCAACCTAACCCATACATCTTTGGATGTCTCATCAATTCGTTAGTGAACCAGATGGGTTGTTCCAACAATCGACAATGGTTTCATGCCATTAGACTTTTCATTTCAGATTTTTTTTTATTGGATTCAAATTTCATCATCCAAAGATGTGCAGTTTAGGTGGATTGGCTATGCTAAATTACCCCTTAGCATCTCAAGGTGTGTAGGTTAGATGGATTAGCCATGGTAAATATGTGGGGTTACAGGGATAGAGTTAGATACTTTGTCACAGAGTCAGTGCAGACCTGGGTCGCATGGCCTCCTGCACTACAGGGATTCTGTGATCTACTGTGGTAGGATTCGAACCCCTGCATCTCTGGATTATTACAACAGCAAATGCTGGAAAATTTCTGCAGGACTGACAGCATCTGTAGAGAGAGAACAGGGCTAACGTTTTGAGTCAGAGCTCAGAAGAGTCATTCAGGTGTGAAAGTATGTGTGGAGCGAGAACAGAGCTAAGGTTTTCCGGCATTTTCTGTTTTTGTTTCAGATTCCAACATCCGTATTTCTCTTTAATCTCTGGATTACTACTCGAGTCAAAGCCATCACCTTCCCAGGGGTATGGGGTGGGAGAATGTAGCCCAAAGAGGGAGGCATCTTTTTATAGCAGCCATGTGAAAATATCACCGTTTACACTGGCCTTTACTGAAGCTCTCTTTTGAGCCAGAGAGTGAATGGGGGCTGGAATTTATTAACTGGGCGAAATTAGTCTTTCCTGACCTGAGGCACCCTGAATGTTAAATCTTTACTGTGTTCTGTATTTGTGAAATTTGAGCAGTATGCTTACTGGGCCGATAAATTAATACATATCGATAAAACATGTTGGTTATGTATGTTTGGGGGGCATGTCCCTTTAAGAGAACTAGTCAGGTGACCCAGGACTTGCACTCCACCCTGATGGAGCTTATCATGCCAGACTTGTGCTGACTAGAATCATAGAATCCCAACAGTGCAGAAGTAGACCATTCGGCCCATTGATTTGCACCAACAAACAATCCTCCGTTCCTATTTCTGTAACACCACTTAGTTCCTGGGCTAATCCCTATGACACTGAGGGGCAATTTACCATGGCCGATGCACCTAACGCACACATCTTTAGACTGTGGAAGGAAACTGGAGCACTCAGAGGAAACCAATGCAGATATAGGGAGAATGTGCTAACAGTGATCCAAGCCTGGAATTGAACTCAGATGCCTGGCGCTGTGAGGCAGCAGTGCTAACCACTGTGCTGCCATGCAGCCTCCATCATTATTAGGAGACATTAAATAGATTGGGACTTTTTTCCCTGGGGTGTAGGAGGGTTAGAGACATAGATAAGATAGATAGTCAGCATCTTTTCCCAAAGGCCGGGCATAGGTTTAAGGTGAGAGGGGAGAGATACAAAGGGGTCCAGAGAGGCAATTTTTCCACAGAGGGTGATGAGCCTCTAGAACAAGCTGCTAGAGGTAGTAGTAAGGTAGTTACAATTTTGTCTTTTAAAATGCATTTAGACAGTTACATGGATAAGATGGGTATAGCGGGATATCGGCCAAATGCGGACAATTGGGACTAGCTTAGTCATTAAAAACTGGGCTGCATGGGCAAGTTGGGCCGAAGGGCCTGTTTCTGTGCTGTAGTCTAAATGTGTGGCTGGAATGTTGAATTCTTGCAAAGAATGTTTCTAAAGTGCTGGAGCAAATTTAAACTTGGGTGTGGATGTCATGACTTCGATAAGGCCATTGAGCTTGGCTTGTTGGAGTGTGAGCTCCCTGATTAAGAATCCAATTGATGGGGGCCAATTAGGGAGTCTTTGCCTTGTATTTAACCAGGAGTGTCAATTCCTCCGGCATCCCCGGAGATAGATTGCTGACTGTTAGCACTCTGTGCACTGCTGTTAGAGTTAATAAAGGGATTTTGGTGAAGGAACTTCTGCCTCCGCAGACTTACCACAGAGAACGTGAAAGAAACCTGTAAATGGCATCTGATTCACTGAGTTGTTGATGTTGTTTTAGTAATACTGAAAACAGTGATGGAAGGAAGGGTGAACTGTCAGAAAACCTGATTGAATCACAAAAGATTGTGATCGTGTTGAAGCATAGAGATTTGAGCTGAATGGTGTCAAAACTTGATGAGTTACACCAGATGCAGTTTGCTCCTATCATACGCAGATGAAACGTTAATAAATTGATAGAAGGTTTTGTAAACACGATTTGTGTAGCTCAGCTGTTGCTGCTGTTTCTGGAAGGACTGAGTCCTGACGCGCGGTAAGGAGAGGAAGTGCTTCATGTGCAGAGCTTGCTGACACCCAAGCCGCATATGCCCCAAGCGCTCTCGGCCTATTTTTTTCTCTGCCCTTGCAACATGAGCAGCTGGTGGACGTTGAAGAAAAGCTCATCTCTGAGGAGAAAATTCTAGAGGGATGCCTACTGGGAAGCTTCGTCAGGGTCAAATGCAGGTCAGTCCTAATTGTGCAAGAGCTGAATTCTCAATGTCTTGGCTGCGCACTTGGGAGGTTTCTGGAGCCACAGAACATTTTTCCCTCAGTTATCTAAGTGTTGGCTCAAGTGTGGAAGAGTGCTATCGGATATTTACTCAGACTGAATCAATTAGATTCATTATCGAATGGGCAGCATAGTGGCACAATGGTTAGCACTGCTGCCTCACAGCTTCAGGGACCTGGATTCAATTCCCGGCTTGAGTCCCTGATCTGTGTGTGGTTTGCACCTTGTCTCCATGTCTGCATGGGTTTCCTCCGGATGCTCTAGCTTCTTGCCACAGTCCAAAGATGTGTGGATTGCTAAACTGACTCTTGATGTCTCGGAATGCGTAGGTTAGAGGGATTAGCAAGGTTTACGAGAATAAGAGATTGTTGTCGATGCAGACGTGACGTGTGAATGGCCTCTTCTGCACTGTAGGATTTCTATATGGATCAATAGATAAATGCTTGGTGTGAACTTCAGCTGTACAGTCTGCTTTTACTTAATGATATATTCCCTTATCCGTGGCCAAGTGATTTGCAGCCATGCTTGATGTATTGACCACACCAGAAGGTACCATTCGCAACCTCGCCATCCACATGTGGGAATTGCGGATCCATCACATCAATACATTTCTTTCCTGATTTCACTATGTTGACTTTAGGCGACATTTCTTGTATACAGTGGCTTGAGTTACATTGCAGCAACAATACATTATAGCATCAGTCACATGGTGTCTGCAAATCATATGACGACTGCAGATATTAAACCTGCGACAGACACATATATTGTGATGATACTGCATCATGTTTCAGGTGCTGGGTCTTTTCTACGCACTTGGAGCCGTTTTACCTGGATCCAGCTGCACAGTATTGTTACTGCAGTAACATAATTGATGGAGTGCTTGTTTTGATGAGCTTCTCTGGAAGTTGCTGCTTGAGAATTAGAAGACAGGTGCCTGCCCGGATCACTCTCCAAAAAGTGTCAATCTAATATCTACGTAAGCATCTTTGGTTCCTGTGCTAACTTGCTCTAAAGAGGGGATGCATGTCTGTAGGGGATACTGCTAAACTGGAACAGTAGAGACTGTTAAGAACATACTTTGTCACGTTTAAGTAATTTAATTGGTAAATTTTATGCTAATTTTTTTGTTAAATTCAAACTCTTCTTAAATAAAGTCCTTCTGATAAAAGCTTCCTAGTGAGTCACTTGAAATATACCTGGAGTGAAACAGCTTATGCTAATGCTAAAATTAAATGTAAAAGTTAGAGTCTCGGCTCACTTTATAAAGTACCCTGTCTGGTGTTTAATGTACACATTCCGGCAGCATTCACCGCTCAGCAGTCAGGAGCGGGAATCCCAGCGGTTTTCCGTAACCTGGAGATTATATGTTTTACAGCAACCCTGTTTTGGATCAGCTGAACTTAACTGATTTAGGTTCATACTGAGAAGAAACTGGTGACACTAATTGTCAGACAGCCCACAAAGAGGCCCTTCAGCCCATCCTTTCTGTACCAGCCATTGAACACCTAGCCTAATCCCATTTTCCAACCCTTGGTCTGCAGCTCCTTATATTGTGTGCCAATATTGTAACGTAGTAGTCAGGGCTGCTGCTGTTGATGTCAGCATGGTGGTACAGTGGTCAGCACTGCTGCCTCAGCTCCAGGGACCCGGGTTTGATTCCCACTTGGGTCACTGTCTGTGTGGAGCCTGCACATTCTGCCCCTGTCTGTGTGCGTCTCCTCCCACAGGCTAAAAGGTGTACAGGTTGGGTGCTAAATTCTCCTCCTGTGTACCCTAACAGGAGCCGGAGTGTGGCAACTAGGAGATTTTCACAGCAACTTCTTTTTAGTGTCAGCCTACTTAATAAATAAATTTTAAACTTTTGTGAAAGGAAAGGATGGCTTGCAAATATTAAAGTTAAGTTTATTTATTAGTCTCAAGTCAGGCTTACGTTAGCATTGAAGCAATGAAATTACTGTGAAAATCCTCTAGTCGCCACACTCCGAGTCCAGTTTGGGCCAATGCATATAACCAGCCCATCTTTCAGACTGAGGGGAAACTGGAGCATCTGGTGGAAACCCACGCAGACATGGGAAGAATGTACAAACTCCACACAGACAGTGACCCAAGTTGGCAAATGAACCCGCAGTGCTAACCACTGTGTCACCGTGCTACCCAGGTAAGTCAGTTTTGTCCACATTAAACTGTTTAAAGATTTCATCGATGCAATATGGAGGAGAAAGAAGCTCAGAAATATTCCAGGGCCAACTCGAATACTCTGCACAAAGGTTCTGTTGTTTGGCGTTTTCCCCTGGGATATTGTAGAGTGGGGCTTGATTGGGTTGATTGACAGGGTCATGTGGCTGTTGGTCTTTGTTGCATTGATTTGATTGTCCACTGTTTTTACGCGGCACATGGCTGCCTGTGCAATCAGCAGCCAAGTAACAATCTGGTAACAAGGAGCTCTTCCATTCTGTCAGCTTATCTATGACACAAATGTGGCCTCGCAGTTGGCAGTCACAACTCCCTTTGAGAGTATCTAGCTCACAGATTGGGCCCGCAGCCACTTGCAGTGTCAGATGAGTGAATGTCACAGGATCTTTTCACAGGCCGTGGGTTTGTGCTGCCGGTTCTGGGTTGGCGGGTAGTCTTTATTTTTTTTCATGTTGTGTTTTCTTTTCTCTCTGTGAATACAGTGAGGAGGTTAAGTTGGCAGCACCAGCATAAATGCCATGTGTGTAACGGGAGCAGTGCGGGCAGAATGATGTGTAAACTGTGTACCTTGTGGGCTTGTGCCCGTGACTACAAGCCAGTGAGAGATGACAGCTTGGAGACTGTATAATTGTGGTCTCACCCACTCGGAAATAAAGGCCCTTGTCTGTAGTGATAAATAAGCACTGCAGTAATCACCATAACTTGACATTTGACAGGCCGAACAAAGATTGCTTCAAGCTTCCTGATTCCTGTGTGTTCTCATATTTGGTCACGTCTCCTTGGCTCCTTGCTGGCTCAGTTGTGGCCCCGTTCTGTCATCTCTTGTGTTTGCTTCCCCCCGTCTGCCTGACTTGATTCCGTGAATGACACTGTTTGCTTTGGATTTTGGTTGCTGTTTATTTTATAAATCAGTAAAATATGATTCATTCAGCTTTGCACATTTGTTAAAAGTAATGGAATTTGTCATCTCAATTTGGTTTTTCCATCTAGTTTCATCTAAAGCAGATTTTCCGCCTGCATCTCGCCTCTGCCTCCCTTTCTATTGCTGTTTTATTTTAACAAAGAAAAGTATAGCACAGGAATAACCCCTTCGGCCCTCCAAGCCCGTGCTGATCATGATGCCCTAACTAATTTAAAAAAACCTTCTGCCCTAACTTGATCCATATCCCTCTATTCCCTTCCTATTCATGTACCCTTCCTGATAACTCATAAACGTTGCTAATGTGCCTGCTTCCATTACCTCTTCTGGCAGCGCGTTCCAGAGTATACACCACAACCTGCGTGAAAAATTCTCCCTGCACATCTCTCAAACTTACCCCTCTTTCTCTGATGAAGACAATTTATTTCCATAGTCCATCTTCTATCTGCTCCAATATCGATTGTGCAGTGTTGAAAGAGTCCATTCATTCCATCGTTTTGTTGCTGGCTTTGTTTATTTATTATTAGTGTCACAAGTAGGCTTACATTAACACTGCAATGAAGTTACTATGAGAGTCCCCCAGTAGCCACACACACCAGTGTCTGTTCGGATACATTGACCATGCTAAATTCTACGTCAATATACCTAACCAGCATGTCTTTTGGACTGTGGGAGGAGACTGGAGCACCCCAGCAGAAGACCACGCAGATACAGGGAAACCCAGGTCTCTGATGCTATGAAGCAGCAGTATCAACTTCTGCTACTGTACTGCTGGAATAATCAGAGGCTAATCCTTCCCTACCCCTCTTCTCAAGTTTCCTCCTCAAGCCTGAACCTTGTTCTATTTCAAAAATTTATTGAGGTTTTCCTTTGAAGAAAGTGCCATCTGCCGTGGCCACTTTCTGTGGAAAAGGGTTCTGTGCACCTCCAACTCTTGTGTACCAAGAAATTTTTCCTAATCTCTTTCCTCACTTCCATGGTGTTGTGTTTTTATACTGCCATACCACTTGTTCATAAGGGATTATATGAAGATAGAAGCTTGGAGACTGTATAATGGTGGTCTCACAGTACAGGAGGAGGCCATTCAGCCCATCACCAACTCTCCAAAAGAGCATCTTGTCCCCATTACCCCATGTATTTATCCTGCTACTTTCCCTAATCCATACATCTTGGGACACCTAGGGGCAATTTAACATGGCCAATCAACCTAACGCACATGTCTTTGGACTGAGGGAGGAAACCAGTGTTGCTCTATTATTTACAAGTTACCGTCCTTTAGTATATCTGACCGATTCAATAGTTGGATTTTTTGACCCACTCGCCAAGAGACTTCTCTACAGGATTGAATTCTCTGGGGTTACAGTAGAGATCTGTGCAGATTCTTTGTAAGAACGATTCACCGACCATCACTCCCCCATCTTTTCATTGGAGCACAACAAATTCTTTTGCCAATTACCTTCAATTTGTGCCTTGTGCTTCTACCAATGAGACCACTTTCAGAGATTGGTTGGGTGTTTGTAGGGCAAGGGTGGGGGGAGGAGAACTGCTGTCACTCTGCAACAGTGAAAGAGGGGGAGGGGGTACTGCTAACTATGCAACAGCAATCGGTGGGGGGTCGGGGGAGGGAGATGCGTGATCTGTTTAGGGAGTGGAGGGTTGGCAACCAGCCACAGAGCCCCGCGATAGCAGGGCAGGTAGGACTGATTACATGGCTAATCCGCCTAACCTACACATATTTGGACTGTGGGAGGAAACCAGAGCACCCGGATGAAATCCACGCAGACACGGGGAGAATGTCTGTCACCCGAGGCTGGAATTGAAGCTAACCACTGCACTGTGCACCGTGTTGAACTGGCTCCCTAAAGCTCGGAGGAAGCTGGGTGACACATCTGGATGACCAACTCTGACAAAGAGTCATCCAGATGCGAAACGTTGACTCCATTCTCTCTCTCTCTTCACAGATGCTGACAGACCAACTGGGCTTTTCCAGCATTCTCTGTTTTTGTTGAGGCTTCTGACACCATTCCAGTTTGTCTCTCAAACTGCCCATTAATTGGCAGAGCAAAAATGTAAGGTTGTCCTCTGATGGACCAAATTGTCTCTCTCTGCTCTGTGGGGATTCAGTGGGTATAAAACATCTGGTTAACCAGAGGCATATTTATATGGGAAAGAGAGAAAGGACCATTTCACTTGGGGTAGGGAAGCAAAGTGCCGAGGTTATACCTATTCTTAGAGAATGCCAAGTGGAATCTGGCCAAAAGATTTAATTCCAATGCTTCTTGTATTCATTGGCTGGGAAAACAACACACAGCAGGAGCGCAGTTTGTTTAATGTTGAAATTTATGATTGGAATTTAAAATAAATCAAATTGCTAGAATGCTTTCGAATGGCGATGGGGAGGCTTCATAGAATCGTAGAAGCTCTGCAGTGCGGGAGGAGATTATTTGGCCCATCGAGTCTGTACCAACCACAATCTGACCAACACCCACAACTCTCATTTACTACCCTGCTAATCCCCCGACACTAGAGACAACTTATCATGGCCAATCAACCTAACCCACATTTCTTTGGACTGTGGGGGGAAACCGGAGTATCCGGAGGAAACTCACGCAGACATGGAGAATGTGCAAACTCCACGCAGACAGTGACCCAAGCCAGGAATTGAAATCGAGTCGCTGGCAATGTGAGGCCGCAGTGCTAATCACTGCCGCCCAAAATAAAACATAAAGGCTGGAACTTTACCGTCTCACCCGCCATGGGAAATGGAGCAAGGTGAGGGGAGGGATTTTATGGTTTTGGGATGGACGAGGCCATAAAATCCTGACCATGATATCCTGCGCTTTCTCAACAGGGGCAGAGAGTGCAAGAACAAGGAAGTTCTGTTTGGAAAAAGAAGCAATGATGACAGGAAAGGCTTCATTACACAGCGAGTTGTTGAGATCTGGCAAGAGTGAAACCTTAATCACCGATTGCAATTCTTGGCCTTTTGCTAAGATCAAGCTTCAGATCAAGACCAAGACGGGGTGCAATGCCTCATCTTGTCAGCTTGGATCTTGCTTTTCACTCTTGTGGGGACCTTGTATAGGATTCAGTTGGAATTTGATTTTTGGCGCAAGCAAGGAGCTGGAATTTGCTTTGCCTGATCCACTCTGAACATTGGCATTATAACTTTAATATTGGAGGAACTTTAAGAACGGGGAGGGAAGAAGCAGGTTTTAACAAGATAATAAAGTCTTTGAGCTTCCAGAATGTTCCCAGGCTCTGAAGACCGCCAGCTATTTCTTGTCAGGTGTGCGACATGGTGACTGGCATGTCAGAAATCCAGAGACTGTTATATTCACCCTACCCCCTTGCATTTTGACAGGCAGGGTGAATCTTTAATGAAGCATCTTACTGCCAAGCTCCGACCACGCAGCTCTCCAGCTGGAATAAGAGAGGGAGACTGAGCCTTCTGTTTTCTGTTCCATGCCATCCTCTCAATACAAATGCTTCGGATTTGCATATCATTGTCCAAGGCAGCATGAGGGTACCCAGGGAGTACTTCAACAATAGACTAAATCTCTAACTCCTTTTTGAAACACAGCAACTTAATAAACTTAAAGACTGTAAGATGTAGGAGCAGAATTAAGTCGTTTGGCCCATTATCTCTACTCTGCCATTCAATCATGGCTGCTAAGTTTCTCAACCCCATTCTCCCACCTTTTCCGTGTTCCACTTAAAATCTAGAACCTTTCTCTGAATGTCTGAAAGACACTCGGTGACCTGGCACCCACAGCCTTCTGTGGCAATGAACTTCACAGATGCACTACCCTCTGACTGAAAAAGTTCCTCCTCATCTCGGTTCTAAAGGATTATCCCTTTTACTTTTCAGGCTGTGCCCTCAGAACCTAATCCTGTGTACTATTGGAAATGTCTCCTCCATTCCATCCAGGTCTTTAACTATTCTGCAAGTTTTTTAATAATATCCTCTCCCCATCCTTCGACTACAGAGTGTGTCATCAGCTGCTGGTCTGATTCTAAACTTGGCTTCCTTAGGCCTGACGCGATCAGTCGATGTGTTTTTATTTGCCATCCATTGCATTGAGAGTGAGATGACAGGCTGCTAATTTGTAGCATGTTAGATTGCACAATAAAGGCATATCGCAAACCGAAGAGGCAACGTGTAAAAATAACTACTCAATGAGATGGCTTATTGTTAATAATTACATGGATACACGCGCGTCCCTGTGATGGATATTTCGGAGCTATGAATTATAGAATTCAATGCTGTTGTGTTCGTTTATATATACTCATTTAGAAATGGAACCACCTCATTAAACTTCATGTCATTCGATAATAGAAACATAACAACTGGAAGCAGGAGAAGGCCATTCATTTTGATCATGGCTGATCATCAAATTCAATATCCTGATTTCCCCACCCCCCCATATCCCTTTAACCCCAAGAGCTATATCTCATTTCTCGCAATCACACAACATTTTGGCCTCAACTACTTTGTGTGTGAATTCCACACACTCACCACCCGCTGGGTGAAGAAATTTCTCTTCACTTCAGTTCTAAAAGCTTTACCCCTTACCCTCAAGCTCTGACCCTTAGTTCTGGACTCCTCCATCACTGAGAATATTCTTTCTGAATCTAACTTATCTTACCCCTGTTTAAGGTTTGCTAAGTTTCCATGAGAGCCTCATAAGCAGCATTACAGTGCATAGGTGGTCATTTGGTATAGTTGTCTAGAACATGCACATTTATTATTCAGAGATGTTAAAACAAGAAGCTACACCTTATATCATTATCTCAACACTGGTGATTCTTTTTCTACATTCGAAGCCCCGCGATAACTTGAGGCTCAACTTCATTCACCACTGATCTATGAATCTTAAGATTAAGAGAGCTGTCTAACGGAAAAGAATGCAATTATAAAAGTACAGTACGCACGTGGATTTGGCTGTGCCAGGGATTTGGGTTCACAAACGGGCTCTTGGGTTTAATCAGGACAATGCCTTTTGAACCTTTGAATTGGATTCCTGACATGCATTGTACAGAACATGACAGATGCCTTTTTAACCCACCCAACGTTCGGAGGGATTGTTCTCAACCAAGCCTGAAAGGTGGCTTGTCCCCCGATTTAAATCTTGAACCTCCTTGATGCGAAACTGCAGTGAAGGGCTGTAGAGAGGAAAGTGGAGAGAAGCAGCCTTGTCAAAAGCCCTGCTTCTTGTATCCATTCTCAGCAACTGGATGTCACTGCCAAGGTCAGCATTTATTGTCACCCTTGAGGTTTTGAGTGTCTCACTAGGCCACTTCAAAGAGCAATTAAAAATCAACCACATTTGTGTGGGACTGAAGCTGTGTAAGCAAACCTGACTAATAACAAACAGGAAGCTTCTTCTGGACAGATGTGAGGTAATACATTTTGGAAGGTCCAGTACAGATAGGAAGCACACAGTAGATGGCAGAACCCGTAAGAGTATTGATAGGCAGAGGGATCTGTGTGTACAGATACACTGGTCACTGAATGTGGCAAAACAGCTGGAGAAGGTAGTCAAAAAGGCCACCGTATTGAGTTTAAAAATTGGCATGTTGTATTGCAGCTCTATAGAACCTTAATTAGGCCGTACTTGGAATATAGTGTTCAATTCTGGTCACTAAAGTACCAGAAGAAGGTGGAGGCTTTGGAGAGAGTACAGAAAAGATTTACCAGGATGTTGCCTGGTATGGAGAGCATTAGCTCTGAGGAGAGGTTGGAGAAACTTGGCTTGTTCTCACTGGAATGATGTAGGTTGAGGGGCGACCTGATAGAAGCCTACAAGATTATGAGAGGCATGGACAGAGTGGATTGTCAGAAGTCTTTTCCCAGAATGGAAGAGCCAATTACTAGGGAGCACAGGTTTAAGGTGCGAGGGGCAAGATTTAAATGAGATGTGTGAGGTAAGGTTTTTCACACAGAGGGTGGTGGGTGCCTGGAACTCACTGCCAGGAAAGGGAGTAGAACAGATACAGTAGCGACTTTTAAGGGTCGTCTTAATAGATACATGAATAGAATGGGAATAGAGGGATATGGTCCTTGGTGGGGTAGGGAGCTTTAATTCAGATGGGCAGCATGGGCGGTGCAGGCTTGGAGGGCTGAAGGGCCTGTTCCTGTGCTGTAATTTTCTTTGTTCTTTATCCTAAAGGATATCAATGAGCCGGTTGGGTCTTATGATGAGTTGACAGCTCATTGAAAGCTGCTTTCCAATGTGATTGTGAATATTTTCCAGAAACATGCAGAAATCAGTTGAAGACAATGCATTTTTGGTTTGATTTGATTTATTATTTTCAAATTTTTTGAGATACAATGAAAAATATTGTTTCTTGAGTTATACAGAAAAGCATACTATTCATAGAGAAGGAAAGGAGAGATGCAGAATGCAGTGTTACATTGTTGTTAAGGTATAGAGAAAGATCAACTTAAGGCAGGGTAGGTCCATTCAAAAGTCTGATGGCAGCAGGGAAAGAGCTGTTCTTGAGTCAGTTGGGACATGTCCTCAGATTTTTGTATCTTTTTCCTGACGGAAGAAGGTGGAAGAGAGAATGTCTGTGGTGCATGTGTCCTTAATTATGCTGGCGGCTTTTCCTAGGCAACGGGAAGTGTAGATAGAGCCAATTGGTGGGAGGCTGGTTTGCGTGATGACTGGGCTAGGTTTACAACCCTTTGTGATTTCTCACAGTGTTGGACAGAACAGGAGCCATATCAAGTTGTGATACAACCAGACAGAGTGCTTTCTATGGTGCATCTGTAAAAGTTGGTGCGAGTCTTCTGAAAAAGTTTTGAAAGAGCAAAGAACAAAACAGCACAGGAAACAGGCCCTACGGCCCAATGAGCCCGTGCTGCCACTCCGATGTTCCCATCTCTACCCGTGATCCCTGTCTATGTTTATAGGTCTATGGATTAAAAACCAAATTTGAGACAATTTAGGGAGAATTTGTTTTGAAAGAGTAGGGGTATTGGTGGGATTGCTTCACTATAGTATGTGTGGAGGAACAGGACAGGTTCTTGGTGATCTGGACACCAAAAAGCTTGAAGCCCTCAACCCTTTCTACTTTGTCCCCGTTGATATAGACAATCTCTACAAGTGCATGGTAAAAATGAAAATTTAATATTTGTCTCTCTGGGAAATGTGTGAAGCTCGAGAATCTAGATGTTTATATCGCACCTTTTAATCCTGCAAGATGGTTCATAGTTAATGATCGTATCTGGACAGATGGCAGTTTTGATAGTTGGAGACCTGATCAATGGGGTTTGCTTTTTTCAATTGGTGCAACAATAATCTCTCTCTCAAAGTCAGTAAAACGAACTAGATTGTCATCGACTTCAGGAAGCGTAATGGAGACCGTGCCTCTGTCTACGTTCTGGTTGTATCACAGCTTGGTATGGCTCTGCTCAAGACTGCAAGGAACTACAAAAAAATCGTGAATATAGCCCAATCCATTATGCAGACCAACCTCCCATCCAGTGACTTTGTCTTCACTTCCTGCTGCCTCAGAAAAGCAGCCAGCATAATTAAGGACCCCACGCACCCCGGTCATTTTCTCTTCCACCTTATACCATTGGGAAATAGATACAAAAATCTGAGTCACATACCAACTGCCTCCAGAATAGCTTCTTCCCTGCTGCCATCAGACTTTTGAATGGACTTATCTTGCATTAAATTGATCTTTCTCTATATCTGGCTATGACTGTAACATTCTTCACTCTCTCCTTTCCTTCTCTATGAATAATATGCTTTGTCTGTATAGTGCACAAGAAACAATACTTTTCACTGTATGTAAATACATGTGAAAATAATAAATCAAATCAAAATCAAATACTTTCTCAGGACACTGAGGAAATTTGGCATGTCGGCTATGACTTTCACCAACTTTTATAGATGCACCATAAGAAAGCATTCTTTCTGGTTATATCCCAGCTTGGTATGGCTCTTGCTCTGCCCAAGACCCAAGGTCAATGGATCTTTGCATGGTCCATGTCCCACCTGCTTCAATTCCAGTAGTTGGCAGGATGGGAAAATTGGGCTACAGTGAAAAATATTGTTTTTTGCACACTATACAGACAAAGCATACTGTTCATAGAATACATGAGGCAGAAGGGGAAGAGAGGGTGCACAATGTAGTGTTATAGTCATAGCTACGGTGTATAGAAAGACCAGCTTAACACATGGTAAGTCCAGCCAAAAGTTTGATGGCAGCACGGAAACTGTTATTGAGTTGGCTAGTATGTGATCTCAGACTTTTATATCTTTTTCCTGATGGAAGAAGGTGGAAGAGAGAATGTCCAGGGTGCGTCAGGTCATTGAGGAGGCATTTAAGAGTCAGCCACATTGCTGAGCAGTCAGATGTCACAGGTAGGCCAGGCCGGGTAAGGAGGGCAGACTTCCTTCTGTAAAGGACATTAGTGAACCAGATGGCAATCCACAGTGGTTTCAGGGTCATCATTAGACTTTTAATTCCAGTTTTTCATCCAGTTTCAAATATCACCATATGTCGCAGTGGGGTTCAAACCTGAATCTCCAGCACATAATCTTAGGAATACTACTGCCCTGACAATAGCACTGTGCCACTGTCTCCCCTGTAGGCATTTTGTGGAAAAATCTCAGTCATGACTGTGGGGGTTCAGCAAACTATACGCTGTTGAGAAATTCAAAGAATTGAATGTTGACAAATCACTCCGATCTAATGACGTGCCCCGTTAGACAGATGGAAAGAAATAAATAGAAGTGTTTTGAGATTTGCTTTAGTGCTTCATTTCTGCTGTCTCTGGACATGAGCCATTGTCACCTAATGTGTTGTTCCAATATTCATAAAAAGAATCAAAGGAAAATAATGCTGATGCTGGAGATTGGAAATAAAAGCTCAGAACAAATTTCAGGAAAGGAGCACTATGAACCTAACATTCATAATGGGAAAATTCTTGGCATTTGTTAGGATATTATCAATGCTCACAATTTAGAACAGAGGATGACGTGAACAAAGGTTTACATAGATCCACTACCAGATACGTAAAATGCTGGAAATATTCTGGCAGCATCTGCAGAGAGAGAGAAACAGAGTTAATGTTTTGTGTCCGCGTGACTCTTCTTCAGAGCTAAAGAGAGGTCAAAACATGGTGCGATTTATTCTGTTGGAGAGAGGTGGTTGGTGTGAAATAGTTCATTTATTTGTCACAACTCAACTTACAATAACACTGCAATGAAGTTAGTGTGAAAACCGCTAGTCGCCACACTCCGGTGCCTGTTCAGGTACGCTGAGGGAAAGTTCAGCATGGCCAATGCACCTAACCAGCACGTCTTTCGGACTGTGGGAAGAAACTCATGCAGACTCTATCCAGGCAGCAACCCAAACCAGGAATCAAACCCAGGTCCCTGGTGCTGTGAGACAGTAGTGCTACACCACTGTACTGCCCCTTGAGAAGTGCATTCTCATTGGTTTTGAAGTATCAGTTGTAATTGAGATATATAATTGGTAAATTGCTTATTCCTCAACCTTGTGATGAGAAACACAATGCAATTGTTTGATTCAAAACACAACCAATGCATGAAGTTAGCAGCTCCTTCTACAAACCAAAAAGCTGAAGCTAATATAGATTTTTTTTAGGTAGAAGATGTCCAAATGTAGCAAGACCTGGACAATATTAAGGCTTGGGCTGACAAGTGGCAGATAGCATTTGTATCATACAAGTAATGACCATCTCCAAAGGAGAGAATCTATCCATTACTCCTTGACATTCAATAGCATTACATCACTGAATCCCCCACTATCGACATCCTGGGGATCACCATTGACCAGAAACTGAAATAAACAAGTTGTATAAATACTGTGGCTTCAAGCGCAGGTCAAAAGCTCGGAATCCTGTGGGGAGTAACTCACCTCCTGCCTCCCCAAAGCCTGTCCACCATCTACAAGGCAGAAGTCAAGAACGTGATGGAATTCCCCCTACTTGTCTGGATGAGTGCAGCTCCAACAACACTCCAAGAAGCTTGACACTCTTCAAGATCAAAGCAGTCTGCTCAATTGATATCTCTTCCACCAACATGCAATCCTTCCAGCACCGCTGAACAGTAGCAGCCCTGTACCATGTACAAGATGCTGTTTGAGAACTCACCAAGGGTCCTGAGGGAGCATCTTTCAAAGCCATGGACACTACCATCTAGAAGGATAAAGGCAGCAGATGCCTGGGAGCACCACAACCTGAAGGATTCCTTCCAAGCCTGACTTGGAAATATATCACCATTCCTGCATTGTCACTAAGTCAAAATCCCGGAACTCCATCGCTAACAGCACTGAGGGTGTACCTACGCCACATGCAGTGACTCAAGGAGATGGTTCACTACCACCTTCTCGAGGGCAATTAGGGATGGGCAACAAATGCTGGCCTTGCCAGTGAGTCCCACATCTCTTAAATTAATTTTAAATTAATTTTGATTTGAGATGTTGCGTAAAGAAATTGATCTTTGGTTCAAAGGAAACATGTTGTAGTTGGACAGCCTCCAATCTTAGGAAAAGCATTCAGCAAGGTGGTCTCCAAGACACACAACAACGCAGAATTACTGAGCAGATACTGGTAGCCAAGTTTCGTGCACTTGAGGACAGTCTCAACTAAGATCTTGGATTCGTGTCACACTACTTATAACTCTGATGTGAAGATGCTGGCATTGGACTAGGGTAAGCACAGTAAGAAGTTTCTCAACACCAGGTTAAAGTGCAAGAGATTTATTTGGAACCATGAGCTTTCGGAGCACTGCTTCTTCAGGTTAATGGGACTCACCTAATGAACTTGTTGGACTTTAACCTGATGTTGTGAGACTTCTTCCTGTATTTGTAATCCCACTATGTTGCATGGGTTTGCAAAATCCTACAAATTTGCCTGGCTTGAGACAATTCATGCCTCTTTAACCTGTGCTTAATCCTCTTTCCACTCTCCCTGTCTGTACCTGTAAAGACTTGGTTATCTGTAAAGACTCACATTCCAACCATCCTTCACGTCCTAATCTGTAATAATCTTGCAGTTGTGTCTTTGCCTATATATGCCGTGTTTGTGAACTAACCTCCACTCACTTGATGAAGGAACAGCGCTTCTAACTGTGCTGACCCCAGTCCAACGCCAGCACCTCCACATCAAAGCTTTAGGCTTATCTGCTTTATATAATTGCTTTCTGACTGGTGACACTGAGGGTCCTTGTGTAGGTGCTCTACAATTCTATGATCAAAAACTAGAATTCAACAGGTTTTTTTCAAATTGACTCTTAATAGTTCCAAAACTTTCAAGAGGGCTGAAGGTAGTGTGCAAGTCAAACATTGTTTTTATCAATAGTCTTGCTTTTTTATTTGGAATCCGGATGCAATGAAACAGGATTTGACGTGGAAATTTAAGACATTGGGATCGATATTACTGGGAAAATGGGAATGGCTGTGGAGATAAATAGAAAGAGATGAGGACAGGGACATCCCTACCAACTGAGGGACAGCCGTGTCTGAGTGCAGAAGGGAAATAATATCAGCGTGAAATTAAAATGGAGCCGCTTATGTGAACTTCTGTGTGTGGGTGTAAGATGTTTCTTCAAAAAAAAAGAGAAGAAAGAGACAAAAGCACAACCGTGGGTGTTCCTTGCAAGGAACTATCAAGAGATCATGCAAATTGGTGCACCGCACTTGGAGCTTTTGGAGTGTACGCTAACTGACTGAAGTCAAGGGTGAGAACATTATTACAAACACAGCAACAGAGTGATAAAACCGACCAGCTGGAGACTTCCAAAATTGGCGACAGAGTGAAAGGAGGGCAACATGAGGGCACAGACGTGCGCTGTGAGTAAATAGGGAAGGTGTTGCTACTGAACAACACATGGTGGTACCAAACCATCAGTGCAAGAGCAGTGGTGGGGAATGCGATATCTCTACTTAAATATTAAGGGAGATCAAAAAGCAAGAGCATCATAGAATCATAGAATTCTGCAGTGCAGAAGGAAGGAAGTCATATGGCCCATCGAGTCTGCAGTGATCACAATCCCACCCAGACCCCATCTCCATTATCCCATGCTAGTTTCCCTTAACACTAAGGGGCAATTTGGCATGGTCAATCCATCTTTGGACCTGATGTGGAGATGCAGGCGATAGACTAAAGTGGGCACAATAGAAAATTTTGCAACACCAGGTTAAAGTCCAACAAGTTTATTTGGAGTCACGAGCTTCCAGGGCACCGCTCCTCTATCAGGTGAGAGTTTTTGGACCTGTTAGTGAAAAATCATTGGAAGCAATTATTTGATTTAGTAATTACTTGGTTTGAAAATAAACCAAATGAAGGAATAAGTAATCGCAGAGCCAAATGCAGACGTCTTTGGGTTGGGGAGCTGCTTTGAGCGTTTACCACCAAACCCAAGAAGGTATGAAAATACCACGCTTAAGTGTTGCACAGGAAGTGAAAATCTTCAAGCTGCAGTAACTATTCTTGTTTAAAATGTCAGCAGTGGCGATGGCTCTGCAGGTAACCTTCAAACCCACCATGAATCACACAAGCAAGGAAACGCAGTGGCACCCAGCTCATTTATTGCCCAGGCTTTATTTTGATGGTAAACTGCCTGTTTCACTAACCGATCATCGTATGAGTAATGAAAGCGTAAGCTCAGGCAGGGTGCCGGCTGGTACAATGACCGCAAGAGTGAACCTCCATCTATCCCTGCACCGCTGCGGCCAGCGGCCCTGCATTCATTAATCCTCCCCTGTGCTTCAGGCTGTACACATCAGTACTCACATCTCCACTAATGGCAGCCTCTGCTAAAACAAGAGGCCAACAGCAAATAAATGAATTAAATCCACTTACATGGAAGCTATCCATGGTTAGCCCCGCTGCCTCACAGTGCCAGAGGCCTGGGTTCAGTTCCAGCCTCGGGTCACTGTCTGTGTGGAGATTACACATTCTCCCTATGTCTGCATGGGTTTCCTCCAGATGCTGAGGTTTCTTCCCAACAGTCCAAAGATGCGGAGGTTAGGTGGATTGGCCGTGCTAAATTGCCTCTTAATGTCAGGGGGACGAGCAGGGTAAATGAATGGTGTTATGGGTATAGGGCCTGGGTGGGATTGTGAACAGTGAAGATTTGTTGGACCAAATGGCCTCCTCCAGCAATGTAGGGATTCAATGATTCTAAGCTGTTTAACAAGGATGTGTTTGGGTGAGACATGGCAGGGTCGGGTGGATGAGGCTTATACAGAAACAAAATAATGTTGGAACAGAATTAGGCCATTCGGCCCATTGAGTCTGTCCTGCCCTTCGATCATGGCTGACATGTTTCTCAACCCCATTTTCCCACTTTTCTTCCCATAATCTTTGATCACTTTACCAATCTAGAACCTATCTGTCTCTGTCTTAAATATTCAATGACCGGGCCTCCACATCCTTCTGTAGCAATGAATTCCACAGATTCACCCAAAATGATGGACGACAACATGGATCAGTGGGTCTAATGGCCTGCTTCTGTGTGTAAATGCCGTCTAATAGAAAATCAATCTTATTAAAATCCAAAAGGTTTTATGCTCACACACCACCAACAGAAAATGCTGGAAAAGCTCAGCAGGTCTGACACAATCTGTGGAGAGAGAACAGAGCCAACGTTTTGAATCTGGATAACTCTTCATCCAGTTTTAGCTTTGCCCTTGCAGTTTTCAATTTGTAATAATTACTTGTAAGAAAGGAAACTGCTCTGCATTAGAAACTAGAAGCAGGAGTAGGCCATTCAGTCCTTTGAGCCTGCTTCACCACTCATTTTGATCATGGCTGATCATAAGAGTTCAGTACCCTGATGATTCCCCCCTGCCCCCGACCCCACAGAATCCCTTGATCCATTTAGCCCCAATTTCTTATTGAAACCAGGCAGTGTTTTGGCCTCAGCTGCATTCTGTGATAGTGAATTCCACACATTCACCATCCTCTGAATGAGGAAATTTCTCCTCACTTCAGTTCTAAAACGTTTACCCCTTACCTTCAAACTTATGATCCCTAGTTCTGGACTCCTGCCACCAATGGGAACATTCTTTCTGAATTTACCCTGACTAACCCTATTTGAATTTTGTAAGTTTCAATAAGATCGCCACTCACTGTCTAAACTCTGAAGTAGAATCATACGGACTCTAAAAGTTATTTCCTGTTTTCTCTCTCACCACAGATGCTGCCAGACCTGCTGAGTTTTTCCAGTGTTTTCTGTTTTGATTTTAGATTTCTGCAGTATTTTTGCTATTATTAATCCGAGTCGGTGCCTGGAGTTATTTAAAGTGACGATATAACAGCCCCCGTGTTCTTGCAGAGAACTGCAGGATCTAATCCAAAATGAGAAAAACAAACTGAAAATACTCAGTATGTCGGGCAGCATCTATCGAGTGAGAAAAACTTGAGGTAAAGGTTCAGTTCGATGATGACCCTTTGGGATGTTTTGTCTTATGGGAGTGGCAGGGGTGAAATCTAGAATGAAGGACACAGTTTCAACACAAGGGATTTTCCGTAGAATCCCAATTAGTTCAGAAAGAGGCCATCTGGCCCATCAAGTCTGCACTGATTCTCTGAAAGTGCATCCCACCCAAGCCCTCCTCACCACCCTATCCCCATAGCCTCACACATTTACCATAGCCAATCCCACACATCTTTGGACTGCGGGAGGAAACTGGAGCATCCGGGGGAAACCCACATAGACCCAGGGGAGAATAAGCAGAATGCATAGACGGTGATCTAATCCTGAGGCCGGAATTGAACCTGGGTCCCTGGTGCTGTGAGGCAGCAGTGCTAACCACCAGAATCATAGAATCATCAATTCCCTACAACGCAGAAGGAGGCCTGTTGAGTCTGCGCCAACAACACCACTCCCGTTCATAACCCCATGTATTTATCCTGTTCATCCCCCGATACTAAGGGGCAATTTATCATGGCCGATTTAACCTAACCTGCACATCTTTGGAGTGTGGGTGGAAATCGGAGCACCGGAGCAAACCCATGCAGACGTGGGAAGAGTGTGTGGACTCCACATAGTCACCTGGTGCTTGAGGCATCAGTGCTTGCTGCCATTCCGCCAATTTAATCTTGCAGTGACAAGGAGACGGAGCTACCGTCGCCTGGTGTAGATTAATGGATAAATTGCCTGATTAGTCAGAGCCCCTTTATTGCTGCATTACACGAGGATCAGTACATTCGAAGGGAAATTCCATGAACATGGCCTTTTACTGTCCGTGTTTCCAGCTGGCAGCTACAATTTTGCTTTTTCAAGCCGATTCCGCCTTGGTCACTATCTGTGTGGAAATTGCATGTTCTCCCCGTGTCTACATGGGCTTCCTCCAGGTGCTCCGGTTTCCTCCCACAATTCCAAAGATGTGCGAGTTAGTTGATGCTAAATTGCCCCAAGTTTAGGAAGGATTAGCAGGAATGGGGCTTGGGTGAAGTTGTGGTCAGTGCAGACTCGATGGGCCAAATAGCCTCCTTCTGCAGTGTACAGATTCTTGATGTGAGTGAGTGACAATATAATAATCAAATAGCAGTAAGAAAAAGTAAGCCACTTCCTAATTCCTGAGGCGAGGTTGCAGTCTTACACTGCATTACCGGTGACACAAAACCTCAGGCAAAATCTGCCGCGCCATAAATCTTCCCAATAGAATTTTCTAATACTGTGCAGCGTAAGTACCTTTTTATGTGATCATCATTAGGCATCAGAGAGATGGAGTCCAGAGACTAACCCTGCAGGCACGGGACTAATGTTCCTCTCTCACAATGTTGAAGAGGTTTTTCTATTAAAGTCTGCTAACAGAAATGTAAGGCAGAGGTTGACTGGGAGTAAATTAAAGGCTGCCTTCGAGTGCTTGGTCTCACATCATGTGGGTTTCTTTGACCAAACCTGGCCTCTGCCTCTGAGGTAGCCGTTCGATAACTCATTGCTTTCTCGTGGTGGAAATTGTTCTGCTCTGCCTGCCCCGACCTCTTCCAGTTTGCAGAATATTGCTGCATCTTCCAAGAGGTTGATTTTTTTTAAAGTGCCTAATCAGCATTAATGCAGCTTATTTCACCGCGATCTTCCATGTTTCAGTGTCCTTTGTAAATGGCGTGCAGTACCCCGTTCAAAGTGGCTAGATTAGTCGATGGATGGGCTACAGAATGAAACATACTATGGCTGCCCTGTGGGGAATTCAGTTTGCTCACTGCTGTACACAATGGGAGCTTTACAGCTGACTGGAAGATGAGCAGGGGGAAAATTTCCTACTTATTTTTGCATGCCGTTTGTTTTAAGTTGCTGTCTGAATAGCAGTGCACTCATTTTCCATTGTAATTGCAGGGAAATCTGTAATTAGGTTGCTGCTTGGGGACAGGATTGATTCTGAAGCTGGGATTTTGCTGTCTTCTCTCTGGCGCTGCTTGGTCACATGCACTTCTGTGTTGCTAATCTGTGGCATTACAGGACTGGAAATGTGCACTCTGGAGCTGAAATCAGTTCCAGTGCAAAAAGTCACATTGAAGCCTTTGGTTACACATTTTCTGTGGATGGAAAGCTAGCGCTCCCACTTAGTATATCTCTGTCTCCAGGGATCACTTTATACCCTGCTGCAATCAGATTTTTGAACAGATCTCCCTCACATGAAGTTGATCTTTCTCTACATCCTAGCTATGACTATAACACTACATTCTGCACTCTCTCCTTTCCTTCTCTGTGAATGGTGCGCTTTGTCTGTATAGCACGCAAGGGACAACACTTTTCACCGTATCCCAATACATGTGACAATAATAAATCAAATCAAAACACCTGCCCCCGGGGATCGTTGCACTCCTTGGATGAGTGAGCTCTGGGAATCGGTGTACACGTGCCTCTCCTCAAGCAAATCGTTCATTCTGAGTCAGTTTTGAGTGACTTGTCTCATCTGTATACTTTGTATTTAATCACTGAAGTAGTATTTAATTCTCTTGTCCCTTCCACTTCAATCTTATTTGCACTACTTCAAGAGAGAAACTTATTCTGTATACACGGATCCCTGGAGACCGTGGATAGATTGGTGTACACTTGAACACCAATCCCTGAGACAAGAATACACTGAACCTCGGAGATAGGAATACACCCATCCCGGGGGAAGGTGTACACTGATTCTCAATGGCAGGAAGTTATGCACGGAGCCACGGAAAGTGGTTGAAATCCTTATTGAGTAATTTGTGTTAGTATTCACCAAGGCAAAGTTTGTGACGAATGCTGAGGTCAGGGATACGTGTGTGAATGCTCTAGAAAGTGTCAATATATTGAAGAAGGAAGTATCCTAAATTGCATTGAGGTAGACAAGTCTCTGGGGCAGTGGGGATCTATCTCAGGTTACTGCGGGACACAAGGAAAAGGATAGTAGGGACTTTAACAGATATCTTTACATCCTCTTTGACCACAGGCAAGGGTCCAGAGGGCTGCAGAATAGTTAATGTTATTCCCTTGTTTAAGAAAGGAAGCAGGGATAATCCAGGAAATTATAGGCTAGTGAGCCTGACGTTAGTGGTGGGGAAGCTTTTGGAGAACAGACTGAGGGACAGGATATATCACATCTGGAAGAAAATGGACTAGTTGTGTCAGGCAGCATAGTTTTGTTTGGGGAAGATTGTGACTTGATTGAGATTTTTTGAAGAGGTGACAAAAATAATTGATGAGGGAAGGGCTGTGGATGTAGTTTATATGGATTTTAGTAAGGCGTTTGACAAGGTCCCGTATGGCAGACTGATACAAAAGCTAAAATCACATGGGATTTGGAAAGGGTTGCTAGAATTGGGTTGGTTATCGAAGACAGAGTAGTGGTGGAAGGGTGCTTATCAGAATGGGGATCTGTAGCGAGTGGTGTTCTGCAGGGATTAGTGCTGAGACCTCTGTTGTTTGTAGTGTATATAAATGATCTGGAGGAAAATGTGGATGGTCTGATTAGTAAGTCTGTGGATGACACAAAGATTGGTGGAATTGCTGATAGTGCCAGGGATTGTCAGAGGATCTGACAGGAGATAGATAGATTGGAGATTTGGGCACAGAAATGGCAGATGGAGTTTAATCTGGACAATTGTGAGATGATGCATTTTGGAGGATCAAATTTGGGTATGAATTGTATTCTAAATGGCAGAACCCTTTGGAATGTTAACATACAGAAGGATCTGGGTGTGCAGGTCCACAGTTCCCTAAAAGGGACAACACAAGTGACTGAGGGGATTAAGGAGATATATGGCATGCTCACATTCATCAGCCAGGGCATTGAATACAAGAGTTGGGGAAATCATGTTGCAGCGATATAAAACTTTGCAGTTGGAGTATTGCTATTCTGGTCACCTTCTGGCCACCAGAAGGATGTGAAGCTTCAGAAAGAGTGCAAAGAAGGTTCACCAGGATGTTGGCTAGTCTCGATGGTGTTGACTATGAGGAGAAGTTGAATAAACTAAGATTGTTTTCACTGGAAAAAGCACCTGATAGAGATGTACAAAATGATGAGAGGCATAGACAAGGTGGATAGTCAGAAGCTTTTTCCTAGAGTGGGAGTATCATTACAAGAGGAACACAGGTTCAAGGTGAGTGGGGGAAGTTTAAGGGGGAAGTACAAGGGAAGTTTTTCATGCAGAGTGGTGGGTGCCTGGAATGCAGTGCCGGAGGAGGTGTTGGAAGCAAACACATTAGCAACATTTTAGAGTCATCTGGATAGATACATAAATTGGGAAGGAATAGAGGGATACGGACCGAGTAAGGACGGAAGGTTTTTTCCCAGTTGGGCCATTGTGATTGGCACAGGTTTGTTGGGCAGAAGGGCCTGTCCCTATGCTGCACAATTTTGTGTTGCCTTGGTTCTATTTCAGCTCCCCGCATTGGCCTTACTGTCCTCCAGTAGACTTAGTGTCTGTTAACCTGCATTCGTCCACAGATAATTGAAGTGGACTGGTCTGCCCTTGAATTTAAATTCTGGAAAAAAAGCAAATGAAGAGATTGAAGTGTTTTCCAGGTTTGAGTTTCGTATCCTGAGAGAGTGCAAACAGAAATAGAGAGAACACACCTTCCCGGGATGGGATGATACTGATAAATGTCATCTTGATAATATTTTCTGTTACTTTCTTTCCCATTGCTGATGCCCAACTTTTGAAGGAATCGTTTTCTAAAGTTGATTTCTTTGGGAGTCCCAGTTTCATTCATGGTTGGATAGCGTATCCGGTTATAGAATTCATACAGTGCAGAAGGAGGCTATTTCACCCATAGAGTCTTCACCAACAACAGTCCCAACCAGCCCTTATTCCAGTAACCCCATATATTTACCCTCCTAATCTCCTGACACCAATTTATCATGGCCAATTAACCTAACCTGCACATCTTTGGACTGTGGAAGAAAACTGGAGAATCTGGAGAAAACCCATGCAGACACAGAGAGAATGTGCAGACTCCACACAGGCAGTGGCCTAAGTTGGGAATTGAACCCGGGTCTCTGGCGCTGTGAGGCAGCAATGCTAACCACTGTGCCACCTCTAATCACAGCTCCGTCTCTTAATTACTCCAGTGTGCAGGTACAGCAAATAATTAGGAAATAAAATGTTCTCATTTATGATGAAGGCAATTGATTACAAAAGTGGGGTCGGGAGGGCGCGTGTCTCTGCTTCAATTGTTCTAGACACTGGTGACACCGGGAAAACTGTGCACAGTATTGGTCTCCTTACTTAAGGAAGGTTGTCAATGTGTTGTAATTTATTCAGAGAAGATTCATGACTAATCCCAGGAATGGATGAATTGTCTTTTGAGGAAAAGTTGGAGAGATTAGTTTGTATCCATTGGAGTTTAGAAAAGTAAGAAAAAGTTAGATTATTTATTAGTCACAAGTTAGGCTGACATTAACATCAGTGAAGTTACTGTAGAATTCCTCTAGGCACCACACTCCAACGCCTCTTCAGGTCAAAGCACCTAACCAGTACATCTTTCAGACTGGGAGGAAACCGGAGCACCCGATGGAAACCCATGCAGACACTGGGAGAACGTGCAAAGTTCACGTAGACAGCGACTCGAGCCGGGAATCGAGCCCAGTTCCCTGGCACTGTGAGGCAGCAGTGCTAACCACTGTGCCACCGTGCCACCCACAGTGGTGACCTAATCGAAACTTTTATGATCCTGAGGAGTATTGGCAGGGTGGATGTAGAGAGACATGGTGGCACAGTGGTGAGCACTGCTGCCTCATGATGCCAGGGACCCAGGTTTGATTCCCAGCTTGGATCACTTTTTATGGAGTTTATGCATTTTCCCCGTGTCTGCTTGGGTTTCCTCCGAGTACTCCAGTTTCCTTTCACTGTCCAAAGATGTATGAATTTGGTGGATTGGCCAGGGTAAAATTATCCATTCGGGGGATTAGCAGGGTAAGTATATGGACTTGTGAGGGATAGGGTCTGAGTGGGATCATTGTCGATGTGGGCCTGATGGGCCGAATGACCTCCTTCAGCACAGTTGGGACTCTGTAAGTTGCTTCCCCTTGTCAAAGCACCTAGAACTTGGGTCACTATTTAAAAATAAGAGGCCATCTATTTAAAATGGAGATGAGAAGAATATTTTGCTCTGAGTCTCTGGAACTCTCTTCCTTGAAAAGCCACGGAAGCAGAGTCTTTGAATATATTTTTAACACAGAGCTAGATAGATCCTTGATTAACAAGGGGGTGAAAGATTAATGGGGTCAACAGGAATGTGGGGTCAAGATTACAATCAAATCAATCATGACCTTATTGAATGGCGGAACAGGCTCAAGGAGCTGATTGGCCTCCATTGCTCCTAATTCATACATTCATTCTTGTTGTCAACCAATCTGCCTGGAGAAGGTATGATTTGGATTCTGTCAGGAAGGAGGGGAAAAGGACATATACTAAATCCAAGGTGAAGAGCTGTTCCACACTCACTCCAGTGCTTAGATTGTTAGTCACTGAGACACCAGCTATCACAATCATTGGCAATGGCAAAGTGGTGCATGGAGGGACAATCACTAAAAGTTCAACAAAATCCTACTTTATTTTGTTGCCCTGAACCTGAAGTCTGTGTTTCCCTAACGTTGAGGAGAGAAGTTAAAGAGCAGCTATATAAATGTTGGTGAGGTCACATCTGGATTTCTGTGTACAGTTTTGGTCTCCTTACTTGTGAAAGGATATACTGGCACTGGAGGGGGTGCAGAGGAGATTCACTAGGTTGATTTTGGAGTTGAGAGGGTTGGCTTATGAGGAGAGACTGAATAAACTGGGGCCATGCTCACTGGAATTCAGAAGAATGAGGGGAGATCTAATGGAAACATTATGAAGGGAATAAATAAGATAGAAGCAAGGAAATTGTTTCTACTGGTAGGTGAATCTAGAACTAGGGAGCATGGCCTCAAAATAAGGGGAAGCAGATTTAGGACTGAGTTGAGGAGGAATTTCTTCGCACAAAGGGTTGTGAATCTGTGGAATTCCCTGCCCGGTGAAGCAGTTGAGGATACCTCATTGAATGTTTTTAAGACAAGGATAGATAGATTTTGAACAATTAAGGGTTATGGTGAGCGGACGGATAAGTGAGACTGAGTCCATGTTAAGATCAGCCATGATCTTATTGAATGGCGGAGCAGGCTCGAGGGGCCACACGGCTCCTAGTTCTTATGTTCTTAATTGTCATTTATTTGTACACAATTGTGCATTTAACTCCAGTTTCTAGCATCAAAAGCAAGGTCCAAAACTATACGTCAGCTTGCTGAGTTGGTGCTTTCCTGTTAGCTCTATTAGGTAACATCTATTCAATTCAAGAGAAGGATCAGCCATCTGCAGGGCATGCATTGGTACTGTCATTAGTCTAGTAATCCAAAAACCGAGGTAAATGCTCTGGGGACAATGAAAATAGGTGAAGGAAAAGGCCATTCAGCCCTTCGAGTCTGCACTATTTAATATGATCATGGTCAATCATGCACTTTCCATATCTGACTCCTGCTTTCTCTCCATATCCCTTGATCCTATTCGCTGCAAGGACCGCATCCAGCTCCCTCTTGAACATATCTAACAAACAGGCCCCAACAGCTTTCTGTGGTAGAGAATTCCACAGATTCACAACTCTGAGTGAAGAAGTTCTTCCTAATCTCAGTCCGGAATGGCTTACCCCTTATTCTTAGACTATGACCCCTAGCTCTAGACTTTTCCAACATTGGGAACGTTCTTTCCATATCCAGCCTGTCCAGACCCATTAGGACTTCCTATGTTTCTATGAGATCTCCTATCATTCTTCTAAATTCCAGTGAGTACAAGTCCAGTCAATCCAGTCTCCCTTCATATGTCAGTCCTGCCATTCCAGCAATCAATCTGGTGAACCTTTGCTGGACTCCCTCAATAGCAAGAATGTTCTTCCTTAGACTAGGAGACCAAAATTGCACACAATACTCAAGGTATGGTCTCATCAAGGGCCTGTATAACTGCAACAAGACATCTTTTATTGCGATATTCAAATCTTCTTGCTGTGAAGGACTGCATGCCATTGGCTTTCTTCACCACCCTGCTGTACTTGCAAGCCAACCTTCAGTGACTCTTTCACCACAAACCTGGCTTTCAATCCCACCATGGCAGATAGTGAAATCTGAATTCAGTTAAAAATCTGGAAGTGAGAACCTACTGATGATCAAGAAACTATTGTCGCTTGTCGGAAAATCTCATCTGGTTGGCCCAGTGCTAGGGATCTGTGTTCGATTGCCAACTTGGGTTGTCTGTGTGGAGTTTGCATATTCTCCCCATGTCTGCATGGGATTCCTTCAGGTGCTCTGGTTTCCTCCCACAGTCCAAAGATGTGCGGGTTAGTTGTATTGACCGTGCTAAATTCTCCCTCCGTGTATCCAAACAGTTGCCAGTGTGTGGTGATTAGGGGATTTTCACAGTAACTTCATTGCAGTGTTAATGTAAGCCTACTTGTGACTAACAAATAAACTTTAATGTCCTTTAGGGAAGGAAATCTGCCATCCTTATCTGATCTGGCCTACACGTGACTCCAGAGCCACAGGAACTTGGTTGACTCTTAAATGCTGGTATGGGAAATTTTTAAACATCTCCACAAAGTTGAATTTCCCTTTTTGTGCATGCCTCAGCTCTACAGATGTGGCCGGGAAACAAACACGTGATTTATAAAGAGGGAATAAAAAACAGAGGCAGTGACAAGCCAAAGTGTTGTTGGGGAATGTCATAGCTTCCGTTCAATGACCCCTGGAGTCAGTCAAGAGGCTTGTGAATGTAGGCTTTTTTCTGAGTGAACTCTGGCAGTGAGCTGACTGCTCAACTGCTGCCAACACCATGGCAGATCCCTGTTACCTTTTACCTTGTCCATGTGAGTGCTGCCTATATCCCACCTCCTGGCAGTACCTGGCTCTGCTGTGATCAATCTGGTAAAAGCCCCCAGAGTCTGCCCTCAATCCCCCAATGATTCAATGCAGATGAGCCCAGACAGCTGCATTTCCAGCTTTCTTGCATTAGCCGTGTGCAGGATTGATCACTGCAACCAGAATCTTTTCTTTGTAAAATTCTTGAGCAATATAATTTTTCACTGGGATTCATATCATGTCTTCTCCCTCTCCTCCAGGTTTTCCATCATCCTTGCATGTGAAGCAATGTAAAATCCTGCATGGTGGAGGTCGCTTGGTAAGTGATGGTACTGCTATATGACTGTTGAATATTGATGAGACAGTTATGCAGTTTTTTTTGTTTTGCCCCAGTATGTAATTTTACTGCATTCTCAGGGCTGTGATTCATTTCTTCTTGCTGTTGATTTTGATTTATTTTTCTTCGACAAGCGCCCAAAGTAAAGGATGTTAATGCTGGTGAATGGAATCCCCTCATTAATGTCAAGAACCTTAGTATGTTCAGGCAGGGCAGTTTCCAGTCTGGTGCAACAGCAGGGAACCTCCCACTGCATCAGTGCGGGAAGTGAAGATGTTACACAATGTACCCCTGCAGCCTCTACAAATTTGAGAGCTGGCTGAACTGATTTGATTTATTATTGTCACGTGTATTAACATACAGTGAAAAGTATAGTTTCTTGTGCACCTGTACCATTCATACTGTACATAGAGAAGGAAAAGAGAGAATGCAGAATGTGGTATTACTGTCCAGGCTATACACACTAGTGCTATTGGATCTTTTACACCCACCTAAAGATCAGTAGGTTAACACCTTAGCCAAATGATGGCACTTCCAACAATGCAGCACTCCCTCCGTGCTGCACCCAAGTGTCAGCCTAGATTACATGGCATTTGGGCCCGTGATTGTTCACGGAAGCCCGCCTGTGGGTTGCATTAGCCTTTTAACTTTACAGCGAACCCAATGTCAGTAATGATCTCCTGGATTTTTTTTAAAAATGGTATTACCTTAATTTAAAAATATAATTTTTTTTATTCATTCGTGGGACATGGGCTAGGCCAGCATTTATTGCCCATCCCGAGTTGCTTTTGGAGGGCAGTTGTGAGTTAACCACGTTGCCATGTCTCTGGAGTCACGTGTAGGCCAGATCAGATAACGCCAGCAGAACTCCTTCCCTAAAGGACATTAGTGAACCAGATGGGGTTTTCTAACAATCAACAATGGTTTCATGGTCAGTAGATTTTTAATTCCAGATTTCTTTTATTGCCAAAGGTGGGATTCGAACCCAGAACATTAGCCAAGTTCCTGGATTAATTGTTTAGTATTAATACCACTAGGCCATTGCCTTTTCTTTTTTTGGAGAGGAGTGGGAAGAAAGAAGTGGTGTTATACAGAAATAATTGGCAAGAATTCTTCCTTCACCTCACACCAGGTTAATTAATGACTGCATTGTAATGGAAGAGCCAAAGTGATGAAAACCTAATCTAATGTCATGTTCAGTTTGAGGGTGAGAAACTTGGGTCTGAATCTGATGTCTTAAATTTAAATGCAGTCAAAAAGGTCTGAAGATAAGAGTTAGCTGAAATAGGCTGGAAGCTGGGTTAACAAACAGAGAGATAAATGTCTAATATTCATAATTCTGAACAAAGATATTCCATTGAGAATGACTCGAGGAAAGCCATTGTCCCAGCTGAGGCAGCTAGGTGGCACAGTGGTTAGTACTATTGCCTCACTGCCCTAGAAACCCAATTCCAATCCCTCCCTTGGGTCACTGTCTGTGTGGGGTTTGCACGTTCTCCCTGTGTCTGCGTGGGTTTCCTCCGGATGTTGGATCCTCCCACAGTCCATAGTGCAGGTTAGTTGATTGGCCATGCTAAATTGAGCACAGCATCAAGGTTTAGCAAGGTAAATATGTGAGGTAACGGGAATAGAGCCTGAGTGGGATTTTGGTCAGTGAAGTCTCAATAAAGAATCTGCACTGTGGAGATTCTGAGAAGGTTGAACTGCGGGCAAGGTGGTAAAATTCCGGCAAGTGGATTCATTGGCTGTCATCTTCCAAAATTCCCTAGGTTCTATAAAGGCCACAGCTGATTGGAAAACTGGCAAATGTAACAGCACTGTTCATGAAATGAGGGAGACAGAAAGCAAGGAACTGTATAGGTCATTTTAGATCTTGTATCTGTCATTGGGAAAATGTTGGAATTCATTATTCAGGAAGTAGTAGTAAAAAAATCAAACCATCAAACAGTCTTGACATGGTATTATAAAAGAGAAATTGTGTTTGATAAATTTATTATTATTCTTTGAGCAAGTGACTGGCAGAGTGGATAGAGGACAACCAGTAAATGTAGTGCATTTGGAGTTTCAAAAGACACCATATTACTGCACCAGATAAAAGTTCATGGTGTTGGGAGGGATTGTATCAGCATGGCTAGAGGATTGGCTAACTGACAGAAAACACGATAAATGAACCATTTTCACAACGGCGTAGTGGTAATATCACTGGACTAATAATCCAGAGACCTGTGTTAATGCTGTGACAACATGGGTTCAAATCTCCCCACGGCAGCTAATAGAATTTAAATTCAACTAATAGATAATTCTGGAAGTTAAAACTAGTCTCCCACTGGAATGCCCATCTAGGACATTAATGCACTTAAGGACAGTGATTTTCTTCCCTAATCTGGCCTGATAAGCATGTTGACTCTTAAGTGTCCCTCTGAAATGCTCTGGCAAGTCACTCAGTTCAAAGGCAATTGGGGATGAGTAATAAATGTTGGTGTTGCCAGCGATGCCCATATCCCATGAAAGAATTTAAAAAGCTGCAACTAATGGGATCAATGCTTGACCTCAACTATTTGTACTCTAAGTTAATGACTTGGGTGATGGCATATAATGCAGTCAAATTTTCCGATGACATAAAAGTTTCTGGGTGGCATGGTAGCACAGTAGCCTCACAGTAGCCCTGCTGCCTCATAGCACTAAGGACCCAGATTCGGTTCCTGACTTGGGTCATGTCAGTGTGAAGTTTGCAAGTTCTGCCTTTGTCTGCATGGGTTTCTTCCGGGTGCTCCCACGATCCAAAAATGTGCGGGTTAGATTGATTGGCCATGCTCAACTGCCCCTTAGCGTCAGGGGGATGAGCAGAGTAAATGCATGGGATTATGAGGTTAGAGCCTGGGTGGGATTGCTGTCAATACAGATTCGATGGGCCAAATGGCCTCTTTCTGCACTGTAGGGATTCTGTGAAGAGGGCAAGTCTTATTGCAATTGTCCAGGCAGTTGCTAAGACTATTTTGTACAGTACTCCTTATTAAAGGAGGGTCATGCTTACACTGGAGGCATTTCAGAGAAGAATCACTAGGTTTATTCCAGGGTTGAAGGGGATATTTGTTGCAGAAAGGTTGAACAAGTTGGGCCCGTGCGCATTGCAGTTTAGAAGAGTGATGAGTGATCTTATTGAAACGTACAAGATCCTGAAGAGGATTGACAGGATGGACGCTGAGATGATGTTTCCTCTCATGGGACACACGTCAAGTTAGGAGGCAGATTTTAAAAATAAAGGGTCTCCCATTTAAGAAGAGTATGAGGAGGGTTCTTTTGTCATAGAAGACTGTTAATCTTTGCAATTCTCTCCATCAGCAAACGGTGGTGGATGGGCCTGTGAATATGTGTATAGCTCAGGTAGATTTTTGATATAAGGGAGTCGAGAGTTATGGGGGAATGAGCAGGAGAATGGAGGTAAGATCACAATCTAATCAGCCATAATCTTACTGAACAACAGATTGGGTTTGAGGAGCCAAGTGACCACATCCCACTCCAATTTGTGTTCTTGCAACTTGACATTATTCCTAGTTCCCAAAGTCTCAATTTCTGAGGCTACAAGGTGCTCAGATCAAACAAAATGGATTTCCAGAAACAAGCCCGTGTTCATATATAACTTCGTTAGAAATTGGCATTCATCAGGAAAACTCAACCAGCTAACTTGTTGAATAGGACTTTTCTCTTCCCTGACAGGTTTGCTGCTGATTTATAATCTCATTTCTCTGCTAGTTACCATCCCATAAATAGAGTACCATGTCTGTTTCTGCAACTGGTTAACTTGACTTGGTCCTGCATTATTACTGTGTACAGGATCAGACCCACGTAGTTAAATGTTGTATCATGCACTCGTTACTGTGCCTGTAATAGAATCCTACTGTGCAGAAGAAGACTATTTGGCCCATCGGGTCTGCACTAACAACAATCCTATCCAGGTCCCATCCTCATAACCCCATGCATTTACCCTAACTAGTCCCTTTGACACTAAGGAGTAATTTAGCATGGCCTATCCCCTAACCTGCACATCTTTAGATTGTGGGAGGAAACTAGAGCACCAAGCCCACGCAGACACAGGGAGAATGTGCAAACTTCAAATAGACAGTGATCCGCACCAGGAATTGAACCTGGGTCCCTGGCGCTGTGAGGCAGCAGTGCTAACCACTGTGCCGCTCTGCAAGTTATATGCCGCAACTCAAGATTGAACCATCAAATCTTCAGTCTAACGTTCTCCCAACTGAGCTATTTTGGCTGATGTGGCCAATTCCTGCTAATAAAATGGGAATTATCTCAGTCATTATCCTAAAGAGGATGTTACTGCTTTCTGCTTAGCAAGTGTGATTGATTTGGTACTGCTTGCAACATATATTGTGGAGCAAGCACAGCTGTCTGGAAAAATTCAAGTGAGTCGAACTAAGAGCAGCATGGTTTAAAGTTTATTTATCAGTGTCACAAGTAGGCTCACATTAACACTGCAATGAAGTCACTATGAAAATCCCCTTGTCGCCATACTCTGCCGCCTGTTCAGGTAACGCTGAAGGAAAATTCCTCATGGTGACACAGTGGTTAGCGCTGCTACCGTACAGCATCGAAGAATTGGAGTTCGATTCCAGCCGTGGGTATCTGTGTGGAGTCTGCACGTTCTCCCTGTGTCTGCATGGGTTTCCTCTGGGTGCTCCCGGTTTCCTCCCACAGTCCAAAGAAGGGCAGGTTAAATGGATTGACCGTGTTAAATTACCTCTTAGTGTCCCAAAATTAGGGAACTAGTGGGGTAAATGTCTAGGGTTACGAGGATAGGGTGGGGAAACTTGGACAAGATGCACTGTTGGAGTGCTGGTACAGACCCAATGGGCTGAATGGCCTCCTTCTGCACTGTAGGAATTCTAAGAGTTTGGCCCTGTTGATTTGGCCCTGAATATTTGACGAGAGTATGAAATGCAAATTCCCAATTTGAATGTTACTTTTAAAATTTGCCCTAAATGATTAATTTCACTCCCCCCACACACACACTTTTTTGTTCTGTATTGAAGCTAGTTATAAGTGCCAGCCTATAATCCTTTCGTCCTTCAGCCTAGGAAATTGGGTTGGCAAGGTGCTACAAACTCAGTAATATCTTGCAGCAAGTTGGCAGGAAATGGAATTGTGGTGTTCAGAGTTGTTCTCTTTGCCTTTTGCATGGAGATGGTTTTGAGTAGATTAACAAGTTTATTTTCTAAGTTGCAGCGTAAACTGGATGCTGGTTTTTTTTCACCCAAAATGAAGTCTGGACTGTACGTCGAATGAGTTAAATTTTAGGAATGAAGGAAGGAGTTTAAGCTTAAGCGTTCATCGAAAAGAACATTTGAAGAATTTGAGAGTGTTTGAAAAATCTTGCCTAAAGGAAAGCCAGGTTAATGGAGCTAAATTTTTCTTTATCGGGGAAGAGGATTGAAAAAAGCATGATCCAGATGTAATCTGGTTATTCAACGGGCATCATGAGATCAAAATCATTCAGCATTAAGAGATTAGAGGAATTTGCTTCTTTAGCAGAGAAGTGGATACAGGCTCGATACATGAGCCGGAATTTTACTGGCACGCCTGCCCTGGAATCAGGCTGGGCGAGACTCTCAAAAGGGCATTCTCCATTGGCCTCGGGCGGGATCTTACGAGGTTCGGGCAAGTGTGCTGATAATAATAGGAGTAATAGGCCAGAACGTTGGGGGCTGTTCACACTGATGGGATTTTCCCATCCCGCCGCAGCGAACAGAGACTTGGCTGGATGCCAAATTGTCAGACTTTGCTGCAGCAGGTGTGTGATGTGAATGGATGGTAAGATCGCACCCAAAGAGTCATACGAAGATCCTTCAGCCCATCAGATCCCGCATCAACAATAGCTACCACTGAAGTCACACTAATCCCATTTTCCTGCACTTGTCCCATATCCTTGAATGTTTCCGTCCTCCAGCACCTACCCAGGCAGTGCATTCCAGATTCTCACCACACTGAATGGAAAAGAATTTTCTCAAATCCCCTCTGTATCTCCTGCCCTTTAATCTAAAACTATACCCCCTCGTGACTGATCCCTCAACCAAAGGGAGCTGCTGCTCCCTGTTTACCTATCTGTGCCCCTTATCACCTTATACTTCTCAATCATGTCCCTCCTCAGCTCGAAAGAAAACAGTCCTTGCCTCTCCTTATAGCTCAAATGTTTCATCCCAAGCAACATCCTGGTGAACCTCCTCTGTCCTCTCTCTAGTACATGTCTGCTCATGGATAGGTGGAATAAGTCCTCAGAGGTAGAAGTCCCTTCACCAAAATCCTTTATTTATAAGTCTGACAATAGCAATCAGAGTGCTTTCCATTAGCAGTCTACACTGAAAGTCCCACAAGAGCTGACACAGCTGGTGCAGTACAAAACAAAAGTTCGCTGACTGACCCATCAATTAGGTCCTTAATCAGGGAGTTCATATTCCAACCAGCCCACCTGATTTAAAGTCATTATAATAGGTTAAAGCCTACAGGAATATTAGTAGCATGGATAATTATTATGTACACTGGTTGTTCTACTATGAAACCATGGATTTTAATTTGATTTATTATTGTCACATGTATACAGTGAAAAGTATTGTTTCTTGCGCACTGTACAGACAAAGCATATCATTCACAGAGAAGGAAAGAAGACGGTGCAGAATGTAGTGTTACAAAGAACATAGAACATTACAGCACAGTACAGGCCCTTCAGCCCTCAATGTTCTGCCGACCTGTGAAACCAATCTAAAGCCCATCTAACCTACTCACTATTCCAATATCATCCATACGTTTATCCAATGATCATTTAAATACTTTTAATGTTGGCATGTCCATTACTGTTGCAGGGAGGGCATTCCACACCTTTACTACTCTCTGAGTAAAGAAGAGTAGGAAGAATAGTTGTGGTCATAGTTAGGGTATGGAGAAAGATCAACTTAACGCAAGGTAATTCCATTCAAAAGTCTGACAGGGAATGTCCAGGGTCCTAAGGATCGCCAAAACTGTAAGAAATTGAATTAAAGCCTTATTAGAAAGTTTAAAAGAGGGAAGCTTTAGAAACATAGAATGCAAGTGAAAGATAGAATTTGCTGGGCAAAGCTTGCAAGAAGTCGCCATGCTCCGGCGCCATCTTGAATACCATGAGCTGCTTTGGTTCCATTGGCATCAGTTGGCATAAGGTTGAATTTATCTTTGAAGTCCATTTGTGTGTCAGGGTGATGCTTTGGGGATTTTTCATCTTGGCAGGTTTGCTATGTGGTTTGTGGCTTGCTGAAAGCAGATGCAAACTGAGGGGAAAGCAGATTAGGAGAAGACCAGACAGTCTGCTCCGACTCTTTCCCACGGTTGCAGTGTAACTTCTGGGGGATTTTCACTGCAGTGATAACGTAAGTCTACTTGTGACTAATAAATAAACTTTATTTTAACTTCTGCATGCCTTTCTGTCCTCCTATCCTGCTCCCCCTACTCTCCAAGCACGTTCCCCTGGGAGAGGTGGAAAATCCATAGACTATCTTGGGAAGGAAGAGTCTGGGAAATTCATTCCCCTTTCCTGATGATTGTCAAATAATTTAATAGAATCAGAGTCCTACAGTGCAGGAGGAGGCTATTTGGCTCATTGTGCTTGCACCAACAACAATCCCATTCAGGGCCCTATCCCCATAACCCCACATACATAGAACATAGAACATTACAGCGCAGAACAGGCCCTTCGGCCTTCGATGTTGCGCCGACCAATTAGGAAAAAGCAATGACCCTCTCACCTAAACCATTCCCTTTTCGTCCATAAACTTATCTACTAACCTCTTAAACGCCACCAAACTTGGCGCATCTACAACTGCAGCAGGCAGGGCATTCCATACCCTTACCACCCTCTGGGTAAAGAACCTACCTCTGACATCTGTCCTATAACCACCACCCCTTAATTTAAAGCTATGTCCCCTCGTGCTAGCTTTCTCCATCCTAGGAAAAAGGCTATCACTGTCCACCCTATCTAAACCTCTAATCATCTTATATGTTTCAATAAGGTCTCCTCTTAGCCGCCTTCTTTCTAACGAAAACAACCTCAAATCCCTCAGCCTCTCTTCATAAGACCTGCCTTCCATACCAGGCAACATCCTGGTAAACCTCCTCTGTACCCTCTCCAATGCCTCCACATCTTTCTTATAATGTGGGGACCAGAACTGCACACAATACTCCAAGTGCGGCCGCACTAGAGTTTTGTACAGTTGCAACATGACGTTGCGGCTCCGAAATTCAATCCCCCTACCAATAAAAGCTAAGACTCCATATGCCTTCTTAACAACCTTATCGACTTGATTGCCAGCTTTCAGGGATCTATTAACATATACACCAAGATCCCTCTGTTCATCAACGCTATTGAGAGTCCTACCATTAGCCCTATACTCTACACATTTGTTATTCCTGCCAATACCTGGCCTGTTAATCCCCCTGACACAAAGGGTCAATTTAGCATAGCCAATCAACCTAACCTCCACATCTTTGGATGGAAACCGGAGCAGACATGGGGAGAACGTGCAAACTCCACACAGACAGTGGCCCAAGCCAGAATTTGAACCCTGATCCCCGGCGCCATGAGGCAGCAGTGTTAACACTATGCCACTCTTGCTGTCCAGTTTCTTTGAGTTTTTCCTTTACCCTGTGTAGTAGCTAGCCCCTTTAAGGAGCATGCATTGGAAGGGTCATGTGACTCCCGATCACCCAATGGGAGAAGGAGTGTGGTGATCTGGGGGTAGAGCGTGGGCTTTTGCAGCCAGATTGACCCTGGAACTGTGAGTGATCACATTGATGATAACACTCTGTATAGAGTGAGAAACAGCTCACTGGTGTTCACCAATTATTGCATTTATTGCACCTTAAGAACACTGTAAGCTGTTATTGGTAAAAGCCATTCCTGTTTATTTACAGATACACCTGTACATCCTAGTGTCTTACACGAGGTTTGACCTCATGCTTCCCCTGAGATCTCAGTTGCTTAATCATGTGTGGCTGTAACACAGGGACTTCAGTTACATCAATATCAGGGACCCCTGATAACCCTTCACACTACGATACCCGCTTCTGAACTTGTGCGCAAGGATCACAGCTCTGCAGTTCTGCGATGAGGATAAGATTGAGTTGCTTAATGTTATGTTTATTGGGACACCTAATTGCTATATTGCTACGAGGGGATGTGCCCATCTGCTTCAGTAATGTCCTTTAGGGAAGGGCAGGGTGGACAGTCAGGGGCCTTTCCCCAGTGTGGAAGTGTTAATTACAAGGGGACACAGGTTCAAGATGAGAGGGGGAAAGTTAAAGGGAGATGTGCAGGGGAAAGTTTTTCACACAGAGTGATGAGTGCCTGAAATGTGTGCCAGAGGAGGATGTGGTGGAAGCAGGCACGTTAACAATATTTAAGAGGCATCTGGATGGGTACATGATTAGGGAGGGAATAGAGGGATATGGACTGAGTAAGGGCAGAAGGATTTTTTTTAGTTAGGTCATCATGAACAGCACAGGCTTGGAGGGCCGAAGGGCCTGTTCCTTTGCTGTACTTTCCTTTGTTCTTTGCTGTAGCCCTGGGGACACATACAATGTGGTTGACTTTTAAATGCTCTCTGGCCTTATTAAGGTCTTTTAGTTACATTTCCTCTGGTAATTGGCATGGGCTGGTGGTGGGCAGAAGGAAAGATGTGCAGCAAAGGGGTCAGACCAAGGAGATTCCCAAGCAGTCGGCAGGTCAGAGAGGCCTCTCAGTGGGCATTGGGAAATAGATCGGAGTAGGGGGGCAATGAATGCTGGTAATGAAGCTGCAGGGTGGAGGCAAGAGAGATCTCTAATGGCGTCTGGGAGGAGGGAAGAGGTTGCAAGGCCTGTATCACCTGATCTGCCAGGTGTTTGCACATGTATTCCTCCAACAAGATCATAAGGCATAGGAAGCAGAATGAGGCTGTTCGGCCCATCAATCTGTTCTGCCATTCAGTCACGGCTGATATGTTTCTCAACCCCATTTTTTTTAAAAGTAAAGTTTATTTACTAGTCACAAGTAAGGCTTACATTAACACTGCAATGAAGTTACTGTGAAAATCCCCTAGTCTTCACACATCGGTGCCTGTTCGGGTCAATGCACCTAACCAGCAGATCTTCTGGACTGTGGGGGGGCACCAGAGCATCCGGATGAAACCCACATAGACACGGGGAGAATGTGCAAACTCCAGGCAGACAGCGACCCAAACCAGGAATCGAACCCTGGCGCTGAGAAGCAGCAGTGCTAACCACTGTTCCACCCCAGGGAATGGCCTTTTCCCCATAACCTTAGATCCCCTTTATTAATCAATACCTAATCTATCTCTGTTTAAAGACACTCAATTACCTGACTTCCTCTGTGCCAATGAATTGCACACATTCACCATGTGTTGAAGAAATCCCTCCTCGATTCTAAAGAGTCATCCTTTTATTCTGAGGTTTTGCCCTCGGATGCTAATCTGTCTGACTAACGGAAACATCTTCCCCACATCACTCTATCCGAGCCTTTCAGTTTTCTCTAAGTTTCAATTATACCCCCCCCACCCTTATCCTTCCAGACTCCATCGAGTACTGACCTAGATTCCTCAAACACTCCTCAGGCATCACATTTAACCCTTTCACTTCCTCGCTCACTCCCCAGCCTGATTGGTCCTCTCCTGGCTGATATCAGTTTCTGTCTCCTCATTGGCCTCCTGAACTGCTAAACGTTTTCTGAAGTTTTCATTTTAAATTTGTGGTTTTCATGCGTTGCTTATGTCAATAGTTCACTTGGCTCCCAAGCATTATTATAAAATGGCTGTTATGGTAGCACAATGGATAGCACTGCTGTCTCACAAGGTCCCAGGTTCGACTCCTGACTTGGGTCAACATCTCTGCTGCATCTGGGCATTCCCCCCATGTCTGAGTGGGGTTTCCTCCCATGATCGAAAGACTTGCTGGCTAGGTGCATTTGCTAAATTCTCCCTCAGTGCACCAAAGTAGGTGCTGGAGTGTGGCGACTAGGGGATGTTCACAGTAACTTCATTGCAGTGTTAATGTATGCCTACTTGTGACACTAATAAATGAGCCCAAACCCACACCAGCATTGACTCATGTCAGCTACGACTCTCTCCAAGTTTTACAGATGCACCATAGAAAGCATTCTTTCTAGTTGTATCACAGTTTGGAATGGCTCCTGCTCTGTTCAAGACCACAAAGAACTACAAAAGGATGTGAATGTGGTCCAGTCCATCACACAAACCAGCCTCCCACCCGTTGACTCTGCCTACACTTCCCATTACCTCAGCAAAGCAGCCAGTATAATTAAGGATCCCTCGGACATTCTCTCTCCCACTTCCTTCCATCGGGAGAAAGATACAAGAGCCTGAGGTCATGTACCAACCGACTCAAGAACAGCTTCTTCCCTGCTACTGTCAGACTTTTGAATGGACCTATCTCACATGAAGTTGATCTTTCTCTCTACCCTAGCTATGACTGTAACACTTACATTCTGCACTGTCTCCTTTCTTTCTCTATGAATGGTTTGTCTGAATAATGTACAAGAAACAATACTTTTCACTGTATATTAATACGTGACCATAATATATCGAATCAACGAGAGGAAACTTCCGAAACTCCATTACATACAGAGGAAATCTTCTGCTGGTGTGACTAATGTTGGGCTAAAGCATGCTTCAGTGTAGGAGTTGACACTTTTGGCCAAGGGCTGTCAAGTGATCTGATGCGTGGAGCCACGAATAGCAAAGATGTCATCTTGCCCACTCTGTATGAGGTGGGATCGAACTGAGAGACTGTTGGAAGCATCCTTACGTCTGACCAAATTACACACAAACCACCGAGACTGGAACTAACCCAAGGGAATTGTATGACATCAGCGGAGGGGAAAGCACATGCAGCAGCCTGGTGTAGATGTTTGATCTGAATTGTCATCTTGTTGGAATTGAGAGCTACCCTAGTTTTATATAACATCACATATTATCAACACTACAGCCCTGAAGGAAAGGAAATCGCTGGAAGCTGCAGTCCCATCCACTTCTGTTGCTAGACTCAAAAACATTCGATCAACGTTTGTGAACTTTTAAATGTGATTTGAGATGTTAACCGTTCTGGGTGGCTCCAGTCTAATTTTCTTTTATTAATCCAATGTCCATGTTGAAAAATCCCGAGGTTGGGGCATTCCCAACTTTTCATGGTTAAAAGTAAGAATGAATTTCCCTCCGTAATAATGATCTTTCTACATTGGCTGGTGCGGAGCTGGGTGGGTGGGTGGGAGATGGGAGTAGGGTGGGGCACTGCTGGTACTGTCTTGTGGCATTGTTGGCTTGTGGGCACCCTGCAGTGGTCACTGTTTAGGTGCGATGTGTGGCGATGCTGGCATCGGACTGGGATAGGCACAAGAAGTCTCACAATAGTGGGTTAATTATTTGGTAGCACGAGCTTTTGGTGCACTGCCCTTTCATCAGATCTTAGCCTAAGTGTTAGCCTAGCCACCGGGGGGTCAGCACCGTGACCACGAGGGGATAGAACGTCTCGACAGCCAGACCGACTGAGGTTATCCAGCAGTGGGGATTGATTCTGGTTAATTTGGATGAATTAGCCTCACAGCAACATGTGACATGGTCAGCGCAGTTGGCAAAGTCGGGTTTGATTTCTAAATCCATGCAAGTGATTCTTTTTTTCAAAAAAAAAGCAAGACCCTTTCATGGATTTTATCTTTAGTTGCCTTTCAGTGAAGAGAACGGCTTTCAATCTCATTTTTAAAAATACCACAGCTGCCCTGTTATTTTTGTTTGCAGCTAGTTTCAGTGGTGAGAAGGGGTGGGGGAAGGGGTCGGTGGGCAGGATATTGAGAGCATGTTCTGAAATGCCAACGATTAAACGCATTGGGTGATCTGTTAGTTTGATTTAATCCTCCCACTTTTTATGAGTTCTTATAAAAATGTTTATGGATTTTATACAGGCAAATCTAAACCAGCTGTCTCCACATACTGGCTACAGGACTAGTGTGCACTGCAATTGTAAAGCGTGTTTCCGTGTCTGTGTTGGTGCCAGTGCAAATTCCCCAAACCATTGATACATCAGGGAGATTTTGCTTTCTTCTGAAATGGCTCAAAATTGCCAATTGTGATGGGTCATACACCATGTGAGCCATTGGCTCTGACTGCGCTCTCTCTCATCCTTTTTCTCTCTTTCTTTTTCTCTTCCATTCCTTTCTCTCTCTCTTACTTTCGCGCCCTTTCTTTTTCTATCTTTTGCCGCAATCTCTCTCTCTCTCTCATTCTCTCTTTCTTTCTCTCTCTCCTGCCATTGGCCAGTGCATCTTCTGGGATGCCTCTGGGATACAACCTGCCCCGGAGTTTGGAGATTCTGGACCAGGATTAAAGTTCCAGGTTGTTAACTGAAATCCGATATGCTCTGAAACATCAACTTTATTTCTATCTCTCCAGACCTGCTGAGTGTTTCCAGTATTTTCTCTTTTTATTTCAGACTTCCAGTACCTGCAATATTTTGTCTTTCTGCCAGTTATATTATACTATCTTTCGGTATTAATCCACTCCAAGTGAAGCATTTTCAACAATTCTGCAGCAGGAATGGAGCTACATTTCTGCCCATTTCACCATCTAACACTAAGACCCATAACTCTTTGCATCACAATCTACTAGAGCGGCCCCAGTAACGATCAACATTCTCAAGAAACCTCTTCTGCTTGTTCTCTTGCCATTGCTCAATGTTAACATCAAGTATGGCCCTTATTAATTAAACTGATGATCTCTATGCCACATTTACTGCTGATTTAGAATCCCTGTAATGCAGAAATAGGCCATTTGGCCCATCAAGTCTGACTATCTGGCAGAGGAACCTACCTAGGCCCTTCCTTGTAACCCCATGTATTTACCCTAACCTACATTTCCTGGGACACTAAGGTGATGGCTTAGTAGTATTATCGCTAGACTATTAATCCAAAAATTCAGCTAATATTCTGGAGACCTGGGTTTGAATCTCAGACGATGAGATTTGAATTCAGTCTGCTGATGACCATGAAACCATTGTTGATTGCTGAAAAACCGCATCTGGTTCACTAATGTCCTTTAGGGAAAGAAATCTGCCATCCTTACCTTGTCTGGCCTACACGTGACTCCAGAATCACAACAATGTGGTTGACTCTCTACTGCCCTCTGAATGACTGCAACTAGGGATGGGTAATAAATACTGGCCAGCGAGCAACACCCATGTCCCACGAATGAATTAAAAAAAAGGGGTAGTTTAGCATGGCCAATCCCTTTAACATGCACATCTTTGGAGAGTGGGAGGAAATCGGAGCATCTGAAGGAAACCCACACAGAATTGGGAGAATGTGCAAACTCCACACAGACAGTGACTGGAATTGAATCTGGATCCCTGGCACTGAGCGGTAGTAATGCTGACCATAAGGTATAGATTCTCAATAGTTCGATTCAGAGACGCTTTAAATTGAAATTCAGATCCCAAAAGCAGATGAATTGCACAAAGAGCATTTTACAGCTCAGCGATCCCTCCAGCACATTCTTAATTGTTTACACTGACCTCCTTTCCGAGCTTTGTCTGTCGCTGACGGTATAAGTTTCCTTGTGGGTTTGCTCACTGATCCCAATTCCCCTTCAGGGAGTGAGGGCTGGACTGATGAAAATAAAATCAGCTTAAGGTCTACAACTGACTGGAATCAGAATAAATTCTTGTCTTTTTTTATTCCAATAATGCACTGGCATTTCTCTTCCAAGGCATCACATGCCAGGAGAATGTCAGTGCAGCCACAGATGGACTTGTTGTTATTGTTGTCAAGCCTGGCTGCGGTTCTTCATTCTGAGTTTTCGCATGCTGTTGACTAGAAGGAATTTTGGCTTTTCTTCATTCTCTCTACTCTCTGTAATTGGGTCATTCTTCCTATTTCTGTATCTAATCTGAAAGTCAGAAAGATCTTGGTTATCTTACTCTTACTTATAACCTGCCTTCACTTTGCCAGTGATGTTCTTGTCAAAAAAGGGCACGTGTTTTTTGAGCTCTTGGGGATAGGATGGCATGTTAATTGCTGAATGTTGAGGTAGTTAAGTTGTGCATCATCTCTTAGTTCAGAAATAAACAGAAACATGAAGTTTTCTGGAACTTGTGAAGTGTTCTTGGGAGAACTTTCTTTTTGCCGAGTGTGATTGTGTGTACGAAAGTGAATGTGCAAGATCGTGTGTGGAAGTTAATGTGTCCAATAGCCCCACAATGCGCACACTCCTCCTCCTCTTTTCCTCCAGTAGGATTTCAAAGCAGTTATGTTGAAGAAATTTGTAATAATGAACTGGGATCTTTTTGCAGCACAGTATTTTATCCCATCAGTATTGAATTTTTAAAATATCTCACAAAGTAATTTTAAAATGTTTGATTGGAGGCCTTCTCTGATTAAAGTGTTAGATAGCAATGCTAATATCAAGATACTGAAGTGAATATTCTAGTTTTCTACTCCTTTGTTAATGAGATTCTGCTAGTAATTTTGGGCAAAAATGAGCAATTCTATATCCGATCAGCCACGTGTTGGACATTCCTATGTTGATGTCAGTGGATCCCAGTTGATCTCGGGACTGAGTACTCCTCAGTTAATAGGTGTAAAATTGCCATTGTTTGCTTGGGAGAACCATCTCAGTGCATTTCAGAAACCTGGTTGACCAAAGAAAGAATTAATAAGTTGGTGATACGGGATGGATGCCCTGTTCCACTGAGGTACTCTGCAAGGACATGAATTTCACTAAATGCACTAATTTATTCTTGTAATAACCAACTTACCAGATCACGAATGTATCAGGATGCTATCAGTGATCCAAAAAGTGAAATTACAGGCTATACTGATAAATTGGGTGTCTTGCAGGGCGATAGATTTACTGGCCTGATTAATCGAGAAACATAGAAAATAGAAGCAGCAATAGGCCATTTGACCCGTCGAGTCTGCTGTGCCATCCATTTTGATGATCAAATTCAATATCCTGATCCTACCTTCTCCTCATATCCCTTGGTTCTTTTAGCCCCTAGAACTATATCTTCTTGAAATGACACAACATTTTGGCCTTAACTACTTTCTGTGGCAGTGAATTCCATACATTCACTATTCTAAAGCTCCAGGACAGTCAGAAAAACCAGATTGCATAGGTCTGCGGTATGGAGCTCATATGGGCTGTGAATTCATATCATTTTATCCATCTTAATTGTCCCCAGGCTCTCAAAATCATTACCTTGTTTCCTTTCTTTAATTCAGTTTCAAAATCCTTAATCCAGTTGCTGATTGTGTGTTCAGCAATTGGGATGTGAGCTCAGAAGCAGATCCATAAGTTAATGGGCAGTGAGCAGAGGAGACTGGCCTCCAAATGCCTGGTGTCACACAATCTGGTCCAAGAATTAGATACAACCTCTTTCAAAGGCCATCTCCTTAGCAGGACATTTCATTGTTAATGTTGGCTATAAAGGACATTTGCGATGCATTGTATGGTAAAGCAAAACTCTGATTTCTGCCTTGTCTATCCTGACTCGCTGGGGCAAATTTTCCCCATCCCGCCCACCATGGGAATCGCAGCAGACGAGGGGTGGATCATGACCCCAGGCAGGGGTTTCTGGTTTCAGGCAAACGCTGCTGGAAAATCCCGCCTATTGTGACGGAGCAGCAAGACGTGGGATTCACTTTAAGTCAGTTCACCTTTTAATTATGGTGCTGGTGACAGGTTCTGGACAAGCGCAAGTGTTCTAGAATCCCTAGAGTGCAGAACGAGGCCATTCGGCCCATTGAGTCTGCACTGACTACAATTCCATCTAGGTCCTATTCTTGTAATTCCATGTAATCTCCCTAACACTAAGGTGCAATCCCACCCAGGTCTGTTCCCCATTATCTCAAGTATTTACCCCACTAATCCCCCTAACCAGTACATGTAAGGGCAATTTAGCATGGCCAATCCAGCTAACCTGCACACTTTTGAACTTGGGAGAAAACTGGAGCACTCGGAGGAAACCGACACAGACTTGGGGAGAACGTGCAGACTCCACACACAGTCACCTGAAGCTGGAATTGATCCGGGTCCCTAGCGCTGTGAGGCAGCAGTGCTAATCGTTGTACCACTGTGCTGTCTTGAAGATAGGTAGAGAGTCCATATTGAGTACTTAGTGCTTATTATTGTGAAGAACGAACTCGAGTTGTCAATATGTTTGGAAATGGGGAGAGAGGACACGCTTGAAGAGAGCTCCGTATTCCACACTCACCAGCCAGACGTTGACCAAGATTTAGTTTTCGATTGACATCTTACCTTGCATTATTTCTGTTATATCCAGAAAGGCTTCTATTAGCTGAATGTAGTTCATTTTGAATTTTGAGATATGTGAGTGGTTTGAGCAGGCTGACTACTGAATCTAGTCTGAGTGCTTTGCCAGTGTTTAATTTGCTTTATTGTTTTCTTATATTGATTTTATGGGATGTTTATTGGGCTTAGCCAACATTTATTGCCTATTGTCCTTGAGGAGGAGCCACCATGAACTATTGCGGTCCGTGTGGTGTACCTCCTTGCTGGCCGTGTACCACCCTGGATCAGCAGTAGCACGTATTCCAATAATCATCATAGTCCCAGATGATTGTAGGCTGCTCTCCGCTTTGAGGGGGTAAGCTGAATGGTGGTGATTTAACCTCTGGATCACCACACCTCAGGTGAGGGACAAAGTTGAATAACCACAGCCAGTATGGGAATTGAACCCGCGCTGTTGGCATCGCTCTGCATCACAACCAGCCATCCAACCAGCTGAGCTAAACCAACCCACGTGTAGGGGGCAGTCATAAGTAAGCCAGACCTGATAAGTATGGCAGATTTTCTATCCTAAAGGGCTTTAGGTTGTACGACGATGGTTTCATGGTCATTATTAGAATTTTCATTGAATTTGTATCCCACCATCTGTTATCCTGGGTCTTTAGATCATTCATCCAGTCACAATACCACTGCATCACCGCCTCTATACGCAACCAGTAGCTCATGTATCAATTGATTCAAGAACAGCTTCTTCCTTGCTGCCATCATACTTTTGAATGGACTCACCTTGCATTAAGTTGATTCTTCTTTGCACCCTAGCTATGACTGTAACTCTACATTCTGCACCCTCTCCTTTCCTGCTCCTCTATGAACAGTATGCTTTGCCTGTATAGCACACAGGAAACAATATTTGTCATATGTATTTGTGTACAATGAAAATAATAAATCTAATCAAACTAGCAACATGTAAGTGTGAGAGTGCCCAAAGGCCTTTTGTATTCTCACTTTCACTCCCCGACTGTCTGTGAAGGTATATAATCTTTGATTCATTGCAGCCATGACAAGGAACCCCTTATTCAGGGGAATGATCAAAGAAGAACAAACAACCTATCACTTCACTGCGGTGCTCTGAGCCTTTGCACCTGCAACATTTGATATTTTCTGATTTGCATCTTGATTCTGCAGTTGTTTTTCTCCTTTGTGATGCTGCTGGAAGCTATCTGATCCTTCATGCTCTCTCAGCAACCATAGACTTGCAACGAGACTGATTCTTACCCTCCTATGTAGGCGGGTTGTCTTGGGGTCTTCCATTGCTTAATGACAAGATAACAATGTGCCAATGGGTTATTGCAAGATGCTGAAATGACCTAGATATTTTGCTCTTGCAAACCTTTTGTTTTATTTGTAGGTCAACAGGAAAGAGATGGTTGCCCCTTCACCGAATATCTAAAATCGTAGAATTGTACAATCCCTGCAGTGCAGAAGGAGGTCATTCAGTCTGCATCAACTCTGAAAGAGAATCTTATCCAGGTCCATCCCCATAACCCCACGCATTTATCATGACTAATCCATCTAACTTACATATTTGTGGCCACCTAAGGGGCAATTTACTGATTTACTTAATTTGATTTATTATTGTCACCTTTATTAGTATGCAGTGAAAAATATTGTTTCTTGTGCGCAAGATGGACAAAACGCACTGTAAAGAAGGAAAGGAGAGAGTTCAGAATGTAGTGTTATAGTCATAGCTAGGATGTAGAGAAAGGTCAACTTAATACAAGATAGGTACATTCAAAAGTCTAATGGCAGCAGGGAAAAAGAAGTGTCTTGATGGGGATAAAAGAATTGCTGAACAGAAAGTCCATTTAATTTACTTTCCTCTGTCTTGGTAATGGCATCATACAATGATAATGGAGTTGGCTAATTATGGCCATCGATTTTTTTTCTTAACTGAAACACAATAGGCACAGACACCTTCCAAAGTTTTGTTCTGAGTCTTGTTGTGAATGTTGATTCTTTATGATTTTGATTTGGTTTAATACTGTCACATGTATTGGTATACAGTGAGGAGTATTGTTTTCTTGTGCGTTATACAGACAAAGCATAGTGTTCATAGCGAAGGAAAGGAGAGTGTGCAGAATGTAATGTTACATTCATAGCTGGGGTATAACAAAAGATCAACTTCAGATGGCCAGTCCATCTACTCTGCGCATCTTTGGAGCGTGGGAGGAAATTGGACAAAAACCACACAGAATGTGCAAAATCCAAACATGCAGTGACCTGAGGCTGGAACTGAATTCAGATCCCTGGTGCTGTGAGGCCAGTGCTTCCAATAATTTCCATATTTAATTGCTGTGAATATAATTTTTAATCCTGAAGACTTCAAAGAACATGATTTGATTGAAGTTAATCAGAAGTGTGGAAGGTTAGAAGTGTGCACCATCTTTAAGATGCACTGCAACAACTCATGAAGGTTCCTTCAGCAGCACCTTCCAAACCTGTGACTTCTACCATCCAGAAGGACAAGTGCAGCAAGTACATAGGAACACCATCACCTGGAAATCCTCCTCCAAGTCACTCACCATTCTGACTTGGAAATATATCTCTGTTCCTTCACTATTGCTAGGTCAAAATCCTGGGACTCCCCTCACTAACAATATTGTGATTATATCTATGCCACAGAGACTGCAGCGCTTCAAGAAGGAAGTTCACCACCATATTCTCGAGGGCAATTAGAGATTGAAAGTAAATGCTGGCCTAGCCAGCGACACCCACATCCTGTGAACCTATACAACAATATGTGAGGTTTTTTTTATATATGCCTCCAAGTTGTAGACTTAGAGTTTGCAAATCAATATGCAGTGCTACTAATATGTGCACCATTTGACATTAATTTGTTAGGATGTAAAAGACCCAAAATCAATTGGAAATGCACAGGAAAAGTCAAAGTGTATCATTGTGAGATGAAGCAAAGCTTTCTCATTAATCACAAAATGAAAAATATTGCCAGTGCTAGATATCTGAAAACAATAAGTTATCACTTGACATTTTTCTCTTGACACCTGAAGAATGATTGAGTGTGGCAAGTAGCCGACTAGCTATTTTTCCAAAGATGCTGCCTGACCTGCTGAATACTTCCAGCTTGTTCAACTTTTTGATGTAACCATGGTAGCACGATGGCACGGTGGTTAGCACTGCTGCCTTACAACGCCAGGAAACCAGGTTCAATTCCAGCCTTGGGTCACTGTCTACGCAGTGTCTGCATGTTCTCCCTGTGTCTGCAGGTGCTCCAGTTTCCTCCCACAGTTCTAAGATGTGCAGGTTATGTGAATTGGCTGTGCTAAATTGCTCCTTAGTGTCAGGGGATTAGCAGGGTAAGTACGTGGGGTTACAGGGATGGGGCCTGTGTGGGATTGTGATCGGTGCAGACTCGATGGGTCGAATGGCTGCCTCCTGCCTTGTAGGGATTCTATGACTGTTATCCTAAAACTCCTCTTCCCAAGATTCAGAAGCCAAGAAATGGAAATTCAGGAATATGCATCTATTTCCTTTACTGAAATAATCGCACTTTGGTAATACTTAAGTGCCAGTCAGCCAGTAGCAATACTGGTTCTTACTGCCTGAAACACAATGGTCCTGACACCGTACAGGAACTTGATACCCACTCTGTCAGCTGGCATTTGTGCACAATAATGATGGTATCACTGCTGCTATCATTATTGTACACCCACTGTCTATGTCCTCACCACAGGCAATGGCAGAGCTGGCAGCAGCGAGTAGGAAGGATCAAGAACAGTGTTGTGTTCTTTTCCGTCTTCGGTCAGTTAGCATTGATGAAGACAGCTTCCTGTGATGCCATGGGCACCGCATATGCGTGAAGTGTGCCCTCTGCAGTCTTTCTTCACATACTTGGCAAAATGTTTAGCCAGGATTCCCAAATATTACCCATGTACAATTTGGTGTTTATCTGGAGTCGGGGGAAATATGAAATCATCAGGCAGAAAATTGAACAAGTAAACTGGAAGGAGGTGTTCTTGGGGAAAAGTACTGAAGGAAGGTGGCGGATTTTCAAGGAATGTTTGTCTGGCGCTCTGCACGACAACGTTCCAGTGAAACAAGGAAACTTTGGTAAGTCACAGAGAACCGTGGTGCACAAAGGTTGTGGCGAACCTAGTTAGGAAGAAAAGAAAGGTGTACAAAAGGTTCAGAGAACTGGGAGATGTTAAGGATCTGGAGGAGTATAAGGCTTATAGAAAGGAGCTTAAAAAGCAAATTAGGTGAGCCAGAAGAAGTCAGGAGAAGGCCTTGGCGTGTAAGATTAAGGAGAATCCCAAGGCGTTCTACAAATATGTGAAGGATAAAAGGATGAGAAGTGAAGGGATTGAACCTTTAAAAGGTGAAGGGGAAAAAGTTTGTGTGGAACCAGAAGAAATGGCAGAGGTGCTTAATGAGTACTTTGCCTCAGTATTCACAGTAGAAAGTGATCCGGAAGGTTGAACAGCAGGTTTGCAGCAGACTGAAAAGATTGAATATGTGGACATTAAGAAAGAGGATGTGTTGGAACTTTTAAATTCTATCAAGATAGATAAGTCGCCGGGACCAAATGGGATGTATCCCAGGTTACTGTGGGAGATGAGGGAAATGATTGCAGAGCCCCTGGCAATGATCTTTGCATCATCAATGAAGACGGGAGAGGTTCCAGAGGACTGGAGGATTGTGGGTGTGGTTCCTATTTTCAAGAAAGGAAATAAGGATAGCCTGGGAAATTACCAACCAGTGAGTCTGACCTCAGTGGTTGGTAAGTTGATGGAGAGGATTCTGAGAGACAGGGTTTATGAGCATTTAGAGAAGTTTAGCTTGATCAGAAATAGTCAACACGGCTTTGTCAAGGGCAGGTCGTGCCTTATGAGCCTAGTGGAGTTCTTTGAAAATGTGACTGAACACATTGACGAAGGAAGAGCGGTGGATGTGGTTTACGATTTCAGCAAGGCATTTGATAAGGTCCCCTATGCAATACTTCTTGAGAAGGTGAGAGGGCATAGGATCCAAGGGGCTTTGGCCTTGTGGATCCAGAACTGGCTTGCCTGCAGAGGGCAGAGAGTGGTTGTGGATGGGTCTTTTTCTGCATGGAGGTCAGTCACCAGTGGAGTGCCCCAGGGATCTGTTCTGGGACTCTTGCTGTTTGTTATTTTCATAAATGACCTGGATGAGGAAGTGGAGGGATGGATTAGTAAGTTCGCCGACGATATGAAGGTTGGTGGTGTTGTGGATAGTCTGGAGGGATGTCAGGAGTTGCAGCAAGACATTAGATAGGATGCGAGACTGGGCGGAGAAGTGGCAGATAGACTTCAACGCGGATAAATGCGTGGTGGTCCATTTTGGCAGGACCAATGGGATGAAGCAGTATAATATCAAGGATAGGAGTCTTGGCAGTGTTGAAGAGCAGGAGGATCTTGGGGTCTGGGTCCATAGGACTCTTAAATTGGCCTCACAAGTGGAGGAAGTGGTCAAGAAGGCATATGGTGTACTGGCCTTCATTAATAAAAGGATTAAGTTTGGGAGTCAGGAGGTAGTGCTGCAACTTTATAAGACCCTTGTCAGACCCCACTTGGAGTACTATGTGCAGTTCTGGTCGCCTCAGTATAGGAAGGATGCGGAAACTATTGAGAGAGTGCAGAGAAGATTTGCAAGGATGTTGCCTGGATTGGGAGATTATACCTTATGAAGATAGGTTGAGGAAGCTAGGTCTCTTCTCCCTGGAGAGATGAAGGTTGAGAGGCGACCTGATAGAGGTTTATAAAATATTGAGAGGAATAGAGAGGGTGGATTCTCGGAGGCTATTTCCTAGGGCTGAAATGGTCACTACGAGAGGACACAGGTTTAAGGTGCTGGGCAGCAAGTACAGAGGAGATATTAGAGTTAAGTTTTTCACTCGGAGGGTGGTGAGTGAGTGGAATCGGCTGCTGTCGGTAGTGGTGGAGGCGAACTCGCTGGGGTCTTTTAAAAGACTTCTGGATGAGTACATGGGATTTAATGGGATTGGGAGTTACAGATTGTTCTATGGCCGGTAGGTATAGATATGATCGGCACAACTTGTGGGCCGAAGGGCCTGTTTGTTGTGTACTGTTCACGGTCATCAGTAGATTCTTAATTTCCAGATATCTTGTACTGAATTCAAATTCCACCATCTGCCGTGGTCGCAGAACATTAGCTGAGTTTTTGGATTAATAGCCTAGTGATAATGTCACTGGGCCGTTGCCTCGCCCCAGATAGGAAATGACTGTTGACTGGCAAACAGAGAAGGTCCCGAGTTATTCACATGCTCTCACGTGTCTGCCTCTCCCCTCCTCAGCAATGTATAGAAGTGCAGCACAAATAAAGACATTAATCTTTGACAGTGCTAGTAATCTCCCCATGAGAATGATTGATTAGATTACTGGTGCTTTGATGAGCTTTTTTAAATTTCATTTTCCGGCAAATGATGATTGTTGATACCAAACCAACATGCGTGCTTTAATATAATTATTGATGGAAATTTTGTACGGTTCTAGATGAAAAAAACCTCTTTACTGGTGTTGCGTCATTTTTATTTTTATACCAGGCAGAGAGAAATGAGCTTTCAATGTTGTTGATGGAAAATAAATATCTCCTTGGACAGAGTTTAAAAAGTGAAATAAAATATTTATAACTGTACCAAAATATCTTCTGAGTTATTGGACTTAGTAATGTAGTAAATTTATCTCAATTTTCTGCAGGCCTTTGATAAGATGGCCCACAATAGAGTAATGAATGTCAAAGAATGTGGAGGCACTGGACAAGTGGCAGAATGGATTGCTTTTGGCTTTACGACAGAAAATAGAAAGTGGGAGGAAAGGGTAGTTAATTGGAGTGGCACAAAGTGGGAATGCCGTTACGTAGAAACATAGAAGACAGGAGCAGGAGGAGGCCAATCAGCCCTTTGAGCCTGCTTAACCATTCATCACAATCATGGCTGATTGTCCAACCCAATAGCCTAATCCTGCTTTCTCCCATAATCTTTTATCCCATTCACCCAAAGTGCTATATCCAGCCACCTCTTGAATATATTCAATGTTTTGGCATCAACTACTTCCTGTGATAATGAATTCCACAGGTTCACCACTCTTTGGGTGAAGAAATGTCTCCTTATCTTCATTCAAAATTGTCCACCCTGAACCCTTAGACCGTTCCACAGGAATAAGTCCTAGGACCACTTCTGTTCATGATTTACATGAACAATGTGGGATCCGAAATGCAATTTCTAAATTTGCTAATGATACCAAATTGGGGAGTTCTAATAACTTCATTTTGATTTGATTATCAATACTGCTGAGGACTGCAATACATCAAAGGGGAGCATTAATAAACTGGAAGAACAGGCAAGTAATTGGTAAATGGAGTTGAACAGATAGCAGAGATGGTACATTTGGTAGGAAGAATAATTAAGTTGCTTATTAATTGGAGTAGAGAAATGGAAAGGTCTCGGAGTTCAAATGCCTTAGTCACAGAAAGTTGCAGCGTCAGTTAGCAAGGCTTTTTTTTAAAAGAAAACAAAAGTTGCGCTTTATTCCTACAGGAATAGAATTGATAAAAGACAGGAAGTTATGTTGATCCTTCATCAAATCTTAATTAGACCACACATCTTGTACTCTGTGTAGCTTTGAGCGCCATATTATTACATTGGAATAAAGGCAATGAGACCGTACAGAGAGGCTTAACAAGGATGACAGCAGAAAGGTGTGGTATGCACATCAGGAAATTTGGGGCAAGGCGATGGCCTAGTGGTGGTATTATTGCTAGACTCTTAATCCAGAAACTCAGCTAATGTTCTGAGGACCTGGGTTCGAATCCTGTCACAGCAGATAGTAGAATTGGAATTCAATAAAAAAGAGTCTGGAATTTAAGAATCTCCTGATGACCATTGTTGATTGTCGGAAAAATCCATCCAGTCCTTTGGGGAAGGAAATCTGCCCTACTTATCAATATAGTCTACATGTGACTTCAGATCCAAAGCAACATGGTTGACTTTCAATTGCCCTTGGGCAACTCGGGTTGGGCACTAAATGCTGGCCAGCCACCGGCACCCGTGTCCCATGAATGAATAAACAAAAAAGGAAAGAACTGACAAGCTAAATTTGTCTTGTAAAAAGCATGTTGAAGGGCAGGAACCTAATAAGCTCTTAAAGCATAATGAAAGTTTTGATAAAGCGACAGGGAGGGGAATGTTCCCTCTTGTGGGAATGAGCATAAATTAGGGGCCACGAATATCGGATAATCACCGAGATCCATTAGGGAATTCAGAAGAAATTCAAAGACTGCTGAGAATGTGGAAGCCACTATCCCAGGGAGTAAGTAGCAGGAATTGCATTTAAAGGAAAACTGGACCAGATTATGGAAGGAAAGGCAATCGATGCCAATGGATGAAGAAAGACAGGAGGCTTCAGTAGAACATGAACACCAGCATAGACCATTTGGGCTGAATTGAGTGTTTGTGTGCCGTATTTCCTGTTCAAATAGCTTAAGATCTCATGATGAAGATAGTTGAGAGATTGAGGTTGGAAGTACCTTCGGAGGATTGTAAGTTGGATATGATGCTAAATATGAATAAGTTAGCTTGTTGAATCATTGTGCAAGGCTGATATCACTTACAGCACACAGGTTTGAGAGGATCAGTGGAAATATAATTTGATTTATTGTCACCTGTATTGCGATACAGTGAAAAGTATTTTTTCTTGCGTGCTATACAGACAAAGCATACCGTTCATAGAGAAGGAAAGGAGCGAATGCAGAATGTAGTGTATAGTCAAAGCTAGGTTGTAGAGAAAGATCAACTTAACGCAAGGTAGATCCGTTCAAAAGTCTAATGGCAGCAGGGAAAAAGCTGTTCTTGAGTTGGTTGGTACGTAACCTCAGACTTTTGTATCTTTCTCCCAACGGAAGAAGGTGGAAGAGAGAATATCCGGGGTGCGTATGGTCCTTGAATTTGCTGGTTGCTTTTCCAAGGTAGTGGGAAGTGTGGAAAGAATCAGTGGATGGGAGGCTGGTTGGATTGCTGGACTGGGCTTTATCCGTGACCCTTTTTAGTTTATTGCAGCCTTGGACAGAGCAGGAGCCATACCAAGCTATGGATACGATCAGAGAGAATGCTTTCTACAATCCATCTGTAGAAGTTTTCTATGAACACATTGACAGTTACACAATACAGCATCATAAATTCGGGAAAGGACTGACACTCGGTGCATTTCTTGAAAACCCTAAAGTGTAGAAGGAGACCATTCAGCCCATTGAGCCTGCACTAACAACAATCCCACCCAGGCCCTATCTCCGTAACCCCATGTATTTACCCTGCTAATCCCCTCATACAGGGAGTAATTTACTTTTAACATGGCCAGTCCACCTAACCCGTGCATCTTTGGACCATAGGAGGAAACCTGTGCACCCAGAAGAAGCCCATGCAGACACGGGGAGAACGTGGAAACGGTCACCCAAGGCCAGAATTGAACCCGGATCCCTGATGGCTTGAGGCCTGCCTCCAACTATGGAGTTTGCCATGCCTTAGCCATCCTTACCAAACGTAGAATCATTGAATCCCTACGGTACAGAAAAAGGCCATTCAGCCCATTGAGTCTGCACTGACAACATTCCCAACCAGACCCTCTCCTCATAAACCACTTATTTACCCTGCTAACCCCCTGACACTAAGTGCCAATTTAGCATGGCCAATTCACCTAACATCTTTGGAGTGCGGGAGGAAAGCGGTGCACCTGGAGAAAAACCAAGCAGGCACAGGGAGAATGTGCAAACTCCACACTGACAGTGGCTCAAGTTGGAAATTGAACCCGAGTCCCCGGCACTGTGAGGCGGCAGTGTTAACCACTGTGCCACCGTGCCACCTGTGTAGCATTAGATTAGATCAAATCAATATTTGGAGTATATTGTAAACTGGAATCTGAAATAAGCTCTGTTACAGTCAGCCAGTGAGATAATCCGTCTCAGTTCTAATCTGCTACTTACAAATCAGAAGCGAAATCCTGATTCTGAGTGCTGGCTTTTCTCCGTATTTACTGCTGTGTACATAATGACAAGTTCTGGAATCTGAATTGGATTTTTTTCCTGTTTATGCAAATCTTCTGGTGAGAAAATGAAGGGTGTTGACGAGAGGATCCCTGGCACAAGAAGAAACTCTGTGGGTGTTTTACTATTTAAATTTGAGAAATAGTGCTACGGATAAGAGAGGGGGATGGACTTCTCCCATTTGGAGACCATGTGCCATGGCAGGACGGGATTGTGGAGTGATTCCAGTAGGAGACGATAGTGGGGAAACACGCTAACTCACCCAACCCTGACCTCGTGAAGTTTGCGCCCAGCTGTTTTACGCTGTATTAGGTGACGGGGCGGCTCTTGGTTGGAGCGGGGGTGGGGGGGGCATGTAATCCACCATCATGTCTGGGTACCATACTGAAAAAGAGTCTGACGTCACTGACCCACTATTGAGGAACGAAGATGGAATCTCCTGGAAACAAAGGTGGATCCCGGAAACATTCTGAAACCAGGAGACGGAATCTCCTGTGAATGAATTTTCTTTTCTACAGTTTTTTTAATGTGACATGTCGAATTTGTGGGCGGCACACGGTGGCGCAGCGGTTAGCACTGTTGCCTCACAGCACCAGAGAGCCAGGTTCAATTCCGGCCTTGGGCAACTCTGTGTGGAGTTTGCACGCTCTCCGCGTGTCTGCGTGGACTTCTTCCGGATGCTCCGGTTTCCTGCCAAAGTCCAAAGATTTGCAAGTTAGATGAATTGGCCATGCTAAATCGACCCTAGTATCAGGCGGATTAGCTGAGTAAATACATAGGGTTACGGGATTAGGACCTGATTGGGATTGTTATTGGTGCAGGCTTGATGGGCCTATTGGCCTCCTTCAGCACTGCAGTGATTCTATTCTATAATATCAGCTAGGCTACTGAATGACTTGAAATAGATCAAACCCCACCTACAGCCAGAGAAATTATTCATGATGCGGGGAATCTAAACTGCAGGGAGATAGCAAATGGATAAATGCTAATTTTAGCTTGCACTTAAAAGAAATCTTCAGTAAAAGCAAGGTCTAATTTTGAAGCCTATAACCAATTTTCACTAATGCGAAACATGAGCTTATTGATTGAAGTAGGTCCATTAGGCTGAGACTGTCGACCTTGCACTTTGTCTCATTCACAAGTTAACTTCCCTTTACTGCTCCACATCACTTCAAATGTGATTTATTACAGGACTACAAGTATTTTACACCGGCTCCTACTGCAGTTAAATCTAATCTCCTCTCCATTCCGAAAGGATATGATGTTATCTTCAGTACCTAATTTTTAGGAGATCTTGCATTAAATTGCCCTTAATTTTATTGCTTAGCAACTAGGGAAAACTGTGCACGTCTTTGAACCATTTGAGGTGCCAGCAGTGCTACGCACAGATTGTTTTGTTAAAGTAACAGAACAGTGCTTGTGATTTGTGACTTGTGCAGAACTTAGGAGAGCAGATCACATGTTCAGCCCTTCATGGAGTGAGGAGGATTACTAGCATAGTGCTTATCACCACTGCCTCAAAACGCCAGGGTCCTGAGTTCAATTCCAGCCTTGGCCAATTATCTGTTTGGAGTTTGCATATTCTCCTCGTGTCTGTGTGGATTTCCTCCACAGTCCAAGGATATGCAGCTTAGGTGCATTGGCTATAGGAAATTGCTCCCTAATGTCCCAAGATATGTAGATAAGGGGCATTAGTAGGCTAAATACATGGGATTGTTGCTATATTCCTGTTTAAGATGCTCTGTCAAAGAGTCAGTGGACTGGGGTTCAATTCTGACCTCGGGTCACTGTCTCTGTGGAGTTTGCACTCTCTCCCCGTGTCTGCTTTGCTTCCACACTCCAAAGATGTGCTGATTAGGTGGATTGGCCATGTTAAATTCACTCAAAGGATTAGAAGGGTAAATGTGGGGTTACTGGAACTGGGCCTGGATGGAATTGTGGTCAGTGCAGACTTGATGGGCTGAATGGCCTACATCTGTACTGTAGGGATTCTATGACTCCTTGAGGTCATTTGACGCTCAATATTGTGGTACCTGGAGTCTACAATTTACATGGAGCCAGTGTGCAATCAGTAAATTCATTTGAACCTGACATGACTGCAAGGTAAACGGGGTGCCTGTGGGGAAATAATTCGTATTTGTTTTAACAGAGGTTGGATTACAGGAAGGGAGTAATGAATGGTGACCACAGTGAATGAAGTGATGGTTTTAGATTGGGGATGGCGGGAGTGTGAGGGATATTGCCCTTTTTGTTTGTTAGCTCCCGTACTTCTCTACAGATGCGAAGCTACCAGTTTGCCTTGGCCCTGCTCACTAACCTGACTGTCCAGGGGGGGAGGCAAAATATAAAAAGGAGAATCTGCATTGTCGTGACCTCTGAACATCCCAAAGTGGTGCAGGAAATGCTGCAGCTGATTTACGCACAGCAAGCTGCCACAAACAGCGGCTGGCAGTCCGAAGTGAATTGAAATATTGGATTCTGTGTTGCTTAATTAGACCAGTTGCCGGGGAGCAGTAGAACTGTTACTGTATTGCTCACAATGATTCTTCCTCTGGGATGGATTTGCTGGCCTTGGTTCATGAAGAGATTCAGATCCAGTTCCTTGGAAACAGAAAAATGCTTTAAGCTTTACCTATTCACGTTTGCTGGTGCAGGCTGCATTAGGAAATCTAAAGTGCAGAATTCCCTACTCTACTTGGCCTTCCATCTTGACGCTCTTGCCTTGTGTTTGGTTGGGATAGTGTGTCATGTTGCACAGCACAAGTGGTTAGCACGGCTCACCCACACCACCAAGGACCCAGTTTCGATTCCAGCCTTGGTTCACTGTCTGTGTGGAGTTTGCACTTTCTCCCTGTGTCTGTGTGGGTTTCCTCCGGGTGCTCTGTTTTCCTCCCATGCTTCAAAGATCTAATCTGGGTTAGGTTGTCGTATGAGGAACGGTTGAGGACCTTGGGTCTGTACTCATCGGAGTTTAGAAGGATGAGGGGCAATCTTATTGAAACTTACAGGATACTGCGAGGCCTGGATACAGTGGACATTGAGAAGATGTTTCCACTAGTAGGAAAAACTAGAACCAGAGGGCACAACTTCAGGCTGAAGGGACGGTCCTTTAAAAACAGAGATGAGGAGGAAATTCAAACAGAGGGTGGTGGATCTGTGGAACCCTTTGCCGCAGAAGGCTATGGAGGCCAGATTGAGAGTGTTTAAGACAGAGATAGGCCCTTGATTAAAAAAGGGGATCAGGAATTATGAGGAAAAAGTCAGGAGAATGAGGATGAGAAAAATATCAGCCATGATTGAATGGTGGATTGGATGGGCTGAATGGCCTAATTCTACTCTTATGTCATATGGTCTAGGTTGATTGAGGGAATTAGCCAGGGTAAATATGTGGGGTTATTGGGATAGGGCTGGGGTGGGCTTATTGTTGGTGCAGGCTCAATGGGCCAAATGGCCTCCTTCCCTACAGATTCTATGACTCTGTGATTCCTTTTTTGAGGTATATCATGGCACAGATGATGGGCTGTATGGTCTCCTTCTGCTCTGTAACAATTCTTTTAAAACATAGATAAGAGTTTGGTGGTTACACCCAATCATATTAGAATGATTTTGTTGGGTATGTGTAGTGGGGCAGCTTGGCCACGCTGACATTACCCTGATTTCACTGTATTACAGCCTCAAAACACATTGCTATATGCTGGTCAAGGGCCGCTGACTACATGTCTAAAAGTGAGTGAATCGAGGCCAGTGTGTTATGCAGTTGCTCCTTCACTTTGCTGGGCTTTGAGTGAGGGAAAATAATAAGTAGTGGACCTTGGGGCCAGGGCGTGGCTGCGCAATTGTAACAGCTCAGAGCAGGCGTGTGGATTTACAGCAGTTAGTGAGCTCACATCCCAGTGATTCTTTCACTGCCATTGTCTCTCATAGCAACAGAGTATATTTTGAGAGTTGCAGCAACACAGGTGGTTATCATTTTCTGCTTGTGCAATGAAATGGATTGGCCACTGTGTTGGAAATAGTTTGAAGGAAAGTTTCTCTCTTTATCGGTCTAATGCATGGGTGGCATGGTGGTTAGCACTGCTGTCTCACAGCATCAGGGATCCGGGTTCAATTCTCCAGCTTAGATCACTGCCTGTGTGGAGTTTGCACATTCTCCCCATATCTGCGTGGGTTTCCTCCTTTGATTTGATTTATAATTGTCACGTATATTAACATACAGCAAGATGTATTGTTTCTTGCACTCTATACAGACAAAACATTCCATTCATAAAGAATGTAGTGTGACAGTCATAGCTAGGGTCCATAGAAAGGCAACTTAATATAAGGTAAGTCCATTCAAAAGTCTGATGACAGCAGCAGGGAAGAAGCTATGCTTGAGTTAATTGGCATGTGACCTCAGACTTTTGTACCTTTTCCCTAAAGGAAGAAGGTGGAAGAGAGCATGTCTGGATGCGTGGGGTTCTTAATTATGCTGGCTGCTTTGCTAAGGCAGTGGGAACTAAGTCAATGGATGGGAGGCTGGATTGCATGATGGATTGGGCTATATTCACAACCTTTTATAGTTCCTTGCGGTCTTGGGCAGAGCAGGAGCCATACCAAGCTGTGATACAACCAGCTTTCTATGGTGCATCTGTAAAAGTTGGTGAGAGTCGTAGCTGACGTGCCAAACTTTCTCCAGGTGCTCCAGTTTCTTCTCACAGTCTGAAAGCTGTACTGGTTAGGTTGATTGGCTGTACTAAATTCTCCCTCAGTGTGCCTGAACAGACACTGAAATGTGATGACTAGGGATTTCCACAGTAACTTCATTGCAGTGTTAATGTAAGCCTATTTGTGACACTAATAAATTAATAATATGCAAGTGTCAGTTAATGAGAGTATCTCCCCAACATCCACCACCGCACCCCCCCCCACCCCCGCCGCCGCCGCCGCCACACATACCCAACAAAATCATTCTATATGATTGGGTGTAACCACCAAACTCTCCTGGTTTAAAAAGATAGAATTGTTACAGAGTGAAAGGAGGCCATACAGCCCATCATCTGTGCTATGATATATCACAAGAAGGGAATTATAAAGTCATAGAATCTCTACAGAAGGAGGCCATTTGACCCATCGAGCCTGCACCAACAATAATCCCATCCTAGCTCTACCCCTGTAACCCCACATACGCTAGCTAATCCCCCTGACACTAAGGGGCAATTTAGCATGGCCATGACAAGGGAATGATACTTTTCTGCCCTTTTACTGAAATCTCCACCATCACAAGTAGCATGAATTTACACAATGACATGGAACGTAAATAGTTGTGGTTGTTTTGAAATTTGGCCTTCTGGCATTTGTCCTGATGAGTGCAAAATGCAAATCTTCGGCAACATGCCTCCCTGTCAGCAATATTTGAGAAATTCTTCATTCAAAGACATCTTTAGTATTCTCTATCCCACAGGGTTGTGGATGATCCATTGTCATAGAATTATAGAATCTTGCAGTGCAGAAGAAGACCATTTGACCTATTGAGTTTGCACCAACCACAATCCCACCTAGGCCTTATCCCATTAACGCCATGCATTTACGCTAGTGCCCTAACACTAAGAGGCAATTTAGCACAGCCAATCCACCTAATCCCCACCCCCCATCTTTAGACTGTGGGAGGAAACTGGAGTACCCGTAGAAAACCCACAGAGACATGGGGACAATGTTTAAACTCCACACAGTGACCAAAGTCAGGAAATGAACCTGGATTCCTGGTACTGTGAGGCAGTAGTCCTGACCGCTGTGTCAATTTACTTAGTGCCAGGAAAGACAGATCTTTGGTGTCTTGGAATCAAACAGCACCAGAGACCCGAGTTTGATTCTGGCCACAGGTGACTGTCTGTGCGATTCTGCGCCTTCTCCCCGTGTCTGCATGGGTTTCCTTAGGGAACTCCTGTTCGTAGGAGGTCTTTATAAGATCAAAAGAAATCGGGGCAGGAGTGGCCATTTGACAAGGTGCCGCACCAAAAGCTGCTGTATAAGATAAAGATGCACGGTGTAATGGGTAATGTATTCACATGGATGGAGGATTGGTTAACTAACAGAAAACAGAGAGTGGGGGTACATGGGTGTTTTTCTGGTTGGCAAACAGTGACTAGTGGTGTACCTCACAGATCAGTGTTGGGACTGCAATTGTTTACAATTTGTATAGATGATTTGAAGTTGGGGGACCAAGTGTAATGTATCAGAGTTCACAGATGGCACTAAGATAAGTGGCAGAGAACAGTGTCAGAAGACGCTGATAATCTACAAAGGAATATAGATAATCTAAGTGAGTGGGTGAGGATCTGGCAGGTGGGGTACAATGTTTTCCGTGTAAATGTGAGGTCATCCGTTTTGGTAGGAGTAACAACAAAATGGACCGTTATTTAAATGGTTAAAAAATTGCAGCATGCTGCTGTGCAGAGGGACCTGGGCGTCCTTGTACGTGAATCACGAAAAGTTGGTTTGCAGGTGCAGCAAGTAATTAAGAAGGCAAATGGAATTTTGTCCTTCATTGTTAGAGGGATGGAGTTTAAAAACAGCAAGGTTATGTTGCAGCTGTATAAGGTGCTGGTGAGGCCACAGCTGGAGTACTGTGTACAGTTTGGTCTCCTTACTTGTGAAGGGATATACTGGCACTGGAGTGGGTACAGAGGAGATTCACGAGGTTGATTGCAGAGTTGAAAGGCTTGGCTTATGAGGAGAGACTGTGTAGACTGGGATCATACTGATTGGAATTCAGAAGAGTAAGGAGAGATCTAATAGAAACATAAAGATTACAAAGGGAATAGATAAGATTGAAGCAGGGAAGTTGTTTCATTGGCAGGTGACACCAGAACTAAGGGGATTGGCCTCAAAATAAGGAGAAGCAGATTTAGGACTGAGTTGAGGAGGAACTTCTTCATGCAATGGGTTGTGAATCTGTGGAATTCCCTGCCTAGTGAAGCAGTTGAGGCTACCTCATTGAGTGTTTTTAAGGCAAGGATAGATAGGGTTTTTGAACAGTAAAGGAATTAAGGATTATGGAGAGTGGGCAGGTAAGTGGAGCTGAGTCCACAAAAAGATCAGCCATGATCTTATTGAATAGTGCAGCAGGCTTGAGGGGCCAAATGGCCTATTCCTGCTGCTAGTTCTTATGTTTTTATTCCAGTGCCTCAAGTCTGCTCCGCTACTCAATTAATGACCAGTCTGATTGTGGCCTCCACTGTCCTGCCGTCCCTTTGGATGAGATTTCACCATACATAAAACCTTGGTTAGGCTGCATTTCTTGCGTGCAGTTCTGGATGCCACATTACCAGAAGGACATGAAAGCTTTAGAGAGAGTGCAGAGAAGGTTCGTCAGGATATTGCCTGGTCTTGAGGGTGTTGATTATGAGGGGAGGTTGAATAAACTAGGATTGTTTTTATTAGAAAGACAGAGTTTGAGGGGAGACCTTTTAGGGGTTTGTAAAATTTATGAGGGACATAGATAAGGCGGATAGTCAGAGTTTTCTTCCCAGGGTGGAAGTGTCAATGACAAGGGGGGCACAGGTTCAAGACGAGAGGAGGGAAGTTTAAGGGAGATGTGCATAGGATGTTTTTCACACAGAGAGTGGTGGGTACCTAGAACACATTGTCAGAGGAAGTGGTGGAAGCAAGCACATTGGCAACATTTAAGAGGAATCTGGATGGTTACCTGAATAGGGAGAGTATAGAGAGATACGGACTGAGTAAGGGAAGAAGGTTTTTTTTAGTTTAGTTTAGTTAGGCCATCATGATTGGCACAGACGTGAAGGGCCCAAATGGCCTGTCCGTGTGCTGTACTTTTCTTTGTTCTTCATCTGCGTGATTTCCTTTGGGTGTTCTGGTTTAATCCCAAAGATGTGGATAAATTGTTCCTTAATGTCCCAATATGTGTAGGTGAGGAGGATTAGTGGGGTAAGAATGTGGGGACTTGGGGAACAGGCCTGTTCATGTGCTGCATTTTTCTTTGTTACATAGGGCTAGTCTGTACAAGGTGGTCCCATGTGTGAGAGCTTCAGGTGCCCTTGAGCTGCTTCCTTTGGAATGCTTGTGAATGTTTCCCTTCAATAGCTCACCATAGAGACACTGACAACATGTCCTGCCCAACTTACCTGAGTTTTGTTCAGCCACAAATGGGTACTAGGCTTGTCAATCCAGGAAAGAATCTGAGTATTCAGCAACTTACCTTGTGGTTCTGTATTTCAGTAGTCTTCTCGAGTAGATTATGCAAATATGGAATCGTAGAATCCTGTAGTGCAGAAGGAGGCCATTCAGCCCATAGAGTCTGCACTGACCACAATCCCACCCTGGCTTTATCCCCATGCGTTTACCCTAGCTAATCCCCGTGCACTAAAAGGCAGTTTAGCATGGCTAATCCTTCTAATCTGCTCATTTTTGGACTGTGGGAGGAAAGTGGAGCACCGGAGGAAACCCACGCAGACATGGGGAGAATGTGCAAACTCCACACAGACGGTGAACGGAGCGGGTTCCTGGCGGTGTGGGGCAGCAGTGCTAACTACTGTGTCACTGTTGCGCCCAAGTTGTGAAGTTGTTTCCATGTCTGCAGTAAACTATCAGTGTTTCAGAAGCATATACTGGATTGGGAAGGACAACTCTTTTGACAGACTAATCCCCCTTTGCTCCCGCATAACTTTTTGTTGCCAGCCAGAGGCAAGTGTGGCTTTGGTTATTCTGGTATTGGCTTCATTGTGAATCTAAATGGTTCTGGGGAGGCTATGCTGAGGTAGGTAAACTTATCGCCTGCTCCCTTGCATGAAAAGCCCCACTTGGCAGGATGGGTAAATGAGCCCAACACAAACTTGGCCACAAAGGCGATAAAGCAAAGCCACAGAGTGGCAAACCACAATGTGGTCAAGCACTCGAGGTATCAACGTCATCCAGAACCAATTTCAACCTTCTCGTGTTTATCCTGTCACTGGACAGAGACATATCTATACTGATACACATATATATACGTATCTATACTATACTGAGACTGACAGTACCTCCCTCTCTCACTGCAATCCCTTTCATCTGCAAGTCACAACACCATCCATGACCTTATTATTTAACAATAGTTTCTGCTAAATCAGTGCTGTTCAAAAGAACTTCTGGCTAGAGTGGTTGCAGTTGTAAAACATGTTGAAGTTCCAACAATTTGCTCACAGGCCTCAGACTTGTGCATTTCGAAGGGCATGTCCACACATTGCACCTTTTTCAACTAAACAGAAACTGGGGGCCAGCCGTCCTCTCGTTCATTCTTATGGCAATGCCTTGACCAGTCAGAGGCTACCTGCCTGGCTTGAACTTAAACTAAAGCTTGGCAGTTAACTGTCCCCTGGTACATTTTCCATGGCAATGCCCCCACCAATCAGTCCACTTTCCAAACCCATCCACACTCTTTTCCCGTACAGTGTAAATTGTTGTTCCCTTTACAATTTGTATTCTTGCATTCGTCCTGATGACTGAAAGATGAGAAGCTTCAAGTTTGTTTTTACACCAGGGCCACAATTCTTTGGCAATTGTGTTGCAGAAGGCATTGAATAAATGTCATGGCCCTGTGTGTGGATATGGGCATTTTACAATCTGTGGCAGGTGACTAAATAATGTAGATGTGTAGATAGTTAAAAATGTAGTCTAAGTTCTAACAAGGTAGACAGGGTAGATTCAGAAAGAATGTTCCCCATGGTGGGGGAAGTTCAGAACTAAGGATCATAGTTTGAGGATAAGGGGTAAATCTTTTAGAACTGAGGTGAGGAGGAAATTCTTCACCCAGAGAGTGCTGAATGTGTGGAATTCACGACTGAAAGTAGCTGAAGCCAAAACATTGTCTGATTTCAAGAGGAAATTAGATGGGGCTTAAGGGATCAAGAGATATGGGAGGAAGGGGGGATCAAGGTATTGAATTCGATGATTAGCCATGATAAAAATGAATGGAAGAACAGACTCAAAGGGCCGAATGGCCTCCTCCTGCTTCTAGTTTCTGTCTTTCTATATTACGTTGCCATCCAGTGAAATAAAATCACAGGGCAGACTACTTTTTTTTGGATAGTTTCAATCCAAATTGATATAATTCAAATCAAAGCCATCAATGATTCTATCAAATAGTTTCAGTTAAGGTAATTAAGTTCACTTCAGTATCTGTCAATTTTTTTAATATTTGAAAGCTGTTTCTATCTGCTGGCCTTTTATACAGCATCTGTATTTAATTTAGTCAGTGACGTATTTCTGTATCTCTGGGCCTATGCCAATCTGTTTGTTGGCAACAGCAGTGGAAGCAATGGATGTCCCTAAAACAGGTAAGATGTGGAGCCAGATATATTTTATTTCTTGTTGTTTTGCAAATGGATTTGGTTTTTCGAATCCAACGTTGCTGAGAATCATGTTAATTGGGGGGAGAAAAGCAGGCTTTGCATAAGAGGGTATCTGTTCCCATCAAAGCGCAATTGTTCTGTGAGCATTTGAGGCTGCCAATACACTCAGCTTATTGCTGTTGTGCCAGAAATGTTTGCTCCACATGTGTGCGTTGGGGAAGAAGTTTATAGAGAAAAGGTTCCCTCAGCCATGAGCTGAACGTTGCTATGTGTGATGTGAGGTTTGATGCTGTGACATTGAGCTCAAGGTCATCTTGATCTACCCTGTGAGGAGCCACATTTGAAGGGAAGGGTTGGATTGTCATTACGATGGCTGGGATTTTCCTCGCCACCCACTATATGTTTCACAGAGACGGCCCCTCATTGGTCAGTGGCAGGATCTTCTGTCCCCACCATTGTCATAGATCCAGAGAATCCCTACAGTGCAGAACAAGGCCATTTGGCCCATCAAGTCTACGCCATCCACAATGTCAACCAGACCCTATCCCCATAACCTGACATATTTACCCTGCTAATCCCCTGACACTAAGGGGCAATTTAGCTTGGCCAATTAATCTAACCAGTGTGTTTTTGGACATTGTCAGTGGGATATCCTGTGGAATTTGCCTGTTGTCATCAGGAAACCCATGTTGGGATTCGCCATTGGCAGAATCAGAAGATCCTGCCAGCACAAATGGCCAGTAAGTTCGGACCCATATCTTTGGCCCAATCTCCATTCCGACACAGTTTCTGGGCAGTGGATTGTGTCGGGAAAGAATCCAATATGAAGCTTCTGTTTCCCGGCCAGATCAGATGGAATCTCCCAACTGAACCCCATCCTCCACGCCATTTTGACTTGAAATGATTATCTGCATCTTCGTGCCTTTCTGTAACCCTCTGGAATCTTGGCCTCTCTCCAATATTGGCCTCTTGCTTGTGCCATTGACAGAAATGAATTCAGCCTTCAAGATCATAAGCTCTGGCATTCTCTCCTTGAAAGCTTTTGCTTTGACCAAACTTTTGATTACCATGCCCTAACATCTCCTCTTGCTCATTGACTTATTGGGCTGTGTAAGGGAGATGGAATATCCTCCCTATATTAGAAATGCTCCCTAAATCCAAGTGGTTTCTAGAAATCCTGAGTTCAGATCGGTCCTGAAATCACACTCCCACTACTCCAATTAGAAGCTGTTAACTTAGAAATCATTGAAACCCCACAGTGCAGAAGGAGGCCATTTGGCCTGTCGAGTCCATGCTGACAACAATCACGCCTTATCTCCCTAACCCCATAAATTTACCTCGCTAATCCCCCTAAACGACGCATTCCAGGACACTAGGGGGCAATTTAGCATGGCCAGTGCACCAACCTGCATATCATTAGACTGTGGAAGGAAACCGGAGCACCCGGAGAAAACCCATGCAGACACAGGAGAATATGCAGACTCCTCACAGACAATGACAAAAGCCAAGAATTGAACCTGGGTCCCTGGCGCTGTGAGACAGCAGTGCTAAGCACTGTGCCACTGTGTCACTCAACTTCTTGCGATTGGTTTTATTTTGGTTTGCTGATACCAGACAGCATGTTATTTGCTCATGATGACATTGATGATCAATATGGGTACATCAAGCGATCAGTCAGCTGATTGACACATCAGTTTATTATTTTTAAACTTGCTTATTGAGAGGAGGATCTTTACAATGAAGCGGACTGCTAACTCTGGACAAGTTCCTAGAGGTTTTATCGGGTGACACGCCACCTTCGCCTGGCCCCAATGTCCCTCTAATCATTTCACACGTCCATCCTCAGTGAACCACTATCTCCTGCAGATTAGAAAGGCAATAGTGTGTTTGTCACACGATTAAATGATTCCGTGAAACAGATTTTATCTACATTGCCTAATATTTTTAAAACAAATCAATTTTTTTATTTATTCGTGGGACATGGGTGTAGCTGGCTGGCCAGCATTTATTACCCATCCCTAGTTTCCTTTGTTGGGTGTTTGAGAGTCTACCACCTTGCTGTGGCTGTCGAGTCACATGTAGACAGGCCAGGTAAGGACAGCAGATTTCCTTCCCTGAAGAACATTAGTGAACCAGATCGGTTTTTCCAACAATGTCATCAGTAGGTTCTTAATTTCAAAATTTTAATTTGAATTCAAATTCCACCATCTGCCATGGTGAGATTCAAACCTGGGTCCCCAGAATGAATGCTGAGTTTCTGGATTAATAGTCTAGCGATAATACCACTAGACCATCGCCTGTTAGGAAGGATGTTGGAGGGAATATTTGAGAGAGTGCAGAGAGGATTTACCAAAATGGTTCGCGGGATGACGGAGTTTGGCTCCAAGGTTAACTTGGGAGGGGTTGTGGTTGTTCTCCTTGGGGCAAAGGAGGTCGAGAGGAGATTTGATCGAGGAGTCAAAGATTACGACAGACTTAGATAAGATAGACAAGAAAAAGCTGTTCCCATTAGCTGATGGCTCAAGGACATAGATTTAAGGTCTTGAGAAAGAGATGTGGGGTGAGGGGTTAGGGGAAATGTGAGAAGAAAATTTTTACACAGCAAATGCCAATGACTGGAACCTGAACCCAAGAGAGGGGAAGTGAAGGTGATTGTGACTATAACTCTGATATGAAATTGGACAGAAATAAACTTAGAGAGATCCAGGGATAGAATGGGAAGTCAGACTGGAGGGAGCCGACGTGAACTTAATGCACCAAATGACTACCTCATTTTTTTCCCCGGTTCCTTGTAGCCCCACAGATTAATCTTTAATTTTTGGAAGCTCCAGGAATTATCCTGGACTTTGGCTGGGAAATTGGGCCTTCCAGAAGGAAACAGCTGAGTAAATTTCTAGTGAGGTCACATCCCGTTTTCTCAGTTGCCTTCATTTGTGATTGTGTGAATGTGATGATACTGTGCCTTTAAGAAATATATTTTAATTACGATTTCATGACGGGCTTTCGAGCAGCTCCTAGCATTTTATCAGTGCCTATGACCAGTGTCCTTTATTGTTGCTGAGGCAGTATAATTGATATCTTGGGATTGCTGAGTGGAACTTCCTAGTGGGTCATTTGAATCACACCTGGTGCCATACACATACTCACTCAATGCCAAAATCAAATGTAAAACAGAAGGTCTAGGCTAACTTCATAAAACACTTAGGAGTTTCTGGCCTGGGATTTAAAACACATCAGAAATGCATTTCAATGAACCCATTAATTACAGTTTGCATCACCCAATCTAAAATCAAGTCTTTGCAGCAGAGCCAATGGGAGAAATCCTGTTCTGTTTTTGTGGGTCAGTTCATTTACGTTTACTGCTCAGAACCGGGAGTTCGCGGAACTGGGGTAGGAATGGAAACGTTGTGATCCAGATATCACTGACATTGCTCATTTCTTTGGAGCCACAGATAAAATTATGCGCACTAGAAAATTGCTATGGTAACCAGTGCAAAAGAAGCTGTTTCCTCCTCTATGGAAGCCCAAAATTGAAGGCCGCCAAATTAAGGTATCCTCTAGTAGACAAGGCTTCAACCTCATCTTGTGACAGTTTACACAATCCAGTTCTTACTCTGTGCAGCCAAACTGGAGTTATCTTCTTCCCCCACGGTCAAATTTACCCTCAGCTGCCCAAATGTGATGTCCTCATCGAAGCTGTCATAAAATCCCGACAGTGCAGAAGGGGCTCATTTGCCTCATCAAGTCTGCACTGACTCTCCAACAGAACATCTTACCCAGCCCTCCCCCATCCCCATAACCCCATATATTTATCCCACTAACCTACACACCTTGAGACACTAAGTGGTAATTTAGCATGGGCAATGTACCTAACCAGCACTTCTTTGGACTGTGGGAGGAAACTGGAGCACCCAGAGGAAACCTAAGCAGATACTTTGGTGAGGGGAATGTGCAAACTCCACACAGACAGTCACCCAAGGCTGGAACTGAACCCGGGTCCCTGGCATTGCGAGGCAACACTGCTAGCCACTATGCCACCGTGCTGTCCGTGTCCTCCTCTTGACCTTATCGGTTGAGTCAGATGGAATGCAAGACACTTGCACTTGGCACTGGCGTGGTTGCAGGAGTTGCTGGAGAGATGACATATTTAGACATCAATCCAGCTTTTACAATTGTCACTAACAATCCAGGAGGGAATTGGAGAGGTATTTATTTAACTGGGGAGTGTTTAGAACATGGAATTTGTTACCACGTGGAGTGGAGCAGGCCAATAATGTCGATGCATTTAAGGGAGGATAGATGAGCAAGAGGGAGAATAGAATGGAAGGTTCTACTTACGGCTAGCTGAAGATATGAGGAAGGAATATTGTCTGGAAGATGTTTCTATCCAATACGATTATACTTGGTAAAAAGAATTATACAAAACGATGGTTCCCTAAAATCCCACTAGGATGTTTGTGCAGAAATATAAGCCTGGAGTTTTTTTTTAAGTCGCCAAGATACATTTTAAAAGGAGAAATTGGCTTTATTGATGAAGAAAAGCATTTACCTGAAATGATGAGACACCCTGGGACCGTGGGGGGGAGAATGGCGTGGGCTATGTTGGGGGGGGGAGGTGGCGCAGGCCGTGGAGGGATTGGTGCCGGCTGTACAGGGACAGTGTAAGTGGGTGTCTATCCAGCTTGCCTGCCAACTCCTCGTTTCCACAGATGGTGAAAAACATCTCTTGGAAGTGGCCCAAGTTTTCCTCTTCTGAAAAACTAGCTGAACAAATAGAAAATCGGATAATTCTGTCAACAAGGTTCTTAAATACTTGGTTTTGAACTTAACCCAATTGCTGCTGCTGCTCTCCTTTCTCTCTCTCCCCCCTCCCCTCTCTTTTTCTCTCTTTCCTCTCGCTCTCTCTGTCTCCCAGTCACAGATCAGTCAGTTTAACCTTGGAAAGATTATAGAAATGAGCATTCAGATTAAAGTGGTCCTGAAGGCATATGGAATATTTGCCTTTATTGACTGAGACATTGAATACAAGAGAAGCAGGTTTTGATGGAACTGTATAAAACTTTCATTAGGCCGCAGCAAGACTACTGTTTGTTGTTCTGGCTGCCACACCATAGGAAGGATGTGATTAACTAGAATGGGTGCAGAGGGGATTCACCAGGATATTATTTGGGCTGGAGTGTTTCAGCTATAGAGATGGACTGGATAGGCTGGAATTTTTTTTCCTTGGAGCAGGGAAGGATAACTTTAAAGGTGGCACAGTGGTTAGCACTACTGCTTCATAGCGCCAGGGACCCAAGTTCAATTCTCATCTTGGGTCACTGTCTGTGCAAAGTGTGCACATTCTCCCTGTATCTGCCTGGGTTTCCTCCGATTGCTCCAGTTTCTTCCCATAGTCTGAAAGACGTACAGATTAGGTTGACTGGCCATGTTAAATTGCCCCTTACTGTCCCAAGATTTAGGAACTTTTCCAGGACTTTCAAAATTTAGAAGGAACTCTTCAAAATGCAGCTAATGAAAATGCAACAAAACTTACTCCAACTTATAAATCAAAGGAAGAGTTTAATAAAGAAATGTTGTTATACCAGACTTGGGTCCTTGCCCTGGGCCACTTCAAATAGCCCACAATTCTAAACAGGTTCTTATTTATAGTGAATCAGCTAGTCAGCTATTATATCACTCTGTAATTAGTGCCATGGTTTACTGGGTCAGCTGACCCTTGCATCTTGTCTTCATCAGTCACATTACAACCAATACAAAATTGTCACTGGTTATATTCTAACAATTGATGTGGTAAAAGTGGACAGTCTCTGATCAAGTGTCACAGAATAAAAGGCAACACCGTGCAGATGCTAGAAATCTGAGCTAAACACACAACCATTGGAACTACACAGGGGCACTGGTAACTTCTGTGGAGAGAGAAGTGTCTCAGGCCTGAAACCTTTCATTACAATGGAGGAAAGTTAGAAACATAGGTTTTGGACAAGTTAAAAGAGGCAGAATGCATACAATCCAGCAAAGTTTGAAGCACGTGGAATAGGAGAGACAGTGGCCGCTTGGAAAGGGAGTCGGCTGAGTGGCAGGCACGGTGATACTGTGGTCAGTGCTGCTGCCTCACAGCACCAGGAACCCAGGTTCGATTCCCAGCTTGGATCACTGTCTTTGCGGAGTCCACGCATTTTCCTATTGTGGGTTTCCTCCACATGCTCCGGTTTCCTTCCACAGTCCGAAGACTTGCTGGTTATGTGCATTGACCATGCTAAATTCTCCCTCAGTATACCCGAACAGGCACCGGAGTGTGACGATAGGGGATTTTCACAGTAACTTCATTGTAGTGTTAATGTAGGCCTACTTGTGACACTAAAAAATAAACTTTATTTTTAGAATAGTGGAGAGCAGTTACAAAAGCAGAAGATGCTGGAAATTCTCAGTAAAATGACGGAGCTCCGACAAAGAGTCATCCAGACTCGAAACGTTGGCTCTATTCCCTCTCCACAGATGCTGAAAGACCTGCTGAGATTTTCCAGTATTTTCTGTTTTTGTTAGAGATTTCAGTATCTGCAGTGTTTTGCCTTTCTGCAGTGAGGAGCAGTTTTTTTTTGAAGGATATTATGTAGTAAGTTTCCCCAGGGTTCGGTATTGGACCATTGTATCGTGTGCCATCTATCAATGACCTAGTCTTGGATGCAAGGGCCACTGTTTCAGACAATGCAGATGACACAAACATGTGAAATATTGTGAGCTGTGAGGAAGGTACCAATAGACTTTGAAAGGACATAGGCCAGTGAGATAGTTAGAATGTGGCTGGTGAATTCAGTACACACCAGTGTAAAGTGATTCATTTTGGCAGGAAGATTGCTGACAAAAAATGGGGGGAATTTCCTGCCAGCGGGAGTTTCCATTCCCACCAGTGGCATTTTCCACTCCTGTCGAAGTCAATTGACCTTTGAATGGCTCACTGCACTTCCTGAATTGTAAATGCATCTGAAAATCCTCAACACAATCATTGGATTCTTTTTTTTTTTGGAGAAGAGTCCAGATATCTTCTTATTATCCCATGAATGGTACATGGGATTTAATAGGATTGAGGGTTATAGGTAGACCTAGGAGGGATGGATATGATCAGCGCAACTTGTGGGCCAAAGGGCCTGTTTGTACTGTAGTGTTCTATGTTCTGTATTAAGAGATACGCATCAGTTGGAGCAGTAAACACAGACAAAAGAGGAAGAATAAGATTTTTCTCATTACTGTAAATCAGTGTCATAGAATCCTACAGTTTAGAAGGAGGCCGTTTAGCCCATCAAGCCCACCAAACTCTATCCTCATAACCTGATGTATTTATCCTAGGTAGTTCTCTGACACTAAAGCACTGATGACAGTCCCATCCAGGCCTTATCCTGTAACCTCACGTATTTACCTTACTAGTCCCCCTGACACCAAGGGGCAATTTCGCATGGTCAAACAACTCACCCGCACACCTTTGGAAGGAAACCTACACAGACACGGGGAGAATGTGCAAACTCCACATAGAAATTGCTGGAATATTAAATCAGGATTGGAAGAATAAGAGGGCAAATTTAAGATGTATATCTGGGTGGTGGGACGAGGGAATTTCTTTACTCAAAGGGTGACAAACATTTGAAAGGATCTGGATATGGTGGAGGAGTTCAAAATGGAGTTGGCTGCTCAGATGGTTGGGTCAGAGTGCAATGAGGGTCAGACTTGTTGTCTGCTTGACTTTTGCTTGCAATATTATGTACGTACAAATCACAGAAGCACTTCATGAATTTACCCCAGAGTGGAAGTCTTGCTGTAATAAAAACATGATGTGGAGATGCAGGCGGTGGACTGGGGTGGACACAGTAAGAAGTCTCATAACATTACCTTAAAGTCCACCGGTTTATTTGGTATCACGAGCTTTCAAAGCACTGCTGCTCTGTGACTCACTTGATGAAGGGGCAGTGCTCTGAAAACTTGTGATACCAAATAAACCCGGGGTGGACTTTAACCTGGTGTTGTGAGACTTCTTATTATAATAAAAACAGAAAGTGCTGGAAAAGCTCCACAGGTCTGAGACATCAGTGGAGAGAGAAATGGACTGATTGTTTAAATGCCAGTATGACATCTTTGGAACAGGCAGTACTGTAGGGTTACAACCATGAGAGTCATGTTGTTCAGCTACATTCTTGGTTTTTATGGGATTGGATCTTGAACCTAGCAGATGTCAAAGAACAGAGAACAAAGAAGGACAGGCATGATAACCTTTCTTCAATATTCTGTTGTCTCAGACCCATGTGGGTGCTCCTTGTAATGTTTCAAATGCAGTGGGGCTGTCTGTTTATTTTTCAAAGTTTAAAATTTATTTATTAGTGTCACAAGTAGTTAACACTGCAATGAAGTTACTGTAATAATCCCCTAGTTGCCACACTCTGGCACCTGTTCAGGTACACTGAGGAAGAATTTAGCATGACCAATGTACCTAACCCGCACATCTTTGGAATGTGGGAGGAAACTGGAGCAACTGGAGGAAACCCTCGCAGACAAGGGGAGAATGTGCAAACTTCACATAGACAGTGACCCAAGCCAGGAATTGAATCCGGGTCCCTGGTGCTGTGAGGCAGCAGTGCTAACCATAGTGCCACTGTAGTTAGTATGTGATTAGTATATACGTCAGCATAGCCAACCTTATTAAAATACTCATGGTTTGAAATGGAAAATGACCTTTGACCATTCCCTTGGGATAGTTTCACAAATATAAACTCTTTATTTTTTAATTAAAGCCGCAAGTTATCAGATCAGAAGCTCATTAAGATGAACAATGCGAGTTCTGCTGAACAGCATCGTTTTTTTTTTCACTTTAGTTACCCATGCCAGAATGGAGCAGTCTTCGCCAAGACGTAGCACAGATCAGTACCAAGCTTCCTTTATTGCTCCTAATCCTGGTCCCAAGCTGAGCCGCTGACCCTGCTTCCTACACCAGTGTGAGCTTTTCAGCCTTGATTCAGCGGTAGGAGTTTTATCAAGGAAGTGATATTGTCAGTTATCGGGCAGACATACACTGCATGGCTGCTTCCACTGTATTTCAAAAGTCAGCATATTCTGTTATGGTCGACTAGTAAACCAGACGCCAAGACTAATAATCCATGGACTGAAGAGATTAAATCCCAACAGAGCAATTTGGAGAATTTGAATTCAGTGTAAACTGCATTGACAAAGCATCGGGAGTAAATTGTTGCTGTCAATTGCCTATAGCTTTGTCTGTGATTAAGAAGTTCTATTGCTTTGTTAGCTTTTTAAAAAATTAGTAGTTAGAATGTTGCTCCAGAGGGGTTGATTATTTCCTATTCATGATGTGGAGATGCCAGTGTAGCACTGAGGTGGCACAGATAACAGATCTCTCAATACCAGGTTGAAGTCCAACAGATTTATTTAAAATAACAAGCTTTCAGAGCACTATTCTTTCATCAATCACTTACTCTCTGAAAGCTCTTGATTCCAAATAAACCTGTTGAACCTTAATCTAGTGTTGTGAGACTTCTTAGCATTTCTTACCCTTGTTACTGAAAAAATGTAAACTGAAAGTGATACAATTTAGAAGTTTATTAGTGTCACAAGCAGACTGACATTAACACTGCAATGAAGTCACTGTGAAAATCCCATAGTCGCCACGCTCTGGCACCATTTCGGATGCACTGAAGGCGAATTTAGCTTGGTTAACCCACCTAGCCAGCACGTCTTTCGGACTGCGGGAGGAAACCGGAGCACCTGGAGGAAACCCACGCAGACAAGGGGAGAATGTGCAGACTCCGCACAGATGGTGACCAAGTTGGGAATCGAAGTCAGGTCCCTGGCACTGAGGTGGCAGTGCTAACTGCTGTGCCAGCTCTGGGGGTTACTCTTGGTGGCCATGTCAAACTGCACTAATATTTGACTGCCATCACTCCCAACCGAGTGTAACGGGAGGAAGAGACCATCAGCCAGAAGTGACTGGGTGTAACGAGCTGGAGTAGTGGGAGAGAATAATATTCAAGCATAGGGTTAAATGAAAGAATAGCTAAGGGAACAGTTTCACATCCTGGTGAGAGATAAATCTTACCAAATGAAAGACATGAGAAATTCCATCAACCAATTCAATGATCTGAGATTACTTATCACTTCCTATAGCTACCAATGTAAATTGTGAGCTTTCAAGTTGATACCGTAAAGCTTTCATTGGTGAAAGCATAATTAATTATGATACATTGTGCTACATCTTATCTGCACGTCACTTAGGTCCCACAAAAGACCTCTTTGCTACCATGATTGCGGTACTGGCTCCCAAATTAATTCCTAATCTCCTAATGTCACTCATCTCAAATCGAGTTTAATTTAATTCAATTCTGGGTGGAGAAAAATCCAATAGCTTCATAAACTGAAAGCATCCTAGCAGCTGACCTCAATATCTTCCAGCCCTCGAGGTGAAATTTGCCTTATAATTTTCTCATATTTTCTATAGATTATGCAGCAAGGACGCATTGACACTTTTTTTCATTTATTTTAGCAAAAGATGTAGCGACTTAATGGACCTGCACACGTCTTATTGCCAATTACATTCTGCTAGCATTGAAAAAGACGGCACATGGAGTTAATGCATAATGACGTGTTCTGTTTTCCCCCTCAACCACCACAACTGTAGAAAAAACCTCTTTTATAGAAGTGCAGCTTTTTATTTTGTACGAGTTTGTTTAATTTATTTTACCAGCAGTGGCTGTAATTCAACTCTTTTTGCCTCTTGACCTACATCATGATTGTGTGCAATGAAGTTTACTTCAGGGACGCAGGCGAAGTGCAGAAATCTTGCACTAGAAATCATAGCAGCACGAGGCCCAAGATTTTCATTTGATTTATTATTGTCACGTATATGATAAATCAGTGGTTAAGTATTATTTCTTACATCATATACAGACAAAGCATACCATTCATACAGAAGGGAAAAAAGTGTGCAGAATGTAGTGTTACAGTCATAGCTAGGGTGTAGAGAAAGATCAACATAGTGCAAGGTAAGCCTGTTCAAAAGTCTGACGGCAGCAGGGAAGACAGTGTTCTTGGTACATGACCTCAGATCTTTGCATCTTCTCCCTGACAGCAGAAGGTTCTTAATTATGCTGGCTGTTTTACCGACGCAGCAGAAAGTGTAGACAGGGTCAATGATTTGGAGATGGATTTGGCTACATTCACAATCTTTTGTAATTCCTTTGTGGACATGGGCAGAGCAGAAGCCATACCAAAGCTGTGATACAACCAGAACGAGTGCTTTCTATGCTGCATCTGTAAAAGTTGGTGACAGTCGTAGTTGACATGCCAAATTTTCTTAGTCTTCTGAGAAAGTAGGGGCGTTGGTGGGCTTTCTTAACTATAATGTTGGCATTGGGGAACCAGGACAGGTTGTTGGTGATCTGGACACCTAAAATCTTGAAGCTTGATATCCCTGATATGATCCATGCTTTTCCATAAGCTTCAACTGGCAAAGGCAGAGTCTGGAGTGTGGGTAATGCGGAGAGTGAACAGGAAGGGGGCTCAAGGTAATCTACTTGTGTGTAAGAGGCCAGAGAATGGACCAATGGTGGGATCTTGGGGGCAGGGTAACTCGGGGCAAAAGATAATGTGATGAAACACACCCCACCCTGGTTGAAATGTTTACCTGTGCATCACGCATGTTATTTCCTATCAACACAGCCTCAATCGATAAGAGGTTAGACAGGAAAATACCACCAGTTCAGATTGTGTCTTACATATTTTTGATGTTTTGTCCTTTACTAGTTTTTAAACAAGTCCATGCCAACTTCATGGTTTTGAATCATAGAATCCCTACAGTGCGGAAGGAAGCTAATCGGCCCATTGAGTCTGCATCAAGTCTGACAGAGCATCCTACCCAGGCTCTCTTACTGTAACCTCACATATTTACCCCACTAATTCTCTTCACCTACACATCTTAGGACGCTAAGGAGCAATCTAGCATGGCCAATCCACATAATCTTCACATCTTTCGGTTTAAACCGGAACACCTGGAGGAAACCCACACAAAGAACAAAGTACAGCACAGAAAGAGGCCGTTCAGCCCTCCAAACCTGTGCTACTCACAATGTCCTGAGTAAACGTAAAAAATAACTTCTTTCCTCCCTCATCATGTACCCATCCAGATTCCTCCTAAATGTTACTAATGTGCCTGCTTTCTCCACCACCACCTCTGGCAGCACGTTTCAGGCACCCACCAATCTCTGTGTGAAACATTTCCCTCGCACTTTTCTGTTAAACTTTCCCCCTCTTACCTTGAACCTGTGCCCTCTGGTAATTGACACGCCACCCTTGGAAAAAGCCTCTGATTTTCCACCCCGTCTACTGCCTCTCATCATTTTGTAGACTTCAATCAGGTATCCCCTCAGCCTCCAGTGAAAACAATTCTAGTTTATTCAACCTCTCCTCATAACCAATACCTCGAGACCAGGCAACCTCCTAGTGAAGCTTCTTTGCACTCTCTCCAAAGCTTCCATGTCCTTTTGGTAGTGTGGCAACCAGAACTGCATGTAATCCTCCACATGTCGCCTAATGAAGATTTTATATAGCTTCACATGGAGGTAATGTGCAAACTCCACACAGTCACCCAAGGCCGGAATTAAACCTAGGTCCCTGGCATTGCGAAGCATCAATGCTAACCACTGTGCCACCCATTCAAATGCAAGTGGTTAATATGTGTTCATCTGGGGAGCATTTTACCCTGGCTGGACTATCTGAAATCATATCCACTATTTTCGAATGAATTTAGACTTCAATTAAATATTGCAGTTATTTTTATTCATCATTGGTGGTGCAGTAGTATAGTGGTTAGCACTGCTGCCTCACAGTGCCAGGGACCCGGGTTCAATTCCCCGCTTGGCTCACTGTCTGTGTAGAGTTTGCACATTCTCCCCATGTCTGTGTGGGTTTTGTCCGGGTGGTCCCGGTTTCCTCCCACGATCTAAAGATGTGCGGGTTAGGTGGATTAGCTGTGGTAAATTGCCCCTTAATGTCCAAAGATGTGTGGGTTAGAATGATTGGCCATGCTAAGTTGACCCTTGTATCGAGGGATTAGCAGGTGGGGTTATGGGAATAAAGCCTGGATAGGATTGTTGTTGGTGCAGATTGGATGGGTCAAATGTGCTCCTTCTGCACTGTTGGGATTCTATATTACTGCTGATTGTAATGTGCTGAAAGATTAAAGTTATCATGCAGTTGTTGGAAGCAGATGTTAATTTGATGATGCATTTAGGGAGAAACTAACTGGCCTGTCAGACAATAACAAACAGGATAAGAGGTCTACTAATTAAAATGGGGACGAGGAGACATTTTTTCACTTGAGGGTTGTTAGTCTCTTCAATTCTCTTCTTCACAAAATGGAGACTGGGTCATAGAATTTATTCAGGACAGTCCTGGGTGCTTGAGCTTCCCAGTTGCCATAGAGTAAAGGAGACACAAGTTCTGTGCTTCATTAAAAAAAACCTTCATTTCTTTGATCCAACTCCACACACAATTCTCCACCACACTCACTCACCACCAAAACTCAGCACTCAACCAGGGAGCATTTAGTGTAACTCCGTTGGTTACGCTGCCATTTCTGGTGCAAGAATCTATGGCTTTCAGCTCCTCTCCAACACATAAACCTAGAAACCTAGAAACTAGAAGCAAGAGTAGGCCATTCAACCCTTTGAACCTGCACCGTCATTCATCTTGATCATGGCTAATCCTCGAATTTAATATCCCCCACTTCCTCCCATATTCCTTTAGCCCAAGAATTGTATCTAATTTCTTCTTGAAACTTAGAGTTTTGTTCCATTGCTGTACTGAGGGAACGCCATATTATTGCAGGTGCCATCCTTTGGATAAAGATGTTAAACCAATATTTCATCGGCTAAAGATCACATGACATAATTTGGAAAAGCATTAACGTAATAGTGTCCTAGCTAGCACTTCCAACACGGGAAGGTTTATTGCAGCTGTACAGGGCCTTGCGAGGCTACATCTGGAACTTTGTACAGCTTTGGTCTCCTTATTTAAAAATAAGATACGATTGGGTCAGAAACAGCTCAGAGAAGACTCACTTGGTGCCTTCCTGGGCTGAGGGGCTTAACCATTGATGAACAGGTTAAACGGTTTGTTCCTGTATCCATTAGAGTATAGGAGATTGAGAGATGAGCTTATTGAAATGGATCCTGAGGGGACTACCAATTTGACAGAGCAGATACTGAGACCATGGACAGAATTTTCCCATCCCACCCACCAGGGGACACGGACCATACAAAGGTCCATTAACCTCAAGCTGGGTTTTCCAGTCTTGGGATAATCGCAGCTGGAAAATCTCAGCCCATATTTTTCCTTTGGGGAGACTAGAACTGGAGGTGCGGTTTAAGAGTAAGAGGTCTACTATTTAAGATGGGGATGAGGAGACATTTTTTCACTTGAGGTTTGTTAGTCTCTGCAATTCTCTTCCTTACAAAATGGAGGCTGGGTCATAGAATTTATTCAGGACAGTCCTGGGTGCTTGACCCTCCCAGTTGCTATGGAGTAAAGGAGACATGAGTTTTGCTTCTTCACCAAAAAAAACCTTCATTTCTTTGACCCGACTCCGCACACAATTCTCCACTTACCATCCAGTTCTGCCTCTGGCCCCTTATATATGAGTGACATCTATTGAATAACTGACATCAGATTTGGACTTAATTAAAATGTGTTAACCCATTCCTAACGGGGTGGGGAGACAGTAAAAGTGGAAATGAGACCACAATCAGGCCCACCATGATCTTGTCAAATGGGAGAGCAGGTTTGATGGGCTGAATGGCCAACTCCTCCTGAGTTGTATATTCCTATTGAATTCCTGACCTTTTGTTGCCGGGCTGAAGATGATTAGGGACATTAAAACACTCATTTAGATATTGTGAAATGAAAGACATTTGTTCGAACAGCTGATGACAATAATGGGGGGCGGGGGGGGGTAGTACCCGTACAAATTTATAGAACAAACCTCATCACTGCTCAAAGAACTAATATTATCCTATTTGCTTTATGAAGCACATTCAGCAGAATTATTTTTAATTGCCTAATAAATTCTAGCATTTAATTTGCAGGCACTCTTTTCAATAACTCTTTACTGTAAAATCTTTGCAGAACATAAACTAAACATTAAACAAATGCAGCTCCTAATCCATCACTCACTTCATACACACAATTTTCTCTCTACTCCACCCCCCACCACATTTAAATTCAAAATGGGTGGCGTGGTGGCACAGTGGTCAGCACTGCTGCCCCACAGCACCAGGGACCCAGGTTCGATTTCCGACTTAGGTCGCTGCCTGTGTGGAGTTTGTATGTTCTCTCTGTGTCTTCATGGATTTTTCCAGTTTCCTCCCACAGTCCAAAAGATGTGCTAGTTAGGTACATTGGCCGTGCTAAATTCTCCCTCAGTGTAACCGAACAGACACCAAGTGTGGCAACTAGGGGATTTTCACAATAATTTCATTGCAGCGTTACTGTAAGCCTACTTGAGACTAAAAATCTTTAAGCAAATTCACTTTTTAAATAGAGCCAGTGCTTTTCACCTGTGCGTTTATGAAGATATTATAGACAAACCAGGTTGAAAGATTCAGTGTTGGTAATATGCTGCAGGAGGGATCAATTTAATGGTCAGAGGAGTCCACCAGATTTTCTCTGATTTGTACACAAGGGGCTTCTCATTTTTTGAAAGACAGAATACAGAAGTGAGATAGAGAATCTCATGTAACTGATGTGACAACAATAATCTCTCCCTCGATGTCAACAAACAAAAGAGACTTCAGGAAGCGTAGTGGAGGACATGTTGTGTCTACATCAATGAGGATAAAACAGAAATGATCGAGAGCATCTTTGCTGTAGTTTACAGCCAGTTGTGCCATGGGGTAAAAACAATGGGGTCTGACTAACCTGACTTGTTTGAGGGGAGATGTTCCTGAACATTAAATGCTAACAGCGAGTGTTTACATGCAGCAGCAGCAATGACGATGAGCTGATTTGACCCTCGATGTGAACTCTTCCCTGTTGTTTCTCTTCTGGGTTTTGGCTAATTGCTGTAAGGAGATTGGTAAACCGCGCAGAGGTTTAGCAGGTTGTGAAGTTCAAAACACAAACATTTGTTGCAGTTGATCTCGCATTATGTTATAAATAGGGAAACAATGTTTAGGATCTGCAGACTGTGTGGATATTCCCCCTATGCGGACGTGGAGAATCCTCCCACCGCGCAATTCTCAGACAGTAGAAAGCAGTGATGTGATCTTTTAGCTGAAGCTCGGGGGGTGGGGGTTGGGGTGGGTGGGGGATGGGAGGTGGTGGGGGGGGGTGCCGTGCGGTGGGGGGTGAGCCCACCCTGTTTTCCTCGCTCGCTGCAGTAGAGAGGTTTTTTGGCTGAACCTTCCAACCTGGCCATGGATTTGTGTTAGTGCACTCCCTCGCCAACACCACCATCTCAGGCAGCCGGCCAGTTACACCACAATTGTCCCTTAATAAGTGCAGTTAATTTTAGACACAGCCCGCGATTAAACACTGATTTCTCTGTTCCTGTGAGCTGGCCATGAATTCAATCAGCTGTTTTCTTTCTTTTTGTTCGGGGTGGGAGCAGGGAAATGACATGGGAGAATGGGCGATGCCAGGGTTGCTGTAGACCAAGATTCTATTCATACTGTGTGATTTTATTTGTGTGCACGGTACGGCTGAGGAACCTCATTGCTCCGGCAAGAAGGGGATGTCTAATAAATCTTTTAGCCTAAATACGCACAGACAATTACCTGGAGGCAGGGTTATGAGGGCGAAGTGATAAATGGTGAGAATGAATTGATAGTGTTTCTCTGTCTGTCCTGTCTTATGCCCTATCGAAACTCTGGAGTTCCACAGCCAGCTTTTGTCACCCTCATCTCATTCAGCCTTCTGCCCAATCTTCGCCCTCTGACCACCTTGTTACCTGGCATTGTTGATGCAGTAAGAAGTCTGACAGCACCAGGTTAAAGTCCAACAGGTTTATTTGGAAGCACGAGCTTTCAGAGTGCTGCTCCTTCACCGGGTAAGTGAAAAGTTGAGTTCACAAACAGGGCATATATAGACGTCCCCAATTTACAAGATGGAATGGGAATTTTTCCAGATAATCAGGTATTTATAGATGCACACAATGTGAATGGAGAGAGGGTTTAACACGGGTTAAAGAGGTGTAAATTGTCTTCAGCCAGGATAGTTAGCAAGATTTTACAAGTCCAGGCAAGTCATGGGGGTTACAGACAGTGTGACATGAACCTAAGATCCCGGTTGAGGCCTTCCTCATGTGCGGAACTTGGCTATTAGTTTCTGCTCGGCGATTCTGAGTTGTCATGTGTCGTGAAGGCCACTTTGCCTTGCCATCCCAAGGCACGGTATGTTGGGGAGAGCATGGAAGCACCATGACAGCGAATGAATGAACACCGCTCAACAATCACTAGGCAGGAGTGTTTCCTTCCTATCGGGGAACACTTCGGCAATCATGGGCATTCATCCTCTGATCTTCATATAAGCGTTCTCCATGGCAGCCTTCACAACATCCGACAACACAGAGTTACTGAACAGAGACTGATAGCCAAGTTCCACACGCTTGAGGATGGCCTGAACCAGGATTGTTCGTGTATCCCCCACGACTTGCCTGGGCTTGCAAAACCTTACTAACTGTCCTGGCTAGCGATAATACACATCTCTTTAATCTGTGCTTACCCTCTCTCCACTCGCATTGTCTGTACCTGTAAAGACCTGATCACCTTTTAAGACTCGCATTCTCAATTACCTTGCAATTGAGACTATGTCTATATGTGCCCTGTTTGTGAACCAAGTCCGCACTCATCTGATGAAGGGGCAGTGCTACCAAATAAACCTGTCGGACTTTAACCTGGTATTGTGAGACTTCTTACTGTACCTACTCTAGTCCAACGCTGGCATTTCCACATCATGACTTTGTGGATGGTTTCCACGATTTGGCTCGCGTACCACAGCTATATCTTGCAAATCAACCCCCTACCCCTCTCAAAGTTCAACCTTGCAACCCTTCCCTTCTGGTGTTGCAACTTTTGCTCATACCCCAACCTTCCATTCCTCTCAATCACACTTTCATCTCAACAGTCTGTGTCCATTCTATCCACAGCTCCATGATTGAATATGCCATCTTTCCCACTCACCAGATTTGGCACTTAACCTCCCCTCCCCACCTTGCCGCCAACCCTGCACCCCCCTTTCCCCCAACACACAACCATCCTTGACCTGTGCCATAATACTTAAGCCATCTGTGTCCTAGGAACCCAAGTTCGAAGGCAGATGGTGAACTTTGAATTCAATTAAAAAAAAACCTGAAATTAGAAGTCAAATGTGACCTTGAAACCATTGTCAATTGTCAGAAAATCCCATCTGGTTCACTAATTCCCTTTAGGGAAGGAAATCTGCCGTCCTTATCTGGTCTGGCCTACATGTGACTCCAGAGCCACAGCAATGTGATTGATTCTTTTGTACACAGCAGGGTGGCACAGTGATTAGCACTGCTGCCTCAAAGCGCCAGAAACCAGAGTTCAATTTCAGCCTCAGGTCACTGTGTGGAGTCTGCACATTCTCTCCGTGTCTGCATGGGTTTCCTCCAGGTGTTCCAGTTTCCTCCCACAGTCCAAAAATGTGCGGGTTAGGCTGATTGGCCATGCTCACTTGCCCTTTAGTGTCAGGGAGATTAGCAGGGGTAAATACATGGGGTAACAGGGATGGGGCTTGATGGTAATGTTGTCGGTGCAGGCTTGATGGTCTGAAGGGCCTCCTTCTACATTGTAGGGATTCTATGATTCTTAACTGCCCTCTGAAATGACCCTGCAAGCCACTCGGTTCAAGGGATTAGGGATGTGCAATAAATGCTAATCTTGCCAATGAGTCTCACATCTCATGAAAGCGTAAAATCGCACAGAGGCAAGTCACTATGTGACATGGTCGCTGTTCTCATTAGGCATGTAACAAGACTGGAGTGAAGAGAGAGTCTCATCTGAGGTCCCAAATAGAGAGCAGGAGAGCCAGATCCCAAGGAGTGAGGCAGACCCTGGGCTCAACAACATTTTAACAGTTTATTTATTAATGTCACAAGTAGGCTTACATTAACACGGCAGTGAAGTACTGTGAAAATCTCCTAGTTGCCACATTTTGGCACCTGCTCGGGTACACTGAGGGAGAATTTAGTATGGTCAATGCACGTAACCAGCACATCTTTCTAACTGTAGGAAGAAACTGGAGCATCCAGAGAAGCATGAGTAAGCTGTTCGGCCCTTCGCAACTCTGTGCCATATATTTTGTAAGAATCTGGCAACACCAAAATGCCTGACGAAGACGAAAGTCGAAAGCTTGCAGATTTACTATCAAATAAAATTGGTGTTGCCAGATTCTTACTGAGTTTACCCCAGTCCAACGCCGACATCTCTACACCATATATTTTGATCATGACTGATCATCAAATTCAAATACCCAGATCCTCTCTTTCCCCCCGATCCCTTGATCCCTTTAGCCCCAAGAGCTATATCTAATTTCTTCTTGAAATCACACAACATTTTAGCCTCAAATACTTTCTGTGGTAGTGAAACCTTTAGAATGATCTGTTTATCAAATCTGAAGCATTTAAGTGTATTTTTGCAGTTGGACGTTGAACAACAGTGGCACCTTTGAGAACTTTGCTTCAGTAGAGAATTTACTATGTTGACAGGCTCACCACTTTAACTTTGCCACCAGTAAGATGTTTGCACATTGTCCTGCAATGTGCTGTGTGCTATTTGAATGAAATAGTGCTAAATCAGGAGTTTACAAATTCCTTTTACCTCGAAAGGTGTTTAATTCAAATTCAAACTGTACCATTTCGTATGGACCATTTAATCTATGCTAACTGTTATGACACAGAGATGATTCTTCCCTCTGCTTAATTTTGGAACCACCCCAAGGGATATGCCTCACTTTGTAATCTTGTACGAGTGTGTGTGAAGTAGTAGGAAGTTACTGGTTTTGGTAAATTAACACAGTGTTTGACACTCTCTATCCTGAACAGTTAACAGGTCTGTATTTTTAAACTGGTGACAACCTTATTCAAACAATTAACAAACTGAATAAAATCCCAGTAGAATGCTGTTCAAATATTACAAGACTCCTTCCGGAATAGTGCAATAAATCATTACAGAATTCAGTCACTCTCAACTAGTATACAAATAGGTGTCTCCTGGAAATATGAACTTTCTCCAGTGATGTTTTATTCTGGAACATTTTCTGAGTTGGTAACTCTCTTTCTGTTTAGATCAGTGGTTCCCAAACTTTTTTCACTGGACCGCATTATCGGAATAAAAATTTGCTCGCGCCACACTGAATTTTTTATTGATAAGAAATACATTCAAAAACGAAAAAAAAGCTTCTAGCAGTCTTGATTCATAACATAGCATGCAACTACTTTGTAATATGACATCCAGAAAGTATAAAACAATGCAGCTACATAAAAGCACAATTCATTCAAATTAAAACAATTATTTTAATAGTAATACTAAATATGAATCTTACAAATAAATGTGATAATAACACTGTATACTATACTACACTGCACTTAACACAAAGAGAGATAGCATGAAATCTGGAAACTCCTATGGGTTTCTATAGGTGAATGTTTAAATGTTTCTTTGTTGTTGAATCTTCCAGCCACGTTTGCCATTTGCTCGCGCTGCACCCTTTGGGAATCATTGATTTAGATGGTGATTTTATGAAGAGACACACAAAATTGCAGGATTTATACGAGAGCCTCACTTTCCCTCCTTACAGCGCAAGAGGTGGCAAGCGTACTCTGACCATTATCCCTCCTTATCCGCGTTTATATACCTGGAATTATCTCTCAGTATTTGTGTGATCTGAATGGATTGAGGTTGTCAGTAACTCTCACTTATGAATTCCATTGGTTCTGTCTCCCTAGTATTGGTCCAATTCAAAAGCCTGTTTTGGTTATGTTGGAGCACTGGCTGCTAGACTTTGATAGTGTGTTGTGATAATCGGCTTCCGCAGCCTGTGCTCTGCAATCTAAACCCCAAGCACAAAGACACCTGTGCTTCTTAAAGAAGCAATGCTATATGCTTTCTTCTTTTTGGTTTTAGCATTTCTTTTCATATTTATATTTGTCAAACATATTTTTAACCTTACATCTGTGACTTCACAACATAGCAAAAAACAGACTTCAATTCAACAAGAGTAGAAAGTATTTCTTTTGTGATTTCAATTTGCTTGGGTGCAACAATTTACAATGCTTTGCAGGAGGTTGATGGACACCAAGCACTTGTTGACATTAGCCAGAGCAGTAATGAGGTGTGGGGGGTGGAGGATTTAGGGATAGAGTATGTGAGGCTTGACCTCTGCAGTGGTGCTGTGGGGAGGGGAGAAACAGCACAAAGATGAGTGGGCAAGTGATGTGTACACATTAAACTAAAGTATTCAAAACTGATTCTATCGCAGGATTCCTTTGCGTTGATTTGATTTATTATTGTCACTTGTATTTGAATACAGTGAAAAGTATTGTTTCTTGCGTGCTATACAGACGAAGCATACCATACATAGAGTACATCGGGATGAAGGAAAGGAGATGATGCAGGATATAGTGTTACATTCGTAGCTAGGGTGTAGAGAATGATCAGCTTAATGCAAGGTAGGTCCATTAAATAGTCTGACAGCAACAGGGAAGAAGCTGTTCTTGAGTTGGTTGGTATGTGATCTCAAACTATTGTATCTTTTTGCCGATGGAAAAAGGTGGAAGTGGATATATCTGGGGTGCATGGGGTCTTTGATTATGCTGGCTTGCTTTTTCTCAGTTTTCTAGAAAATTCTGCCCTCCTGATGATTGGAAGATGCTTTCGCTAAATGGAATCCATTGGTCAATGGCCATCCAATCTGATCTGAGACTGGTTTCAATGCTGCATCAACTCCAGCTTTTTATTCCCTTTGCACCTTACTTAAGTCGGGCTTTAGAAACAAATTTATTTCCAAACATATTGGAATTATTTTACCTGTAAAATAAAGCAAAAAGTTAAGAAGTCTGATAAACTTGTGGTTGGTGCAGACTCAATGGGCTGAATGGCTCTTTCTGCACTGTAGGAATCCGTGGATGAAACACACAATGGTTGTAATCACCTCTTTACACAGTGGATCATTTTCGCTGCTGCAGTGCGTGTGCGTGAGTTAGAGTGCGTATGCATGCGTCAGAGAGTGTACGTGCTTGTGGTACAGCTCCAAATAAAGTCTGATGTTTGGCTAACCTGGAAACCATTTGGCAGCTGTGTGATCTGACACAGTTTAAAGGATTGAAGACAGTTTTGGGGTCTGGGCCTAAAGTCATGGTGGAATTTATTGCCAAATGTCTTCATTTTGAGTTCCATTTCCTTTTATTCCACATGAGGGAAAGGGCCATTGAACAAGTTTTGTATTTGGTGACGAATGTTGAGCTGTGCACTTTGGTCTCGGGCAATGCACAATGGCAGTGTTGCCATTTGGATGTACAGTTGGTTCAGCGGGGCGGTGAGTGTGTGTGTATGTGTGTGTGTATGCGTGTGTGTGTGTGAGAGAGAAAAGGCACTGCCGTGAATAGTAAAAGTCACATCAGTGTGTTTATTGCTGTCGTTGCACATGTTTCTCTGAGCTAGGCTAACATACTGTTATATTGAAATATGGGGGAATCTATCAAGAACCTTTTTGGGAATTGCAAATGAAATTTGAATACAACCAGTGCCATTTGTTAGAATCTCCCCATGCTCGGGGCAAGGCAAGTCATTTACTAAACTGGCAAACTGATCGATAGCTTTTAAATAATAAAGTAGATGCAGGAACAGAGGGTCTTTGATATGTATATATGTATGTGTATATGTACATGTATGTGTGTGTGTACACATATGTATTATCTGATGATCTTGCTATTCTTTGTTTTTAACACTGTCCGTACGTGCTTTGCACAGAATGGCAATAAATAATATCATTGAAGATGGCAGACCGTGTTCACGGAGCTAGAGCAGTACCATAATCTCTTGGCTGCAGTACCTGCCACTAGAATTTGAATTTATATCTGGCAAATTAAGGGGAAAGCCTGCTGGGATATTTAAAAGATTAGCCCACTAATCATCATCGCATCTTCATTAACTAAAAGTTGGCAGCACGTTTTAACCCACCGGTACCCAAAACAGAGAATGTTGAGCGGTTGCTTCTATCCTCACACACACTACTCATTTGAGAGGAAAGTTGTGCACTTATGGAAACCAGCCAAGTGACTGAGCAATGTCAATAATGCTAAGGCAGGTGACTTGATATGATATGATTCATTATTGTCACATGTATTAGCAGACAGTGAAACATATCACTTCTTACGCGCTGCAGATAAAACATACCATTCATAGAGTACATAGAGGAGAAGGAAAGGTGAGAGTGCAGAATGTAGTGTTACAGTCATAGCTAGGGTGCACAGAAAGATCAACTTAATGCAAGATAGATCCATTCAAAAGTGTGACAGCAGCAGGGAAGAAGCTCTTCTTGAGTCGATTGGTATCAGACTTTTGTATCTTTTTCCCGATGGAAGGAGGCAGAAAAGAGAATGTCCGGGATGTGTGGGGTCTTTGATTTTGCTGGCTGCTCTTCCCCGAGGCAGCAGGAAGGGTAGAGAGACTCAATGGATGGAAGGCTGGTTTGCGTGGTGAACTGAGCTAAGTTTACAACCTGTTGTAGTTTCTTGTGGTCTTGGACTGAGCAGAAGCCATACAAGCTGTGACACGTCCAGAATGGATGCTTTCTATGGTGCACCTGTATCTCAGTTGCAGAAGCCGCTCAGTAAGAAGTCTGACTGCACCAGGTTTAAGTCCAACACGTGTTGTCAGACTTCTTACTGTGTTTACCCCAATCCAACGCGGCATCTCCACAGCAGAAGCAGCACACCAGCTCCACTGGGGGTCGGTTTAGCTCCACTGGCTGGTTTGTGATGCAGAGAAACACCAACAGCGCAAGTTCAATTACCAAGTGAATGGTGATTTTCAATGATGCCTGAATTCCATGAATAAATGAAGAGATTTACCAGTTGACTGTAATATGTGCATTTCCTGTCAGATGACGTGCATTTAAAAAAATGCCGTTTCAATCTGATGAGGTGGAGCGAAGCTTTGTGCAGTCTTTCTAACACTTAAAAAATAAAATCCGAATGTATCATTCATTGGGGAATTTTTTTAAAGCTTTTCGTGTTTTCAGTTGTAGTTTGGCAATTAATTTTGCTGATGCATTCTCGCCATGTTTTGAGTTGACAGTTTTATTAATAATTTAATGGGTTAACACAGTTGATGAAAATCTTAACCTGGGTTCACGTTAATTTATCTTCCTTTACTTAGTGCTTTGAACGTGCAGCCCTTGTGAGATTTGAAAGCAACGTTAAAATTGATGTGACAGCTTAATGTTGCTTTTTATTTGTGTGTGCGTGTTTTTAACACATGATCACCCCCAGTGGTACCCAGCCAGCAGCTGAACCATAGTTGATAGAAGTCATCAGCTAAGTGGGAACCTGTTCTTGTTCATGGGATGTGGGTGTTGCTACTGCCCATCCCTCATTGCTCTCCAGAAGATGGTGGTGAGCTGCCCTCTTGAACTGCTGCAGTCCATGTGGTGTGGGTACATCCATAGTGCTGTTAGGAAGGGACCTCCAGAATTTTGACTCAGCGACAATGAAGAAATAGTTTCATGCTCGTAGCGGAACTTCCCAGTGGAAATGTCTCTGCTGCCATTTGATTTGCTTTATTATTATCATATGTATTAACATACAGTGAAAAGTATTGTTTCTTGTGCACCGTACAAACAAAGCATACCGTTCAGAGGAGGAAAAGAGAGAGTGCAGAATGTAGTGTTACAGTCTTAGATAGGGTGTAGAGAAAGATCAGCTGGGAGGTTAGCTGGAGTGTTTCAGAAGTGTTTAAACTAATAGGGAGGGAGGGTGGGGAGACAGCGGGAACTGGGAGTGGGATAGAGAGGGATGATAGGGTAACACCAGTAGGTAGAAAGAAATATCCGAGAGCTGAGGGTCTTCAGTGCATGTGTTTTAATGCGAGGAGTGTGACTGGCAAAACAGATGAACTGAAGGCAATAATGTTCACGAGGAGTTTAGACGTGGTGGCGGTGACCGAGACGTGGTTGAAGGAGGGGCAAGACTGGCAATTGAATATTCCAGGGTATAAGTGTTTTAGGTGTGACAGAGTTGGTGTGAAGAGAGGCGGGGGAGTGGCTTTATTAGTTAAGGACAACGTCATAGCAGTGCAGAGGGAGGGAGGTATGGATGATTTAGGAATTGAGTCTCTATGGGTGGAGTTGAGGAATAGGAAGGGAGTGGTTACTCTGTTGGGTGTTTACTACAGACCGCCCAACAGCCCGCAGGCTGCGGAAGAAGGAATATGCAGGGACATTTTAGATAAGTGTAGGAAAAATAGGGTGGTAGTGGTGGGAGATTTCAATTTTCCTGGAGTAGATTGGAGTGTGCCCAGGGCTGCAGGAGTGGATGGGGAGGAATTTGTACAGTGTGTTTTGGAAGGGTCCTTGGAGCAGTATGTGGATGGCCTGACTAGAGAGGGGGCTATACTGGATTTGGTTCTGGGGAATGAGCCAGGCCAGGTGGTTGACGTCGAGATAGGAGAGCAGGTGTCAAATAGTGATCACAACTCTGTCTGCTTTAGGATATTAATGGAAAAGGACGAGACTGGCCCAAAAGGGAGGGTATTTAACTGGGGGAGGGCTAGATACGGCCAGATTAGGCAAGATCTTAAAGATACGGACTGGGATAAGCTTTTTGAGGGCAGGTCGACGAGGTACATGTGGGAGTCTTTCAAGGGAAAACTAAACTCTCTGCAGGAAAGATATGTGCCGGCAAGGAGGAAGGATGGGAAAGGTAGGATTAGAGAACCTTGGCTTACCAGGGAGATTGAGGACTTGATCAAGAAAAAGAGAGAGGCTTACATTAGATCTAGGCAACTAGGGACTGAGATAGCGCTGGAAGCTTATAGAGAGTGTAGACGGGATCTTAAAAGGGGTATTAGAAAGGCAAAAAGGGGCCATGAGGTGGCTCTGGCAGGTAGGATTAAAGAAAATCCAAAGGCTTTTTACACCTATGTAAGGAGCAAAAGGATGGTTAGAGGCAAGATTGGACCTCTTAGGGACAGTGGAGGGGATCTATGCTTAGAGCATGAGGGAATGGGGGAGATCCTGAATGAATACTTTGCGTCGGTATTCACGCAGGAGACTGGACAGATGTCTGTGCCTGATGTTGACAAAGTTGAGGATTGGTTGAGGGAAATAAGGATTACGAGGAAAGAGGTGTTGGGGCTGTTAGGCAGCTTAAAGACATATAAAGCTCCGGGGCCTGATGGCATTTACCCCAGGCTGCTAAGGGAGTTGAGGGAAGACTTGGCTGGCCTCTGACGCAAATCTTTGTCTCTTCCTTGGACACAGGTGAGGTCCCAGAGGACTGGAGGATAGCAAACGTAGTACCGTTGTTTAAAAAAGGTCAGAGGGATCACCCAGGGAACTATAGGCCGGTGAGCTTGACTTCAGTTATAGGTAAGCTAATGGAGAGGATCCTTAGGGACAGGATGTATGAGCATCTGGAGCGCTGCGATCTGATCAGGGATACGCAGCATGGCTTCGTCAAGGGAAAGTCTTGTCTTACGAATCTGGTGGAATTTTTTGAAGAAGTGACAAAAACAGTTGATGAAGGACAGGCTGTTGATGTCGTCTACATGGATTTCAGTAAGGCGTTTGACAAGGTTCCTCATGGTAGACTGATAGAGAAGGTGAAGGCGCATGGGATACAGGGTCGGGTATGTAGATGGGTCGAGAACTGGCTCGGGAGGAGGAGACAGAGGGTAGTAGTGGAAGGCTCTTTTTCCGGCTGGAAGCCTGTCACTAGTGGAGTGCCACAAGGCTCAGTACTAGGTCCTCTTCTATTTGTGGTCTACATAAACGACTTGGAAGTAGGGGTAGGTGGTGAGATCAGCAAATTTGCTGATGACACCAAGATGCTTGGATTGGCGGGTACAGAAGAGCAGTGTCAGGCAATACAACAGGACGTAGACAGGTTGGTAGACTGGGCAGATAGATGGCAAATGGAATTTAATCCGGAAAAATGCGAGGTGATGCATTTTGGCCGGAAAAATGTAGAAGAGAATTATAGGATAAAAGGTAAAACTATACGGAGCATAGAGACGCAGAGAGACTTGGGGGTGCAGGTTCACAAGTCTCTGAAGGTGTCCTCACAGGTGGAGAAGGTGACAAAGAAGGCGTATAGTATGTTAGCTTTCATAGAAAAGGGTATAGAATATAAGAGTAGGAGTTTGATGTTGCAGTTGTATACAACTTTGGTTAGGCCTCACTTGGAATACTGCGCCCAGTTCTGGTCTCCGTACTATCGGAAGGATGTGGAGTCCTTGGAGAGAGTGCAGAGGAGGTTTACCAGGATGCTGCCTGGTATGGAAGGACTGTCCTATGAGGAACGATTAGATAGACTGGGGTTGTTTTCCCTTGAAAGACGTCGGCTTAGAGGGGATCTCATAGAGGTGTATAAGATTATAAGGGGTATAGATAGAGTAAATGGAGGTAAACTTTTTCCACCTTTAGAAATGGATAGGACGAGAGGTCATGGCCATAGGGTGAGGGGGGCTATGTATAGGACGAATATTAGAGGGCAGTTTTTCACACAAAGGGTAGTGGGGGTGTGGAATGCACTGCCGAGTAAGGTGGTGGGAGCAGGCACGCTGGGGCTGTTTAAGGGTCTCTTGGACAGCCACATGAGCGGTATGCAGATAGAGGGATATATTAGGACTGTTTAACTACGGCTTTTTCCACAGGTAATTCGGTCCATAATTTGAGCACGCATTCGGCAGGTGGTGCGGGTACAGCTCTTGGATGTTGATTCATGGGTTGCCTGGTACCTCATGTCGTATATGAGTGCTTTATGTGGACCATCTGAAGGGCACCATGACAGCTCAGAGACTATCGATGTGGCTGTGCAGACACTTGGAATTGGGCCGGTGTCTGCGGGAGTTTGCGCGTTCTCCCCGTGGTTGCGTGGGTTTTCTCCGGGCACTCCGGTTTCCTCCCACAACCCAAAAATTCGCTCTTAGGCTGATTGGGTAACAAATTGTCCCTATGGTGAAAATTTTCCATATTAGGAATAATATATATATTATTATATAGGAATATTAAAATAGGATAATGTATTTGGTATGACGGCGGCTCGGGCTCGTTGGGCCGAAGGGCCTGTTTCCCGTGCTGTGTTGCTTAATAATCAGCTTGATGCAAGGTAGGTCCATTCAAAAATGTGATGGCAGCAGGGAAGAAGCTGTTCTTGAGTCGGTTGGTACGTGACCTCAGAGTTTTACCAGATGAAAGAAGATGGAAGAGAGAATATCCAAGGTGCGTGGGGTCCAGAATATGCTGGCTGTGGGAGGTGTAGGCAGAGTCAATGGTTGGGAGGCTGGTTTGCATGATGGATGGGCTTTGTTCACAACTGTTCATAGTTCCTTGTGGTCTTGGTCAGAGCAGGAGCCGTACCTTCTACATGTCATGGATTTGGAAGATGCTGCCTGGCTAATCTTGGTGAATTGCTGCAGTGCATCTTGTAGATGGTACACAGAGCTGCTACTGCATGAGCTTGAACGTTGTTGGAGTTGCATTCACCCGGACAAGTGGATATTCCATCACACTCTTGCATGGTGCTTGCAGATGGTAGAAGGGCTTGGTGAGGATGGGTCAAGAGGTGAATCGTATGATTCCTAATATCTGACCTGTTCCTGTAGACCCAGAAATTAAGTGTCCCAGTTCAGTTTCTGATCAGTGGTAACCCCCAGGATGATGTTCAGACTCTTGCTCCCAACATAGCCTTGGCTTGATTGCGGCACTTTTGACTCCACGCTACCTACTCAAACACCACGCTGGCACCCTGATGGTAAATTCTAGTGCCACAGTGAGGAAGTGCTATATTTTTGGAGACACAATCTCTTAAGTGAGCCGCTGTACAGAGATATCATTCAATGGATGTAAAACAAGCTATCTGAAGGTGAGGCATTGTGTTATGTCTATATGTAAAGGTGAGATTATCTGATGGTTTTAGGTCACTGCTGTTTGTGGGTCCTCCTGTGCACAACCTAGTCGCTATGTTGGTTTATAAAAGAACCGTGCAAACAATACCAAATATTCTATTGGCTAGGTGGGCTGTAAAAAGCGTGTGTATCCTCTCGGACCTGCTCTCTCTCCAACAGCTTACTGTACCTGCAGTGGCATCAATAAAGGTCACTCTTCCTGCTGGAAGCTGAAGGATGGTCACTTATTGAGGTGCTGGGAGGCTTTGTTCAAGAATGATCCCAGCCTTGTGGGGCATCAGTGTTGAGGATGATCTTCAGGAGATGTTGTTGCCTATCTTTACTGATTATAGTCTGTGAGTTCAGGATCCAATTGCAGAGGGAGGTATCGAGGCCCAGGCCATGGAGTTTGGAGATGAGTTTAGTGAGAATAATAGTGTTAAAGGCTGAGCTGTAGTCTATAAATAGGTGTTTGGCATTGTATCCTTACCTCGGTGTTCTAGGATTGGGTGCAGGGCCAGGGAAATGCTATCGACTTGTTGCGGTGATAGGCAAACTGTAGTGGATCCAGGTAGTCCGGGAATTGATTCGTGCCATGAGTAACCTTTCGAAGCCCTTCATAATGAATTAATTTAGTCACAGGTTACATTAAAAGTTCCAAAATGGTTGTGCACATTAACACTAACACCGGAGAAGTGTGCACTTTGTCTAAAATTCTCCCAGAAAGTATCAGGAGAAATATTTTTAAAATAAAAAACATTAGAGGCATGTGACATGTAACTTTAGAAAGAAACAGCTCAAAGATGGCCACTATTGGTGACTTGGAACATCTAGCATATGGTTTAATTTAAGATCCAGAAGGGATGATGCATGATGTACTTAGAGTTGGGTAATGATTGTGTGCATTCAGGCAAGAATTTTGGTTGCATTCTTGAGGGGATTGCATCACCTACCAGCACACAAGCAGGCTAATCTCTTGGTGGGATTGGAATGAGTTTCACTGCTGATTCACTGCCTCATTTTGTTTCTCTTCTCATTTCCCAATTTACAGCAATTTGAAACAAAAGATTCGAGCCGTTTTTATTTGCTCATGTACTCCCCCACCCAAATATATTGTGAATAAACAACAAATCAGAGTGGCACATTGCTTACAGTCTTGTCTCACAGTGCCAGGACATGAGTTCAATTCCCTGCTTGGGTCACATATCACAGAGTCTGCATGTTCTCCCGTGTCTGCATGCATTTCCTCTGGGTGCTCCGATTTCCTCCCACAATCCAAAAGATGTGCTGGTTAGGTGCATTAACCATGCTAAATTCTCTCCCGGTGTACCTGAACAGGCGCCAGAGCGTAGCAAGCAGGGGATTTTCACAGTAACTTCATTGCACTGTTAATGTAGTAAATAAACTTTAAAAAAAACAAAACTGTCTTCTTTTCAACAAAGGATGAAGGAGTAGGGGGGGTGGGATGGGGGGGCGTCGACGGTCCAGCGGTATAGTCACTAGATTATTAATCCAGAAACTCAGCTAATGTTTTGGGGACCTGAATTCAAATCCCGCCATGGCAGATAGTGGAATTTGAATTTTAAAAAAAATCTGGAATTAAGAATCTACTGATGACTATGGAACCATTGTCGACTGTCGGAAAAACCCATCTCGTTCACTGATGCCCTTTAGAGAAGGAAATCTGCCATCCTTACCTGGTCTGGTCTATGTGTGACTCAGAGCCCCAGCAATGTATTGACTCTCAACTACCCTCTAGCAACTAGGAATGGGCAATAAATGCTGGCCAGCCAGTGACACCTATGTCCTATGGATGAATAAAATTGGATGTGATGACCAAAATATGAGCACCTTGCCAGCAGTTTAAAAACACTGAGCTTGCTTTTGACCTCTACAAATAGTTGATTTGTTATCTTATCCGTTATGTGTATGCACATTGATGCCTGTATGTACAACACAAGTCAACATATATTTTGAATATCATTGATACAACTACACTGCCAAGTTTGACGTAATCGTTTATTCTTTCCTGGCCATCTCTCAGAATTTGTGACTTAATGTTCCTTTGACAATTCATCACTGGAAGGAAATTATAGTGATTCTCTGTGTAGGTCGAATGCCGTTTGCAAGAAAACTAGAAATGTTCCTGATTTTCTGTGTGTTTTTTTTAAATATTCATTTGTGGGACATGGGTGTCGCTGGCTGGCCAGCATTTATTGCCCACCCCTAATTGCCCTTCAACTGAGTAGCTTGTTAGGCTATTTCAGAGGACTGTTAAGAGTCAACCACGTTGCTGTGGCTCTGGAGTCACATGTAGGCCAGACCAGGTAAGGACGGCAGATTTCCTTCCCTGAAGGACATTAGTGAACCAGATGGGTTTTTCTGACAATCGACAATAGTTTCATGGTCATGGTAGATTCGTAATTCCGGGCATTTGTTATTGAGTTCACGTTCCACCATCTGCCTAGGCTGGATTTGAACCCAGGTCCTCAGAACATTAGCTGAGTTTCTGGATTAATAGTCTAGCGATAATACCATTAGGCTATCGTCTTCCCATAATGTGTGAATGAGATCTTTGGACTTTTTATTGACACTTCAGTGACATTTGATTGGGTATCTATCAATATTTACAAATACATACAGATGGCTGCTTTGAAGAGTGCAATTATTGCATAGAATCTCTGTAGTGTAGAAGGAGGCCATTCAGCCCCTCGAATCAGTGCCAACCCACTAAAAGAGCATTTTACCAATGTCCATCTCACCCTATCTCCAGAAACCCATACATTTACCATGACTAATCCAGTAATCTATACACCCACTCAGTGTTTTAGGGTTGTGTCAGCCTGAAAACTTCATTGAGACTGTTTGGTCTTTTTACTGAATCTCTGTGATAAGATTTTAAATCAAGAACCCTCCTATTTGGGCCTCCTCTTCCTCCCCCCCTCCCCCCCCCCCCCCCCCCCCACCCCAGTTTTTCTCCCCGGGCGAGAATGCTTGTTCTGTTAGTCCTGAACCATTTGTGGGTCTCCTCTAAGCAATCATTCTTTGACACTTTACGCTTTGGTTCATTTCTAAAGGAAATGTTTTCTTTTCCACTGATTGAAGTGATTGGATGGAAAAGCCGGGGCTGCCAATGACAGAAGCAGAAAATCCTGCCACATAGGAATTGGGAGCAGAATTAGGCAATTCAGCCCATCAAGCCTGGCCCATTGTTCAATTAGATCATAGCTGGTCTTTTCCTGGTCTCAAATCCACCACCCCATCTCTTCCCTGGATCCCTCATCTCTTTTTTTAAATTAGAAATATCTTTATCTCTTTTTTAAAACCATTGAACAATTCAGACTTCACCGCACTATGGGGCAGTGAGTTCCACAAATTCACCATCCTCTGCAAGAAATAGTTTCTCCACATCTCAGTTTTAAATCTACTGTCTCGTAACCTATATCCGTAACACCTTGTTCTAGATTGCTCCATAAAAGGAAACATTTGGTCTACATTTACTTTATCAATCCCTTTTAAAGTTTTATATACCTTGATCAGATCCCATTTCATCCTTCTAAACTCCAGCGAGGACAAACACAAACTGTTTAATCTCTCCTCATATGTCAACCCTTTCATCCCTGGAATCAATCTGGTGAACTGCCTCTGAACTGCCTCCAATGTCACCACAAATAAGGAGACCAAAACTGGCCACAATATTCCAGATGTGGCCTCACTAACATTGTATACAATTGCAACAACACTTCTCTACTTTTATACTCCTGTCCCTTTGCAATAAATGCCAAGATCCCATTTGCCTTTTTTATTACATGCCGTACCTGCATACCAACTTTGTGTGATTCATGAACATCGATACCCAGATCCCTCTGGTGCATTTTAAACCTGCTTTCCGTTTGGGTAATAACTTGCCTTTCTAATTTTCTACCAAAATGGACAACCTCACACTTATCCACATTAAACTCCATTTGCCAAATGTTGGCTCATTCTCCGAGTCGAACTATATCTGCCTGTAAAATCTTTATCTCCTCTTCACTGCCTCTTTCCTATCTATTTTTATATCATTGATTAATTTTGTTACGATACACTCTGTTGCTGCTCGCAGATCATTTATACGAGGAGACATTTCTTCACCCAAAGAGTGGTGAGCCTGTGGAATTCATGACCACAGAAAGTAGTTGATGCCAAAACATTGAATGTATTCAAGAGGCGGCTGGATATAGCACTTGGGGTGAATGAGATCAAAGGTTGTGCAGAAAAAGCAGGATTAGGCTACTGAGGTGGATGATCAACCATGATCATGATGAATGTTGGAGCAGGCTTGAAGGACAGAATGGCCTCCTGCTCCTATATAAACAGTTGAGGTCCCAGGACTGACCCCTGCAGCATCCTGTTGGTTACATTTCGCCAGCCAGGGAAGTACCTATTTATACTTTCTGTCAATCAGCCAATCCTCCCTCTAACCCAGTACTCTACCTCCAGTCCCCTGTGATCTCACCTTCTGGATCAATCTTTTATGCGGCACCTTGTCAAATGCCTTCTGGATGCCTAGATAGTTGTTACTGATGTGTTGTGTTATCATGGGTACAGTGACAGCCCAGTGTGATTTTGTCCTTGCCCATTGTGCTACATTTTGCTAGATCAGTACTTTATACAGGTATCCCAGTACCTGTAGCCCCAGCCAAGAAGCGTTGACTGTACAAAGCAGGGGAAATCTGTTCTCTCTTGTCGAGTGCTAGATGGCAGAAAGTGAGTTTGCTTATTGATCCCTCAGCTCACAGATACTTCTAATTCCACGTTTCCACAACCAAAGAGCTTGGACTGCATTTCTGACTTTCAGTTTTAAATATTCTCCATCTTCAGTGTGTTAATCGACACAAGTGTTAAACGTTAATTCCAGTGGAGTATTCATAGACTACAAACAAAAGTGCAAAGTCCCCTTATTAAAATGATTCTTCAGTGAAACGACACAGTGACACTCCTGCCTCACAACGCCAGGGACCCAGGTTCAGTTCCAGCCTTGGGTCACTATCTGTGTGGAGTTCTTCCCGTGCCTGTATATGTTTCCCCCGGGTATTCCGGTTTCCTCCCGTACTCCAAAGATGTACAGATTAGGTGGATTGACTGTGCTAAATTGCCTTTCGTGTCCCAAGATGTGTAGGTTAGGGGGATTGGCAGGGTAAATATGTGGGATTGGATTATGGGATTGGGTAGGTGCTGAACCTGGGTAAGATGTTCTATGGGAGAGTCAGTGCAAACTTCAAGAGCCAAGTGGCTTCTTCCTGCACTGCAGGGATTCTGTGGTAATTGTGTGCATTAAAACTTTGCAGGGAAAGATCACATCAGTTTCTGACCCAATTGTGTTGTATCATGTTGAAGAATATCAATGATTTGGCTAACTATTCTTATTGCTTCAGCAGCCTTTAATGTTACTAATAAATTATATCAGCTTTCTGTAGAAAGGAACTTGATAAAAAGAATGCATAGTTCAGAGCTCATCTTTATCATGCATGGGAGCATGGTCACTTGTTCTTTGATTTTGCAATCTGCTAATTGATTATAATCAGAATTTGTGTTGTTATCTTTATATCCTGTATAATTTCCTCATAGACCTCCTGTCTGTCTTTGTTCATGTCATATTTCTTTTAACTTGATGATCATGAATATGGAAATCATCGCAGTCCATCAGGTTAATCCCAGATGATTCATGCTTTTATTCCCTCCTCCCGATTCATCCTGTTTTCCCTTTCTCCACATATATTGCAGCTTGGTTGCTATTACTAGTGAAACCAGCCTTTCGTTCCACATTCCACTTTCATTCCACAGGGTGACACAGTGTTACCACTGTTGCCTCCCAGCTCCAGGGACCCGGGTTCAATTCCAGCCTTGGGTCACTGTGTGGAATCTGCACATTCTCCCCATGTCTGTGTAAGTTTCTTGCGGATGTTTCTGTTTCCTCCCACAGCGCAAAGGTGTGCGGATTAGGTGGATTGGCCGTGCTAACTTGCCCTTTAGTGTAGGGGGATTAGCAGGGTAAATATGTGGGATAGGACTTGGGTGGGATTATTGGCGCAAGCTCGATGAGCCACATAGCCTCCTCCTGCACTGTAGAGATTCTATGATTTATTTAATTAATTGAATTTAAATTTCCCAGCTGCTATGGATGTGATATGAACCCATGTCTTGTGAGTATTCATGGAGACCTCTGTATTACTGATCCAGTAACATAGCCACTAGGTTACAACATGCTTTAACATTGTCATGACACCTCATTGCATTGAAGAACAAAGACCAAAGAACAGTCCAGCATGGGAACAGGCCTTTCGGCCCACCAAGCCTGCTATAACACATGACGCCTTTCTAAATTGAAAACCTTTACACAGTCCCTATTCCTCTAATCCCTGTTTAATCATGTATCTGTCAAAATGCTTCTTAAACATTGCTGTTGTATCTGCTCCTACAATTTCCACTGGCAGTGCAATCCAACACTTATCACACTCTGTGTAAAAAGTTTTAAAGTTTAAAGTTCTAATGTTAAAAATTAGTGTCACAAGTAGGATTACATTAACTTACAAAGAAACTACTGTGAAAATCCCTTAGTCGCCACACCACGGCACCTGTTTGGGTACATTGAGGGAGAATTTAGCAGGGCAAGGCATCTAACCAGCACGTCTTTCGGACTGTGGGAGGAAACCCCATGCAGACATGGGAAGAACATGCAGACTCTGTACAGACACTGACCTAAGCCAGGAATCAAACCCAGGATCCCTGGGGCTGTAAGGCAGCAGGTACTAACCTGCTTCTTATGGCCCCTTTAAACTCCCCCCTTTCATTTTAAATCTATATCTCCTAGCAATTGACATTTCCACCCTGTTTCAGCTGCTTTAAACTGCATTTGTCACTGGTCGGTCTGCTCCTCGACTCATTGGTTCATCTCTCTGTTACCTGCCTCTCTGGCTTTGCGTCTCTCTTCCTCTGGCCATCCAATAGTGCTGTGAGCAATGAACAGAGAGAGCTTTCTTCCTTAATCACATTCCGATTGGATGCTGCTTGCTTGACAGACTGTACACTTGAAAGGATGCAATTGTATTTTACTAGCTGGTTATTTACAGGGTCCAGCAGCCCTTTTCCTTACAAAACAGCTCATCATCTGACTTGCCACACGTTTAACAGCAGAGGGGATGAGCTAATTTCTGTTTTTAGCATAAAAGCATTACTGGGACAGATGTGAGAATGTACAAGGCTGGGCAAGACATTCCAGACAGACTGACTGGCCCCAGAGTTCAGAAACAGAATGCACCATCTTATACGATACTCATTCAAAATGGTTAAAATTACTAATGTACATGGTTAGTGGCTCCAGTTCTTGAAGTTGTGAAGGGTCAGCTGCCTTCAAAGTTGTCTGAATTGGCTGATTCTTCTTGCATCATGATATTAGTTCTTAGAGCGCAGAAAGACCAGAGAGACTGATGCCTTGGGAGAGGGCAACATACAGAAACACCTCTAGCGCCAGTATTAATTTCTTTTCACAGGATATGGGGTTTCACTGGCCAAGCCAGCATTTATTGCCCACTCCTATTTGCCTTGAAAAGCAGATGATGGGGCTCCAACAACACAAGATTAAGCCTCTGCAGTCCACACTGCTGTTAGGGAGCCAGTTCCATAATTTTGACCGGCAACAATGAAGGAATGGCGATATGTTTCCAACTTATAATTAAGAAAACCCATCAACACCTCTACTTTCCCAGAAGATTAAGGAAATTTGGCATGTCTGCTACAACTCTCACCAACTTTTACAGATGCATCATAGAAAGCATTTTTTTCTCATTCTATCACAGCATGCTTTGCCCAAGACCGCAAGAAACTACAAAGGGTCGTGAACGAAGCCCAGTCCATCATGCAAACCAATCTCTCATCCATTGACTCTGTCTACACTTCCCACTGCCTCAGCAAAGTAGCCGGTATAATTAAGGACCCCCCCACGCTCCGAGACATACTGTCTGCCACCTTCTTCCGTTGGGAAAATAATACAGAAGTCTTGAGATCATAGACCAACTGACTCGAAAACAGCTTCTTCCCTGCTGCCGTCAGACTTTTGAATGGATGTACCTCATATTAAGTTGACTTTTCTCCACACCCTAGCTATGACTGTAACACTACATTCTGCACTCTCTCCTTTCCTTCTCTGTGAATGGTATAGTTTGCTTGTATAGCATGCAAGAAACAATACTTTTCACTGTATCCAAATACATGTAATAATAAATCAAATCAAAAGTCAAATCAAGTCAGGATGCTGGGTGCTTTAGCAGGGAGTTTACAGGTGGTGTTGTTCCCATGTATCTGCTGCCCTAGTCCTTCTAGATGCTGGAGTTGCAGGTTTGCAAGGTGTTGTCAAACGTGCCTTGTGAATTCCTACATCTTGTAGATGGTACACACTGCTGCTACTGCTTCGGTGATGAAGGGGCATTGTTTAAGGTAGTGGGTTGTGTGCCAATTAAACAAGTTGCTTTGTCCTGGATGGTGTCAAATATCTTGAGTATTGTTGGAGATGCACCCATCCTGACAAGTGAGAAATATTCCCTCACACTCCTGAGGTGGACAGGCTTTGGGGAGTCAGGAACAGAGTTACATGCCACACGTTCAGCTCTGTACTTGGCTGTTTCCACAGGATTTTGATGGTGGGGAAGTCAGCAATGATGATGCCATTGAGTGTCAAAGGGTGATGGTTGGATTCTGTCTCGTTGGAGATGGTCATTGCCTGGCACTTGTGTAGCACAAATCAGCCAGGTGAAATTTAATCAATGAAAGGGATTATTATTTGCATCACTGTTTGTGTGGAGTTTACACATTCTCCTCGTTCTGTGAGAGTTTCCTCCAGGTGCTCCACTTTCCTCCCACGTTCCAAAGATATGTGGGTTAGATTGATTGACCGTGCTAAATTAACCCTAGTGTTGGGGGATTAGTAAGGGAAATATGAAATGTCCCTGGCGCAGTGAGGCAGCATTGCTAACCACTGTGCCACCATTGTGCTCTAATGATGTTTGTTAAACAATGCACACAATTCCAAAAGCAGGAGTCCAGAATCTCTGGAGGGCCAGTGAGTGGTTTTGCTGCTCATTTAGTTAGCACTGATGGGTGTATTGTATGGGCCGTGATCATTATGTATTAATTTGCTGGATGATTTGACTTTCAATCTACCTTTCAGTTCCCCTCTTGGGCCTCGGATGTGAGAGATTACAATGAAGCAGCTTGAGCTTGTTCAAGCTGTGGTGACACAGTGAGATTGGTGTGCTGGCTGGCTGACCCCATCCCTGACAGGCTTCGTAACAGGCCTGCAGCACTCAGCAGGAAGAACACCAGGCTGAGACTTCTTACTGTGTTTACCCCTGTCCAACACTGGCATCTCGACATCATGGCACTCAGCAGGACACAGGGCCTTGGGAATGTGGTCAGTTTATCTGTTCCAACGACGGGAAGCTTGCAACTGCCCGGGGTTCGGGAAGATGCTTTCCTACAAATGCAGGCTCAACCTGAACCATGACCTCGAGGCTGTGGTTCAAAATAAAGATGGGGCTAGCAAGGAAATTGAGGTTGAATCTGGGGAATACAATGTTTCATAGCAGAAAATGATTGTTAAACGGCCCCAAGCTTCATAAGAAATGCCGCATTTTTTGAGGCATTTATACCACCATGTGCCTCGAGATGCTTTATGGACAATGATTAATGGTGTTGGTTGAGGGGTAAATGTTGGCCAGGATTTCAGCCAGAACAACTCTGTTTCACTTGGAAATGGTTCATATTGTGGGGCAGATAGGGCTGGGTTTATTATCTCATGGGATAGGCAGCATTTTCCGCAATGCAGCACTAGGGAAGTGATGGCCTAATGGCATGATCGCTCAACCATTAATTCAGAAACTGAGTGAATGTTCTGGGAACCCGGGCTTGAATCCCGCCACAGCAGATAGTGGAATTTGAATTCAATAAAAAAAAATCTAGAAGTAAGAATCTGCTGATGACCATCGTTGGAAAAACCCATCTGGCTCACTAATGTCCTTTTATTGAAGGGGGCCTATACATGACTCCAGAGCCACAGTAACGTAGTTGACTCTTAACTATCCTTTGAACAAGGCAACTAGGGATGGGCAATAAATGCTGGCCAGCCAGCGACATCCATGTCCCACGAATGAAAAAAAACACACACTGTAGTGAAAGCCTGGGGTTATGTGCTCACCCCTCTGGACTGGGAAATGAACCAAAGACCTTGATTCCTAAGTTGCTCTGATTCTGAGACAAGACCACTGGCCTGCTGAGCTGCCTTTCTTTATCTAGCCTTGACTTAGCAAGATCCCCTCCCTTGGTGTGTGAATATTAGTCCAATACTGTTCCAAATAATACAACAAACTAGATAAATGATATGTCTATAACTGTTTTATAAAATGCACACGAAGCACCCTGGGTCGTTTTACTTAGGTGCTATACAAAGGCAGTTGTGAATGCTCACTTGTGTGAAGTTTTATTTGAAGCTGTTGGAGAGTAGCTTGTGTACGTGTATGTTAATCACATTAGCCTGAGGTATCTCATTACAGCCACTTCTCCAATTAACCTTACTGCTCCGAGCCCCCAGCTCCCTGGTTTTCAGCCAGCGATCCTAATGACTCTGGTACGAAGTGATTGCGTGAGAGCTGGATTATGATAACATTTGTTTTTACGGTGGCATTGTGATTGGCACTGCTGCCTCACAGCGCCAGAATCCCAGATCCGATTCCTGGCTCAGGTCACTGTCTGTGCGGAGTCTGCACGTTCTTGCATGTCTGCATGAGTTTTCTCCGGTTGCTCCAATTTCCTCACACGTGCTGAAAGATGTGCTGATTCGGTGCATTGGCCATGCTAAATTCTCCCTCAGTATACCCGAACAGGCACTGGAATGCGGCGACTGGAGGATTTTCATAGTAACTTCATTGCACTGTTAATGTCAGCCTGCTTGTGACTAATGAATAAACTTCAAACTGTCCCACATCTTAATAAACTGTTACACTTGCCTTGAATTAAAGGGTTCCGATCACATATCATATTATACTTCAGAAGAAATTGGTACCTTTAAGGCTGGAGGAAGGGTTAAGGAGGGGTGGCTGTAGTAGGGGTCAGGGAAGAGACAGTCAGAAGTTCTGTTGTTGTTCTGGCAACATTCGTGCACATTGTCAAAAACCTATTGACTGGCTGTTTGTCATGATGCATTTGCCAACTCAACAATGGCAAGCTTAAAGGGGGCAATCTTACCAAAAGAATTGTAAGTGCTGAACAAACAAAGAACAAAGAAAAGTACAGCACAAGAACAGGTCCTTCGACCATCCAAGCCTGTGCTGATCATGATGCCCTAACTAAACTTAAAAAAAAACCTGCCCTTACTCGGTCCATATTCTATTCCCTCCCTACTCGTATACCCATCCAGATGCTTATTAAATGTTGCCAATGTGCCTGCTTCTACCACCTCCTTTGGCAGCATGTTCCAGTCACCCCCTCACACTCGGTGTGAAAAACTTCGCCCTCACATCTCCTTTAAATTTTCCCCCTCTCGCCTTGAACCTGTGCCACCTTGTAATTGACACTTCCACTCTGGAGAAAAAAGCCTCTGACTATCCACCCTGTCTATGCTTCAGATTTTCTTTTAGGAAATATGCACAATCATGCGGCACTGAGAAAATAAAGAGCCCGGATGTGATTCTCGCCAGTAGGTGGAGGGGCAGAACCTATTCTCACTGGAAAGCCAGCTGTTAAGCTCTGCAGGTGCAATTACGTAGACGCCTTAAGCACTGGAAGATGTCACCCCCAAACCCACCTTCCCAAATATCAGCCACAATTGACACAATATACACCACCCCCAACTGGGAACTCCACCCCCATCATGGGTCTACCCCCTTCAGGTTCCACCCTTTCAAGTTCCTCCCTCTTGCCACTCCCCAGGGTTCTCCGGCTATTTGTTTTGTTTACATCAGCTATGGCTCACTGCAGCTCTCTTGCCTCTGAATCGGAAGATCATGGGTTCGGGTCCCATTTCTGGACGGAGGGGTTACAATGTTATCTTTGTAAGCGCAGACTCGCTCTGTGCTGTAACCATTTTGCCATTCCAACAATGTGTCTATTTCACAGCCGATGACAGATAATCCATTCCTTTCTCAAGCCAGAATACAATATTGCATGTGAGCCAGTGTGTTCTCTCTCTCTCTCTCTGCTGAGCAGGAAATGATTTGTGGTCTCTGCTGAACATGAGCACAGACTGCCAAAAAACTGTAGCTTTGTATTTCCAGTCCATTAATAAAAGTGTGTCAAAATGCTGAGATAATACTCTGGCTTTTTAACACCCAGATTCCGTAGGACATTGATAATACAGTAGTGTGTGTGACCAAAAAACAATCTAGTTCAGCACCACACTCATTGCACAGTTAATTCCTTCATGCCTCAAGTTCCTCCCCCTGTTGGAAGCCAGAGTTAGGGATATTTTGCCAGAACGTTAGGTTTACAGTAAATCGTTACAACAATTTTTTTTTGGACAGGATGAAATATTACTTGTGGATTATACAGGAGAACAAATGATTCTGTTTTATACTAAAGAGCTGAGCAATGTAACTGGGAGGCACAGTGGCCAGCAGTTAGCATTGCTGCCTCTCAGCGCCAGGTACACAGGTTCGATTCCCAGCTCGGGTTGCTGTCTGTGTGGAGTTTGCACATTCTCCCTGTGTTTGCATGGGTTTCCTCTGGGTGCTCCAGTTTCCTCCCACACGCCAAAAATGTGCGGGTTAGTTTGATTGGCCATGCTAAATGTCAGGGGGATTAGCTAGGGAGATTGGATCTGGGTGGGATTGTGGTTGGTGCAAACTTGATGGGCTGAGTGGCCTCCTTCTGCACTGCATGATTTTATAATTCTATGAATACTACCTCATCTTCCAACACATTCTCCTCAGAAAGGTGTTTTCTAACACACACGTTATGTAATGGGTCCGAAATTATGTAATTTCCTGCTGAATTTGAGCCTGACATGAATTAATTCAGAAGCTGAATGGTGAACTTACCACTTGATGGGAAAATTGAGTACTCTGTCTGAAAAAAGGTTAAATTCTGGGTCACAAACTGTGATAAAAGCAATGATTCCATTACTGAAAATAGAGGCCAATTGGAAAGTGTACACACCATGTACATATCATACTGCTGTCACAGACTGAGATTCTTCTTTTATTTATTGAGGGATGCTGCTGGCTGGCCAGCATTTATTGCCCATCCCTAGTTGCCCAAGGGCAGTCAAGAGTTAACCACATCGCTGTGACTCTGGAGTCACACGTGGACCAGACTGGGTAAGGACTGCAGATTTCCTTCTCTGTAGGGCATTAGTAATCATGATGTAAAGATGCCGGCGTTGGATTGGAGTGGTAAGAACTCAGTAAGAATTTAGCAACACCAATTATTAATCCAACCGATTTATTTGATAGTAAAATGGCGAGCTTTCAACACTCCCGTGTCTTCATCAGGCAAGTGCAGTGTTCTGGTCTGCAATAGCACACATCAGCACAGACAGTCAGAGATTGCTGATTAGAATGCGAATCCTTACATCTAACCTGCTATTCAAGTGTTAAAGTGGCTAACAATGTGTGTGAAGGGGATCCTGAGCATTGTTAGAGAATTGTGTATTTTCTCCAGACAGCACAGTAAGTGAGGTTTTTTGCTAACCCAGGCAAGTTACAGGGTTACAGATAGTGTGTCATGAAGCCAAGATCCCTGTTAAGACCGTCCTCATGTGTGCGGAGCTTGGCTATCAGTCTCTGCTCAGCGACTCTGCGCTGTCGTGTATCACGAAAGCCCCCTTGAAGAACATTTACCCGCAGGTCGGAGGCCGAATGCCCATGACTGCTGAAGTGTTCACCCACAGGAAGGGAACTGTTTTGCCTGGTGATTGTTGAGCGATGCTCATTCATCCGCTGTCGTAGTGTTTGCATGGTCTCCCCAATATACCATGCTTCGGGACATCCTTTCTTGCAACGTATTAGGTAGACAACGTTGGCCGAGTTGCAAGAGTATGTACCGTGCATCTGGTGAATGGTATCCTCACGTTTGATGATGTCGTCCATGTCTATGATCCGGCATGTCTTGCAGAGGTTGCTGTGGCAGGGTTGTGTGGTATTGTGGTCACTGTTCTCCTGAAGGTTGGGTAGTTTGCTGCGAACAATGATCTGTTTGAGGTTGTGCGGTTGTCTGAAAGCAAGAAGTGGGGGGGTGGGGATGGCCCTAGCGAGATGTTCATCGTCATCAATGATATGTTGAAGACTCCGGAGAAGATGTCGTAGCTTCTCCGCTCCGGGGAAGTACTGGACAACAAAGGGTACTCTGTCCACCGTGTCCCGTGTTCGTCTTCTGAGGAGATCAGTGCGGTTTATCGTTGTGGCACGTTGGAACTGTCGATCGATGAGTCGAGCGCCATATCCTGTTCTCACGAGTGCATCCTTCAGTGTCTGGAGGTGTCTGTCACGATCCTCCTCATCTGAGCAAATTCTGTGTATACGGAGGGCTTGTCCATAGGGAATGGCTTCTTTAACGTGTCTAGGGTGGAAGCTGGAGAAGTGGAGCATTGTGAGGTTGTCTGTCGGTTTGCGGTACAGTGAGGTGCTGAGGTGACCGTCCTTGATGGAGATGCGTGTGTCCAAGAATGCAACTGATTCTGGAGAATAGTCCATGGTGAGTCTGATGGTGGGATGGAACTTGTTGATATCATCATACAGTTGTTTCAATGATTGTTCACCATGAGTCCAAAGGAAAAAGATGTCATCAATGTATCTAGTATATAACCTTGGTTGGAGATCTTGTGTGGTGAAGAAGTCTTGTTCGAAACTGTGCATGAAGATGTTGGCATACTGAGGTGCGAATTTGGTCCCCATGGCTGTTCCGTGTGTCTGGATGAAAAGCTGATTGTTGAAGGTGAAGACATTGTGGTCCAAGATGAAGCGGATGAGTTGTAAAATTGCATCTGGAAACTGGCAGTTGTTGGCATTGAGTACTGAGGCAGTTGCAGCAATACCATCGTCGTGGGGGATGTTGGTGTAGAGCGCCGAGACATCCATTGTGACAAGGAGTGTCCCTGTTTCCACTGCTCCATGTGTGCTGAGTTTCTGCAGGAAGTCCGTAGTGTCATACTCTTGCAACTCGGCCAACGTTGTCTACCTAATACGTTGCAAGAAAGGATGTCCCGAAGCATGGTATATTGGGGAGACCATGCAAACACTACGACAGCGGATGAATGAGCATCGCTCAACAATCACCAGGCAAAACAGTTCCCTTCCTGTGGGTGAACACTTCAGCAGTCATGGGCATTCGGCCTCCGACCTGCGGGTAAATGTTCTTCAAGGGGGCTTTCGTGATACACGACAGCGCAGAGTCGCTGAACAGAGACTGATAGCCAAGCTCCGCACACATGAGGACGGTCTTAACAGGGATCTTGGCTTCATGACACACTATCTGTAACCCCTGTAACTTGCCTGGGTTAGCAAAAAACCTCACTTACTGTGCTGTCTGGAGAAAATACACAACTCTCTAACAATGCTCAGGATCCCCTTCACACACATTGTTAGCCACTTTAACACTTGAATAGCAGGTTAGATGTAAGGATTCGCATTCTAATCAGCAATCTCTGACTGTCTGTGCTGATGTGTGCTATTGCAGACCAGAACACTGCACTTGCCTGATGAAGACACGGGAGTGTTGAAAGCTCGCCATTTTACTATCAAATAAATCGGTTGGATTAATAATTGGTGTTGCTAAATTCTTACTGGGCATTAGTAATCCAGATGGATTTTTCCAACATTCGACAATGATTCTGGGGGTATCATCAAATTTTTAATACCAGATTTTTTAAATTTTGGGATTCAAACCTGATCTTGCCCTGAGCCTTTGGTTACTAGTCCGGTGACAATACCACTACACCCATAATGGTTGTAGTGGTATTGTCGCCCATAATGGATAATCGTATTCGTATTACAGCACTATTACATACAAAGATATGTATTCTTTTGCCTATATTACAGTACTGTTACATACAAGACTAGTCTGTATTTTAGCACTGTTACATAATGAAGTGTGTTTTGCTTTGTCTGTATTACGATGCTGTTACTTACAAAGATGTGCATTGCTTTGTCTGTATTAGAGTGCTGTTACTGCAATATGGATTGCTTTGTTTGTATTACAGTGCTGTGACATACTGTCATCCGGTTTATCTTTTCTGTATTACAGTGATGTTGCATACTGCAATGTGGATTGCTTGTCTGTATTACAGTGCGGTTACATACTGGAATACGTACCACTTTGTCAGTATTACAGTGCTGTTATATACTGGAATATGGCCTTGTCTGTATTACAGTGCTGTACATATTGGATTGTGGATTTCCTTGTCTGTATTACAATGCTGTTACATACTGCAATATGGTGATCAGAAGGGCTGGAAGCTCATGAAGGAATATTCCAAGATTTCCATTACAGTTTCTCCCCACCTACTCCCCTACACCACCCCTCACTCAAATCTCCCAGAGAATTTAATTTTCAACACATGTGCCCAATCTTTTTATCCTGGTGAACATTGAGTTGCAATTTGCCTCATTGAAAATAAGCGTGGAATCAAATGTCTCTTCGTGATTCTATTTGTTCAATTAAAGCAATAAATAAACTGAAGTGAATACAACCTTGAACGAATGCTAAAAGTTGCAAAATGTGTACGAGGTTATCATGTCTCGGAGGATCCTAATGATTGGCCCTCGTGCTGCTCAGAGGACACTCCAAGGAAATAGTGAGGTGTCAGTGATACAGTTTGCTCTCTTAGCATGTTGTTCTATCCACTTGGATTGGATAATTATTCCAACTAATGCTAGTGAGCTTAAGTAAGCGTGAGTGGTCATAATCCCAAGTTTTGTCCCTTTTAGGTTTAAAGTTTATTTATTAGTGTCACAAGCAGGCTTGCATTAACAATGAGATGAAGTTACTGTAAAAATCCCATAGTCGCCACACTCTGCCTGTTCGGGTACACTGAGGGAGAATTTAGCGTGGCCAATGCACCAACCAGCATATCTTTGGACTGTGGGAGGAAACTGGAGAACCTGGAGGAAACCCACACAGACACGGGGAGAATGTGCAAACTCTACACAGACAGTGACCCAAGCAGGGAATCAAACTTGGGACCCTGGCACCGTGAGGCAGCAGTGCTAACCACTGTGCCGCCGCACTAACCCTTTGAGAACTCTGGATGTGGTCCCCCTCCCCTCCACCCTTACGCTTTCCAGCAGTGGAGGCGACCTGTCATTGACTGAAGGCAGAATCTTTTGGTCCCGCCGCTACCTACAGCAGTTTACAAGGCTTGCCCTTCCTGGCACCAAGGAACCCACCGAGGGGAATGGGGAGGTCACTCTTGGCGGGACTGGACAAATCTGCCCCCAGCTGGAAGGGTCAGAAAATCCAGCTGCAAATGTTTAGCTCCGTAAATCCAATAAAGACTTTACACATTTCAATCCCTCCAACCAATACATAGGAATGGTCAAAGATAAAGCTGCCCCATCAAATGATAGACAATTGGCATTGGATTCTAAGACTGATCTTCATTGGTTTCTTTTCTTCCTAGGTGTTTAGATAATGGGCTGTGTGCAATGCAAGGATAAAGAGACAACCAAAGCAACGGTGGATGAGAGGACTGCTTCCATTCCCCAGAACCCAGGCTATCGTTATGGGCCCGATCCTTCTCCCCAGCATTATCCCAACTTTGGCGTCACGGGGATCCCGAATTACAACAGCTTCCATGGAACCGGCGGACAAACACTGACTGTCTTTGGTGGAGTTCATTCTTCCTCTCACACGGGAACGCTGCGCACTCGGGTTGGAGGAAGTCTAACCGGTAGGAGAAACACTTAGAACATAGAACATTACAGAGCAGAACAGGCCCTTCGGCCTTCGATGTTGCACCAACCAATTATGAAAAAAGCAATGACCCTCCAAACTAAACCATTCCCTTCTCTTCCATAAACTTATCAACTAACCTCTTAAACGCCACCAAACTTGGCGCATCTACAACTGCCGCAGGCAGGGCATTCCACTCCCTAACCACCCTCTGGGTAAAGAACCTACCTCTGATATCCGTCCTATAACTATCACCCCTTAATTTAAAGCTGTGTCCCCTCGTGCTAGCTTTCTCCATCCTAGGAAAAAGGCTATCACTGTCCACCCTATCTAAACCTCTAATCATCTTATATGTTTCGATCAGGTCCCCTCTTAGCCTCCTCCTTTCTAACGAAAACAACCTCAAATCCCTCAGCCTCTCCTCATAAGACCTGCCCTCCATACCAGGCAACATCCTGGTAAACCTCCTCTGTACCCTCTCCAATGCCAGTTTCTATTACTCGGAAACCATTCTACCCGTTAACCAAAATTCCCTTGTGTTGAATCCCCTTAAGCCACCGTGCTGTCTGAAAAAAATGATATAAACTGGGGGACAACAATCTTTGTTTTATTGTTATGCAGCTAATAATTTTAGCAATTTACTGTGTAAGCCATTGTTACGCTGTGCAAATGCTTGAATGAATCACCATAGGCCATTGAATTATATTTGAAAGTGCTAAATCCATGTAGTTTTTCATGTTGTTTGAGATATTGTTTGTAAGATTGTTTTGGGGACTCAATTTAGGGGAGAATGGAGGGGGTCATCTGATCTGTTCCAAAACCTGCCCGACAACAAGCATTGGAGATTTGTTTGTTAAAGGTTGAAGAGGGATCTAGTTTGTCCAACTGAGAGTATGTAAGATATCCCTGCCCCTGTAAAGTATGACTAGTGCAGTTGTGCTGATATGCAGAGATTGTTGGTCTCTCAAGTCTCAAGGCAGGTATTATGAATGTCATGTTTTAAAAATTGTTATGTTTAAATTGCCTATTTAATTCCATAATAGAATGGTGTTGAGTCATACAGGTTTACAGCGTGGAAGCAGGCCCTTTGACCCTATTTATTCATGCCGCCACTAAGCTAGTCTCAATTGTCCATGTTTGGCCCATATCCCTCAATACTCATCCACACAGCTGTCTAAATGCTTTTTAAAAGACAAAATTGTACCTACCTCTACTACTATCTCTGGCAGCTTGTTCCAAACACTCGCCACCCTCTGTGTGTCCCTCTGGACCCTTTTGGTATACCACTCCCCTCTCACCTCCAATCTATGCCCTCTAGTTTTAGACTCCTCTACCTTTGGGAAAATATACTGACATCCTAGCTGATCTATGTTCTTCATTATTTTATAGACTTCTATAAAATCACCCCTCAGCTTTCTACACTCCAAGAAAAAAATTCCCAGTCTATCCAGTCTCTCCTTATAATTAAAACCATCAAGGCCTAGTAGCATCCTAGTAAATCTTTTCTGCAGTTCTTTTAGTTTAATAATATCCTTTCTATAATACGGTGACCAGAATTGCACACAGTATTCCAAGTGTGGTCTTACCAATGTCTTGTATGACTTCAACAAGACATCCCAGCTGCTGTATTAAACAAGGTTGGAAGATTTGCCTAGATTTGGCTAGATGAAGAAATTTCGAGGGTAACTCTGACCCTAGAAATCAGTTGTGGGATTGGAAATTATCTGATTGGAGAAGAAAATAAGCCATCGGGACCTGAGAATAGTTTTGAACTGGTTCCTGGAGAATGAATTGTCCATTAAAAGGAACAAAATAAGCTATTTTCAGTCATTGAAAAGTCAACTGGAGAAACATTTTGTTTTTTAGGATGTATCTATCAAACTAATGTTTAGTCAATGTTGCTTTTAGTTTGTTGCAGTAAAAGTCTTGAAACTTAATCATGCCATGTGATCTTTCAAGTCAGTCATTGAAAATTCAATGACCTTTCTAAACATTATTAGTTGCTCATAGACCAAAACAATGTGGAGAAAGTCTAAAGAGAATAAGTTTTTAAAAAATGTTACCCAGTTCAATAAACTGGACCAGAAAGAGAACTTTAATGTGTTTAATTCATTTGTTTAAAACATTTCATGTCAACTGATTGGAAATAATCATACCTGATCGAGCAGCTAGGTTTGAACATTGCTGAGAAGCATTTCATTGCGCTTACTAATACTAATCTAAGATTGGTATGGAATTACTTGTGCCTCCTATTCTGCCCAGTAAAGGAGATGTCTCTGCACACTGTTTTTACCTCATGGCCACTTGACTTTTCGATGCAGAGAAACTGGAAACTTGTTTCCCAACTTGCAATCAAAAATTGAATTTCTAAGTTGTCTACAGAACACAGTGAGATCCTGGGCACTTTTTCAAAATGCCTTCACATACCGGATCGGAGGTATACTGCACTGAATAAAATGTGTTAAAAACCACTAAACTGATCAACCTAGGTATGTGAGAGGTTTACAGAAGGCCACTGAAAGGGAGATGGATGGCACAGTGGTTAGTACTACTGCCTCACAGTGCCAGGGACCTGGGTTCAATGCCAGCCTGGGTGACTGTCTGTATAGAGTTTGCACATTCTCCCGTGCCTGCATGAATTTGCTCCAAATGTTCCAGTTTCCTGCCATGGTCCAAAAATGTGCAGGTGAGGTGGATTGACCACGATAAATTGCCCCTTAGTGTCCAGTGATGTGCAGGTTAGGGGGATTAGCACTTTAGGGATTCTACGATGAGCAATGAAGTAACTCTTGCGGCAGTGCCCTGGACATTTCTGTGATTCCGCTGTGCTAGAATTATAGTTTGACCATCAGACTGTTTGTTTTCCTGCACAGTAGAAGCAGATGCTGAGCACCAAAGCAGCTTTTCCGATGTTACTCTTGAGCCACGATGCTGATGGATATCTCTTTCTGTTTCCTATCTCCAGTTGGGGTGACCCTTTTCGTGGCTCTGTATGATTACGATGCCAGGACGGATGACGACCTTAGCTTTAGAAAAGGAGAAAAGTTTCAAATCCTTAATAACACGTAAGTACCCTTGGAGGAGAGAGAGAGAGAGAGAGACAAATGACAGAAACCACAGTCATGGTCTTTAAGAAATGTTACTGCCTTCGTGCAGCAGAGAGATTTTTGCACAGATAGGACGTGCGCTATAAATGATTCTGTGTGATTGTTATCTGCTGTGGTCGAACACCAAGTCCCATCAATTAGGAAGCCAGACTCCTCATTGGTCAGCCTGTGTTTGGCATTGTATTTTTTTAAATAAAACATTAAAAGGAATCGTTAATGCCTGCTGTCATCACGGTAACCATGGTGATCTGATTTGTAAAAGAATTTTAAATGTGGGACTCGTTATCAGTTGGAAGCCAGCACACAGAAAGGACAGCTTAACACAAAGGTAAGGACACAGGGATAGGGAGATAGGAAGGAAATTTTTTTTAATGGAATATGGGTGTTACTGGCTAGGCCAGCACTTATTACACATCCCTAATTGCCCTTCAGAAGGTGATGCTGAACTGCCTTCCTGAAGCACTGTAATTCATGTGGTGTATGTACGCCTACAGTTTATTTATTAGTCACAAGTAGTCACAAGCACACTGCAATGAAGTTACTGTGAAAAACCCCAAGTTGCCGCACTTAGCCATTGCACCTAACCAGCATGTCTTTCAGACTGTGGGAGGAAACCGGAGCACCTGGAGGAAACCCATGCAGACACAAGGAGAATGTGCAGACTCTGCACAAATAGTGACCCAAGCTGGGAATCAAACACAGGTTCCTGGTGCCTTGAGGCAGCAGTGTTAACCATTGTGCCACCATGCTGCCCTCCAGTGCTGTTAGGAAGGGGGGGGTTCTAGGATTTTGCCCCAACGACATTGAGAAAAGGGAATATATTTCCAAGTCAGGATGGTGAGTGGCTTGGAGGGGAACTTCCAGATGGCACAGTGCTAACCGCTGTGCCTCACAGCGTTAAGGACTGGGTTCACTTCTGTCCTTGGGTGACTGTGTGTGTTGGAGTTTGCACATTCTCCCCATATTTGCATTGGTTTCCTCAAGGTGCTCCAGTTTCTGTCCCAGTCCAAAGATGTGCAGGTTAGGTGGAGTAGCTATGGTAAATGCGCACAGTTACAGGGATAAGATGGGGAGAGCGGTTTGGATAAGATGTTCCTTCAGAGAGTCAGTGCAGACACAGGCTAAGTAGCCTCCTATTGCACTGTAGGGATTCTAAGGTTTTGTTCTCTGGTGGTATTCCCGAGTATCTGCAGCCCTTGTCCTTCTAGGTATGATGGTCATGGGTTTAGAAAGCACTGCCTGATGGGCCTTGGTGAGTTCCAGCAGCATATCTTGTAAACGGTACACGTGGCTGTCACTGTGAATCAGTGGCAGAGAAAATGGACGTTTGTGGATGTGGTGCCAATCAAGTGGGCTGTTTTATCCTGGGTGGGGTTGAGCTTTATTGAGTGTTGATGGAGAAACACTCATCCAGGCAAATGGGGAGAATTCCATCACGCTCCTGACTTGTGCCTTATAGATGATGGACAGTCTCTGGGGAGTTGGAGTATTCCAAGCTCCTGACCTTTAGTTGAGGTTTGTAACATTTACCGATGTTTCCTCCCTGGGCTGAGCTGAGTTTGACGCAGTTTCTTGAACATGCAGCAAAATACTGCAGATGCCGAATAACTAATACAGAACAGAAAATTCTGGAAACACTCAGCAGCTTTGACAACACCTGCGGAGTTAACGGCTGAATGTTTAATGCTTGGAAAGGCTTACGCCCAAAACCCCACCTATTTTATCAAGCCTGACCAAATGAATGTGAATTCGAACAGAAGATCAGGCCTATGAGGAAAAACGGAATTAACCAGGTGGTTCTTTCAAAGAGGCAGCACACACATGATGGGCCGTACGGCCTCTGTGTGTTGCCTATGGCTTTGAAGTTCCCATTGAGATTATAGACTTCTGCATTCCCACAGAGTGTAATATAAATTCAATAATTATAACCTCTCACCTTTTTCTCTGGGCAGTTACTCTTCAAGTTTATTTTCAATTTATTTATTAGTGTCACAAATAAGGCTTACATTAACACTGCAATGAAATTACTGTGAAAATGCCCTAGTCGCCACACTCTGGCACCTGTTTTCTTACACTGAGGGAGAATTTAGCATGGCCGATGCACCTAACCAGCACGTCTTTTGGACTGATTTGATTTGATATATTATTGTCACATGTATTGAGATACAGTGAAACGTATTGTTTTTTTGCGTGCTACATAGGCAAAGCGTACCGTTCATAAGATGGAAATGAGAGAGTGCAGAATATAGTGTTTTAGTCATAGCTAGGGTGGAAAAATTAAAATCAAATTAGTGCAAGGTAAGTCCATTCAAACGTCTGACGGCAGCAGGAAAGAAGCTGTTCTTCAGTCGGTTGGTACGTGTCCTCAGAATTTTGTATCTTTTCCCTGGTGGAAGAAGGAATGTCCGGACTACGTGGGGTCCTTAATTATGCTGGCTGCTTTTTCTGAGTCAGTGGATGGGAGGCTGGTTTGTGTGATGGATTGGCCTATGGAAGGAAACTGGAGCACCTGGAGGAAACCCATGCAGACACGGACAGAACGTGCAAATTCTGCACAGACAGTAACCTAAGCCAGGAATCAAACCCAGGTCCCTGGCACTGTAGGGCAGCAGTGCTGACCACTGTGCCACCGCGCTGCCCCACAGTCTTTTTTTTTTTCGAACACTTAGCGACATTTTTCTGAACAGCAACTCTTACATATTTCATTAAGAAAATTCAAATGTGAGTTTCAATCAAAGTAACGAACTGTTTGAGAAGGAATTATTCCCTGAAGAGACTGCACAAGTATAACATGAAGTTGTAGGAAAGTCTCGTCTATCTGGAGCAGCTGGCTAAAGCTGGCCCTTCCCTCCCTTATTGACGTCATGCCATGTTTCTCTGCTCCCTTCAGCCTGCGCTGAGAGTTACATGGTTACCCAAAGCAGCGCAGTAAACAAAGATTTTTTTTTCATCGACAAGTCCCCATTGAAGCAGCTGCCTTTTCTGTGCTGGTGTTTTGTTACTGAGGGAATTCTGCCTTCAACTTGACGCCAGTGCTCTTAGGTATTACAGTAAGTGAGCTATGCATCAGTTCAGTGGCAGCACTGTTCCATCCCAAACCACCCTTCAATCAGAAAACAACGATAAAGAAAATAAGATGGGGATAGAGATTACAGTCTGCAACTGTTGAACTCGGTGTTAAGTCCAGCAGCTTTCTTCCAAAGTGGCCAGAGGTTCAAGAATAAACCAAACTTCTTTCTCAATGGAACTCTGCAACGCACTACCAATCATTTTTTGGACAAGCAAACTTCTTTTCTTCCTATCAGGTGTAAACGCTTCAAGAACTTGAGTACCAGCTCTCCCTACAAGATCATTCTTCCCCTTCATTCTCCTCTGACTCCATCCTGTTTTTTATGTATTTGTGATACTCTGACCCCAAGGTCAGCACAGTGGCACAGTGGTTAGCACTACTGCCTCACAGCGCCAGGGACCCGGGTTTGATTCCCGGCTTGAGTCACTGCCTGTGTGGAATATACGTGTTCTCCCCATGTCTGCTTGAGTTTCCTTTGTGTGTGCTCGGGTTTCCTCCCATAGTCCGAAAGTCGTGCTGGTTAGGTGCATTGGCCATGCTAAATTCTCCCTCAGTGTTCCCGAATAGGCACTGGAGTGTGGCAACTTGGGGATTTTCACAGTTATTTCATTGCAGTGTTAATGTAAGCCTACTTGTGACTAATAAATAAACTTTAATTTATAGGCAGAACTCTTTAAAGAGGTTCAGTATAGCAAAGTCTACTGCTCACGTGACACTGGAAATTCAGTCCTTCAGCTGAAGTCTGCAGTTCTCTTGATTCACTCTAAACAATTTGAAAACAAGATAGCTTCCCAAAGCATCAGAGAGACTCTGGTCCAGCCAACAACAACAATGTATTTTCACCCTTCAGCAAAAAAAAAGAATCTCCAAAGAAAAAGAGATTAGGCAGAGAGGGAAAACTCCCTCTTGCTATCCCTTCTAAAAACAAAAGCCCAAACCTGCAGCTGCAAACTGGAAAATGAAAGAAAAGAATTGTCCAAAAACACATGACCATTCTCTTAAGGATGCAAGATTATAAAACTAATCCCAGAGTAAACACAAAACAACCCCATTTAAACCACTTAAGTAGCAATAAAAGAACTTATCATAGTCAGCCTGGCAACATAATGACATCAACTGAAATTGCGAGCTAAAGAATTCATGTTTTTAAAAAAAATCTTTAAAGATATGCTAACATCACAATCCCCTTGTGGTGAAGAATTCCACATTCTGTTAACTGCCTGGGGTAAAGAAACCCAGCAATATTGTCTATGAAATGCAACACTATCACAACCTTGAGTGATGGGAGGCACCATTGACTTTCTCCCTATGGTCATCTGCCGGGAAGTCCCATTGTCACAAGAGTGAATCATAGAAACCCTATAGTCTGGATGGAGGCCATTCAGCCCATCGAGTCATAGAACATAGAACATTACAGCGCAGAACAGGCCCTTCGGCCCTCGATGTTGCGCCGACCAATTAGGAACAAGCAGTGACCCTCTAACCTAAACCATTCCCTTTTCATCCATAAACTAACCTAAACTAACCCTCTAACCTAAACCATTCCCTTTTCATCCATAAACTAACCTAAACTAACCCTCTAACCTAAACCATTCCCTTTTCATCCATAAACTTATCTACTAACCTCTTAAACGCCACCAAACTTGGTGCATCTACAACTGCAGCAGGCAGGGAATTCCATACCCTTACCACCCTCTGGGTAAAGAACCTACCTCTGACATCCATCCTATAACTACCACCCCTTAATTTAAAGCTAGGTCCCCTCGTGCTAGCTTTCTCCATCCTAGGAAAAAGGCTATCACTGTCCACCCTATCTAAACCTCTAATCATCTTATATGTTTCAATAAGGTCTCCTCTTAGCCGCCTTCTTTCTAACGAAAACAACCTCAAATCCCTCAGCTCTCTTCATAAGACCTGCCCTCCATACCAGGCAACATCCTGGTAAATCTCCTCTGTACCATCTCCAATGCCTCCACATCTTTCTTATAATGCGGGGACCAGAACTGCACACAATACTCCAAGTGCGGCCGCACTAGAGTTTTGTACAGTTGCAACATGACGTTGTGGCTCCGAAATTCAATCCCCCTACCAATAAAAGCTAAGACTCCCTATGCCTTCTTAACAACCTTATCGACTTGATTGCCAACTTTCAGGGATCTATGCACATATACACCAAGATCCCTCTGTTCTTCAACACTATTAAGAGTCTACCATTAGCCCTATACTCTACACATTTGTTATTCCTGCCAAAGTGAATTACCTCACACTTTTCCACATTAAACTCCATTTGCCACCTCTCGGCCCAGCTCTGCAACTTGTCCAAGTCTCTCTGCAAACTAGAACACACCTCTTCACTATCTACCACTCCACCGACTTTAGTGTCATCTGCAAATTTACTAATCCATCCTTCCATACCCTCATCCAGATCCTTTATAAAAATTACAAACAGCAGGGGCCCCAAAACAGACCCCTGAGGTACACCACTTGTAACCGAACTCCACGATGAACATCTCCTATCAACCACCACCCTCTGTCTTCTATCTGCTAGCCAATTCCTAATCAATTAGCTAAATCACCCTCTATCCCATACATCTGCATTTTCTGCAGAAGCCTTCCATGGGCCACCTTATCGAAAGCCTTACTAAAGTCCATATATACCACATCAACTGCCTTACCCCCATCCACCTCTTTGGTCACTTTTTCAAAAAACTCAATGAGGTTAGTAAGGCACGACCTACCCTTCACAAAACCAGCTGACTATCCCCAATCAATTCATTTCTCTCTAAATAACTATAAATCCTATCCCTAATAATTCTCTCCAATACTTTGCCCACAACAGAAGTAAGACTCACTGGCCTATAATTCCCCGGAAAATCTCTCTTCCCCTTCTTGAACAATGGGACCACATTCGCTATCCTCCAGTCTTCCGGCACAATACCCATAACCAACGACGACCTGAAGATCAGAGCCAGAGCTCTGCAATCGCCTCTCTTGCCTCCCAGAGAATCCTAGGGTAAATCCCGTCCGGCCCAGGGGACTTATCCAACTTCAAACCCTCAAGAATATCTAGCACATCCTCCCTATCTACTTCAATACTTTCCAGTTTGCAACCCTGTACCTCAGTGTTCTCCACAACTACATTTACATCTCCCTGCATGAATACCGAAGAGAAATATTTGTTCAGTGCCTCTCCAATCTCTTCAGGCTCCACGCACAACTTCCCACTGCTGTCCATGACTGGCCCTAACCTTGTCCTAACCAATCTTCTATTCTTAACATATCTAAAGAAAGCTTTAGGATTCTCCTTGATCCTATCAGCCAAAGTCTTCTCGTGTCCCCTTTTAGCTCTGAGTCTGCATAGACTCGCTGATAGAGTATGTTTCCCAGGCCCTCCTCTCGCCCTAACCCTGTAAGCCCACATATTTATCCTGCTAATCCTCCTAAACTACACATCTTTGGACACTAAGTGACAATTCAGCATGGCCAGTCCACCTAACCGGCACACCTTTGGAGTGCTGAGTCATTCTTGATTAAAACAAGCTCATAGCTTTTGGATTTGGTGCTGAGAGTTGGCAATGCATAGATTTCACAGGGAGGTGACTTTGTGGATCATGTATGCACGTGTATTTAGAACATAGAACATAACAGCACAGAACAAGTCCTTCGGCCTTCGATGTTGCGCCGACCAATTATGAAAAAAGCAATGACCCTCCAAACTAAACCATTCCCTTCTCTTCCATAAACTTATCAACTAACCTCTTAAACGCCACCAAACTTGGCGCATCTACAACTGCCGCAGGCAGGGCATTCCACTCCCTAACCACCCTCTGGGTAAAGAACCTACCTCTGATATCCGTCCTATAACTATCACCCCTTAATTTAAAGCTGTGTCCCCTCGTGCTAGCTTTCTCCATCCTAGGAAAAAGGCTATCACTGTCCACCCTATCTAAACCTCTAATCATCTTGTATGTTTCAATAAGATCTCCTCGTAGTCACCTCCTTTCTAACGAAAACAACCTCAAATCCCTCAGCCTCTCTTCATAAGACCTGCCCTCCATACCAGGCTACATCCTGGTAAACCTCCTCTGTACCCTCTCCAATGCCTCCACATCTTTCTTATAATGTGGGGACCAGAACTGCACACACCAGAACTGAGTATTTGAGTTTATTATTGTCACATGTATTGATGTACAGTGAAAAATATTGTTTTTTGCATACTATTACAGACAAAGCATACTGTTCATATAGAAGGAAACAAGAGAGTGCGAAATGTAGTGTTACAGTCTTAGCTATGACTATATGTATATGTGTGTCTGTGTATATGTATGTGTGTGTCTCTGTGTATATGTATGTGTGTGTCTCTGTGTATATGTATGTGTGTGTCTCTGTGTATATGAACGTGTGTATCTATGTGCATGCATACTGGATGCACTTTTGCCACCTTCTCCTCTCCCCATCTCACGGGATGCAGGAGCAGATGTGTTGAACAAAGTGCCAAGACCTCTCGCCAAACCCACACATATCTGTCCACTTGACCAATGCCACACAGCACAGCCCCTTCAAACATGTGTGTCCTTTCCCCAAAGGGACAGCATGATGGCACAGTGGTTAGCACTGCTGCCTCACAGCGCCAGGGACCTAGGTTCAATTCCAGCTTGGGTCACTGTCTGTGTGGAATTTGCACGCTCTCCCCATCTCTGCACGGGTTTCTCCCACAGTCCAAAGATGTGTGGGTTAGGTATATTTGCCATGCTAAATTGTCCCATAGTGTCGGGGAGATCAGCAGGGTAAATATAGAACATAGAACATAGAACAATACAGCACAGAACAGGCCCTTCGGCCTTCGATGTTGTGCCGACCAAAATAAAAAGCAATGCCCCTCCTAACTAAACCATTCCCTTCTCATCCATATACTTATCAACTAACCTCTTAAACGCCACCAAACTTGGCGCATCTACAACAGCTGCAGGCAGGGCATTCCACTCCCTAATCACTCTTTGAGTAAAGAACCTACCTCTGATATCCGTCCTATAACTCATACCCCTTAATTTAAAGCTGTGTCCCCTCGTGCTAGCTTTCTCCATCCTAGGAAAAAGGCTATCACTGTCCACCCTATCTAAACCTCTAATCATCTTATATGCTTCAATAAGATCCCCTCTTAGCCGCCTCCTTTCTAACGAAAACAACCTCAAATCCTTCAACCTCTCTTCATAAGACCTGCCCTCCATACCAGGCAACATCCTGGTAAACCTCCTCTGTACCCTCTCCAATGCCTCCACATCTTTCTTATAATGTGGGGACCAGAACTGCACACAATACTCCAAGTGCGGCCGCACTAGAGTTTTGTACAGCTGCAACATGATGCTGCGGCTCCTAAATTCAATCCCCCTACCAATAAAAGCTAAGACTCCATAAGCCTTCTTAACAACTTTATCCACTTGACTGCCTACTTTCAGGGATCTATTGACACATACACCAAGATCCTTCTGTTCCTCAACACTATTAAGAGCCCTACCATTAGCCCTATACTCTACACATTTATTGTTCCTGCCAAAGTGCATTACTCACACTTTTCCACATTAAACTCCATTTGCCACCTCTCGGCCCAGCTCTGCAACTTGTCCAAGTCACTCTGTAAACTAAAACACCCCTCTTCACTATCTACCACACCACCAACTTTAGTATCATCTGCAAATTTACTGATCCATCCCTCAATACCCTCATCCAGATCATTTATAAAAATTACAAACAGCAGGGGCCCCAAAACAGACCCCTGAGGCACACCACTCGTCACCGAACTCCACGATGAATATCTCCCATCAACCACCACCCTCTGTCTTCTATCTGCCAGCCAATTCTAATCCAATTAGCTAAATCACCCTCTATTCCACACATCTGCATTTTCTGTAGAAGTCTTCCATGGGCCACCTTATCAAACGCCTTACTAAAGTCCATATATACTACATCAACCGCCTTACCCCCATCCACCTCTCTGGTCACTTTCTCAAAAAACTCAATGAGGTTAGTAAGGCATGACCTACCCTTCACGAAACCATGCTGACTATCCCCAATCAATTCATTTCTCTCTAAATAACTATAAATCCTATCCCTAATAATTCTCTCCAATACCTTGCCCACCACAGAAGTAAGACTCACTGGCCTATAATTCCCAGGAAGGTCTCTCTTTCCCTTCTTAAACAATGGGACCACATTCGCCATCCTCCAGTCCTCCGGAACCACACCCGTAACCAACGAGGACCTGAAGATCAGAGCCAGAGGCTCTGCAATCTCCTCTCTTGCCTCCCAGAGAATCCTAGGGTAAATCCCGTCCGGCCCAGGGGACTTATCCAACTTCAAACCCTCGAGAATTTCTAACACATCCTCCCTATCTACTACAATACCCCCCAATTTGCAACCCTGTACCTCAGTGCTCTCCACAGCTACATTTCCAGCACTCTGCGTGAATACCGAAGAGAAATATTTATTCAGTGCCTCACCAATCTCTTCAGGCTCCACGCACAACTTCCCACTGCTGTCTATGACTGGCCCTAATCTTGCCCTAACCAATCTTCTATTCTTAACATATCGAAAGAAAGCTTTAGGATTCTCCTTAATCCTATCAGCCAACATCTTCTCGTGTCCCCTCTTAGCTCTCCTCAATTCACTTTTTACCTCCTTCCTAGCTAATCTATAGCTATCCATTGCACTACCTGAGCCTTCAAGCCTCATCCTGACATAAGCCTCCTTTTTCTTCTTAACCAGCAAATCAACTCTTTTCGTACACCAAGGCTCTCTTACTCGTCCATTTCCTCCCTGCCTGACAGGGACATACTTATCAAGGACTCTCAGCAGCTGCTCCTTGAATAAGCACCACATTCCAGATGTTCCCAGTCCCTGTAGTTCCCTAGTCCAATCTACGCACCCTAATTCTCTCCTGATGGCCTCATAATTACCCTTCCCCCAGCTATAACTACAGCCCCCAGCTTCATGCCTATCCCTGTCCATCACTAAGGTGAACGTAACCGAATTGTGGTCACTATCACCAAAATGTTCACTAACTTCCAAGCCTAACACCTGGTCTTGTGGGGCAAATATGTGGGGCAACAGAGATAGAGCGGGGGTGGGATTGTTGTCAGTGCAGGCTCAATGGGCCAAATGGCCTCCTTCTGCACTGTAGAGGTTCTGATGCCCTTTAGGGAAGGAAATTTGCCATCTTTACCCGATCTGGCCTACTGTGACTCCAGAACCACAGCAGAGTGGTTAAATATCAACTGCCTACCCAAAGCAACTAGGGATGGAGAATAAGTGTTGCCGATACCCATGCCCCATGAATGAATAAAACAAAGATCCTTGTTTTTGAAAACAGTGCAGTGCAGGCCAGGCTGCTGGTTGCTCTGCTAGTATTGTCACACTGACTCATTCTCGCATGAAGCACAATTTCTTGATGGAATTCATGGAACTCATGACAGGGGTTGGAAACGATCCCTTCTGCTTATTCCTTGAATGCCAGATGCTCTGTTATTTTGCCTGGATACACTGAGAGAGCAGGCAGCTGATTTCTTTCAGATCTTGCCTTCTGGACATGTTGAAATGATCCGGTCGATATGTAATGATAATGTGGAGATGCCGGTGTTGGACTGGAGTAAACACAGTAAGAAGTCTCACGACACCAGGTTAAAGTCCAACAGGTTTATTTGGTAACAAAAGCCATTAGCTTTCATGCAGGCCAGCGCTCCAAAAACTAGTGGCTTTTGTCACTACATAAACCTGTTGGACTTTAACCTGGTGTTGTGAGAGTTCTTACGATATGTGATGCACAGGTCAGAACCGAGATTAAAAACAGAAGACGTTGCACAAAAACCGATGAATTTATGAAACAGTTGTTTTTCAAACACCTTTGGTTGAAGGGCTTCCTTTCAAATAGATTAATAATCACATACTGTCTCCTCCCTCCCTCGTCCCCCATCCACATCATCTCAAATAGCACATCAAAGTCTGCCGACTGTTTTACCAGAGCTTCCCAGAGAGCAGCTATTTACGTACAGCTATCAGTGAGATGTGCTCCCCACATCCCTGCCTCTGACAACCAGCCCAGCCTGTGCTGCACACACGCCCCTCCCGGATCTCATCAAACCCACCTCAGCGGCCCGGTGACACAGGAGTGAGCACTGCTGCCTCTCAGGCACCTGGGTTCAATTCCCGGCTTGGGTCGCTGTCTATGTGGAATTTGCATTGCCCCCACTCCCTGTGTCTGCGTGCATTTCCTCTGAGTGCTTCGGTTTCCTCCCACAATCCAAAGGTTAGGCTGATTGGCCGATGGTAAATTGCCCCTTAGTGTCCCGGGATGTGGTGTTAGAGATATTAGTAGGGTAAATATGTGGGGTTTCGGGGATAGGACCTGGGTGTTATTGTAGACTCGATGGGTCAAAAGGCCTCCTGCTCTGTAAAGATTCTATCAAGAAAGAAGACTTGAATATTCAGAGATATTTTTCTTTAAACATGAATAGGATGGAAAAGGAGGGATATAGTCCCTGAAAGGGTAGTGGGTTTTAGTTCGGATGGGCAGTGTGGTCGATACAAGCCTGGAGGGCTGAAGGGCCTGTTCCCGTTCTGTAATTTTCCTTGTTCCTTGCTCTTGTTCCGAATAACATGTTGGTTAGGTGCTAAATTCTCTCCATATACCCAAACGGATGCCAGAGTGTAGTAACCAGGGGATTTTCACCATAATTTCACTGCAGTGTTAATGTAAGCTTACTTGCGACAGTAATGAACAATCTTTAAAAGTTTAAACTCTCCTTCAGGTAGGTGCTCACTGAGCACTTAGGCATTATTTTACAGATCCCCAGGAATTCCCAGTTTGAGAACAACTGTCGTAAAACATCAAACAAGAACAGAATAGACACCTGCGGGATGAAAACTGATTTAAAACTGAAGGTGTGATCTGATCACCCTGCTAGTTGGGAGCACAAATCCCGTAATGGCCGCTAAATCTCGCGAGTAGCGAGAAACAGGATTTGTATCGGCGGGATCCCAGCCTGAGATCTTCTCTGTTCGCTGTCGGTGCCGGTGCCTGCCCAAACAGTCTGTTTTAACTCTTGTACGGTGGACAAATAACTTCGAGTAGACATCTTGTTCATACAACCAATATTTATTTAAACCCACACAGTCAATAATCACCCACCCAACCAACAATAAGTTATCTTACAGGACAACACTAGAATTCAAGTCCAATACAAGACCTTGACTTGACTTTGCTTGACTGGCAAGCACTGAAGCAGATATTGGCCTTTATCTGTGCATCGGTCTCGGTAGTCGTCTGCGTAGTTTGGTCCTTTGGTCTGATCCTCCTGGCTCTGGTCTTCCTTCCTTTCTCAGATGTGGTGTCTCTCCTGATGTTGATCATTGCTGGCGATGGTCACCATTGTTGTAGCTCGTTCGTGGGGTCAGCGAGAGAGAGAGAGGGAGATTGCTGGTTGCAGAGCATCCTTTATACTCTGTTGGGTTTTACACCCATTTTAGTCATTGACAATCAATTGGTCAGGACTTGATCACCCTGATCAGTAAGAGTCCAACCAGGTTCTCCCACACCGATCTCTGGGTGTGTCCCCAATGGCCAGGTCTGTAGCTGCTGGAAGCACATAGGTCACATACCTTCCTCCTAAATAAGTGTTCACGGTGCCCTTATGTCTGGTACACAACCCAGTGTGACCAGAAAGTCTCTTTCATCCTGGAGGTAAAACAACCCAGTGTGACTATAAAGTTTCTTTCATCTGGAGATGGCCCATATCCTGTTCTTTCACTCGTCAGGGTTGCAGCCTGTTTGTTTAGTTTCTTGCCCAATTGGTGAAGATCAAGTGTAGAGTCGACATAGTGTGCTTGGCTGAAGTCATTAAGTTACATTTTAGCTTCATTTGAAGCAATTTTTAAAAGCGGCATCTTGGCCTTTTGGCCAAGATGCAAATGAGATCAAGCCTTGGAGGAGGAGCTATGCCTGCTCCAATCAGCTTGGATCATGTAGATCAAGCTCAAGACGGGAGGTGAGAGCCCTGTCTTGTCAGTTTGGATTGGGAATGTCTCAACTTGTTCAGACTCTGAATTGGACTTGATTGGATTGAATTGGAATAAAAACAAAAAAAAATTGTCCCAGAATGCTTTACAAAATGCCATTTTAGGTGGCCCGTTTGGCCACAGTGCTACAATCAACGGGTGATCCTTGTTTCCATTAATTTTAATAAATTAACATATTATTAAAGGCTTGATGCCATAGCTTCCCACTACAGCACAACGGTGTTCCCCTTGTCTGCCAAGTATCCATGTCAGGCTCCGTGAGGGAGTGTCCTGACCCCCATGAGTGTAGGGTGGAGGGATGGGAGGGTGGGGGAGAGGGGGGCTTAAATTTAATTTTGACATCGGGACATGCTTTACAAACCACTGCCTGATCTCAGAATCCCAGCGTTACTGGCATGGTTAAGCCCCGCCCCTCCAGCTGGCTGAGAGATCCTCGCCAGTGCTTTGAAAGCACACAGAATCTTATTAAATCAGGTGGGATAAGGCATCTGTGAAGTCTGCAGATTTCACACAGCTTTACTCGCCTGATCCAACACTCTGCAATTTTGGAAAGCTTGCACCCAAAGCATTCATTCCTCACCTTCTTCATGATGTTTGGAGGATACCGTGTAATGTGAGGATTGGCAATCACTATCAGACACTTTTAGCTTAGCGTTCTTTCAGGTTACTGCACCGAGAACAGGAGAGTTTGTCCCCCTCTTCATCTCCCTCATCCCTCTTCTCCTTGTGCTCTCTTGTATTTCTATCCCTTTCTTTCATCCCTTCCTCTCCTACTTGCCCCTCTCGCTCTTTCTCATATTTACCCTGTCTTGTACTTTTCCCTCTCCCTGTCTCTTGTACTTCTTTCTCATTTTCTCTCTTATTTATCTCAGATTCTCTCATATTCTCTCACTCTCTCTCTCTGCTTCCCTTGTCATTCTTCTCTCTCGCTCTATATTGTTTTATAATTGTGGACTCGGCAACTTTAAGGGTGTTTAGATGGTCACTGGTTAGGCATATGGATAACATTGGAATAGTTTAGGTCAGAGGGTCATTAGATTGGTTCCACTGGTCGGCGCAACATCGAGGGCCGAAGGGCCTGTACTGCGCTGTAGTGTTCTATGTTCTATACTCATTCTCTCATAGTCTCTCTCTCTCTCTCTCACATACTCTCTCTCATACTCCCTCTTTCATGTGCTCTTACATAAGAACATAAGAAATAGGAGCAGGAGTAGGCCATCCAGCCCCTCGAGCCTGCCCCGCCATTCAATAAGATCATGGCTGATCTGTAGTGATTCAGTACCACTTTCCCGCTTTCTCCCCGTAACCCTTAATTCCCTTGTCAATCAAAAACCTATCCACTCTTGACTTAAACATATTCAGTGAGGAAGCCTCCACCACTTCAACAGGCAGAGAATTCCAAAATTCACCACCCTTTGCATGAAAAAATTCCTCCTCAACTCTGTTCTGAACCGCACCCCGCCCCCCCCCCGCTTAATTTTGAGGCTGTGCCCTCTAGTCCTGCTTTCCTTGCTAAGCATTCATTCTCTCTTGTGCTTCACTCTCGCTCTCGGCCTCCCCCTTCTCTCGCTTGCTCTCGGCCTCCCCCCCCCACCTCTCGCTCGCTCTCGGCTTCCCCCCCCCACCCCCCACCCCCTCGCTCGCTCTCGGCCTCCCCCCCACCTCTCGCTCGCTCTCGGCCTCCTCCCCCCCCTCTCGCTCTCTCTCTCTCGGCCTCCCCCCACCTCTCTCGCTCGCTCTCGGCCTCCCCCCCCCCCCCCCCCCCGCCTTGCTCGCTCTTGGCCTCCCCTCTTTCCAGCTGTGCTTCCTCCATCCTTTCCCCACAGCACCCTCATTAATCTCTCCTTCCTGATGATATGCTTGATAGACAGCCTTTGTCACCAGGTCCAGCTTCAGCTCATCATTGAGACTCTCGCCAACAAGTTTTGTGATTTGTGCCCAGATCAGGGTACATGTGTGAATGTCTGGGAGGGGGGGGGGGGGGGGGGGAGGGGGGGGGGGGGTTGCTATTCTCCAGGGACTGGCCAGATGTCAACAGCTTAAAATAGGAAAATGATGAGACACTTAAAAGAGGATGGGGACTTCAATTTGGATTGAAGGAAGAAATGTGAACCTTGCAGAAGAGCAAAATGATGGAGAAATGAGCTGTCTTTAAATAGAAAAATGAACTGAAGAGAAATTATAAGGGATAAATTAGGCCAAAAAAAGGAAAAGTGCAATTTTTAAAAGAAGAAAGGTTAAATGCATGTTTCACTATCCTCCCCTCTGCCACAGCTCAAATGTTCAAACCTGATAGCAGACTGCAATTTGCATCTGATTAAGTGGATTTGTAGATAGCTTTGGGTTGGCACAAATAATAGAAATGTCCGTCAATGTAGGAAAAATATGGTTCCGATTTTTTTTTCCCCTGAAATGGATTTCCAAATGCCAAAGGAGTAACATGCAGTCAGATTTGTCCATAAATTCTCTCTCTGTCTTAGACCCAAATGCTCCTAACTAACCGGCCCAAATAGAACATATTGGGCTGTTCCTAAAATAAACGGAAAGAGCAGGCTGCATTAGCATTTTATTTTGGTCTCGCTCTTCTCCCCTTGTTTAAATTGGGAGCCACCTTCCTCTAATCCTCAAATGGGTGCTATATATAAGTGCAGGTTGCCAAGTAGTTAACAAGCGTCGCTTCCACCCACACAGACAAAGTACACTGTTCACAATGTCTTCTCCACCCACTTTGCTCAGTCTACAGAACACTCTGGCAGCCCATTGCTAACAAAACAGCATTGTTTACGGGCAGCAGAATTTTATTTTTCTCTCAAATTCGCCCCCCCCCCCCCCACCCCCCACCCGCTGATTTAATCTGCACGATCTCTCTGATTTCCGAGGAAAGCAATCAGTGCAGTAACTCGGCAGTGCTCTCAGCACTTCCCGATCAGTCTGGAACTTTCCCGGGGGGGGACACGTCCTTCTGCAGCTGTTGCCAGCTGTAAGAAACTCTGGATGGTTAGTCTAGGCAAGTGAATGGGCCACACCAGTGGTCCTCCTTCACCTCGGCGGGACGCCAGACTGAAATCGAGCTCGTTCACTAACACTGAATAGAATTAAATGCACTTAATACATTCCTAATATTTCATAACTGGTTGTAGAAAATGCTTAATCCTAAGGCTATAAGATATTGGAACAGAATTAGGCCACTCAGCCCATCGAGTCTGCTCCACCATTCAGTCATGGTTGATATTTTTCTCATCCCCATTCTCCTGTCTTTTCCCCATAACTCCTGATCCCCTTATTAATCAAGAACTATCTACCTCTGTCTTAAAGACACTCAAAGCATCCACAGCCTTCTGCGGCAAAGAGTTCCACAGATTCATTACTCTCTGGCTAAAGAAATTCCTCCTCATCTCTGTTTTAAAGGATCTTCCCTTCAGCCTGAGGTTGTGCCCTCTGGTTCCAGTTTTTCCTACTAGTGGAAACATTCTCTCATATCCACTCTATCCAGGTCTCGTGGCATCCTATAAGTTTCAGTAAGATTTACCCCCTCCACCCCCCCCCACCCCTCTAAACTCCAATGAGTACAGAGGATATACCCATCCATAGAGAATCATAGAATCCTTACAATGCAAAAGAAGGAGGCCATTCGGCCCATCGAGTCTGCACCAACCACAATCCCACCCAGGCCCGATCCCCATAACCCCAGGCATTTACCTGAGTTAGTCTTTCTAATACTAAGGGACAATCCACCTAACCTGCACGTCTTTGGAGGAAACCAGAGACCTGGAGGAAACCCACACAGACACCATACAGACTGACCAGAGGCCAAGAGTTGAGAATCGAACCACGTCCCTAGTGCTGTGAGGCAGCAGTGCAAGCCATTGCGCCATCTGTCATCTCAGGGAATATAGTTTCAAGGTGAGGAGCAGAACAAGTATTAGTAGAACTCTTATCAACTTCAAATGATAAAATCAAAAGAAATATTTACAATTTAGGTGCAGAGAGAGTGCACAGTCTCACATAGAATCTGAGAATCATGCAGTGCAAAAGAGGCCCTTTGGCATATCGGGTCTACACCAACCCATTAGAAACACCTGAACACCCATCGAATCCCATCTGCCAGCACTTGGCCCATGGCCCTGAATGTTATAGAACATAGAACATTACAGTGCAGTACAGGCCCTTCGGCCCTCGATGTTGCGCCGGCCAGTGGACCCTCTAACCTAAACTATTCCAATATCATCCATATGCCATGGATGTGCCAAGTGCTCATCCAGATACTTCTTAAAGGATGTGAGGCAACCCGTCTCCACCACCCTCCCAGGCAGTGCATTCCAGACCATCACCACCCTTTGGATAAAGATGCTTTTCCTCAAATCCTCCCTAAACCTCCCGCCCCTCACTTTGATCCTGTGTCCCCTTGTGACTGAGCCTCCAACTAAGGGGAACAGCTGCTCCTTATCCACTCTCCATGTCTTTCGTAATCTTGTGCACCTCGATCAGATCAACCCTCAGTCCTGTCTGTTGTGAGCAATCAGCCTGCACATCACTTCAGTTGCCCTGTTTTATGTTCAGATCACTTCTGTCACACCAGGAGGGAAAAAAAACGGTGCAGATAGAAATCACCCTGAGCGTGGACAATGGTCAACAAAATGTCTTGTGGACTACACTCCAAATCCAGAGGGGACGCATATGTCCCCCAGGCCACAGGTTGCCCACCGCTGTACCTTGTTGTGGTGATGGGGAGTGTTGAACATAGTTTAACCCTTCCTTGTTCATTGGCAATGATATATGAGGGGCCTACTCCATGTTGTTTTAAAGACAGTCAGGAACCGTTCTCAACATTCAGAACCACTATTCAATGAATTAATCAGCGCTACAGACTTAATCCTGCCAAAATGTTCAGGAGGGAACCCCACACAGCCTGCAGTCCAGCAACAGGACAGCAGCGGGAGGGATTGAGGGGCCTGATGAGCCCTAAGCAATTTGTAAAACAAACATAATATCATTGGGATTCATGATGGACCAAGGGGAACAGGAACCCTACCCCGTCCCAGCAACATCTCCACCAGATCAGACTGGGGGGCATCACAGGGTCTTCACATGCATCACATTCAACACAAAGACATTTGACGCCAAGGTGTACAGGTACGAGTTATTGCTTTGATGGGGTGGGTAAGTGTCTTATCTTCCCCTTAGGATATTACTAAATGATTATTAAACTAGAAAGAGTGCAGGAAAAGATTTACTAGGATGCTACCAGGACTTGATGGTTTGAGTTATAAGGAAAGGCTGGATGGATTGGGACTTTTTTCTCCAGAACATGGGAGGTTCAGGGATGACGTTATCGAGGTTTATAAAATAATGAAGGGCACAGATCACCTAGATAGTCAACATCTTTTCCCAAAAGTAGGGGAGACTAAAACTAGAGAGCATAGCTTTAAGGTGAAAAATACAAAACAGTGCAGAGGGACAATTCTTTCACACAGCAAATGATAATTGTCTGGAATAAGTTGCAGAGGCAGCTTTTATCTTTTAAAAAGCATTTATACAGTTACATGAGTAAAATGGGTGTGGAAGCATTTGGGCCAAACGTAGGACTAGCTTAGTACAAACTGGGTGGCATGGACAAATTTGGGCCCGAGGCCTGTTTTTGTTCTGTAAATCTCTATGACTCTTACCCATTCGGGCCCCATCGTTTAATTTCTTCCAGTGTTGATGATTTTAGTGAGAGGGCACAAGCGTTCCTACTGCTTCCCTCTCTGATGTCCAAGATGACCTCTTGCCTCTTGTCCTGGCGACCGTCCCTTCATTGCTGCTGACCGAATCTTCAATCAGCTGCTCGCTTCACCTCTAACTGTTCTTGGAATGTGGGCATGCTGACAAAACCAGTTTTTTTTATTGGCTGCCCCTGGTTGGACAGAGAAGGTGCTGGAAAGCTGCCAACTCCAGTGGTGAAGCTTTCCCACAGTGCTAACATTTTAAAGGCACTCAGCAGTTTGCTAGGCTACTTCAAGGAATCTACCACTGGGGTGAGATTGAGGTCACACAGACATCAGGCTGGGTAAGGACAACGGCTTTCCTTCCCCAGAGAAAATTAGTTGGGTTCTCATAACCATCCAATTCACCATCACATTTACAGATGCCAGATTCTTTTAATTTCTGGATTTGAAAAAAAAAATTCAATTCAAATTCACAGTGGGATTTGAACTCTCATTCCCTGGGTTAGTAAATTGGCTTTTGATTACTGGTCTGATAAGATGATTAAAAATAATAAAGTAGAAGTTTATTTATTAGTTATTAACACTGCAATGAAGTTACTGTGAAAATCCCCTAGTCGCCACACTCCGGTACCTGTTCGGGTACCCTGCTCTGCCCAAGATCGCAAAAAACTACAAAGAGTCGTGAAAGTTGCCCAATCCATCCGCAAACCAGCCTTCCATCCATCGACTCTATCTACACTTCCTGCTGACTCAGCAAAGCACTCAGCATAATTAAAGACACCATACACCCGGATATTCTCTCTTCCACCTTCTTCTGTTGGGAAAAAGATGCAAAACTCTGAGGTCACATACTAACCGACTCATGATCAACTTCTTCCCTGCTACTGTCAGACTTTTGAATGGACTTTTCTTACATTAAGTTGATCTTTCTCTACGCCCTAGCTGTGACTGTAATACTATATTCTGCACTCTCTCCTTTCCTTCTCTCTTAACGGTATGATTTGTCTATACAGCACAGAAGAAACAATACTTTTCACTATATGTTAATATATGTGACAATAATAAATCAAATCAATTGAGGGAAAGTTTGGCATGGCCAATCCACCTTTTTCGTACCTTAAGAGGAAACCAGAGCACCCGATGGAAACCCATGCAGGAACTGGGAGAATGTGCAGACTCTGAACAGACTGACCCAAACATGGAATTAAACTCAGGTGCTGTGAGGCAGCAGTGCTAGCCACAGTGCCGCTGTGCCATCCCACTATATACATTATAGCAGCACCAATTTAAGCCGCTAAAGGCTTTTAAACACAAGCAGTATCCTGTTTCAACTCCCAGGTACACCTGCATCTAACTTGCTACCTGGTCTCCTGGGTGAACATAGCAATGATCACATTGAAGAACTGAGCCATGGGGGTCTCATGGCAAGGTGCAGGTCCATGAACACTGCACTGTGCCTCCATCAGCGGTGGGATGTGTAGGCAAGAGTGCGGTTTTCCCTGTCACTCCTGTCCTTCAGCTGAACGTGTGTCACTCAAGCCTTCAGCGTCACCGTGACCCAAAAGCAAAGGCCTCTGTGATTAGGCAGTGATCCTCGGGCTCCATTTTAGAACCAGATCCTCAAGTATTTCATTGAACCCAGACAGTGCAGAAGGAGGCCATTCGGCTCTTTGAGTCTGCACTGACCACAATCTGGGGTACAGGGGATACAGCCCTATCCCTGTAACCCCATGCATTTACCCTAGCTAGTCCCCCGACACTAAGGGGCAATTTTAGCATGGCCAATCCGCCTAACCCGCATATCCTTGGACTGTGGGAGGAAACCGGAGCACCTGGAGGAAACACACACAGACTCGGGGAGAACGTACAGACTCCACAGAAACAGTGACCCAAGCTAGGAATCGAACCCATATCCCTAGAGCTATGAGGCAGCAGTGTTAGTCACCATGCTGCCTTTGCCTATACTAATAATAGAGGCAAAGTAAAGACAAACAAGGTTGAGGTTTACTGAGACGTTGTGTGCTTAGGTCTCTGTTCATGGTGCAGGTTGGAAGGAGTTCTGTTGCTGTAGTTGAAAATCATTACGTTGTATCCTTCATGTTGCTGCCTTCTTTTCCGAGTATTTGATATTCTGATGCTTCTGTCTTTCCACAGAGAGGGAGACTGGTGGGAAGCCCGATCTCTACAGTCCGGAGGAACAGGATACATTCCCAGTAATTACGTGGCTCCAGTCGACTCCATCCAGGCAGAGGAGTAAGTTTCAATTTGTTTTGAGCTGAAGGATGAGTAAATTAGGGCGCTCCGGGGATAAAGATTAACCTCCAGGAAGGAAATATCACAGATCAGTTTTATTTTCTGTTCAAAGGCTGGATTGCTTTGATCACTTGCGTGGTCAGAAATAGATGTGAGATGGGAAAAGTCTGTTTGGGCAGTAGGGAATCCCTCCAGGATTATATACGTTCACGGGCAAACGTAATACTGTCGTGTGCAGACATGACAGGCTGAATGGCCTCTTCCTGAAGCATAAGGATTTTATGAAACTTCAGGATAAAGGGGGAGATTTTCTGGCCTCTCTGCTGTGTTTTTTATGGCGGGAAGCAGCCGCCATTAGCCGGAGGGGGTTGGCTCTCCCTGTTTCTGTTGGGTTTTTTTCATGCACTGAGTGCAGAAGATTGCAGATTTGAACTCCTCCAAAAACTGGATCTGAAACTCTCCCATTTTCACGCTCTACCTAGACTTAGAATTTCTTTGGTAAGATCACCCACCCCCCTCCTAACCTTGTTTTCATTGACTCTTCCTCTGTGTATATTTGAATGCTGCCATTGGTGCACTAAGGGTTAACGTAAAAACATAAAAGATGGCCATTCAGCCCATCGAGCCTGCTCTGCCATTCATTACGATCATGGCTGATCATCCAACTCAATAGCCTAATCTTGCTTCTTTCCCATAACTTTTAATCCAATTCAGCCCAAGTGCTATATCCAGCCGCCTCTTGAATACATTCAATGTTTCGGCATCAACTACTTCCTGTGGTAATGAATTCCAGAGGCTCACCATTCTTTGGGTGAAGAAATGGCCCCTCATCTCTGTCCTAAATGGTCTATTCCGAATCATCAGACTGTGATTCCTGGTTCTGGACTCCCCCACCATTGGAACATCCTCCCTGCATCTATCCTGTCTAGTCCTGTTACGATTTTATAAGTTTCTACGCCATCCCCCTTCATTCATCTGAACTCTAGTGAAAACAATCATCACCTAGTCAATCTCTCTTCATACTTTAGTCCCGTCATCCCTGGAATCAGCCTTCGCTGCACTCCCTTGAAGGTAAGAACATCCTTCCTCAGAAAAGGAGACTAAAGCTGCACACAATACTCTAGGTGTGGCCTTGACAAGCCCCTGTTTAATTGTGACAACGCAACCTTGCTCCTGTACTCGAAACCGCTCACAAAGAGGGCCAATATGCCATTTGCCTTCTTTACCGCCTGCTGCACTGAGTGACTAATGCTTGAAATTACTGTCTAACAGCAGTGGAGGCCCAGGATTTAAGTTTCATGAGATGTTCTCTGTCCCTTTCCCTAATGCAGAAGTGACTGTCTCATATAAAATAAGACTGGCCTGTTTTAGACCCTGGATATTGCCAGTGACAGCTATGTTATTTTTATCCTCTTTGACTGAAGCAGTGTATGGTAATAAAATCCAACTGATAATATCCATGACATTCCAGAATTATGCTCACTGTCTTCTTGAACTTTTGGCAAAAAAAAGAAAAACAACTTCTGTCCCTGCTCCAGTAGTTCATTAAAAATAACAACAAGCTCTCAATAGGTAGAGGATCATTTGGCCTGTTTTTTTTTGCTTGGAGCAAGATTCACAATTTCTGAAGCTGTACATCAGTTTTTAAATCTTAGAGTGAATCCTGATTGTTTTGATGTAAATTACCAGATGTGTCTGACAGAGACAGCAATAAATTTCCCTAGGATCAACTTCCAAGGCACCTTGTTGAAACTTTTGGAAAATGGGCCAATTGCAGCTGTTTAGAATAATGCCCTCTCTTAGAACATGGATCAGTACAGCATAATGGGCCGAATGGCCGAGTCCTATGTGCTGAATAGGATGCCAAATCAAGCTAATCCCTTCTGGCTGTCCTTTGTCCATATTCCTCTATCCTTTGCATATTCATGTGCTTATCTAAGAGCTTCTTAAAAGGTCACATCATTTCTGCCTGCAGCCCTCATCTTAAATGTTATCATGTCTCACATTGCCAGGGCAGAGATTGGTAGAACCGGCAGTGTCAGCTCTCCAGAGATTAAAATAAAAAACTTTTTTTTAAAAAGACTCTTTCTCCCCTCTCCCTCCCCAATGGAGACTAAGACCACATATCTCTCCCTCTCCACACACACACACACACACACACACACACACATATGCACACAAAGGCATTGGAGGCAGTACAGAGGAGATTCACAAGAATGATTCCAGGGATGAAAAACTAAAGCTGTGAGAATAGATTGGAGAATGGGACTGTTTTTCTTGGAGAAATGAAGGCTGAAAGGAGACTTGATGGGGGTATTCGAGATCAGGAAGAGTATGGACAGGGTAAAGACTAAGAAACCATTCCCACTCAGTGGAGCATCAAGAATTCAAGGACGCAAAATAATTGGGTAGAAGGAGTGGAAGAGATATGAGGAAAACTGTTTTCACCAGGAGAGTGGTTGGGAATCTGGAACAAACTTCCTGAGAGGCTGGTGAGGGCCTGTTCTATCCAGGTTTCAAAGGGAATTGGAATGCTATCAGGGGAATAAGGCAGTGGGACAGGCTAGAATGCTATTTCAGAATCAATGGGCCAAAAGGTCTCCTTCTATACTTTTTTGTGTTCTCGAGTTCTTGATGCTCCATTGACTGAGAACGGTTTCTCAGTCTTTATCCAGTCCATATCCTTCCTGATCTTGAATATCCCCACCAAGTCTCCTGTCAGCCTTTGTTTCTCCAAGAAAAACCGTCCCAATTCTCCAATATATCCTCATAGCTTTAGCTCTTCATCCCTGGAATCATTCTTGTGAATCTTCTCCGTACTGCCTCCAATGCCTTCGTTTGTGTGTGTGTGTGTGTGTGTGTGTGCACGCGGTGGGTCTGTGATAACTGAGTCTCTATCCAATATCCAGGAGACAATTAGCAGACCTTTGCTAATATATTTTGTGTGTATCATATGATTTCACCTTTACTCTCACCACTATCGATAAGCGTGATTCAAAATGGACATTGCCATATAAGTTTCTAAGCAGCAAATTCTACAAAGCAAGTTTTGTGATTAGAAAAGCAGTAAGGTGGGACACACAAAACTCCAGACTTACAGTAATTCCAAATTTCAGCCTTCTCTTTTAGTGATGTTGAGCGAGAAATAAATTGCCCAGCTTTATAATGTTTTGTGGGTGTCATTGGCCAGGCCAGCATTTATTACTCATCCCTAATTGCCCTTGAAGATGTTGTTTTTCTGAATAGTGCCTTCAGGACTTCTCCTTTCAACTGGGAGCAGTTGGGACCTTTGGTTTTAAACCCTCGATAGCAACAACCTGGGATGTTTGGATTGAATGGAGTGAAGATTTATTGATCTACTTCAAACCCTTGGGGGCGATTTTTCAGGCAGGTTCCCCCTTTTCTGCCCACACAGTGTCAGTAATCCCTTCACTCAGAATGAGAACTTCCTGAATTACAGCGGGGGGTGCAGTAGTCCTTAAACCACACCTCCCCGCCCTCCTGCCAAGCCTTTGAGAAGATTTAAGAAAAATTGAAATCCCAGACCCAACTTTAAATCAATCCAGTTCTGGTTCTTAGAATAGAATAGAATCACTGAGATGGGAATCATAGAGTTATTACAATGCAGAAGGTGGGTATTCAGCCCATTGAACCCGCACCAACAACAATCCCACCCAGGCCCTATCGCTTTAACCCACGTGTTTACCTGCTAATCCCCCAACACTAAAAGGCAGTTTAGCACGGCCAATGCACCTACCCTGCGCACCTTTGGACTGTGGGAGGAAACCAAAGCACCCTGAGGACACCCACTTAGGCACGGGGAGAATGTGCAGACTCCATACAGACAGTGGCCCAAGGCCAGAATTGAACCCGAGTGAGGTGCATTGTGAGGCAGCAGTGTTAGCCACCATTGCAATGGAGGCCTGGTGGGGATGGGTAACTCATCTTTTAAGAGTGCCTAAGCTCGAAACCCTGTAATTCCAGACTCGGAATGGATGGCAGGAAACTATAACTGCCACAGTTGCTGATGGCGTGACATTGTGTACACTTCTGTTTAGCAGATTTCATAATATCAAACCCATTGCATGAGTGTGACACAGTGCCTGTTCAAAACAGCTCTGATTCATGTCTATGCTTTTATTTAAACATTTAACATTCCGTAGTGAACGTCAACTGTTACCATCTGTCTGCACATTTACCAGCCGAGATTTCAGCTCCAAGAACCTCTTGTTTAGCCGCATCTAACTAAGGGCTTGAAGATCCCATGACAGATGGGAAAGTAGATCTATAATCTGCGTCACTGACTGCACACTCCTGTGATGGTGCATCTCTGACTAACACTCATCCTTGTCTCATGGGAACTTCCACCTTCAGAAGAGAATTTAAGGGAACACTCTTATGTGTTGGCAGCAAATTCAGACAAGGCAACCTTTATACAGCTTGTCCCATGAAATGGGGAGGGAACAATGGCTGAGCTTTGGCCAAAGTACACTGCACCCAGCCGTACTCTCTTCCATCAGGAAAAGATACAAAAATCTGAGGTCACGTACAACCGACTCAAGAACAGCTTCTTCCCTGCTGCTGTCAGACTCTTGAATGGACTTAATTTGCCTTGAGTTGCTCTTTCTCTACTCCCTAGCTATAACTGTAACAGTACATTCTGCACTCGCTGTGACTGTAACACTACATTGTACACTCTCTCATTTCCTTTTCTATGAATGGTATGCCTTGTCTGTGTAGATTTGATTTGATTTATTATTGTCATATGTATTAACATACAGTGAAAAGTATTGTTTCTTGCATTCCGTACAGACAAAACATACCTTTCATAGAGAAGGCAACGAGAGAGTGCAGAATGTAGTGTTACAGTCATAGCTAGGGTGTAGAGAAAGATCAATTTAATGCAATGTAAGTCCATTCAGAAATCTGACAGCAACAGGGAAGAAGCTCTTCTTGAGTTGGTTGGCACGTGACCTCAGACTTTTGTATCTTTCTTCCCAACGGAAGAAGGTGGAAGAGAGAATGTCCGGGGTGCCTGGAGTCCTTAATTATGCTGGCTGCTTTGCTGAGGCAATGGGAAGTGTAGAGAGAATCAGTGAATGGGAGGCTGGTTTGTGTGATGGGTTGGGCAACATTCACGACCTTTTGGAGTTTCTCATGATCTTAGGCAGAGCAGGAACCATACCAAGTTGTGATATACTGTGGTGTATCTGTAAAAGTTGGTGCAAGAAACAGTACTTTTCACTATACCCCAATACATAATAGAATCATGCAGTGTAGAAGAAGGTCATTTGGCCCATCAAATCTACACCGACCACAATCCCTCCCAGGCCCTATCCCCATAACCCTGTGCATTTAGCTTAGTTAGTCCCCCTGACATTAAAGGGCAATTTAGTACAGCCAATCCACCCAACCCGCATATCTTTGGAGAGGAAACCGGAGCACCCAGAGGAAACCCTCACAGACAGGGGGAGAACGTCAGACTCCTCACAGACAGTGACCAAAGCCGGGAATCAGACCCGGGTCCCTGACACTGTGAGGTAGCAGTGCCAGGCACTGTGCCACCGTGTTGCCCATGTAACAATAATAAATCAAATCAGATCACTTACACATAGAAAACTTGCAGCTTTCCTTGACAGGATGAGGGTACTTACTGTCTTTAGTAGCAGAGACACACAGGATGAAGGAATACTAACTCAAATGAGAAATTCCTGGAATTTGGAGTAAATGAATGTCAGTGTAAAAGAGCCTTTAGCTTAGCATGACAAATAAGGACGGGATGTTCCCTTGTACAGGGTTATGGTTAGCTCTGATAACATTTTTGTTTTGCCCCATGCTGTTTGAGAACGTTCTTTGATATTGCAGCAGCAAAGCTTTGATCCATCTTTGGTAGGGCCGGGTTCAGAAGATGCCTGAGGCTGACGTTAAAGAGACAGTGAACCCACACACATGGCTGAAGATGGAGCACTGTAAAGTCACTGGTTGTGTCTCGATTGATTAATACAGCGTGTGCATTTGGTCAGGTGAAAGGGATTCCTGCAGCTACTCTCAAAGGGTTGTGAATAGCCTATTTAGATAAAAACAATTTAAAAGGGAAAAACAAGGGACGGCACAGTGGTTAGCACTGCTACCTCACAGCGCCAGGGACCAAGGTTCGATTTCCGGCTTGGATCACCGTCTGTGTGGAGTTTGCACCTTCTCCCTGTGTCTGTGTGGTTTTCTTCAGGGTGCTCCGGTTTCCTCCCACAGGTCGAAAGACTTGCTGCTTAAGTGCGTTGACCATGCTAAATTCTCCCTCGGTGTACCCAAACAGGTGCCAGACTGAGTCAACTAGGGGATTTTCGCAGTAACTTCATTGCAGTGTGAATGTAAGTCTACTTGTGACACTAATAAATAAACTAAAAAAAACTTGCAATAATACTGTGCAAAACAACCTTGATGTTATTGTTACTTGCACAGTACAGCACAGGAACACAACCCATGATGTTGTGCCAAACATGACATCAAATTAAATTACACTAATCCTTTGTGCCTGCCTTTGGTCTGTATCCCTCTACTCCTTGCATATTCATGTGCATATCTAAAAGCCCCTTAAATGTTCCTATCACAGCATGTTCCAGACACCTATCACGCTCTGTGTAAAAATAAAACTGCCCCTCACATCTCCTTTAAACTTCCCCCCTGTCAACCCTACCTTTGTCCATTTACAATTCTTTGTAATTGTCTCAAAGACCATAAGATATGAGAACCATCATGTCTGCTCCGCCATTCAACGAAGGGGATATAAACTGAGATTGTCTTACTTTAGGCTTATTAATTCAAACTTAGCAATTATTGAATAAGTTTAAAATGAGTATCTTTTATTTAGTTCCCCAACTGCCCTGCATCTTCCTCTATTCCTGTTCAATGCAACACTTATCATAAAATAGAATAGAAACACTCAACGCAGAAGCAAGCCATTTGGCCCTTCGAGTCTGCACCTACTTCCAGCAGAACATTCCACCCAGATCATGTAAACCCCTCATTTTTACCACACTAATCCCTTTAACCTGCATATCTTGGGACACTAAGGGATAATTTAGCATGGCCCATCAATCTAACCTGCACATCTGTGGACTGTGAAAGGAAATCCTGAGCACCCTCAGGGAACCCCCGCATACATAGAAAGAATGTGCAAACTCCACAGACAGTGACCCAAACCAGGAATCGAACCCAGGTCTTTGGCGCTGTGAGGCAGCCGTGCTAAGCACTGTGCTGCCAGTGAGATGGTTTCCTGACAGAAGCAGCTCCCCTCAGGGTTTGTGCAGCATTAATATCTCTGCTATGCTCTTAGCTTAAGGGTCAATTACATCAGCAATAAGCTGTGTTTAATACAACACTGTAAATCAGCACAGAGTGCTTTGCTGCAATGTATTCAAAAACACATCGAGGAGATTGAAAGTTTGGTCAAAGGAAGTTTTAAGGTTGGTCTTAAAGAGGGAAAGGAATTTAAGGTGAGAGTCCAGAGTGAAGTATGTGTGCGCCTGTGTGTGTGAGGCTGACTGAGAGTGAGTGGAAGGTGTGTGTGTGTGTGTGTGTGTGTGTGTGTGTGTGTTGTGTGTGTGTGTGTGTGTGTGTGTGTGTGTGTGTGTGTGTGTGTGCATTGGCGGGGGTGGTGGCAGAGAGTAAAGTGTGTGTGTGTTTTTGGGAGGGGGTCGGAGTGTGTCTATTTGAGAGGGGGATAGTGTGCCTGCCAGAAGTCAGGAAAACTGAGACTTGGGGTGAGGGTGTTTGTGGTGGTTGTAAGCTTGGAAGAGATTACGTGGATAGAGAGGAGTAAATAAAACAATGCATGAGTGAAGCACAGTGATTGTAGACATTGATAGAAACATTGGATGGGCAGTCGTATGAGAAAGAGTGTGGTAGGCAGACAGGATTGGGTGCAGAATAGGAAAGTTTTGGATGAATTGAAAGTTATGGCCAGGACAAGATTGGGACATTCCTGTGCCATGATCACAAAGGTATGTGTATCAACACCAGATGGGCTGAAAGTTACTAATAAATCTCAAGGTATGGCTTACGTTAATAAAGCTCTTCCTTCATTCTCGCTCTTTGTAAAATATGATGGTCACTGGCGGAATCTCCCACCCCCATTAACCTTGTCCAGCTTCTGGTAACAGTGATAAATGTTAACTAAAACCCGAGTGGACTGCATGCCATTAATTCAGTTTAAATTGCGGCATCATTACAATTGGATCCCAATTCATCACTTGCAAAGCAATTCTTCCCCGATATGTTCTCTTTTTGCTATGTCAGCAGAAATAACTTTACACCTTCCCCAAGTCCACCCAAATTCCCATACTGAGCTCAGAAATGAGAGATCAGGAGACACGACTGCCAGTCTAAATTTTAACTGCAGCCCTGCCGTCTGCAAAACATATTGGCAAGAAGTTATGGCTGCACATAAGTTAACGGATTTTAATCCAGCATTTCCAATCCCAAGGGTTCAGCAGTGGCAATAGCAACCCAAAGGTCCCAGTCATCACAGCCTCTACCTTTCCTGTAAATCCAAGGAACGGGAAGATGATACACCTATGGAGAAAGAGTAAAGGAACAACACAAAGGAACTGGGACTCGACTCCTGTCCTTTGGACCCGCGGATAGAGGTCATGTTGAATTTGATAAAGTACCACTCTGGTGGAAGAGTTTGTATTGAAAGGTTAAGTTTCTTTAATCCCGAACCACTTCTGCATGGATAGAGAAAGCCCTTGACTCATGGATGGCACAGTGGTTAGCACTGCAGCCTCACAGCACCAGGGACCCGGGTTCAATTCCCGCTTTGGGTCACTGTCTGTGTGGGGTTTGCACGTTCTGCTCATGTTTGCATGGGTCTCCACCGTGCTATAGTTTCATCCCATGGTCCAAAGATATGCAAATTAGGTGGATTGGCCATGGGGGAATGTGTGGGGTCACTAGTTGGGCCATCTCTTCTTTTTCACGGAATCACAGAAACCCTACAGTGTAGAAGGAGGCCATTTTGCCCATCGAATCTGCACCGACCACATCCCACCCAAGCCCTATCTCCTTCGCCCATGCATTTACGCTAGTTAATCCTCCTGAGGGTAAGGCACAATTTAGCACAGCCAACCCACCTAACCCGCACAAATTTGGACTATGGGAGGAAAACTAGCATTTTTCCTAACACAAGGGGATAATGGCTAACACGAGGGGACATTGCTTTAAATTGAGGGGTGGTAAATATAGGACGGATGTCAGAGGTAGGTTCTTTACTCAGAGGGTAGTAAGGGCGTGGGGTGCTCTACCTGCAGCAGTAGTGGACTCGCCAACTTTAAGGGCATTCAGATGGTCATTGGATAGACATATAGATAATATTGGAATAGTTTAGGTTAGATTGTCATTAGATTGGTTCCACTGGTCAGAAGGCTCTGTACTGCGCTGTAATGCTCTATGAAACTAGAGCATCCAGAGGAAACCTTATTCTGCTATTCTTTTGCTCTTGATGAGTTTATAACAGTCTTTGGATTTCCCTTTATTTTACTTGCTAATGCTTCTTCACACACACACGCCCAGAACAAGCTGCTACACTATGGTTGTGCATTAAATACTAGGTTACACCGCCATTGTCACAGTATGTCCCTGAGCCGTTCAATTCCACTTCTGTGAGGAAACGCTCATTCACGTTGCAGTTTTGTACAATTTTGGACAGTGCTAGTTCCCAGCACTTCCCCCTCTGTCTCTCTCTATTACTGGAGAGGAAGAACCTGCCTCCAGTTGGATTATTCCAGCACTGCTAGTGACTGTGAAAAACCAGTTGTTTTAATAGAGACTTTTCACTCATGTTATAGATAGCAAAACAGCTCCGTGGTTGGCGAAGGAAATCCTTGCAGGGAGAGGACAATGCGTGACCATCCCAGGGACATCCATACCCTCTCTGTGGCTTGCAACTAAGAAATCTCCCATGAGATTGGTCTGCCCGTTTGAAGCCTCTGGCTGTTTTCCTGATAACCAGCACATTATTCTTGTGACAATCTCAACTGAAGTTGCAGGACTGAGCAGAGATCAGAGAATCATACAGTGCAGAAGGAGGCCATTTGGCTTAGTGAGCCTGTACCAGCAACAATCCCACCCAGGCCCCATTCCCATAACCCTATGTATTTACCCTGCTAATCCCCCAATTCTAAGCGGCAATTTAATGTGATGTGGAGATGTCAGCAGTGGACTGGGATAAACACAGTAAGTCTCACAACATCCAGTTAAAGTCCAACAGGTTTATTTGGTAGCACAAGTACTAGCTTTCAAAGCACTGCTCACCTGACAATGGGGCGGCGCTCCGAAAGCTAGTGGTTTGTGCTACCAAATAAACCTGTTGGACTTTAGCCTGGTGTTGCAAGACTTCCAATTTAACATAGCCAAATCAATCTAACCCGCACTTTGTTGGAAGAAACTGGAACACCCAGAGGAAACCCATACAGACATGAGGAGAATGTGCAGACTCCACCATAGGGTGACACAGTGGTTAGCACTGCTGCCTTACAGCGTCAGGGACCTGGGTTCAATTCTGGCCTTGGGTCATTGTCTGAGTGGAGTTTGCACATTCTCCTCGTGTCTGCATGGGTTTCCTCCAGATGCTCCGGTTTCCCTCCACAGTCCGAAAGACACGCTGGGTAGATGCGTTGGCCATGCTAAATTCCCCCCTCAGTGTACCTGAACAGTCGCCAGTGTGTGGCGACTAGTGGATTTTCACAGTAGCTGCATTGCAGTGTTAATGTACGCTTGTTTGTGACACGAATAAATAGACTTTAAACCCGAGATCGGAATTGAACCCAGATCCCTGATGCTGTGAGGCAGCAATGCTAACCGCTGCGCCGCTCTCGTGATGATTCCCCTGCACTCAAAATTTCACCCTCCCTGCTGCTTGCTTGTGTGATTCACAGTCTTTAGGAACAGTGCCGTGACATCCCATCCAAAAACACGCATGTTCTGGGCTTGCATCATGAGGAAGCGTCATAGACATGGATATGTTCCAGAGCTAACATTCCCATTCTGGTGCAGGGAGCCATCTTGTGGTCAGGTTGTCCGCACCTCCATCTCCCTCGGTTTTAGGCAATTAATCGATTCCGAGTACTGCACCCTGCTTAAATTCGCTGCTAATTCAGTTATCTGATCCAATATATTGCTACTTCCCTGTGTTGTTTACTTTGCTTAATCAAACTAATGGATGAATCATCTAGGATTAATCCCAAAGAAAACATTGAATGTCAGCCACACGGCAAATAAAAACAAACTATCATTCGCTGTTTTAAGGCCAGAATGTCCTGCCAGTATTTTAATGGCAGCAGCAACCATTAAAATGCAGAGGCCTCGGGCCTGCCCGCCGCTGGCATCAAATCTCCGTCAAACACTCGGCTTTCTCACAGTCAGCCTGTCAAACTGAGGCTTCCTAGGACCGGGGAGAAGGCACGGCGATCTGCCCAGGGCTCAGGTGCCTGCTTCCGATGCTCCTCCTGGTTCCAATCTCCTCCTCGTTCTCTTGGCCTCTCGCCTAGGTTCGAGCCCCTCTCCCCTCTGGTTTGTAGCTCCTCAAAGGAATAACATTTTCTGCTCTTTGTTGGTGTTAAATAAAATGCTGGAAAATCTCAGCAGGTCCGACAGCATCTGTGGAGAGAGAATAGAGCTAATGTTTCAACTCTGAGGGAGCTGGGACTCTTCTCACTGGAGCGACGTAGGTTGAGAGGCGACCTGATAGAGATTTATAAAATGTTGAGAGGGATAGATAGGGTGGATTCTCAGAGACTATTTCCCCGAGCTGAAATGGTCACTACGAGAGGACACAGATTTAAGGTGCAGGGAAGCAAATACAAAGGAGATGTCAGGGGTAGGTTTTTCACTCAGAGTGTGGTGAGTGAATGGAACCGACTGCCGTCGGAGGTTGTTGAGGCAAACTCACTAGGGTCTTTTAAGAGACTTCTGGATGAGTATATGGAAAAGAATAGGATAGGGGGTTATAGATAGATCTGTGGATTGGTAGATGTGATCGGCGCAACTCGTGGGCCAAAGGGCCTGTTTGTGCTGTATTGTTCTATGTTCTATGTTCTGGATCATCCTTCGTCAGAGCTGAACATTTTCTGTTAATCTCCTTCCTGGTTTGCGGGGAGTCCAGCCCCGCAATGCATGGGCTGCCCTAATGGTCTCCGACAGGGAGACTTAAAAAGAAAAATATAGTACAATACAGCACAGGAACAGGCCCTTTGGCCCTCCAACCCTATATCGATCATGATACCCGAATTAAACTTAAAAAAAACCTTCTGCCTTTACTCAGCTTGTATCCCTCTACTCCCTCCCTATTCATGGATCCATTCAGATGCCTCTTAAATGTTGCTAGTGTGCCTGTTTCCACCACCTCTTCTGGCAGCGAGTTCCGGGCACCCAGCACCTACTGCATGAAAAGCACATCTCCTTTAAACTTTCCACCTCTTAGCTTCAACCTGTGCCCCTTTGTAATAGTATTGGGGAAAAAGCCTCTAACAATTCACCCTGTCTGTGCCTCTCATAATTTTGTCGACCTCAATCAGGCCTCCCAACAGCCTGCGTCTTTCCACTGAGAAGTCTTATTGCATTGACCTGGTTAGAACGTAGAACATTACGGCACAGAACAGGCCCTTCGGCCCTCGATGTTGCACCGACCAATTAAGAAAAAGGCAATGACCCTCTAACCTAAACCATTCCCTTTTCATCCATAAACCTATCCACTAACCTCTTAAACGCCCCCAAACTTGGCGCATCTACAACTGCAGCAGGCAGGGCATTCCATACCCTTACCACCCTCTGCGTAAAGAACCTACCTCTGACATCCGTCCTATAACTACCATCCCTTAATTTAAAGCTATGTCCCCTCGTGCTAGCTTTCTCCATCTGAGGTTAGGGTTAGAAGTACCAGAAAAGCGAGTAAAGTATCGCTTGAATTTATTTTTCTGTAGCTTTTGCTAACTTGTGCTCAGTGCTCCGAATGTCCAGCGGTTGGCATTGATTCAGACTGGACCAATCTTGATGCTAAAGCTGAAATTTTGAGCTAAGGCGAAATTCTGTCTGTAAGTATATTCAGGCGGGATTGGCAGCAGCTCAGTGAGAGGTAGAGGTGTCCCTTCCTGCGGTCAGCTTCATTTCAGCTTGTTTATTACAGCATGGACACCATTAACAGGAGCTGCTTCATTGGGGGGCATTAGAACGTAATATAGAACCATAGAATCCCTATAGTGCCATTCAGCCCATCGAGTCTGCACCGACTCGGCACCTACCCAGACCTGCAACCATCTCCCCACTTGCCTGAACCCTGTAGCCCAAAATCTACCTAATCTGCACGTTTTAGGAGGAAACCCACGCAGACTCTGGGAGACTGTGCCGACTCCACACCGTCACCCAAGGTCAGAATCAATCTCAGGTCCCAGGCGCTGTGAGGTAGCAGTGCTAACCATTGTGGTGTCCACCACTATGCCACCGTGTTGCCCCAAAGTTCAAAGATTTGCGGGTTATGTGAATTGGCCATGCTGAATCCTCCCTCAGTTTAACAGAGGCTGGAGTGTGGCCACTAGGAGATTTTTCACAGTAACTTCATTGCAGCGTTAATGTAAGCCTACTGTGACGAATAAATGAATAAACTTTAAAGAGGTCTGTAGCGGACCGAAAGGAGAGACAAAAGACTGGAACTCGCCACAAGAATGTCTATCGGGTACAGCATGAGGCACAGTTCCACTGAATCATTGACAGAAGCTTTCCAGCGTGAAGGAGTGGAGGTGAGGTACAGAGAGCTGCAAAGGGAGGCGGGCTCGCAAGGTGAACAACAGCAGATGGCCAGTACATTCGCTGCCAATTCAACACATGGCGATGCAATAGCAGGAAAGAATTAATGTCCTTGCCAAGGCTGGGTATAATGAATCACAGCCTTGCTGCCCAAGTATTTGCAGTGCCAACCTTGATTGGCCACTTGCATTGCCTTGCCTTCTGACTGTGTTTATCATTGGTGTCCAAGAAGCTCCCTCTGCTGGAACAGGGGAGGCGATGGCCAAGTGGTATTATCGCTAGACTTTAATCCAGAAACTCAGCTAATGTTCTGGGGACCTGGATTCAAATCCTGCCACAGCAGATGGTGGAATTTGAATTCAATAAAAAAAAAATCTGGAATTAAAATCCGCTGATGACCATGACTCAATTGTTGGAAAAACCCATCGCTAATGCCCTTGAGGGAAGATCATCTGCTGCCCTACATGTGACTTCAGAGGCACGGCAATGTGGTTGACTTTCAACCGCCTTCCAAGGACAACTAAGGATGGGCAATAAATGCTGGTCAGACAGTGACACCCATGTCCCATGAATGAATTTTAAAAAAAGATAATTTGCACCAACCTTAATCAGGAAGCTTTCCTCCTCTTGGTCTATCTCACAAACACCTCTTTCAAAACTTTGTGTTGCCTGTGTCGAATTCTGGCCTCTTCTCCATCCCAGTTTTAATTGCCACACCATTCGTCCAGTGGTTGACTGTAAGCTATTTATTGGTAATCCCCTTAACATTATCAGGGTATTTCCATGCACCGGTATTGGCTTAGTGCTGGCTCCTTCCAGACTCTCCTGTGACTCTATCTTACGCTGGGGATCGTATAGTTCTCCATCCCACATTAACCCTTGCCTGCTGATCACTCTTATATTACAATGGCATACTGCCATCCCTTAAGAACGTATAACAACACCTTCTGAAAGTTCCCCCCTTTATCTCTCTCTAAGACACGCGTTCAAATCTTTTACCTCTTGAAATTTCCAAACATTATGTGATTCGATGTTAAATTTTGTTTCACAAACTGTCTGTGAAGCATGTTTTTACTGCACTGAAGTCCATCTGTTTGGCCTGCACCTTGACATAAGCGTGGCACACTGGCTATCCTTGCTGTCTCCCAGTGCCAGGGACCCAGGTTCAATTCCAGCCTTGGGCTGTGTGGAGTTTGCATGTTCTCCCCGTGTCTGCTTGGGTTTCCTCAAGGTGCTGCAGTTTCCTCCCACAGTCCAAAGATGAGCAGGTTAGGTTGACTGGCCGTGCTAAGTTGTCCTGAGTGTCAGTGGACTTGCAGGGTAAATAAGCGGAGTTATGGCAATAGGGCCTGGGTGGGGTGTGGTCGATGCAGACTGGAGGGGCCAAATGATCACCTTTTGCACTGTAGGATTCTGTGATTCTATTCTTTTGGTGTTTCAAGTGCCCATCTAAATGCTTCTCAAATGTTGTGAGGGTTCCTACCTCTACTACCTCATCAGATAATGAGTTTTAGATTCCCACCATCCTCTGGATGAAAACGTATTTCCTCAAATCCTCTCAAAATCAGTTGCCCCTTACCTTAAATCTATGCCCCTCTGGCCATGCAGAACCAAAGCAACGTGTGGCAAATAGGAACAGGCATATTGTGCACACAGGTAGTGAATAAAATGGAGGTCTTCATGCCAACAGAAGTTCTTTCCTCAGCAAAGTTCAGAGGTGATTTTGGTGGGGTGTCGTGAGTGTGGATTGAGGGGCACAGAACAGTTTGTTTCTGATTATTGGCAGAGGGGAGTAGGTGTTGGCACGCAGTGCTAACCACTGTTCCACCCAACGTTTGGTGAGAGTTGTAGCTTGGGAGCAGAGGTAGGGGGTTGGGGGTGGAGATATAGCGGCTTTGGAGTTGGGAAGATATTTTGGAGTGGGGGTGGGGTGAGGAGGGATGGTTTTGGGGTCAGAGTTTTGGGGCAGAGGCCCCGGTGGAGCAGAGGATTCTGGTATTGTCCTTGAAAGCCAGCTGACTGTACACAGCGCTTCCCAGTGCTTCTAACCAAATTTTCTCTGTCCCACAGGTGGTACTTTGGTAAACTTGGCCGCAAAGAGGCTGAGAGGCAACTCCTGTCTGTCTGTAACCCAAGAGGAACCTTCCTCATCCGAGAAAGTGAAACCACCAAAGGTAAGGATGTTCTCCCCCGGGAGACTGCCGGAATGTTCTGTTCCCCTTTTGGGTTTCAGGAGCAGGTGAAAAGAGTTGAATTTAAGGAAAATCATTGTCAGATGACTGTTTTCTCCACACACTGCAGGGTGGTAACCCCAATTTAACCCTGAACTTCAGTTCCCAAATCAAAAGGCAAAAATCCTCTCCAAACTGTGTGATTAATGAGATACTGGATGAATCATTTTCCTTCCTTTATTCTCCTTTCAAACAAAAACCTCTTGACTTAAATTAAAAGGAAAAACATACTTATAGCTGTAACAGTTCTAAGTGGGGAAAATACAGAGCTCCTGAGTATAAATTTATTTATTAATCGCAAGTTGACTTACATTAACATTGCAATGAAGTCCCCTGTGAATGGTTGTGTCAAAACCCCTTTTCAGACACCATCACTCTCCTTCGTTAAAGCAAAACTGCCATCAATGCAATATTCTGAATTGTTCCTTTAACTCTTGCGTGGGACTGAATCATCAGAGTTTGTAATTTAATGATGGTTAAATCACTGACAGCAGACGGCCGCCTCTGTCACTTGCTGAACTTCCTGCGAGGTTCCAGCTTACCCCAGCCCTGAACTCACATCTTTCTCTTGCTCTTTTCTTCTCTCCTCGTACATCCTGCCTGCACCCACGACACCCACTCCTGCTCTTTTCACCCAATTTCTGTTACTCTGCCGACAAGCCAACCCTCCCTTTCTGGCTCCCAGCTAAGGTTTTTTTTATTCAGGATGGTCCTCTCTGCTCAAGTACTGTTCTGTTTCCCCTTTCGAACCTTCCCTCATCATCCATCTGCTCGGGGGAAAACACCAACCCCCTCCCAGCCAGCTGCCTCCTTCCCACCCTCCAATAACTGGACATCATCCAGGCATCATTAACATCAAGGATCTCCCTTTACACAGAGTCTCACTAGCTGGACTGTGATGGGAGGGAGCTCCTCTCCCCGACTCTGCTGTGCTAGCAAGACTACTATCTGACTTTACAGCTGTCAGACTATTAATTGTGATAAGATGTCTCTTGATAGGCAATACGACAACTCAGTGACTATCGCTGTGCTGTGCAGATACATGGATTTGGGCCTGTGTCTGTGGGAGTTTGCGCATTCTCCCTTTGCTTGCGTGGGTTTTCTCCGGGTGCTCCGGTTTCCTCCCACATCCCAAAGATGTGCTCTTAGGCTAATTGGCAAAACAAATTCTCCCTAAATTGTCTCAAGTTTGGTTTTTAATCCATAGATCTATAAACATAGACAGGGATCGTGGGTAGAGGTGGGAATATCGGGGTGGCAGCACGGGCTCATTGGGCCGAAGGGCCTGTTTCCCGTGCTGTTTTGTTCTTTGTTCTTTGTCTCACAACGCCAGGTTAAAGTTAACACGTTTATTTGATAGTACAAGCCACTAGCTTTCGGAACGCTGCCCTTCATCAGGTGGGTAGAAGTTCTGTTCACAAACAGGGTATATGTAGACAGAAACTCAAATTTACAAAATAATGGTTGGAGTGTGAGTCTTTACAGGTAATTAAGTCTTAAAGATACAGACAACATGTGAGAAGAGAGAAGTTTCCTATACTTTGAGTTTGTAAATTGAGTTTGTGTCTTTATATGCCCTGTTTGTGAACAGAGCTCGCACTCTCCTGATGAAGGGGCAGTGCTCTGAAAGCTTGTGGCACGTGCTACCGAATAAACCTGTTGGACTTGAACTTGGTGTTTACCCCAGACCAATGCCGGCATCTCCACATAATGGCTTTTAATTGCCTGACACGCAGTGCCAAGCAGGAGCAGTGGTCACGGCTGGAACTGCAGGCAGTCCCTGGACCAGGAGCAGTGCTGGAGGACCAGAATAACTAAGTGGAGGAGGAGGGACCCTTCTTAAGGGGCCTCTGTGGGACATTATACCTAAACAGGAGCCCTCCACCACCCCCCCTCCACCAGTTTCCCCCCCTCCATCAGTTTCCCTCCCCTCCGCCAGTTCCCTCCCCCAGCTAGTCCTCCCCTCCGCCACCCTCCTCCCTCTTCTGCCCTCACGCTTTCCCTCCCCTCCCCTCCCCTCTTCGCAAGCCACTTGCTTGTAATATCTCAGTGGCATTCTAGTGGAATGCAGTTCCAATAAATACAATTCCCACTCATTAACAAAAATAGAGTTTTAGTCACTCTCTAAATTGCAACCAGGATTTGTGACTTCTGGAATATTCTGGGTCTTCTCTATTGATTCTTCTTTCTTCTTTGTTATCTAGATAAGGCTTTGAGCTGAGAGCTACGAGCTGTAGCAGGCAGAAGTTGCTCTCTTTTGTCCCACCGCCCTATTATACCTGTGCTGACATATCAATATTTCCCACAGTAGGATTTGTTTCACATTGCCAAAACCATCAGATATAAATTTAATAGGTTCTTGATATCTAAATGCCTAATTCAGATTTATTAGCTGAATTCAAAAGCCTGTTGCCTTGGTAACCCTGCTACTTGGCCTTTTGATAAAAATACTTTTTTTGGGGCATTCTGTGCTTATATGTTTAACCTTTAAGCACAACGTTGCAACACTTGGTTGGTAGATTTGTCATGACAGTTGCCTGTCAGTGATTGGACTGCCCAGGAAATGAGCAACATGACTAAATGGCTAAAATCTCCAGAGCACTAACAATCAGAACTTGCAACAGCAAAACAAAAATTCTTAACATAAAGCTGTTAATATATTATTGTTATGAGGTAGGATTAAAGTGCTCCTTGGGAGCAGCTCTGTGTTTGGATCAGACACTCATCTGCTTGTGTAAGGCAGAAATGTATGATGCAAAATGAATGGAATCAGTTGTGTAATGGTATTGTCGCTAGTAATCCAGAGAGCCAGGTTAATAATCTCAGGACCCAGGTTTGAGTCCCACCACGGCAGATGGTGAAATTTGAATTTGGTAAAACCCTGGGTCAGATGATGACCGGGAAGCCATCATCATTAGTTGTAAAAACCCATCTGGTTCATTAATGAAGGAAATCTGCCTCCCTTACCTGGTCTGGCCTACATGTGATTGCATATGTTGACTCTTAAATGTCCTCTGAAAGCAAAATGCTTGAGGGTAGGAATGAACAACAAATGCTGGCCTTCCCAGCGATACCCATAATTCCACGAAAGAATTTATTAAAATTATTTTATTTATTTGTGGGACATGTCCATCACTGGCTGGCCAGTGTTTATCATCCATCCCTAGTTGCCCTTGGAGGGCAGTTGAGGGTCTTGCTATGGGTCTAGAGCTACGTGTAGGCCAGACTAGCTAAGGATGGCAGATTTCCTTTCCTAAAGGACATTAGTGAACCAGCTGGGTTTTTTCGACAATTGACAGTGGTCATCAGTCGATTCTTCATTCTAGATATATTGAATTCAAATTCCACCATCTGTCATGTCAGGATTCGAACCTGGGTCCCCAGAACATTAGCTGAGTTTCTGGATTAATAGTTTAGCATTATCATTACAAGGCCTCCCCCTTGTAAAGAAAGAATAAAATAAAGAATAAACTCATAGAATCAACTGTGCAGGTGGAGGCCATTTGGCCCATCGAGCCTGCACCAACAACAATCCTACCCAGGTCCTGTTTCTGTAACCCTCCTAACTCCCCCCTGACACATGAAGGGGCAATTTAGCACGGCCAATTCACCGAACCCACACCTAATCTGTGGGGGGGAAAACCAGAGCACCTGGAGGAAACCCACGCAGACAAGGGGAGAACATGCAAACTCTACACAGTGACCCAGATCCCTGGCGCTACGAGGCAGCAATGCTAACCACTGTGCTGTCAATAAATAATTGAAAAGTGGTAACTTTGGCCCCTTCGATTTTCCCCTCAGACCAGAGAGAGATTGACCTGGTCCTCCAAGGGCATGAAGGCCCTTTCTATGTGATCAGACTGTCCATGTAATTACGAGAGACAACATGCATTACTGAACTAAATCCTGGCACTACATCGTTTGCTGCTTCCAGGTGCCTATTCTTTGTCGATACGAGACTGCGATGATACGAAAGGGGACCATGTTAAACACTATAAGATCCGCAAGCTGGATAATGGTGGGTATTATATAACAACCCGGGCCCAGTTTGAGACGCTGCAGCAGCTGGTTCAGCACTACGCAGGTAAGCCTTTATTTTCAGCCCCTAATCGTGGTCACTACACAATGTGTTCAAACTCCCTCTTGTGCACAAGGTGTTCTGTCCACAAATAAAACTTGAGTATTGCTGAAAAAAAAACGTGACCCGGTGGTATTAATGCAACAGAAGGGGGACAACCCAAGGTCAGGAAAACAGGATGTTTGGCTACAGGGGATCAGTGATAAAGTCAGGAAATCATGTGCAAGCCTCCTAACAGTGAACAGGATAAATGGGAGCAAATAATGGGAACTTGTCAAAAAGGTACAGCAATAATCATGGGGGACTGTTAATCTACATGCAGACTGGGTAAATCAGATTGACAAAGATAGCCCAGATGAGGGGTTCATGGTATGTTTTAGGGCAATCAGCCCAACAGCACTCTGATTGAGAGGCAGAGCAAGCTTATTGGGTCAAGTGGCCTTCTCCTGCCCCTACTGTCGAAGCTTTCTGTCTTTCACTCATCAGGACAAATGACAAGGGTACCAATTTGTAACGGGAACAACAATTTATACTGCATGAGAAGAGTGAGTTAATTGGTTAACAAGTGTTCAGCACTCCTACCTCGCAAAATATAAACTTGTTCTTCTCACGTGTGGTATTCTTGTGAAATGTCCTGATGAGTGAAAGACAAAAAGCTTTGACAAAATGTGTCTGTTTTTCAGCAATAATCAAGTTCTCCACAGCCAAACAGCTATTCGTATTTTTTTTAAAATGCAATGGCATCCATCAGAAATGCAACATCTTTTTCAAGTGTAAACATGAGTGATAAATACAGGAGCCTGGGGTGGGATTTTACAGCCTTGCTCGAGTGAGGCTGGAAAATCGCACCGGAGTTCAACAGACATTTTCATTGTCTGCCCCTCGCCCACTCCGATTCCATGGCGGGCGGGGCCAATAGAATTATTGTGCTTTTGAATTCATTCAAAATTTACTTGTGCAAAATTGATGCATTTGGGAAGGTTTTTCTCTATTCTGTGGTTTAATTTTGGTGGTATGTGGCCATTGATTGGCTACATGTTCGGCAGTAAGTAGACTTACTGAAAAGGGGGATACTGTGACCCTAATTTTACCAGCATGCCCACCCCGATTTCAGGCAAGCGAGGCTCACAGAACCGCATTCTCCATGGGCATTAGGCGCCATCATATGAGCCTTGGGCAGGGGTGCCAGTAGAATGTGTGTGTTTGAGCAGCTCATTCCTCTGTCTTGCATTAGTCTGTTGCCTCTGTTAATACCTGCAATGTTCCTTACTCTTAATGATTTAATGGCAGTTCTCAAACAGCTTTGATCTGCAGACAGTAACCTCTCCGTTCACGTGTTACCTGCTTCCTTCTACTTCTGAGTGGTTGTATAAGCCAGGACCACTCTGGTTTCATACTGATTTAGCATCTCCTGTTGGTCACACAGGCTTTCTCTATTACCTACAAGCTAACTTACTTTGCCGTTACGTATGTACAACGGGTGCCCTCATTTGAACAAACTACCAAAGGTTAAGAGAGAGAAAATCAACTTGAGCTCTCACACCTGCAGATACCAAGACTCCACCAGATAGTCGACTTCAATGGATGTTCTATTTGTAAATTTGTGTCAGCACTCTCAGAATAATTGGAATACAAGTCACCAAATTCACAGCAAAGTTAGCTTTTTGTTCATCTTCTTGCTCGAATAGGGAAGACATCTGAACCAGCCATTTTTCTCGGTCCCAACCCCACATCGGCCTGTATCGTGCACTTCCACTTCAGTGAAGTAGTCCAGGGCGTGACCTCCTGGTTGGTTCCCTCCATGTTTGCCCTCACGTTTAGGGTAGTGAGTGAGTTTCTGAGGCCTGAAGTCCCAATGAGAGGGCCCACAGCTCTGAAAGGCCAACAATAGGTAAGGGGGATTAGTGGGGTAAATGTACGGGGTTATGGGAAGAGCATGTGGGTGGTCCTGGGTAAAGATGCTCTCTCGGAGAGTTGGTGCAGATCTGATGGGCCAAATATCATGCTTCAAACTGTAGAGATTCTATGGGTTTGATGGAACAGTTTCACTGGGCCGTGACTTGCCGCCTTTTCTAACTGTGGCCCCTATCTTTGGGGCATGAAGCCTTTGGCCTACCACCACCTGTAAGGTGTTGCTGGTTCTCACTGTCTCTGGCACACTTTCTCTAGAGTTCTCTCCTCCCCCACTGCCCACCATCCCTGGCAAGGTCTCCTCCCCCATCCCTCCACCACCTCCAGCGGGGCCTCCTCCCCACTCCCCGCCACCCATGGCTGTTTTCGCTTTCCTGCTTTTCAATATTGATGGTTTTTCTTTCCCCCACCTCTTCCCTATTCTCCTACTGAGCCATCCGTAAATCAAAAGGACGTGGGAGAGCCTTATTCCACTAGATGGCCTTTTAGAAAAACTTGTTTGAAATTCTGATAGGCCACAGTTGTTTGCCTGGCCCTACAGAGGGAGCCCTGTCCCACTAATCCGATACAAATTGACTTGCACGCCGGAATTCTACCTCCCCGCCCGCCACAGGATGGGAGCGGGTGAGGGACGGATAATGGGAATGCCCTTTGGCCTCGGGTGGGATTTCCTGCATCGAGCAAAACCCTGCCCACAATTACCTTTCTATCTTTTCTTTTATCATTCGTTAACTGATTTGGTAGATTGTACCTCATAATCCACATCCTTGTGCCCCCCCCCACCCCCCGCCAATCCCAATCAAGCAACCCCAAGTTACCCCCTTTAAATTACTTTAAATGTAGGAAAGAAGACTTGAATGAATGAGTTACATGTTTCAAGAAAAAAACTGAGACTACGTTATCAATCGGTCTGAGTGAGAATTGGTCTTAGTGAGTTCGAAACCCGTCAGACCTGTTGATTGTCATGGGGTGGATTCGCCTGATGAAGGGGCAAACCCCGAAAGCTTGCGAGTTTACTATCAAATAAATCGGTTGGACTTAAACCTGGTGTTATTAGACTTCTTACTGTGATTGTCATGGAGACACATGCTTGGCAATGAAATTATCTTGTTCCATTTTGCTCTGGTCAATGTGATGGAAAGCCTGTATGATTTATTCGCTTGCCTCTCTCTCTCTCTCTCTGTCTCTTCTCTTTCTCTGCGGCCTGTGTGCCGCCGACGGCTGCCGACCTCGCCCTCGGCCCACTGCAGAACGAGCGGCGGGTCTCTGCTGTCGCCTGGTAGTTCCTTGCCACAAGGGAATGCCGAGGCTTGCCGACCTCTCCGTGAAAACCAAAGACGTGTGGGAAATCCCCCGGGAGTCTCTGCAGCTAATCAAGAGGCTTGGAAATGGGCAGTTTGGGGAAGTCTGGATGGGTAGGAAGACTGGAGCTATTGTGTAACACCTTCCCCCCCCCCCCGCCGCTGGCCTGCCCAGGCACCTGGGAGGGGGAGGAGGGGTGCGGGTTGCATGTTGCCGGTTCGCGCGAGGAGCGATGGAAGGCGTGAAGGAGTTCACTGTGCACGTTAGGCCGACCTCGGTCGTAGATTCACTCAAAAAAAAAAACACCTGGCTGGACTCTTGCCACCTTTCACGCCAGGTGGGATCTTCCCGTCCCACCGCAGTGAATGGAGATTTGGCTGGCCGGCAAATTCTCCAAACTTGCTGCAGTGGGGGTGCGGCGTAAATGGTCGGTACGATTTCTGCGGTCCATTGGCTATTTATCCAGTGACGGATAGCAATCCTGCCACTGGCAGGAGAACATGCTCTCATTTGAAAATGATTATACAGAGTGAAAAGTATATCTTGATCACTTGTTTTAAAAGAAAGAAAAGCAGCTATTGGGATGGTCTGGAATTACTTTGACCCGACAACGAGCTGCACTTTGATACTTCACCTTCCATCCTCGGGATTGCATGTGCTTCATTTGAGTTTTAAATCCTGTTCCCATTGCATCCATTCTCCATAGAGGCAGCTGATGGTTTGTGCTACAACCTAACAAAGATATGTATTAACACGATACCGCAAACTGTCGGATTAGCTAAAGATTCTTGGGAAATTTTACGCGACTCCCTAATCTTGGAGAAAAAGCTTGGTCAGGGATGTTTCGCCGATGTGTGGTATGGTAAGGTGCTCAGAAGCTTCCTTCTCTAATCTTAAGATCTGATTTGAAAGATTCACTCAAACGTTGAGAAAAGGAAGGCGGCCCAGTAATCAAAAGGTGCCCGTTTATAACTGGGCAGTGATAAGTCACATTACCTCACTGATGTTTAATCTGGAACACATTGTGCGTCATATGTCAAAGGGCAGTCATTACAGGGAACACTGTTCTAAATCAAACAAACCCACTCCCAAATAGATGCCAAAATCTTCAGTTGGGAGCCCACAACATTAAAGTTAGAGTTAGACCTTTGAAAGGTGTTGTCAGAACATACCTCTTCCCACACACAGTATATTGGAAATCTCCAACTCCCGTGTGCAAACAAACCCACTCCCAAATAGATGCCAAAATGTCCAGCATCAATTTGGGCGGCACAGTGGCTACCTTTGCTGCCTCACAGCGCCAGGGACCCGGGTTCGATTCCGGCTTTGGGTGACCGTCTGCATGAGTTTTCTCCGGGCACTCCAGTTTCCTCCCAAAGATGTGCAGGTTAGATGGATTGGCCGTGGTAAATTGCCCCTGCATGTTCAGAGATGTATAGGCTAGATGGATTGGTCACAGTAAAAATGCAGGGTTACAGGGAAAGGGCAGGAGTGTGGGATTGGATAAGCTGCTCTTTCAGAGAGCCAGTGCAGACTTGATGGGCCAAATGGCCTCCTTCTGCACTTTAGGGATTCTATTCTTTTCATTCCATAAAGGTATTAAGGGAATAAGGAAGCAAGGGTGTGGAGATGCCAATCATTATCTAGTTGAAAGGAAAAGCAGGTTTGAGGGGCTGAACGATCTGATCCTTTGGCCTTTACAAGGCTGAGGACTGGAGGTGAAATTCCCTGTGGAATTACCTAGGCTTCCAAACTGATGCCGGGATTTTCCAGGCTGTGCTCGGCAGATGGATTTACCGCTCCTGCCAATTGTTTAGATGTGGTGTGACATTCTGAAATCAGCTTGTAACCGCTGGCTCCATGAGGCATTTCCTCTCCATCACACCCTGTCATTCAGAAAAGCCTTGCGTGCTTTGCAATTGTGAAGATTATCCGACTGTGCAAATGCCTATTACGCACATGCGTCGAAGGCAACACAGAGAGGAATTTCCCAGACTTTTATCCCCCGCCCCCCCAACTCCCCCAGATTATCCTTGGGGACCATCTTGTTTTGAACCTCAGTTTCAGATGGATAAGGAGCGTGTAGATCCAGATGTGTTCCTGATTTTGTGGGACGGGCTGGATAGACAAGAAGGTCTTCTCCTGTCAGTCATTTTGCAATTGAAGGACCCCAAGCTGAAACTGTCCCTGTGAGATCCAAATATCAAACTGGCCCATGCCACACCACAACCCCCAGTGCGGCCTCTAATCGTGTGATGGCATAAGCTGCCATTTTTTATTGGCTGAACCACAGGTCAAAGGGTATCTGAATAATAGCATGTAATAGATAATATTCCTTCTCCAGTCAAAACTCAGGGGGATTCAAGCCAAATTTCTGTTTTTATTAATTTCTGGAATGTGGGCATCCCTGGCAGGGCCAACATTTGTTGCCAATCCCTAAATGCCCTCAACTGTGTGCCTTGTTGGCCATTTGAGGGAACAGTTAAGAGTCAATCACTTTTGCTGTGAGTCTGGTGTCAGGTAAGGAAGGCTTTTAAGAGAATCAGCATTAAATTTTTAATTGCAGATACACTTCTAATTCCAATAGATAATTTCTATTGAATACAAATTTCACCTTCTGCCAATAGTGGGATTCGAATCCAGGTTCCCTAGGTGTCTGGATTAGTACTCAAGTGACAGTAACACTACGTCACCACTTTTCCAACAACTCAGCTTCACAATTTATGCCCCAATACCACTCTGCTGTATCTGTACTGTATATCTCTGATGAGACCAAATTTTCCTATTTATCAAGTTGTTAGCCTCTCTCCATGTGCGTACTACACGCCATTGTAGAACGCAGAGGACGTTCCATCACTTGGAAGTGTTACATCCATCAGAGCAGGCAAGTTAACACTTTGCTATCTCCCAGTTATGTTGTTGGTGTGGCCCAGCTATATATCCCAACATTCGAATCAAATCTGGAATTTGGGTGCTAATGGGATGGTATCATCAAAACTGCATGATGTATTCAACATGTCATTTAACAGCATGTCACATTAGCTTAACGTGGCTTCTACGTCAGTTTTACTACCAAGCCTAGCTTTAAAGTAGCGTACACCTAGTTCAGATATTGCATGTGTTTGCTAATAATCAGTCGCCGAAGTTAGTGACAAGGCGTGTAATGTCTGGCTGAAAATTTCCTCTCAAAGCCAATGTGTGAGCAAAATAATTGGCCTGTCGCATGGAACTCGAAGAACTGACCAAACCATTTATTAGAAACTTAGTTTTTTTTTTGCTTTTGTCACCAGCTTGTCGTCATTTCATTTCCTTTAATGGTTTTGAATTTGTGTAAATTGAACCTCCATTCTTTTTCGTTTCTTTTGTGGCTTGGGCGCAGGCACTTGGAACGGGGCCACGAAAGTCGCCGTGAAGACTCTGAAACCGGGCACCATGTCTCCCGAATCCTTCCTGGAAGAAGCTCAGATCATGAAGAAGCTGCGACACGACAAGCTGGTGCAGCTCTACGCTGTCGTCTCGGAAGAGCCGATCTACATCGTCACCGAATACATGAGTAAAGGTACAATCGCCTTGTCTTTCCACGCAGGAGTTAACGCTTTGAGCGCGTCTCTCCCTATTCCTTTTTCACTGACTGTTTGCAGAAGCGAGAGGGCAGCTCCACTGGGGCAGTGAGCTCTCCATCCCACTCAGGGGGTGGAATGTTCCCAACGCACTCATCCCAAACATCCCACCCGAGCTCCACAGACCATTCCAAGGGGGTCCGCCCTCCCTTTTGCCCGCTCCGATTTCCATGCCAGGTGGAGCAGGAAAATTCATAGCAGTCACATGAGGGAATTATCTCGAGCTTGAAGCCAACGTTAGAAAGTTTGCCAAAAATATTAAACACAAAAGAATCGGTTGCTTTCAAAATCCACGTTGATCAAGAAATGTTCTGTAATTCTACACATTGCTTTTATTTTGTGAAATATTGAATACTTAATTCCATCCACTAATTTTTTAAGCACAAAGGGTTCTCAACCAAGTGAACATTGGGGATGGCATGGTGGCGCAGTGGTTAGCACTGCTGCCTCACAGTGCCAGGGAACCAGGTTCGATTCCTGGTTTGGGTCACTGTCTGTGCGGAATTTTCACATTCTCCCTGTGTCTGTGGGTTTCCTCCGGATGCTCCAATTTCCTCCCACAGTCCAAAGACGTGCCCCCTGCCCACCACTCACACACACATCCCTTGATCCCTTTAGCCCTGTCAAAATCACAAGCTAGATCTCCTAGCTAGGAGCAGATAATGATGGCAGTACAGTGGCACAGTGGTTAGTGCTGCTGCCTCACAGCCCCCGGAACCCGGGTTTGATTCCTGGGCTTGGGTCACAGTCTGTGTGGAGTTCACTCCCCATGTCTGCATGGGTTTCCTCCTACAGTCCAAAAGATGTGCTGGTTAGGTGCATTGGCCATGCTAACTTCTCCCTCAGTGTACCCAAACAGGTGCCAGAGTGTAGCAACTAGGGGATTTTCACTCTAACTTCATTGCAGTGTTAATGTTAGCCTACTTGTGACACTAATAAATAAATAAAGTTGTCAAGTTTTGACCTAAAGCAGTCCCCTCTAACCCGGTCACAATCTATCAGGGAGTTTTGAAAAAGAGCACAGCCAGAATAATACAAATGTGAAATTCCATTCTGACGCTGATTTGATGGGCCGAATGGCTTTCTTTCTCTGCCACAAATCTGGCTTGAAGAAGGAACCAAACTAAGTACGTCAAGCTTCCCTTATTTTGAGGAATTGTTTGGGACACTGTCTGATAAATATATATGACAAGGTTAGACTTTTGCTGCTGCTTTCTGTGTAATACATTGATTGGTTAATGTATGCCATGATACTCGATTGCTTTTGGAAGGCACAGGATATGTCCCATGGAGAGATGGGATAGGTAGCTGAAGGAATTTGCAGTAAACATTTCTGTTTATTATTGTAAGCTCTCTGTCAGAACCTGTAAAAATACTCTTTGATGCCTCTAAATGTGAAATAAAATGTGAAAGTTGCAATATTTCAAATAGCACTAGCAGCAAGGTTTGAGAAGCTTTACGTAGCAACTTTTTGATAAATGGGATTTGTCGTCAAGGAGGCAAATTGATTTTCTTCCTGGCCTTCAGTGCCAATCTTAGGTCTCCAACATCAGTTTACTCAGGAAGAATGAGATTTTTTGGCTGGGAAGGAGTGGGAGTGTCCAGAACGCTGCCCTTAATCGCACAGTGAGAGACAACCTCTGCCTGAACAGCTGTATATCCTGTCAAATGGTGTCTCACTGTTAACCCCTCCAATGCTCATCGTCATCCTGATCCTGCCTTCTTCCTTCAGCCCAGAGAGCTACACCCAATTTCTTCTCAAAATCACACACTGTTTTGGCCTCAACTACATTCTGTGGTAATGAATTCCACACATTCGCCAACCTCTGGATGAAGAAATTTTTCATCATCTCAGTTAGAACATAGAACATTACAGCACAGAACAGGCCCTTCGGCCTTCAATGTTGTGCCGACCAAAATAAAAAGCAATGCCCCTCCAAACTAAACCATTCCCTTCTCTTCCATATACTTATCAATTAAGCTCTTAAACGCCACCAAACTTGGCGCATCTACAACAGAAAAGGTTCTAAAAGGTTTACCTCTTATCCTCAAACTGTGACCCCTAGTTCTGGACCGACCCACCACTGGGGACTTTCTTTCTGAATCCACCCTTATTAACCCCATTAGAATTTTGTAAGTTTCTGTGATATCCCCCCTCACTCTTCTGAACTCCAGTGAATAAATTCTAAGTGACTTAGTCTCTCCTCATCTGACACACCTGCCACCCCAGGAATCAGCCATTGCTGTACTCCCTCTATAGCTAGGACTTCCTTCCTCAGATAAGGACACCAAAACTGCACACAATACTCCAGGTGCTGCCTCACCAATGTCGTATACAATTGCAACAAAAGATCCCTATCCCTATACTCAAATTCTCTTGCTATGAAGGCCAATATACCGTATTCCTTCTTTACTGCCTGCTGTGCCAACGCACTTACTTTCATACTTATCATATGTAATTCTCATCACCACATCATCCTGAATTTGAGGCACGGCTATCAGGAAGTAGGCAGTCTCAATACTAGGAGAGACTGAAGAAGCTCCAAGGAACAAAGGTTTAGAAGAGACCTCATCAAAATCAGAGAGATTTATAGTTGCCAACGGACCAGGACTGGCCTGGAGTCTCCCAGAACCTACTATCAATCTTCAGATCACTGCAATCTGGAAGAAAAATTGAGACAACAGAAATGATTTGTTATTAAATCTTGGCAGGATGATTATTTATTTATTAGTATCACAAGTAGGTTCACATTGCAATGAAGTTATTGTGTATATCCCCCAGTCGCCACATTCTGGTGCCTGTTCGGGTACACTGATGGAGAATTTAGCATGGCCAATGCACCTAACCAGCACATCTTTTGGACTGTGGGAGGAAACTGAAGCACCCAGAGGAAACCCACACAGACACAGGGAGAATGTGCACACTCCACACATACAGCGACCCGAGCTGGGAATTGGACCCAGGTCCCTAGCGCTGTGAGGCAGCAGTGCTAACAACCACTGTGCCACCATGCTGACACAGAGAAATAGTTAGTCAGCAAGATTCGAACCCGCACATGGAAACCCTGATGGATTTCTAGTCCATTGCTTTAACCACTTGGCCGTGACAACACATAACAGCTGGATCAGCTTGGTGCCAGCAGTGTGGGATTCAGTCACCATTCTGGCTGTAGTGGATTTGGGATCTGTTTCCTTGCCCTGCCTGATGTGGAAGTGATAGTCAAATCTGCCTTTGGACAGAGAACTCGGAAAGAGGCTTTTGAGTTAAGTGTGCAGCACTTTGTCTTGTGCTCTTCCACAGGCAATACTAAACTTTTGGAGCAAACAACTGACAAACTTTTTTTACTGGAGCATCATGGAAAAGGAGATTGATTAGGCAATTGGCTAAGATTATGAAAAGATATGGGGGAAAGGGACGGGAGATTGGATTATTGTCAGTAACCACAGCCGAAGAGCTATTGCTCTCGTATGTGTGATTTTTAAAAATGATTCCAAGATATACAGACAAACGTGTCTAATAAATTGAGGTAACCCCAAACTCTAACCAGAGGCTATGGATTCAAACTGAGAATTTAACCGTGCTTCACAGAAGATGTGGAACTGACTGCTCAGGTTCACTGGAGGTGAATATCATCAATCAATTCAATGAGAAACTGCCTGTTTATTCTTTAGCTAAAAGAGCACCTTCCAGGGTATAAGAACAAAGAAAATTACAGCACAGGAAAAGGCCCTTCGGCCCTCCCCGCCTGGCCATACTGCCCAACCAAACTAAAACCCCTACCTTCCGGTGACCATATCCTTCTTTTCCCATCCTATTCATGTATTTGTCTAGACGGCCCCTAATATTCACTATCATATCTGCTTCCACTACCTCCCCAGCAGTGTGTTTGGAGCACCCACCACTCATTGCAATCCAAGAAATTGTGGTTCAGATCTTGGGCTGGGGAAGATTAGCCCCAACGCACTTCATTCTAACTTTATGCAAACCGGCAATAGAAGCAGAAAATGCTGGAAAAGTTGGGGGAGGTTGTGACATGGTGTTATTGAACTAATGATCCTGGGTAATGCTCTGGGGACACGGTTTCACGTCCCATCATGGCAGATGGTGAAATTTACATTCAGTAAAAATCTGGAAGTAAAAGTCCAATGATGTCAATCACCATTATTGTAAAAATACATTCTCCCCGTGTCTACGTGGGTTTCCTCTGACAGTTCAAAGATGTGCAGATTAAGTGGATTGGTCATGCTAAATCTTTAGTGTCCCAAGATGTGTAGGTTGGATGGATTGGCCATGGTAAATGTTTGGGGTAACAGAAATAGGGCAGGAGAGAGAGCCTGGACAAGATACTCTATAAGAGAGTTGGTGCATAATCAATGGGCTGAAAGGCACTTCTGCACTGCTAGGATTCTATGATCGTAAAATCTAGCTCATTATTGGAACAGTAGCATGGAACAAAACTTTTACAGATCTCACAAGTCTCAAACACAATACAATTATTGGATAAAATGGGCAATGTTCATTTCCCAGCATTGTTACCACTCACCCACCCTTCTGAAATGAAAAGGATTTGATTTGATTTGATTTATTATTGTTGCATGTATTAACATACAGTGAAAAGTATTGTTTTTTGGGTGCTACGCAGACAAAGTATATTGTCATGGAGAAGGAAAGGTGAGGGTACAGAATATAGTGTTATAGTCATAGCTGGGATATAGCCAAAGATCAATTTAGTGCGAGGTAGATCCATGGGCAGGAAAGTTGTATGTGACTGGGAAGTCTGAATGTATTGTGAAGACAGTGAGGGAATACTTTCCAAGGGTTAAGGCATAGAGCTACAAGACCCTGCACATTAAATAATCCATTTCATTGGTCTCAAAAGGCAGTACTTAAGCACTTATGGTGGATATCTACACAATGCTGCCACAAGCACTTTTATAAGGTCACTGGTGAACCTTGCAAATCTGTCAAAGCAAATAACTCATTGATTACTGTCGCTCGCCTTTGACATGTGAAGTGGAGTACTGAATTGCTTTTGTTTTCTCTACGGTGTTGTCTCTCTTTCTGAAATAGCTCCACATTATTAGGAGGGATGTGGAAGCAATAGAAAGGGAGCAGAGAAGGTTTACCAGGATGTTGCCTGGTATGGTGGGAAGGTCTTACGAGGAAAGGCTGAGGGACTTGAGACTGTTTTCATTAGAGAGAAGACAGTTCAGAGGTGACTTAATAGAGGCACATAAAATGATCAGAGGATTAGATAAGGTGGACAATGTTAACCTTTTTCCTTGGTTGGAGATGGCTAGTACAAGAGGACATAGTTTAAATTGAAGGGTGATAAATATAGGACAGGTGTCAGAGGTAGGTTCTTTACTCAGAGAGTAATAAGGGTGTGGAATGCCCTACCTACAGCAGTAGTGGACTTGCTAACATTAAGGGCATTTAAATGGTCTTTGGATAAGCATACAGATGATATTGGAATTGTGTAGGTTAGATGGGTTTTAAATTGGTTTCACAGGACAGCACAACATTGAGGGCATTTTACAGCTAACCATGCAACCATTAAAAAAAAAATCACAGCAATGAAGGAGGCCATTCAGCCCATCTTGTTCATGCCAGCCCGAGGACACCCAGGTGTCCTTTCTAATCTCACCTTCCTTCCCACAGCCCAAAGACCTGTAGCTTACAGCAGTTAAGGTGCAGGTCCAGGTATGTTTTGAAAGAGTTTAAGGCCTCTGTTTCCACCACCAACTCAGGCAGTGAATTCCAGACACCCACTACCTTTCTCTTAAAGAAAAGAATTCTTCTTCACATCCCCTTTTATACCTTCTGCCACTTAGATTCCTAGAGTCATAGAGGTTTACAGCATGGGAACAGGCCCTTTGGCCAACTTGTCCATGCCGCCCTTTTTTAAAAACCCCTAAGCTAATCCCAATTGCCTGCATTTGGCCCATACCCCCCTATACACATCTTACTCATGTAACTGTCTAAATGCTTTTTAAAAGATGAAATTGTACCTGCCTCTGCTACTACCTCTGGCAGCTTGTTCCAGACACTGATCACCCTCTTGCATCTACCCCTTTCACCTTAAATCTGTGCCCTCTAGTTTTAGAACCCCTTACCTTTGGAAGAAGATGTTGACTATCTAGCTGATCTGTGCCCCTCATTATTTTATAGATCTCTATAACGTCATCTCTCAACCTCCAAAACTCCAGAGAAAAAAGTCCCAGTCTATCCAGCCTCTCCTTATAACTCAAAACATCAAGTCCTGACAGCATCCTAGCAAATCTTTTCTGCAGCCTTTCTAGTTTAATAATATCCTTTCTATAATGGGGTGACCAGAATTGCACACAATATTCCAAGTGTGGCCTTACCAATGTCTTGTACCACTTCAATAAGATGTCCCAGTTCCTTCATTCAATATTCTGATCGATGAAACCAAGCATATCTCAGTTACATAGAAAATAGGTGCAGGAGTAGGCCATTTGGCCCTTCGAGACTGCACCATCATTCAATATGATCATGGCTCAACATGAACTTTCAGTATTCCACTCCTGCTTTCTCTCCATACCCCTTGATCCACACCCAGCTCCCTCTTGAAGCTATCTAATGAACAGGCCCTAACAGCTTTCTGTGGTAGAGAATTCCACAGGTTTACCACTCTGAGTGAACCGACTCTTCCTTATCTCAGTCCTGAATGGTTTACCCTTATTCTTAGACTGTGACCCCTTGCTCTGCACTTTTCCAACACCGGGAACATTCTCCCCACCTCTAGCCTGCCCAGTCCCATCAGGATTTTATTATATTTCTAAGAGATCCTCTCTCATACTTCTAAATTCCAGTGAGTACAAGCCTATCTTGAATCTATGTCCCCTGGTTCTAGAATTCTGCACCAAGGAAACAATGTTATCCTCTCTACCTCTTTCCCTCGTAATTTTGTAAACCTTTATCAAGTCACCTGTCAGCCTTCTTTGTTCCAAGGAAAATAGCCCCAACCTATCCAACCTTTCCTCATAGCTACACTTTTCTAGCTCTGGCAGCATTCTTTTTTTTAATTCATTCACGGGACATGGGCGTCGCTGGCTGGCCAGCATTTATTGTCCAGCCCTAGTTGCCCTTGTTCAGAGGGCTGTTGGGAGTTAACCGCATTGCTGTGGCTCTGGAGTCACGTGTAGGCCAGACCAGGTAAGGACGGCAGATTTCCTCCCCTAAAGGATGTTAGTGAACCAGCTGATTGTCAATGAAACCATTGACAATTGACAATGGTTTCATGGTCATCAGTAGAATCTTAATTCCAGGTTTTTTTTTATTGAATTCAAATTCCACCATCTGCCATGCCAGGATTTGAACCTGATAGTTCTGAGTTTCTGGATTAATAGTCTTGTTATAATAGCACTAGGCCATTGCCTTTCCTCTTTTAACCTCCTCTGCACTCTCTCCAGAGTAATTCCGCTGTTCCTGTGATATGGTGATGAGAAAAATCACTTCTTCTCATCCAGTTTTTATTGAGAGAGAGGTTCTCTCCTGTTAGGCAGTACTGGTCCTCCCAGTATTGCCACCACCTTTGCTCTTTACAAACAAGGGTGACAGCAGGGCAATCTCTCGTTGCAAGCTAAACCATCAAAAACTGGAAGTTGGACAACATAGAAACCTAGGATATAGGAGCAGGAGAAGGCCATTCAGTCCTTCGAGCCTGCTCTGCTATTCATCACAACTATGGCAGATCATTCAACTCAGTAGCTTAATCCTGCTTTCTCCCCATAACCTTTGATCTCATTAGCCTCAAGTGCTATATCCAGCCGCCCCTTGAATACATTTAATGTTTTGGCATCAGCTATTGCTGAGGTAATGAATTACACAGGCTCACCACTCTTTGGGTAAAGAAATTTCTCTTCACCTCCATCCTAAATGGTCAACTCTGAATCCTCAGACTGTGACCCCTGGTTCTGGACTCCCGCACCATCGGGAACGTCTTCCCTGCATCTACCCTGTCTAATCCTGTTAACATTTTATAAGTCTCCACGAGATCCCTCAAAGATGATCATAGGTTCTGCCGCGAGAGCAACTGAGACTGGGCAACGCGCCGATGACCTGCAAGGCGGTTTTGAATATGGGCTGAAGGCTTTCAGATCGGTGCGACAGCGATCACAGTGTCAGCCGGAGGAGCCACAGTGGTTCTTCTCATTGAGGGAGGGGGTCAAATCTGAGGGACAACTCACAAGGGCTCAGCCTTGAGCCTTGAGAGATGTTAAGAGTATTGAAGTGGAATTGACCGCATTACTCAAGAGACTTGCAGCGGGGAACTAGCGTAAGCTTGTGAATGAAAATTAAAGGTAGAGATTCGCCAGCACAGTGAAAGAAAGAAGCAATGCTGGTTGCGTGAGAAAGGGAAATGATGTCAATCTAGCACACTCCCTTGAAAGGGAAAAAGCAAACAGTGTGTGACACGTGATTGCTGAGATTGCAGAAACCCTGTAAAGTAATTAAATCTGCATGAGATCAGAAAGGTTTCAGAAAGTGCAGACCTACATTAAGAAATGAAAGGAATGACCGGCTCTGGTGCTGAACGAGCTTGAGTAATGTTTTTATGGAGCTTTGCAGTGGTAAGTGGACTAATGATGTTCGTCTGGTTAAGAGAAAAATGTTCCAGCTCAAAACGAGCAGACTTTTTTACAATGATGGAGGGTTTCTACTTTCCTTTCCCATTAGTGAGAGGCTCCTGACCAAATGTTTTCATTCTGTCTTTGGTTTACAGTTCTGGTGGTTTACCTCTCTCCCTCCCCACTCTGATGATTGGCCGCACATCTAATTTGACCAGGATGTGTTGATGCTCCCAGCTCTTCCCCCCCCCCCCCCCCCCCCACCCCACTCTGCTGACAATGAAACTGCCAGCCAGAGCCTGAATATCTGGAAAGCTCCTTAGTCCCCACAAAAGATGCTGGAGTTAAAATTGAAACTGTAACCGGGCTGTGGATGAATCTGAAAGAATATAGGCACCGTAGAATCCCTACAGTGCAGAAGAAGGTCATTTGGCCCATTAAGCCTGCACCGACCACAATCCCTCCCAGACCCATTCCCGTAACCCCACATATTTATCCTGCTAATCTTCCTGACACTGAGGGACAATTAAGTATGGCCAATCAACCTAACCTGCACATCTAACCTGCCGCCCTGCAGCAGTTGTGGATGCGCCAAGTTTGGTGGCGTTTAAGAGGTTAGTTGATAAGTATATGGAAGAGAAGGGAATGGTTTAGTTTGGAGGGGCATTGCTTTTTATATTGGTCGGCGCAACATCGAAGGCCGAAGGGCCTGTTCTGTGCTGTAGTGTTCTATGTTCTATGTTCTATCTTTGGACTGTGGGAGGAAACCAGAGCATCCAGAGGAACCTATGCAGACACAGGGAGAACATGCAAACTCCACATGGATAGTGACCCGAAGCCAGAATTGAACCCAGGTTCCTGGCACTGAGGGGTAGCAATACTTTCTATCCATTTCAAGGCACTACCTAGTAATCCCATGTGCCTTAGCTTTATATCATAACCTGTTATGTGAGACTTGTCATAAGCCATCTGAAAGTTTAAATAAAATACATTTACCAGTTCTCCTCGATCCATTCTGTTAGTTATATCGTCAAAGAATTCCAAAAGATTTGACATGTAAACTTAAAGCACTTGGGATTACAGGTAATGTCTTGAGATAGATAAAAAGCTGGTTAGCAGATAGGAAGCAAAGAGTTGGCATAAATGGGTCTTTTTCCAATTGGCAGTCAGTGACTAGTAGGGTTCCACACAGATCTATGCTAGGACCCCAAGTGTTTACATTACATATTAATGATTTGGACAAATGAATAAATGTATTATCAACAAAAACATAGATGATACAAAGTTGGTGGGAGGACGAGTTGTGAGGAAGGTGCAAAGATGCTTTAGTGTGATTTGCATAGGTTGTGTATGTGGACATCTGGATGGCAGATACAATGTAATGTGGATAAGTGTGAGGTTATCTCTTGTGAACAAAAATAGAATGGCAGTTTGTTATTTGAATTGGTGTAAATTGCGAGAGTTGGATACTCACTTAGCAAGATTTTGTATCCTTATGCATCAGTCGCTGAAAGTAAGTGTGCAGGTACAGCAGGCAATAAAGAAACCAAATAGTATGTTTTACTGCAATTGTATAGGGCGTTGGTGAGACCATCTGGAGTATGGTGTGCAGTTTTGGTATCCTTATCTGAGGAAAGATGTCCTTGTTATAGAAGGAGTGCAGCAAAGACTTACCAGGTTGACTCCTGGGATGGCAGGTCTAAGATATGAGGAGTAACTAAGTCAGTTAGAATTATATTCACTGGAGTTTAGAAGAATGAGAGGGAATCTCATAGAAACTTATAAAATTCTAACAGGGTTAGACAGGGTCAGAAAGAATGTTCCCAATGGGAGCAGGGAGTCCAGAACTAGGGGTCACAGTTTGTGAAAAAGGGGTAAACCTTTTAGAACTGAGGTGAGGAGGAAATTCTTCACCCAGAGGGTGGTGAATGTATGGAATTCACTCCCATAGAAAGTAGCTGAAGCCAAAGCATTGTCTAATTTCAGCAAGAAATTAGATATAGCTCTCAGTGCTAAAGGGATTAAGGGGTAGGGGGGGATGGAGAAAGGTGGAATCAGAATATTGAATTTAGTGATCAGCCATGATGATGATGAATGGTGGAACGGGCTCCCTCCTGTTTCTAGTTTTTATGCACGTTAGTAAATCTCTATTAGTCCTTCATTGCAGCCAGCATAATTAAGGACACTACACACCCCAGACATACTCTCTTCCACCTTCTTCCATTGGGAAAAAGATTCAAAAGTCTGAGATCACATGTTAACCGACTCAAAAACAGCTTCTTTCCTGCTGCTGTCACACTTTTGAATGGACTTACCTCACACTAAGTTGATCTTTCTCTACACCCGAGCTGTGATTGTAACACTACATTCTGTAGTCTCTTGTTTCCTTCTCTATGAATGGTATGCTTTGTGTAGTGCTCAAGAAACAATACTTTTCACCATGCGTTAATACACGTGACAATAATAAATCAAAGCAAACAAATTAAATCAAAAAATTGTATTGGGATGCAGCAAGGTGAAATCTGAAGATTCCAAGAATGTCTCTGAATTACAGGGATATATTACCTTTTGCAGCTCATTTTGTTAAACAAATCCTTCTTTAATAGCCTTCATGTTTCCGGCCTTGTGATGTGTCATTGTCACTACAAGCCAAGTATTGTTATCTTGATTCCTCTTGGGGATACATGGCTTCTCAATTGCAAGTTTAAAAACCCTATCAAACCTCTCTTTAAATTAATTCGCGGGGGGTGTCGCTGGCTAAGCCTAGCATTTATTGCCCATCTCGAACTGCTCTCTGCTGAAGGGTCAACCACATTTTTACAGCATCCTGTATCCTGTTTCTTTGTGGAGCTTCGGGACCCAATATTAACACACTCTGCACCATAGTCCATTCCAGTTCCATTTTAAGCTGGGTAATAAACTCGCTTATACTTGCAAGGAGGGGATTATTAGATCCAGGCTGTGAGAATGCTGCTTACTTATTGATTGCTTAGCAACATGTAGGCTTATGACTTCTGCTGCAATACTGCTTGAATCAATGAGCGGGAATTTAATGAAGTATCACTCCTCACGCTCTCTGTGTCTCAGAGCCATGACACACAGCACAAATACCCACTGAACCCATAGACACAGTATTGCTTTTCCATGTCAGTGCGAGGTTTGATGTTGATTCATACTGTGGATTGGATTATTTCTTTAATTACTGTGAGCATTTGCGTGCTGCTAGAGCAAAGTTTTCATGTGGGGCATAAAAATTCAGTTCCTTACTCTGCAGCTGTGCTGCCAATGGACACGGACATGTCTAAGAGTAGAGACACTACGTTCATGAAAGCCATGGGCCGTATTTAAAAATCACTTGGAATTCTCTATCAAAATGTGAATTTGGTAACCCAACAATAGTGTATGGAAGTAAGGAGCTAGTCTTTCTGTAAAGACATAGAGCAATAATTCCCTCCAACTCAAATGTTGAGAAGGCTGAAGGAACCATTGGCTTCCATTAGATATGGATAATAAATGTCTATTATCTAGCCCACGGCACCATCCCTCTCCTCAGCAGCTATCTGAAGCTGAACCAGGACGTTTGCAACCTGAGTGTCATAGTTGACCCCAAAATGACATTCCATTCATTACAGGGTTGGCAATCTGCCCTAATATCTGCTTCTGTGGCTTAATGTCAATTTCTGTCTGATAAAACCCCTATGAAGTGTCCAGAGTGCCTTACTAAAGTAAAGGTGTTATATAACTGCATGTTAAATTTCACTACAAGTCCTGCCACTGTCCAAATCGCACAGATGCTGCTCAGGTATGTCAATTTCACTAAAGTTAGCACTTTAGTGACATTACTGATTATCACTGGAAGCTTTTAACACGTTCTCTCATATTCCAGGAAGCCTGTTAGATTTCCTAAAAGACGGGGAAGGAAGAGTCTTGAAGTTACCCAACCTCGTGGATATGGCAGCTCAGGTAAGGACTAACCTCGGGAGAGCTCCCAAACTGTTTCTTCATCAGCCTTTATCTGTACCCTTGTTCACTGACTTGTGTTTGGACTGGTACTGAAACAGGTTGCTGCAGGCATGGCCTACATTGAGAGGATGAACTACATCCACAGGGACCTGAGATCAGCCAACATTCTGGTTGGAGACAATCTGGTGTGCAAGATTGCTGACTTTGGATTGGCACGGCTGATTGAGGACAATGAATACACAGCACGTCAGGGTGAGTTGTTTGTGCATTTGTATCGTACCTGCATACAGATTCCACGCTGTTTATATCAAAATACATTTTCTAGCACTGCAGTAATGAGTGCAAATTATCAGAATGATTTTGATTTTTTTTTAAATTGTTCTATTGCTTACATTTCAACAGTTCAAAAGTATTTCATTATTTGTTTAGCGAGAGACTGTGACATCGGTGGTAATGTCACTAGATTGTGGGTGGCACAGTGGTTAGCACTGCTGCCTCACAGCTCCAGGTTTGATTCCCAGCTTTGGTCATTGTCTGTGTGGAGTTTGCACATTCTCTCCATGTTTGTGTGGGTTTTCCAGTGCTCCGGTAACCTCCACAGTCTGAAAGACATGCTGGTTAGGTGCATTGACCCGAACAGGTGCTGGACTAGAGGATTTTCACAGTGACTTCATTGCAGTGTTAATGTAAGCCTTACTTGTGACTAATAAGTAAATTTTACTTTAAAAATTAGTGATCCAGAGGCTTGGACCAATGCTCTGTGACAGTGAAATCCTTATCGATTGTTGGAAAAACCCATCTGGTTCACTCATATTCCTTAGGAAGGAAATCTGCTGTCCTTATCTAGTCTGGCCTACATGTGATTCCAGATCCACTGTAAAGTGGATAACTCTTAACTATCCTCTGGAACAGCCTCACGAGCCACAGTTAGGTAGAATTGTGGATAATGTAAAAGTTAAAGGATACAATGGGAGATGGAATTTAATCCCAGCATGTATGAGGTACTGTACATTAAGAGATTAAATATTCAGGTTAAGTATACAGTTAATGGCAGGACCTAAACAGCATTGACGTACAGAGGGGTCTTGGGGCTCAAGTCAAATATTTCCTGAAAGCAACCACACAAGACAGGGTGGTAAAGAAGGCGTATGGCATGCTTGCCTTTATTGGTCAGGACATTGAGTACAAGAGTCAGGATTTCATGTTGCAGCTTAATAGATATTTGGTTAGGCCGCATTTAAAACATTCAGTTCAATTCCGATTACCACGTTATGGGAAGGATGTGGCAGCTTTGGAGAGGGTGCAGAAGAGGTTTACCAGGGTGTTGCCTGGATTGGAGGGTATGAACTTTAAGGAGAGGTTGGAAAAACTATGCTTGTTTTCCCTGGAGCAGCAAAGGATTAAGGGAGACCTGATTGAAGTCTATAAAATTGAGAGGTATGGATGGGCTTGACAGTCAGAATTTTTTTCCCACAGTTGAAATATTTAATACTTGGGGGCATACACTTAAGGTGAAAGGGAGGAAGTTCAGAGAGAGGTGAGGGGCAAGTTTTTTTATACAGAGTAGTAGGTGTTTGGAATGCGGTGCCAGGAATGGTAGTGGAGGCAGTTACAACAGGGGCGTTTAAAGGGCTTTTAGATAAGTACATGAATATGCAAGCAATAGAGGGATATGGACCAAGGGCAGGCGGAAGGGAATAGCTCAATTTGGCTTCATGTTCAGCGCACCATCATGGGCCAAAGGGCCTGTTCAAGTGTTGTACTGTTCTAAACCACTCATGGCAATTAGGGATGGGCAACAAATACTGGCCCAGCCAGCGATACCCACATCCCATACAAGAATAAAAAGAAAGAGTTCTAGGATATCCAGAAATATGCTGCTGTAAGATGTTATTGAGATAAAAACTTCTCTTTCCTTTGATAATTAACATTTAAATTCACTCCATCTGTATCTAATTGTCCTTGTGTACCTGTTACCAACACATAAAATTTCTGATTTCTTTTTGATTTGGACAGAGTAAAGTGTAATCTTAGTGGCGTTCATAATGGAGGCAATTATTTGTCCTTTTGTAATCTTTGTGTTAGCCAGAGCACCAGCATGGAAATTTTTTATTCATTCATGGGACATGGGCATTGTTGGCTGACCAGCATTTATTGCCCATCCCTAGTTGCTCTGGTTCAGGGATAGTTGAGAATCAACCACATCGCTGTGGCTCTGAAGTCATGTATAGGCCAGACCGGGTAAGAATAGCAGGTTTCCTTCCCTAAAGGACATTATTGAACCAGATGGGTTTTCCTGACAATCGGCAATGATTTCCACGGTCATCAGCAGATCCTTAATTCCAGATAATCTTTATTGAATTCAAATTCCACCATCTGCCGTGGCAGGATTTGAACCCGGGTTCCTAGAATGTTAGTTGAATTTCTGGATTAATTGCCTAATGATAATAACACTAGGCCATCACCTCCCCCAAGATGCAGCTAGTATTATATATATATGAAGGGAAAGATATTGGGATCATAGAATCCCTACCCTGCAGAAGGAAGCCATTTGGTCATTGAGTCTGCACCAACTTCCAAAAGAATATCTAACCCAATCCCACCCCCTACCCTAGCCCTGTAACCGTGGCTAATCCACCTAACCTTCACAACCTGGGCACTAAGGGACAATTTAGCTTGGCCAATTCACTTAACGTGCCCATCTTTAGACTGTAACTGTCTAGCAGATAATTCTGCTGCCAAGGGCAACAATGTTCTGTGATGGTACAGCAAGTACTAGGTGAGTGTACAAAACTGGGAGATCCAAGGTTAAATATTATGGGTGGCATGGTAGTTAGCACTGCTCCCCTAGAGTGCCAGGGACCCGGGTTCGATTCCTGGTTTGGGTCATCGTCTGTGTAGAGTTTGCACATTCTCCCCGTGTCCACGTGGGTTTCCCCCAGGTGCTCTGGTTTCCTCCCACGCTCCAAAGATGTGTGGGTTAGGTGAATTGGCCATGCTAAATTGCCCCTTAGTGTCAGGGGAATTAGCTAGAGTAAATGCATGGGGTTAGGGCCTCGGTGGGATTGTGGTCGGTGCATACTTGGTGGGCTGAATGGCCTCCTCCTGCCTTGTAGGATTCCATGATCCCAGCTCTGTGCTGAGATCTGCAAAGTGGAAAAATTCTTCTGCAAGCCTGCAGTAGAGAGAACGGAATGTGCCAGGATTCCTGGTCCTGAATGTCATCTCCTGACATTTGCTGGAAGTGTGGATTTGCAGATATCCGGTGGAGAGAGAATTAGGCAGAGAATAAAAAAAACAAATGAGAAAGAGAATATTTTGTTCCAGTTGTGGGAACCTAGGGACATACCTGTACAAAGTGAAACTGGACGATCATCGGTCATTGGGCAGTGTATCATGAATCAGTTCAAAATGAGCAGAAACCATGAGAGCTGGTTCACGTGGGAGAGCAAGTAGCAACTTGACTATAACATTCCTCGCATAGTTTAGATGTGTTGAACTTTGGATTAACGTTAACCCACTGATGTGTTAAATCTTAAGTGTAACATTTAATTACGTAATGAAAGATGTTGGTTTTATTGAAAACTGAGTCTTATCCTCTGCAGCATCACTTAATTACAGATTTTTGGCAATATGTTTGGAATAGAGAAAAAAAAGTATCTTTAGTCCAGCACAGGTGAATGCAGAGTAAGAGCCCTCATGACGGGTGATCAGTGCCCCCTATGGCTTCTCTCCTGCTGTGTGCGATTCAAGATTAAACTCTGATCATTTCTTTATTAGTGTCACAGCCGGTTTATATTAACATTGCAATGAAGTTGCTGTGAAAATCCCCTAGTCGCCATTCTCTGGTGCCTGTTCAGGTACACTGAGGGAGAATTTAGCATGGCCAATGCACCTAACCAGCATGTCTTTCGGACTGTGGGAGGAAACCCACACAGACATGGGGAGAACGTGCAGACCCTGCACCAACAGTGACCCAAGCCAGGTACCAAACCCGGGTCCTTGGCGCTGTGAGGTAGCAGTGCTAACCACTGTGTCACTGTGCTGCTAAACTTTTAACTTTTAATTATCAATCTATTTGTTTGATATGAACTTTTCTTATTTTATGTGGAATATGATTATTCCATTGTCCTTGCTCATTTTAGTCCCGTTGTGCTAATTTGGGCCATTGTACATTGAATAGAAACAGTATTTTTTTGTCAGCATCTTTGGCAAGGCTAGCATCTATTCCCATCACAAATTGCCCTTGAGAAGGTGATGGTGAGCCACCTTGTTAAACCATTGGGGTCCACATAGAACATAGAACATCGAACAATACAGCACAGAACAGGCCCTTCGGCCTTCGATGTTGTGCCGACCAAAATAAAAAGCAATGCCCCTCCAAACTAAACCATTCCCTTCTCTTCCATATACTTATCAATTAACCTCTTAAACGCCACCAAACTTGGCGCATCTACAACAGCTGCAGGCAGGGCATTCCACTCCCTAATCACTCTTTGAGTAAAGAACCTACCTCTGATATCCGTCCTATAACTCATACCCCTTAATTTAAAGCTGTGTCCCCTCGTGCTAGCTTTCTCCATCCTAGGAAAAAGGCTATCACTGTCCACCCTATCTAAACCTCTAATCATCTTATATGCTTCAATAAGATCCCCTCTTAGCCGCCTCCTTTCTAACGAAAACAACCTCAAATCCTTCAACCTCTCTTCATAGGACCTGCCCTCCATACCAGGCAACATCCTGGTAAACCTCCTCTGTACCCTCTCCAATGCCTCCACATCTTTCTTATAATGTGGGGACCAGAACTGCACACAATACTCCAAGTGCGGCCGCACTAGAGTTTTGTACAGTTGCAACATGATGCTGCGGCTCCTAAATTCAATCCCCCTACCAATAAAAGCTAAGACTCCATATGCCTTCTTAACAACTTTATCCACTTGACTGCCTACTTTCAGGGATCTATTGACACATACACCAAGATCCTTCTGTTCCTCAACACTATTAAGAGCCCTACCATTAGCCCTATACTCTACACATTTATTGTTCCTGCCAAAGTGCATTACCTCACACTTTTCCACATAGCACAGCACATCTGCAGTGCTGGCAGAGAGAGACCCAGTGACAGCGATGGAATGGTGATATATTTCCAAGTTAGGATAAAGTGTGGTTTTGGAGGGTAGTTGCAGAAGGTCGTAGATTCAGAAAGAATCCCCCCAGCGGTGGGGAGTCCAGAACCAGGAGTTAAAGTTTAAGGATAAGGGGTAAACCTTTTAGAACTGAGGTGAGGAGAAATTTCTCCAGGGTGGTGAATGTGTGGAATTCACTACTGCAGAATGTAGTTGGGACCAAAACATTATCTGATTTCAAGAAGAAATTAGATATAGCTCTTGGAGCTAAAGAAATTGAAGGGTGTGAGAGGAAGGGAGGAGGATCAGGATATTGAATTTGACGATCAGCTATGATCAAAATGAATGGTGGGGCAGGTGCAAAGGGCCGAATGGCCTACTCCTGCTTCTAGTTTCTATGTTTGTAGGTTGTGGTGTTTGTATGTTTCTGCTGACCACTTCCTTGGTTGTTAAGGTCACGGGTTTGGAAGGTGCTGTCAAAGAAGCCCTGGCATGTTGCTGCAATGCTTTTTTATGTTTCTATTTGGTATGGGGGAGGAAAGCAGGATCAGACTATTGAGTTGGATAATCAGCCATGATCATAACGAATGGCGGAGCAGGTTCTAAGTGCCAAATGGCCTCCTCCTGCTCCTGTTTGTTTGTACGTATCTTTGTAGAAGGTACACACTGCTCTCCTTGTGTAGCAGTGGTGGATAGGATACTGCTTTGTCCTGGATGCTATGTGTAAGTGTTGTTGGCAATCCAGGCAATTGGAGATTATTCCATCACACTCTTGACTTGTGCCTGATCGAGGAACTACCTGGAGTTAGCCATTCAGTTTATGTTGTTAATGAGGCCTGTCTTGTATCAGCCAGTCCTGATTAGATCGATGTTTAACACTACCAACTTCCCATCGAAGTTTGCCCAAGCTTCCAAGTAAATAAATTAACCCACTGCCAAAGTCAGACAGCAAAACCATGGACTAACAGTATTTTATCAACATTTGAACCATCATTGTGTTTAAACCTTAACATTGAGTATGCAAGTGAATAGCAAATAGGGTTAGTTGTCAAAATAAGTGGCAGAGATTACATTGGCAGTTTAGTTATGTCACTGTAATTCAGCATTGTTAGCGATGATAAATATACTGGTGCAATCAGTGTCTGACATTGAGATAGATTGATGGGATTAGTTTAGAACTTGTCTCCTTAGATAGCCGATGAGTTAACAGCCTCAAATAGTCCTTTAAATATATTAACGTCTGTATTCTAGTTAGCAATGTTTCCAGATCTTAATCAACCCCATCTTTGAGGGGTAATAATGGATTGGTTGGCTCGCCTTCTTCTAGAAGCAAGAGCTTTTGCCTTCTGAGACATCAAGATGCATCAATAGAATTGCTGCTTACTGTTCCTGGATACCCAATCCTAGGTAAATGCAGTTGGTGCTGGGAGCTGTATTTGAATCAGCTGGCGTAAACTTCATCCTCTTATTTATTCCCAGTTACAAATGTACCTAATAACGGGGCACGGTGACACAGTGATTAGCACTGCTACCTCATTGCTCTGCTACCTGCACTGCTCCAGGGACATGGGTTCAATTCCGCCCTTGGGTCACTGTCTGTGTGGAGTTTGCACGTTCTCCCCATGTCTACGTGGATTTCCTCCGGGTGCTCCCACAGTCCAAAGATGTGATGGTTTGGTTAATAGACAATGCTAAAATTGCCCCTTAGTGTCGGGGGAATTAGCAGGATACATACGTGTGGTCATAAAATGTACAACATAGAAAAACTGTAGCACAAACAGGCCCTTTGGCCCAGTTGTGCCGATCATACTGCTACCTACTAGGCTTACCTATAACCGTCAATCCTATTAAGTCCCATGTACTCATCCAGAAGTTTCTTAAAAGACCCTATCGAAATTTCCACCACTACCACTGATGGCAGCGGATTCCACTCGCCCACCATCCTCAGAGTGAAAAACTTACCCCTGACATCTCCTCTGTACCTGCTGCTCAGCACCTTAAACCTGTGTCCTCTCATAGCAATCATTTCAGCCTTGGGGAAAAAGCCTCTGAGAATCCACCTGATCTATATCTCTCAACATCTTATACACCTCTGTTAGGTCACTTCTCATCCTTCGTCTCTCTCTAAGGATGAAAGACCGAGCTCCCTCAACCTATCTTCGTAAGGCATGCCGCCCAACCCAGGTAACATCCTTGTAAATCTCCTCTGCATCCTTTCAATAGCTTCCACATCTTTCCTTTAATGAGGCGACCAGAATTGAACACAGTACTCCAAGTGGGGTCTGACTAGAGTCTTATAAAGCTGCAGCATGATCTCCTAACTCCTAAACTCAATCCCTCGATTGATGAAGGCCAGTACACCATACGCCTTCTTAACCACATCCTCCACCTGTGAGACCAGTCAGTAATTTCCCAGGCTATCCCTATTCCCTTTCTTGAATATAGGAACCACATCCACAATCCTCCAGTCCTCCAGAACCTCTCCCGTCTCCATTGACGATGCAAAGATCATCGTCAGAGGCTCTGCAATCTCTTTTCTCATCTCCCACTGTAACCTGGGGTACATCCCATCCGGTCCCAGCGACTTAGGTATCTTGATCCTATTCAAAATTTCTAACACATCTTCTTTCTTAATGTCCACATACTCAATCTTTTCAGTCCATCACAAAACTGCAGTACAACCACCCAGATCTTTTTCCACCGTCTGTTTAGCCTATTAAATCTCTATCATCATTCAGTTTAAATTCTAGCTGATTCTCTACCTCAGTAATTTCCTTTACGAACTCCATGTTCCTTGATGTCAGTCTCCAGAAATCTATCTATCTTGGACTTGCTCTGTGATTGAGCTTCCACACCCCTTCAGAGTAGAGAATTCCAATAATTCACCAACCTCCAAATGAAGAACTTCCTTCTCATCTGGGTCTTAAATGGCCAAGTCCTCATTCTGAGACTGTGTCCCCTGACCCCAGACTCACCAACCAGGGGAGATATCCTATTCATGTCTACTCTGTCATGCCCTGCAAGAATTTTGTTAGTTCCAATTAAGTCATTCTTCAAAATTCCAGCAAACCTCTAACAGGTTACCCCTAAACCTCCGTCGTTCCAGTGAGAACAAGTCGAATTTATCCAATTTCTCCTTATAGTTAATACTCTCCACACCAGGTAAACCTCTTCTGTACTCTTTCCAAAGCCTCCATATCCTTTTGGTAGTGAGGCGACCAGATTTGTACACAGTATTCTAAATGATGCCTAATTAAGGCCTGTACAGCTGTAGTATGACCTGCCAATTTTTATACTCAATGCCCCGATCGATGAAGATGCTGTATGCCACCTTGACTATCTTCTCCATCTGCATTGCCACTTTCAGTGATCAGTGGACATGTACGCCCAAAAGATACACAAAGATGTGTTTTCACACCAATTATATTTACTCGCAGAATTATCTTAATTAAGATTTTTTTCATAAAGTTTTGAATTGAGGAGCTCAGCTTCCTTTGAAAGCCTGAATTTGGGACTTCCCGGAGCTCTGGAGTTAATTTTAGCCCTGACTCACCCAGGGAAGACCAGGGCATCTGCTAAAAATCATAGCACCTCATTCCTTCCCTCTGACACCCGCACTGGCTCCCTTTGGTCAGTGATTCCCAGTCCGTGTGCCACGGCAGGCTGGTGTGCCGTGAAGAACCCACCCCACCACTGCCCACCATCAAGTGTGCCGCAATTAAAGATTCAAAATTTGCGTGTTAAAATTAGCCTTCACCTTCCGCTCTGTGTTTGACATCTCCAAGACCCGACGGGCCTCCCACCAGCTGGGAAAGACTCACGCATGTGCTGCTTTGATTTTTCACGTTAGTTAGGCCCGTGTGCGTGACCAGCGGGACTGGGAGCTGAAGGCAAAGGTCCCATGTGTCCGCACAAAAATCGAAACCTTAAAAAAGGGCGCAAAAACCCTGGGAGAGGCGAGAGAGACAAGGAGACGATTCTCCCATCCTGCTGCTTTGTTTTTGTAGCGCAGCGGGGGTGCCGGGAGATTCAAACGGAAGCCATTTTGCAGACTCTCCGCTGGGCACTATAGCCTCCTCCAGTCTCCCAATACCGGATTTCCGGCGCCATCAGCTCTGCACCAGAAATCAGCATGGCGCTGCATAAATTATTTAGATAACAACAAGCGTACAATTTGAATCGCATTAGCAGGCCTAAGACTGAAATCTTCTGGCCTATTAGTGTGTCTCCACCACCACCTTCTCCCCACTCTCCAAACAGGAATGGTTCATTCCAGCAGGGTTTAATATAGCCCCCATCTGTGGGGAGCCTGAGCCACCTAGTGCTACCTAAGGGGCAAAGTGCCAATGCCCAGGGGGTACCTTGGCACTGCCCACCAGGCATCAGCACTCAGAATCCTTTGCTATTCCAGTTGTGCGCAAGCTTTGCTTGGATTCCATCAGGGGTCACTGCTGAGTATTGGGCTTTACACCTCAAGGAGAATAGTCTGACCTTGTAGGTGACACAACACAGATTCAGCTGATTAATAGCAGGGGTTAAAGAGTTAGATTGTGCAGGCATGTAGTGCAAATTTGGCCTGTGTTCCCTTGAGTAAACACAGTAAGAAGTCTGACAACACCAGGCTTAAATCCAACCGATTTATTTGATAGTAAACTCGCAAGCTTTCGACTCTATGGCCCTCATCAGGCGAATGAGGTGTTCTGAACTCATGGTGAACAATCATTGAAACAACTGTATGATGATATCAACAAGTTCCATCCCACCATCAGACTCACCATGAACTATTCTCCAGAATCGGTTGCATTCTTGGACACACACATCTCCGTCAAGGACGGTCACCTCAGCACCTCACTGTACCACAAGCCAACAGACAACCTCACATTGCTCCACTTCTCCAGCTTCCACCCTAAACACGTTAAAGAGGTCATCCCCTACGGACAAGCCCTCCGTATACACAGAATTTGCTCAGATGAGGAGGATCATGACAGACACCTCCAGATGCTGAAAGATGCCCTCGTGAGAACAGGATACAGCGCTCGACTCATTGATCGACAGTTCCGACGTGCCACAGCGATAAACCGCACTGACCTCCTCAGAAGGTGAACACGAGACACGGTGGACAGAGTACCTTTTGTTGTCCAGTACTTCCCCGGACTGGAGAAGCTACTACATCTTCTCCAGAGTCTTCAACCTATCATTGATAATGATGAACATCTCACTAGGGCCATCCTCACACCCCCACTTCTTGCCTACAGACAACCATGCAACCTCAAACAGACCATTGTTCGCAGCAAACTACCCAACCTTTAGGAGAACAGTGACCCCAATACCACACAACCCTGCCAGAGCAACCTCTGCAAGACATGCCGGATCATCGACATGGATGACATCATTAAACACGAGAATACCATTCACCGGGTGCCCAGTACACACTCTTGCAACTCGGCCAACGTTGTCTACCTAATACGTTGCAAGAAAGGATGTCCCGAAGCATGGTACATTGAGGAGACCATGCAGACACTACGACAGCGGATGAATGAATATCGCTCAACAATCAAACAGTTCCCTTCCTGTTGGCGAACACTTCAGCGGTCACGGGCATTCGGCCTCCGACCTTCGGGTAAACGTTCTTCAAGGGGGCCTTCACAACACACAACACAACACAGCAGAGCCGCTGAACAGAGACTGATAGCCAAGTTCCGCACACATGAGGAAGGTCTTAACAGGGATCTTGGCTTCATGTCACACTATCTGTAACCCCCATGACTTGTCTGGGTTAGCAAAAAACCTCACTTACTGTGCTGTCTGGAGACAATACACATCTCTCTAACCTGTGCTCAATGCTCCTTCCACTCACATTGTTAGCCACTTTAAGACTTGAATAGCAGATTAGGTGTAAAGATTCGCATTCTAATCAGCAATCTGTAAACTGTCTGTGCTGGTATGTGTGCTGTTGGAGACCAGAACACCTCATTCACCTGATGAAGGCCATAGAGTCAAAAGCTTACGAGTTTACTTTCAAATTAATCGGTTGGACTTAAACCTGGTGTTGTCAGACTACTTACTGTGTTTACCCCAGTCCAACGCCGGCATCCCTACATCATTCCCTTGAGTACACAGGATTGACAGGATGGTTTGATCGAGGTACTTAAGGATGTTAAAAAGAATTCTGTTCTGCTAAGAGGTTGTGTCTACATGAACAATACTAAAAGCTGTAAGATTTTTGCTCCACTAAGGTTTTTGAGGGATATGGAGCAAAGGCGGATAAATAAGAGTTAGGAGTACAGACTGGCCACAATCTAAGTGAAGTTTGAGGGGCTGAATGGCCTGGATCTTAATGTGTATAAAGTGTGTTGTACTGATTACATTTTTGCTCGAGCTTCTGTTTTAGATTGAATTTACATTTGATTTTGCTCAGTGAAAATCTGAACTAAATTCAAAGGGTCTCCATGGTAGTACTGAATCTCAGTTAGATGGTTGCTGGCACAAGCCCCACTCCAATAATTTCAGCATAAAATCGAGGCTGAAGGAGTGCTAGACTGAACTGTCAGATTACACCGCAGAGAGCTTCACTTTCTGGAGAGTGCCTTTGGGCACTCTGAGGTTGCAAAAGGTGCAGGGTAAATCCAAGCTCTTTCTGCATTTTGGTTTATGCCTCTTAGAAAATAATTGAACACAACAATCTTACACAAATTTTCAAATGAGCTTTAAATGAAGGGTAACAATTTAATTTTGCTATAGAAGGCACATCCAACCTGTGAGACATCATCTCAACTTATCCTTCTGCAATCTCTCTTTTACTAACATATTTTAAAAACCGTATGGCAATCACTGACAGAAATATTTCCTGTATTCTTGAGTGCTTTTGCCTTTTTTTCAGAAACTTAAAATGGACCTACCTCGTGCTAAGTTGATCTTCTGCACTTTCTCCTTTCCTTCTCTACGAACAGTATGCTTTGTCTGTATAGTGCGCAAAAAACAATATCTTTTTCTGTATACCAGACATGTGATAATAAATCAAATCAAATAATTATCCCACAATTTTGGCACACCGATCAGTTACTGAAAAAGTATACTGAGTCATAGGTACGTAATTCATCTTTTAATCCAACTACACTTCGATTTTTAGTTATAATGGGCAGAAAAGGATGCACAAAGCTACATAGTAGTTGAAATGGAAATTGCTTTACAAATGGCAGCGCTCAGCACAGGGTGAGCCCTGCCCAGTGGCCAATCTACCCCCACCCTGTGCTCTCAATCTTTTCTTTGCCCTATACACTTCCCCCACTGTCCCCACCCTTCCCAAAACATCTGCAGGCAGTGGCAAATGGCCCAACCCAGAACTGTCCTCCCCACCCCAACACAACTAAACAACTTGACACCAGGCACAGTCTTGCAGCGTTTTCCAAGGAGTGATCAGTTGACTTGCTAAGGCGTCTCATGGGACTCGTTGATTGATGAGCTTATGACGCAGGAGTATGAATTGAACTTTGGCTGATGGATGGGAAACAGTTAAGGTATTTGGCAATTTTCCTGACTAGAGATAGCTAGAAGTAGTGTAACCTTGGGTCATTAGAGCTTCATAAAATCATCAGAGACATAAATAAGATGAATAGCTAGTCTTTTCCCTAGGGTAAAGTAAAGATTTTGTTTAAAGTTTATTTATTGGTCACAAATAGGTTTACATTCACATTGCAATGAAAATCCCCCAGTTGCCACACTCCGGTGCCTGTTCGGGTACACTGAGGGAGAATTTAGCATGGCCTATGCATTCAACCAGCACATCTTTCGAACTTTGGGAGAAAACCAAAGCACCTGGAGAAAACCCAAGCAGGCATGAGGAAAATGTACAAACTTCACACACACGGTGACCCAAACTAAGAGTCATACCCAGGTCCCTGGCACTGTGAGGCAGCAGTGCTAACCACCATGCTGCCCCTAGGGTAGGCTAGTCCAAACCTAGAAGTCATAGGTTTGAGGTGAGAGGAGAAATATTTAAAAGAGACCCAAGGGGCAACTTTTTCAGAGTGTGGTGCGGATATGTAATGAGCTGCCAAAAGAGGTGGCAGAGACGGGCACAAATACACCTTTTACAACAATTACAATTTTGAATGGATCTACCTCGCATTAAGCTGATCTTTCTCTGCACCCTAACTATGACTATAACACTACATTCTGCACTCTCTCCTTTCCTTCTCTATGACTGGTATGCTTTGTCTGTATAGTGCGCAAGAAACAATACTTTTTACAGTATACTATTACATGTGACAATAATAAATCAAATCAAACATTTAAAATACATTTGGACAGACACATGGACAGGGATGATTTAGAGGGATGTGGGCCAAAAGCAGTCAAATGGGACTTGTTCAATTTAGTCATCTGGTTGGCACAGATGAGTTGGGCTGGAAGGGCTTGTTTCGATGCTGTATATCTCTCTGTGTCATTGTTGGGCCCATTAATTGTTCTTAGTAAATGTCGGTGATTTCGGCAAAAGATCTCTAAATTTACTGAAGGTCAGATGTGGGACGTTCAGGAAATGGTGAAGAGGAACGTAAAAGACTACGGGGAGACTGTTCGAGAAGATCAGATTCCAACTTTTCATGAGCATTTTTTCAATTTCCAAGTGTGAATATTGGAATTGTTTTCATCTTATTGTATTAGATATTAGAATTTGCCATCTTCTTTTCCACATTATTAGAAGGAGGATAGGCGTTACATTTATATCGGCCCTTTACTGGCTTCTGGGTATCCTCTAAGCACTTTCCAGGCAGTGAAGTATTGTGAAGTACTGTCATTGTTTTGACACAGGAGACGTGACAGGCGACTTGCATACAGGAATTTCCCACAAACAGCAGTGTGATAATGACCAGGCAACCTGGTTTAGTGATGTTGGCTGAGGATTAGATACTGGGAGATCTTCCTGGTTCCCCTTCACAACGGTGCCATAGGATGTTTCACGTTGCCACACGGGGTCTCAGTTTAATCCAGTCTCATCCAAAAGATGGTGTGTTGGCAGAAATTATACTTTGTGTGTTTGAACCAAAAGATGATTCAGTGATTTTAGCTCAGCACAACATTGAAGGCCGAAGGGCCTGTACTGTGCTGTACTGTTCTATGATACCAGTGTGACACCATCATGGCAGCATGCGCTGTGTTGTATGGTATGAGGGTAGGAGTGTGAAGGAGTTGGGGGGGAAATGAGGGATTGGGGGAAGGGAATTCACAGAAAATTACGGTGTAGAGAGGCCCTTTGGCCCATCGAGCCTACACTGATCCAAGAAAGGCCTTGACCTGCCCACTTAATCCTACTTGCCAGCACTTGGCCCGTAGCTTTGAATATTATGGTGTGCCAAGTACTGACTCTTCCAGATCCTTTTTAAAGGATGTGAGGCATCCTGCCTCCATCACCCTCCCAGGCAACGCATTCCAGACCACCATCATCCTCTGAGTAAAAAAAAGTTTTTCCTCAAATCCCCCTGAAACCTCTCACCTCTCACTTTTAACTTGCAAGTTAATGCTCCATCCCAGAATGAGAAAGGCAAGCCAACGTGGAAAGTTGTGAACGTGCAGTGTCTGACATTCCTTCATGGACTGTCACAGGGATGTTGATAACTTGGCGGAGAACGTACATCCATCATCCTGACTGCAATATGTCAGACACGAAGCAGATGAAAATCTGTCCACAGAAACAAACATTTCCCAGAAATATCACGTCAGGCAGTTTGTTTACTTGTGAGTTTTTTTTTAATTTTTTTCAAAGAAAAAGTTTGGAATAACTTATTTACCTCCCCATCTCTTCTTCCCTTCCCTTCCCTCCCCCCACCAACCAGGTGCAAAATTTCCGATAAAATGGACAGCACCAGAAGCTGCACTGTACGGGAGGTTCACAATCAAGTCAGACGTCTGGTCCTTTGGCATCCTACTGACAGAGTTGGTGACAAAGGGGAGAGTGCCGTATCCAGGTAAGACCCATGGCAAACAGCCACCCTCATTTTTGGAGCCAGATGTTCAGTCGTCACCCCACCCAGGGAATTGGCAGGGAATCCAAGAAAAGGAGTCCTATTGAAATGAAATTTGGACGCGTTCCTTCTCCAAAAGTAACAACTTGAGATAAATTTGAAACCAGGTACTTTTTTTTTTAAAAAGAAGCCACCTCATTCCTCAATGAAACACGTTCTCGGATATTACATTTTAAGGTTAATTCAATTTAAAACGTGTAAAAGGGCCAGTACTTTAGATAGATTATTTGACCAGATTGTCAACTCAAAGGTCGCTCCACTTTTCTAAAATGTATAAACTAATTGTATGCAGGGGCTGTTCTTTAACATGGGCACCTTGCCAGATACAAAAAAAGTAATATTTTTATTCATGTCTTAGCTGCTATTGTGGATAAGAGAGACGAAGTTGTTAGGAGCTTCTACCAAGTAGAGCCAAATGAATGGATCGTAATGGGGAGGTGATGACCTGGCAGTATTATCTATTATTAGATGATATATTAGACTATTAATCCAGAAACTCAGCTGATATTCTGGGGACCTGGGTTCCAATCCCGCCATGGCAGGTGGTGGAATTTGAATTCAATCAAAAATATCTGGAATTAAGAATCTACCGATGACCATGAAACGATTGTTGGAAAAAACCATCTGGTTCACTAATGTCCTTTAGGGGAGGAAATTTGCCATCCTTACTCGATCTGGCCTACGTGTATCTTCAAAGCCACAGCAATGTGATTGACTCTCAACTGCCCTCTGGATAAGGGCAATAAGAGATGGGCAATAAATGCTGGCCAGACAGTAACGCCCATGTCCCATGAATGAATTTTAAAAAAGTCAACCGTATAAAAGACATTTCTTGAAAGTGATCCATCAGCTAAGAATTTCTGTATGTATGTGGACCCCATTTTAATTTATGAATAGTTTATTTTATTTCAAAATAAGCCCAGCAGGCTAGATTTACTCAAACAAGATCAAAATGAATGTATTACAAGAAATATAGCCGCAAAGTATTTGGGTGCAAATGATATAGTGATTTCCTAAAATACGGTTACAAAGATTAAAAAGCAGCGAAAGAACAATGATATTCATTGATGAGATTTAAGATCAGTCTCTCTGAATATCTTTGCAGGCTCATTGTTTGAGTTCTATCTTACAGATGTGAAGGGGCTGAAACTTGAGGTTCTGTATAGCAGCTGTGGGTGCTTCTGTTTGGAGGTTTGTCTTTTCAGATAGACTCTGGGAGAGAGAGGTATCCCTTTCATAGAGTCATAGAGGTTTACAGCCTTCGGCCCAACTTGTCCATAGTGCCCCTTTGTTAAAATCACTAAGCTGGTGTTAATTATCCGTATTTGGCTCATGTAGCCGTCCTATCTATATAACTTTCTAAACACTTCTTAAAAAACAAAATTTTACCTGCCTCTACTACTACCTCTGACACCTTGTTCCAGACACTCACTCCCCTCTGTGTGAAAAAAACTCCTCCTCTGGACTCCCCTCTCACATTAAACCCACGTCCTCTAGTTGTAGATTCCCTTACGTTTGGGGAAAAATATTGACTATCTAGCTGATATATGCCCATCATTATTTTATAGACCCTATAAGTCACTCCTAAGCCTCCTATACTCTGGGGAAAAGGTTCCCAGTCTATCCAGCCTCTCCTTATAACTCAAACCATTAAGGCCTAGTAGCATCCTAGTAAATCTCTTCCTCATTAATTCTAAGGTTGTAGATTGTGTGGACTCTTTCTGCAAACCTTCCTCACTGAGCTGTCGTGTTGCCCATCAAATGGTCCAGGTCAAGCGTACACTAACGACGTGAAGCACTAGGATACCCTCGAAAAAAATCCAAGAGCAGCCCTCTCACAACCCATCGTGTGTATGCCCCTTGTTAGACAACAATGTGGACCAAAGCACCTGTAGGATAAAAACAAGTACATCAATATCATCATCTATTTACACCTTGAGATCCATCACCGAGAACAAGTTGAGGCCAAAATCTCAACAGTGGAAGGAGCGGGTGGCAATCCTGGCATCTCAACCCATCCTCACCCCACCCACTTCCACCTCCCCACCCACTCACTTCCACCAACTCTCCCCCGCCCCCCCACCTGTATATGGCACAGACAGTAGATGACGCATTGGAATCCTCAATCACCCGGGAACTCATTTTCAGAGGGGAAGCAAGTCATCTTCTACTCCAACAGAAAGAGAGAAGAGAGACTGATTTAGCGATTGCAAATGGTTAATGAAAGCACTCAATTCAAGTCGAGAAGGGGAGATGAGAGATGGGATATTTTCTGTGCATGAACTAACCATTTTGAATTCTGTTGTGGGGGAGGGATGGGGTGTTTGAACTAGTCCAGTGTAAGGAGTTAGGCTCATAGTTCCTCACTGTTATACAGACTGGTTTGAGTCCTGAAATCACGATAAAGAGCTGTGTTGTGTCCCAATCCATTGGCTCAATAATGTCATAATTCAGATTTTTTTCACTGATTGTGACAACCTTCACTTGAAGCAAACTCTCAGTGTTTCTGAGGGATAAATTAAGGAGTGTTAGCTCTGGGCCCTCTGCCAATGTTTCTATTCATTGTTAATAGCACAATGCAATGAGCCTTATCTCACTTTCATACATGATGATAGATAGGGAATATCTATCTTTTTATTGTTCCTTCGCCAATTTTCAGTTCCAACATCAAAAAGAACAAACTTGCATTTATATAGCATCGTCTGCCACCCCACGTTATCCCAAAGTGCAGAACATCAATGAACTACTTTCAAAGTTTAGTTAGTGTTGGCATGGTGACACAGTGGTTAGCACTGCTGCCTCACAGCGCCAGGGACTCAGGTTCAATTCCTGGCTTGGTTTACTGTCTGTGTGGAATTTGCATGTTCTCCCCATGTCCATATGGGTATCCTCCAGGTGCTCCGGTTTCCTCTCAGTCCAAAAGACATAGTGCTTAGGTGCTAAATTCTCCCTCAGTGTACCCGAACAGGCACGAGAGTGTGGCAACTAGGGGATTTTCTTCGTAACTTCATTGCAGTGTATGCCTACATGTGACGCTAATAAATAAACTTAAATAAAATAAGGAAACATGGCTGCCAATTTCCATACCAACAGGATGACCAGGTTCTTTGGCATTCCCAGAGGACACAGCAGACAGGACTTCAATTTAACATCTGATTGAAAGAGTGTGCTTACAGCAGTGTTGTACTCCCTCGGCACTGCATTGATTTCTGCGCTCCAGTCTCTTGTGAGAGAAAGAAGTTCCCAGCCTTTTACCTGGACTGAGCTGGCAAATAGTAAGAAATCAATTTTAACAAATTGCTGCACTCGTCATAGTTTTTGCACCTGGAGTGGGGGATAGGCACTAAAAGTGTCGGGTGAGTCAGGGCATGACTGGTATTTTGGAAATGATCCCAACACCACGCCTTTGTATTAAACTCTCAGCAATGCACAATAGGCACCCGTGTATGGCACAGACTATAGATGAGGCATTGGAATCCTCAATCACCCGGGAACTCATTTTCAGAGGGGAAGCAAGTCATCCTCTTCTCCAACAGAAAGAGAGAAGAGAGACTGACTTGGCGATTGTAGATGGTTATTGTGGGAAATGAAGGCACTCAGTTCTAGTCGAGAAGGGGAGATGAGAGGTGGGATATTTTCCGTGCATGAACTAACCATTTTGAATTCTGTTATGGCGGAGGGGTGGGATGTTTGAACGAGTCCAGTGTAAGGAGTAGAAGGGCGATAGTTCCTCAGGGGAATAAGAATCCTCCTTTTTTTCCCCAGGAAAGAATGTGAAAAATGTCTGGGGGCAGTGACACAAACTCGATAGTTTAATTTTGGTGTTATCACTGCAGCATGTTTTTGTACAAAGGGGTTACATTGCAGTCACCAACTAGTTTTGCTCTGGCAAAAAGTAATCATACACTCACAGGAGCGTTAAGCAATCGATGGGCAGCCCGAGGGCTTTCTTCTACATCATAGAGGATGTGCATGAAGCATTACTCCAAAGATCAAATAATATTTGTACTTTCTGCCATTCAATGCCAAATGCTGTGTTCCAGGGGAGCTTATCTCAGTGAGTACAAACACATGGAAAGAAACTTCGTATTTTAAAAGCACTTCATTAGCGAGAGGTACCTTCATGAGTAAATTTAAATAAGTTTTTTGGGTGGCACGGTAGCACAGTGGTTAGCACTGCTGCCTCGCAGCACTAGGGACCTGGTTTAATTCTGGCCTGGGTCACTATCTGAGTGGAGTTTGCACATTCTCCCCTGATCTGCATGGGTTTCCTCCGGTTTCCTCTCCCAGTTCAAAGATGTGCAGGTTAGGTTGATTGGCCATGCTAAATTGACCGTAGTGTCAGGGAATTAGCAGGTAAATACATGGGGGTTACAGGAATGGGACTTGGGTGGGATTGTAGTCAATGCAGATTCAGTGTGCCAAATGGCTATCTTTTTGCACTGTAGGGATTCTATAATTCTAAGCGTCCGACTTTGCCTGATAAATGAACTTGAGTCTGTAGCAATTGAAGAAGGTAGTCAGCATCCCAGATTGGGATCACTGTTCCAAGACTCCTACTGTAGCAGTTTTAAATGGTGTGTGGACATAGGACTTCACAAAGGGCACTAAATGTGCTGGTGACTCCATCAAACTTGACATTACCAAAAAAATGTATCAGATTTTTTTTTATAATTAACCTTCGAGTTCCGTGGTACCATAAATTGGCATGCCTCCTTTCTGCTTCCCTCTCTCCCCCTCATATTAGTTTAAAGTTTTTCAAAGTTTATTTACTTATCAGTGCAAGTAGGCTTAGATTCGGGTAAAAGGCTGGGAACTTTCTCTCACAAGAGACTGGAGTGCAGAAATCAATGCAGTGCTTAGATTCACACTGCAATGAAGTTACTGTGAAAATCCCCTAGTCACCACACTCTGATGCCTGTTTGGGTACATTGAGGGAGAAATTAGCATGGCCAGTGCACCTAACCCGCAGGTCTTTGCACTGCGAGAGGAAACTGGAGCACTGGAAGAAACCCATGCAGACATGGGGAGAACGGGCAGACTCCAAATAGACACGCCATGAAGCTAAGCCGCAATCTATTACGATCTTGAAGGAATCCATTTTATTCCCAGCAGCAGTTTGGAACAGCTGTGGTCCAGTTTCTGTGAAGTTACTTTTGCTTTGGAATTGTATTTGCAAAGCATTATGTTTTTAATATTTTTAATGTTTTGTCTCTCTATGGTACAGGGCTTGTGGCTGAATTATTGGTCTCAGGCCAGACAGAGGTTATCCATTCAAATCCAACCATGGTAAATTGGTCACTTGTGACCCAGACCAGATAAATGGCTGTGAAATTTGCCAGATTGTTGGAATAACCCAATGTATATCCTCCAGGGAATGGAACATTCCAGTCTGGTCCGTATGCAATGCCAGTCTCAAACTATATGCCCTTGACTCTTCACGCATTCAAGGCAATTAATGATGGGCACAAAATAATGCCCCACCAGTGTTACCCACATTCCTTAAAACTAAATAGAGATGAAGGGATATGGTTAGAAGTGGTTATAAATCACTTCTTGATCATGCTTTGTTACATTTAACCGAATCTATGGCGTGTATCTGCAATGTGTCTCTTCTTTTTCCCAACTTAAGTTGAAATTAACTTCTACTCTATCTACAGGGGATTAATGGGGATAGGGTGGCAAAGTGGAGATGAGGATTAAGGGGGTAGCACCATGGCACACAGTTTAAAGGGACCCTGGTTCAATTCTGGCCTTGGGTGTATCTGCGTGGGTTTCCTTCTAGGTGCTCCGGTTTCCTCCCACACTCCAAAGATGTCCGGGATAGGTGGATTGGCCAATACTAAATTGCCACTTTGAATCAGGGTAATTAACAAAGTAAGTAAATGGGATTACGGGAATGGTGCAGGATTGTTGCCTGCTGAATGAGCCAAATGGCCGCCTTCTGCGCCGTACGGATGCTATGATTCTATTATAGATTAGTTACTATCTCGTTGAATTGTAGTGTCAGCCAGAATGATCTCCTTTTGCTCCTGCGTCTTATAGTCTGACTGTTTTAACTCCTCTCTCTGTCCCTTTTTTCAGGCATGAATAATCGGGAGGTGCTGGAGCAGGTGGAACGCGGTTACAGGATGGCGTCTCCTCAGGATTGCCCCAGCTCCCTTCACGAGCTCATGATACAGTGTTGGAAGAAAGACCCGGAGGAGCGGCCTACCTTTGAGTATCTGCAGGCCTTCCTGGAGGACTACTTCACTGCGACAGAGCCTCAGTATCAGCCAGGAGACAACCTGTGACGGGCCGGCTGCACTGTTTTACAAACTGCTCGTCCGTGGGTGAAGCCGCCCTCTTTTTTCCGTTGCCGTTCCAGGTCGCCCGGTCGGGTCGCTCCCAGCATCTGAGTTGTCATTCTGCAGAAACTGGTATCTTCTAATGTCATGCCCTCGCTCCTTGCAATGGAAGCTCCTTTTCCTTCACCTTAAAGAGGGAGCATGGCTTTTTTTTTAAAATATATCAGAATGTTAGTATTGTATAATAGTCATTGTTGAACTGACGGAGAATCATCTCCAAGATGCTACTTTTTACCCAATATATTACCTTCCCCACGCTCCCCCTCTTCCCCTCTCCCCCCAGTTCCCTCAACTGCCTGCCTGTCGACTCAGCCGAACTTGCCGAATGTTGGCTAAAAACACTCCAGGGGATTTGATTGTCCAGTTTTTGTTGTCCCTGCACCGTGCCGAAAGCCGGTGGCAAACAGTGAATGTCCCCTTCCTTCTACTGTAAGACTGCCGTTTCCTTTCTGAAGGGTCATCTCTCTCCTTTTCTCTCTGGTTCTGCGTTAGCCACCACAAGTTTCCAGTCAACGCGGCAGCAGCTCGGCCAAGAAGAGGAAGGGTGTTTGCAGCTGAAAAATCTGGCAAAAGGATAAAAGCTGAGAGTTTCGGTGATATCCCCCATCCCCCTGTCCCCCTGTCCCCCCGTCCTAATACCTGCATCTTGCTATGGTTGTAGAGCCATTTGGTGACATAGGAACCTGCCAAAAGCAATTGTCGTCTTTATTGTGCCTGCATTTTGTTGCACCACTCTGATCACAATTGCACCAATTTGGTTTTTATTACTACTCGGTTTTAAGACTTGTAAGAAGTTTTTTTTTAAAGAAAAAGAAACCTAGTGATGTAATATTATGTCATTTGGAAAAGGATATATTTAAGGAAATTGTGCTAAAACCCTACTCATTCATCATGTACCACCACCCCCCCCCCCCCACACCTCCCTGACGATGACGATGATCCAGCTTGCCAGTGACGCGAATCAAATTCGTGTGGCAGAGCAGCTGTTGTCGATGTTCCTCGCGTTGCTGAATCTACTTACCAGATCACCGGCACGGCGCTGGTGAGAGAGACGGTGGAGGTTCGCTGAGCGCGATGCAACTTGCGGGAGCACGATTACGGGAGCACTTTTCATACTTCACAAGAATGTTCCGGACTGAGAGACTAACCCTGGCCTTGAGAAGTACACATGGACTCCAGCGGGGGGGTTGGCACAGCGAAACTTGGGCAAAAATGACGGAACTCCAGCCATTCCAACCTGTCTTTTACATCTAACCTCACTTGCTGATTTTGTTTTTTTTTTTAAACAATGCTTTTTGTACGTGTAACTTTGACCTCTGCGCCGTAACCCATTTGCATTTCCAGATTGCTTCCCGTTGGGTCAATGACATCCTTAAGGATTATTTTAAGAGAATTACTATGCACTCAATAACTTTGACAGCAGATGCACAAATGTAGTAATGTGTTTTCAGATGTTACTACACTCCTTTAATTGGCTGCGTAGTACAAATGTTGGATTCTTGGTATTCGTACGTTTTAAGCAGATGGAGGCCTCCGTGTTGAGTTTATTTTCTTCCTCTCTCCCGACTCACAATATAACATTTTCAATTGACATTAAGTGTACATTTTACAGTTCTGTACCTGTTGACATGTTTTACATAGCTGTTCAATTTTCCTAATCCAGTTCTTGTCATTTTAAAACCCGTACAATAAAGATTTTAGCCAGGTCAGCCCACCTCTGCAATCATTTTGTACCCTGCCCAAACTCTACAATAAGAATGTGCAAGGCCTTCCCTGACCAGGAAAGGTTAGCCCCTTTTATGTCTTATAGGAACACGCTATGATGATGGCAAAGGGATCACTTTGAGCAAATTGTTTCTGTGACATGCAATTTATCTTGGACAAGGTTTGCAGGTACAACATTGTACGGAGGAGTCACCTACATGTACAATATCGAATACAGCCTTCACTGAGAGCTTTCACACATTGGCCGCACTCACCACTCCGAAAGACAGCACTCTACATTACCCTGAAGCTCCAACCCAGCCTCTTCAACTGTGCAACTGGAGGAAAGTTAGCCAACAAGAAATATCTTTCTCATCTTTTTTCTTCATTCAAGGAACATGGGCATCGCTGGCTGGTCAGCATTTATTGCCCATGCCTTGTAGCCCTCGAGAAGGTGGTAGTGAGCTGCCTTCTTGATTCACTGCAATCCTCATCCTGTAGGTTGACCCACAATGCTGCTAGGGAAGAAATTCCAGGATCCAGCGACTGCAAAGGAACGAAGATAAGTTTCCAAATCAGGACAGTGAGTGGAGAGGAACTTGCAGGTGATGGTGTTTCTGTGTATATGCTGCCCTTGTCATTATAGATGGAAGTGGTTGTGGGTTTGCAAGATGTTGTCTAAGGATCTTTGGTGAATTGCTGCAATGCATCTTGTAAATAGTACACATTGCTGTTACTAAGCATCAGTGGTGGAGAAAGTGGATGTTTGTGGAAATGGATTTGGACTAAAAGCACTTGAGTTTACTGATTCTCACCCAGTGTGGCATGGCAGATATACGGATTACATACAGGTACAATGGCATCTCAAAGGTTCATTGCCAAATGTTTTGTCAGTGAGAAACCAGAAAGAGAAGGTTGTGAACAATGCTGATTGGAAGGCGAGACAAGCTGGAATGAACAAATGAGTTCAACCAAAGGCAAGCGAAAGAAATTGTTGGCTACCATCAGTGGAGAGAATAACACATGTGAGATACTTATTGTAAACTGTAAATCCACGTGTATTTTGTCATCACCAAAACCAACTATTAACTCTTACCCTGTCCATATGTCCATGTATTTGCAGCTGGGACCATGACTACAGTGCCGTTTTGGAAACAGTGAAATGGATCGGCATTACCTGTAAAAGTGAACTGATCACTCCCCTCCCATTCCCTACAAAATTCTCCTAAGGATTAGTCTTTCTCAGTTACAATGGCAGTGATTATATTGCATTGTTGACTGTCAGTGTTAACGTTGTTTGGCAAAGGCAGCCTGGATCAGCGCCATTACCCGTGCGTACAACACAATGGTGCCAAACTGCTTTACAACGAAATAAAACTGAATCCAGGATGGGAGCTGGATGCCTCGTACTGGCTCATCCTCTCCATTCTTCTTGAGAAGGTGAGAGGGCACGGGATCCAAGGGGCTTTGGCCTTGTGGATCCAGAACTGGCTTGCAGGCAGAAGGCAGGGAGTGGTTGTGGATGGGTCTTTTTCTGCATGGAGGTCGGTAACCAGTGGAGTGCCCCAGGGATCTGTTCTGGGACCTTGCTGTTTGTCATTTTCATAAATGATCTGGATGAGGAAGTGGAGGGATGGGTTAGTAAGTTCATCGACGATACAAAGGTCGGTGGTGTTGTGGAAGGTCTGGAGACCTTCTGGTCTGGAGAACTTGCAAACTGTCCATAGACAGTCAAAGAACAAAGAAAATTATAGCACAGGAAAAGGCCGTTTGGCCCTCCAAGCCCAAGTCTCTAAACGATCTATATCCTGCTGTATCCTCTGATAGTCCTCATCGCTATCCGCAAATCCACCAACCTTTGTATTGTCTGCAAACTTACTAATCAAACCAGTTACATTTTTCACAGCCAAGATCCCAGCACTGATCCTTGAGGAATGCCACTTGTCACAGCCCTTCATTCAGAAATGTACCCTTTCACTGCTACCCTCTGTCTCCCATGACCAAGTAAGAAGTCTCATAATACCATGTTAAAGCTCAAGCAGTTTATTTGATAGTAATCCCACAAGCTTGTGAGTTTACTGTCAAATAAACTGGTTGGACTTCAACCTGGTGTTGTGAGACTTCTTACTATGTTTGCCCCAGTCCAACGCCGGCATCTCTACATCATGACTCCCAAGACCAAGTCAGTTTTTTTTATCCACCTTGCCAGTTCACCTCTGATCCCATGTGACTTCACCTTCTGCATCAGTCTGCCATGAGGGATCTTGTCAAAGACCTTACTGAAGTACGTGTGGATAACATCCACTGCCTGACCTTCATCAATCATCTTTGTCACTTCCTCAATAAACTCGATCAAGACATGACTTCCCCCATGTTGCCTCTCACTAATCCATCCACTTATTTCCAAGTGGGAATAAATCCTGTCTCAAAGAATCCTCTCCAATAATCTCCCTACCGCTGATGTAAGGCTCAGCGGCCTGTAATTACCTGGATTGTTTCTGTTACCCTTCTTAAACAAAGGAACCACATTGTCTATTCTTCAAAGGTTCTGTCCTTTGGGATTTCCCCTGTAGCCAGTTAGGATACAAAGATTTCTCTCATGGCCCCAGCAATTTCCTCCCTTGCCTCTCTCGGTATTCTGGGGGATACCCCCTCAGGCCTTGGGGACTTAATGTTTCTCAAGAATCCCAAAATCACCACCTTTTTGATCTCAACATGACTCAAACTATCCTCTCCCAGACACATCATCCACCAAGTCCTTCTCTTTGCTGAATACTGACTCAAAGTACTCATTTAATACCTCACTCACTTCCTCTGGCTCCAGGCATAGATTCCCTCTCCTGTCCTTGAATGGGCCAACCCTTTCCCTGGCTACTCTCTGGCTCTTTACATATGTATAAAAAGCCTTGTTTCTTTAATTTTCTTTAATCCTATTGGTCAGTATTTTCTCGTGACCTCTTTTAGACCTCTTTACTCCTTGCTCAAGTTTCCTTCTAATTTCCTTGTATTCTACATTTGCTTCATCACCCAAGGCAGAAATTGAACCCGGGTCCCTGACACTGTGAGGCAGCAGTGCTAACCACTGTACTACCATGCCACCCCAAATGTAGAGACATTGTAGAGAAATGTTACCATCCCAGCCACCATGGGAAGTGTAGCGGCAGGACACGGACCATGCAAAGGTCTATTGACCTCAGGTGGGATTTTCCAGTCCGGGGACAAGTGCATCTGGAAAATCCCGCCTGTGATGTCTATTGGGATTCACAATTCAGAAGTGGGTGTGAATATCTGACTCACAAACCAGAATTCTCCCTGTTTACCTTAACTAGGAATATCAATGCCTTGCTGAATTGGGAGAGAAGACCAAATTTGGGATTTCAGCTTTGTTATTTATTTTATTTATTTGTTAGTGTCACAGGTAGGCTTATATTAATGCTGCAGTGAAATTACTATGAAAATTCCTCAGTCACCACACTCATGCACTTGTTCGAGAGAGAATTTATCATTGCCAATGCACTTAACCAACACATCTTTCTGACTGTGGGAGGAAACCGGAGCTCCCGGAGGAAACCCGTGCAGACACAGGGAGAACACGCAAACTCCACACAGTCACCCAAGCTGGAAATTGAACCTGGATTCCTGGCACTGAGAGACAGCAGTGCTAACCACCAGTACATAGTTCCCAATCAGAGTTGCGATTGCAAGGATCGATTTTGACTATTGGTCAACTGATTGGCATCCCATTCTGACAGCAAAGAGATCCCCCACATTTTGAGGCAGTGACCCCATTTAAATTTGGTGGGGAGCTCTGAAGAGCCAGACACAAGTCCCAGCGTAGAATGGGGCAGGGAGAGAAGATACCCACCAAGTTCCTTCCTCTTTACCAGACGTGATAACCACATCTGTCTTCAGGGTAGAGGGGGGGCCACGGTAGTGAGACAGCAATGGCCCAGGTAATTTTCTGGGGCTCGCTGAAACTCTCCTGTTCCACTGCAAAACCCCCATTTCACATTGAAATTGGGGAGCAGCACGGTGACACAGTTGTTAGCACTGCTACCTCGCAGAGCCAGCGACCCAGGTACGATTCCCAGGTTCCCACAGCATTAGCTGAGTTTCTGGGTTAATAGTCTAGCGAGAATACCACTAGGCCACCTGATGTTGGTGCAAATTGTGTTCTGTTCAGAAGCTGGGTCAAGTCTTGCTGCCATTGTTTGTTTTAGACATCCAACTGCATGAAAACAAATGCCATTTATTCTCACTCTTCCCAAATATTTCCCAGTTTTTATATGTTTCTATCTTGGGGGTAAAGGGACCAAGGGGTATGGGGGAGGAAGAGCAGGATCAGGATATTGAATTTGACGATCAGCCGTGATGGAGCAAGCTCGAGGGGCTGAATGGCCTTCTCCTGCTTCTAGTTTCTATGTCCCTGTGAAGGTGAATCACCTTCAATGAAAACTCCTGTGATTAAAATGCTGCCAGATTCTTTTCAATGCCCGATTTGTAAACTCTGGGAGTTACCCCAGCTGCCTAGATTCTGTTTTTCTGCATTGGTTTTTGTTTGTAACCCTGGCAGCTATTTTATCCATCCCCTGATTGATATTTGCCTAATCGTTTCAGCGTAATCATATTTATTAACGTGTGTGCACTTACACAGCGTTGTGAAGGTTCTGTCATGTTTATTCCCCTGACTTCTGCTTTGCAGGATTATCATTTAATTCAATAGTGTGCCCTAAAGGCCAGCGACAAACAGCTCAAAAGAAATTTACATAGAGTCATGTGGAGCATATGGCACTGAAAAAAGCCATTCGGCCCTACTGGGTGATACGTTTATGCCTCTCATGAACCTCCTTCAAGCCCACCCCCCCCGACCTTTTAACCTCATCACCACATCCCTCTGTTCCCCTTGTCTTGCTTCCCCATAAATACATCACCAAAATCACCAATTTCATCTTATTCCACTGAGGTCTACAGATGGCATTCCCATGACAACGCAGGAAGAAGACTTGCTAATGCTGTACTTCTGACCACCAGATTTGCAATTGTACATTGTTAACAACATTGCCTACATTTACATTGCCTGGAATTTTGAAAAGCTGTATCATGTTGTCACCCCCCCCCCCAACTTTCAGTCCCACCCATGGAAATAGTCAGGTCACCCTCTTTATTAAGAACACTGAATCCCACATTCATATTGCTCCCCTCCTCATTCCAGCAGAATACAAGTCTTTCCCTTGCCTGGGAGCAAGCCATCACATTATTTATTAGTATCACAAATAAGTTTACATTAACACTGCAATGAATTTACTGTGAAAACCTCCTAGTCGCCACACTCCAGTGTCTGATCGGGTACACTGAGGGTGAATTTAGCATGGCCGATGCGTATAACCAGCACATCTTTCAGACTGGGAGAAAACCAGAATACCCGGAATAAACTCAGACATACATGGGGAGAATGTGCAATCTCCGCACAAACAATGACCCAAATTGGTATCAAACCCAGGTTTTTGGCGCTGTGAGACAGCAGTGCAAACCACTGTGCCCCCCCCAGTAGGGGAACCACATCAACTGCAATATTCTCTTCAATCCTCTGTCATTTCCTCAAATTTAATCAAATTATTCAGACACAACCTTAACAAATCCATACCGACTGTCCATGATTAATCCATGCATATCTAAGCAAAGGTTTATTCTGTGTCTCCAGAATTGAGAATTTGGTGCTTTCCAAGGTGTGTGAATAATGCTGTGTTTTTCTACCATTTTCTTGATTTTATTTCAGATCTGCAGCCTTTGAAATTTTAAAGTTTAACCCCCTGCTGGGATGGGTGGGGGGTGGTGGAAATGGCAGCCATTTTTTTTCTGACTACCACCTCAGGGAACTGTAACCCATCATGCAAACGATGGCAGTTTCACAACCCTGAAGGAATACGGGTTTCAAATCTACACACAATACCCATCAAATGTTTAGATGAAATTCGGTTTTGTGCCATTAAACATGATTATCACTTTGTAAAATCTCTGCATCAGATTCAGTCCAGCTGGACACAGATTTCCATCTCTGCTAATGGCCAGTTCTGCAGTTGGAATTCGTTTTGTTTCATTTAACAGGTGAGTGAATGAGATACAGAATCAAACAGCAATATGACATCTGGAAGGGAGGCATGTGTCTGGAGAGACTTGTTATTCAATGAATTTATTTATTGTTAATCGGGTCAATAGCTGTTTGTTTAAACTTACTTTCCGTTCAATTCATTACCCTCAATTTAACTCAAGGGTAATTTTAGGAATTTGTCCCCCCCCACCCAATGAATGACGCTCTTCCCATTTCAGGACAATTCTCTTCATTCCTCTTCTCGCTTTCTGTGGTTCTCTTCTTCAGCGGCCAGCATGGTGGCACTGTGGGTCACAGATTATACCAATACTGCAGGGAATCCAGCCCAAGGTCAGGTGGAATGTCTATTCCTGTCAGCTTGGATCTTGTTTGCCCCTTGTGGAGAACAGGAATTGGATTGGATTTGAATTTTTTTGGAGGAAGCAAGGATTTGGTTTTGTCCATTCCACTCTGAGCACTGGCTTTGTAACTTTAAGAATGGGGTAATTTTTTTTTAACAATATCCTCTTGTTGGCACTGCTGCCTCACAGCACCAAGTTCGATTCCCGGCTTGGGTCACTCTGTGCGGAATCTTAACGTTCTCCCTATGTCTGCGTGAGTTTCCTCTGGGTGCTCCGGTTTCCTCCCACAATCAGAAACATGTGCTGGTTGAATGCACTGGCCACACTAAATTCTCTCTCCATGTACCCGAACAGGTGCCAGAGTGTGGCGACTAGGGGATTTTCACATTAACTTCATTGCAGTGTTAATTTAAGTCTACTTGTGATAAATAAATAAACTTAAAACTTTTTTTAAAAACGCAGCAGGTTTCAGCTTGCCTGCCTCCTGTACCTCCAAACAGCACCCTGTTCCTGAAATAGAAAATAGATAGCTGCTTGACAGTGTGGGTTTCCCATTATCAACAGCTAAAGAAATCGACTCCCGCTGTTTCTGTTCCAGTAATGTTGTTGTTATGCCCCACTTGTCTCATTGGATGTACATTGTCTCAATTTATAGCTGGGTCAAATGTGTTTGATCAGTATTGTCTTCAGATTAGTTGCATGGTTAACTTTATCCTGATAAGCTAGATTGTGTAAGCGTCAATTAGTCAGGCAGAGCAAGATAATAAATCCATCTGACTCACTAAAGTGCCATTCCAATATGACACCAGCTCTTCATAGTATCAAACAGCGCAGAAGAGGTCCTTCGGCCCATCGGCTCCATACTAACACAAGAGAAACCCTGAACTCCCACCTAATCTCATTTACTAGCACTTGGCCCATAGCCCTGGATGTTATGAAGTGCTCATCCAGGTGCTTTTTAAAGGATGTGACGCAACCCATCTCCCCCACCCTCCCAGCAGCACATTCTAGACCTTCACCACTCTTTGGATAAGTAAGTTTTTTTCCTCACATCCCCTCCAAACCTGCTGCCCCTCACCTTGAACCAATGTCCCTTCATGACTAAGAGGAACAACTGCTCCTTATCCACTCTGTCCATGTCTCTCATATAACCTTGATCAGATCACCCCCCCGCAGTCTTCTGTGCTCCAAAAAATAATCAAAAATAATGGCAAGGTAAAAATGACTATTGTCTGTATTAATTAGAATCTGTTCAATCTTACAATAGGCTGTATGGTTTGTGAATTCTGGTTGATTTGATTTATTATTGTCCCATGTATTGGCAAACAGTGAAAAGTATTGTTTCTTGTGCGCTATACAGATAAAGCATACCATTTATAGAGAAGGAGAGAGTGCAGAGTGTAGTGTTACAGTCATAGTCAGGGTGTAGAGAAAGTATGCGGTAGGTCCATTCAAAAGTCAATAACAGCAGGGAAGAAGCTGTTCTTGAGTCAATTGACCTCAGACTTCTGTATCTTTTTCCTGACGGACGAAGGTAGAAGAGAGAATGTTCAGGCTGCATGGGGTCCTTAAATATGCTGACTGTTTTGCCAAGGCAGTGGGAAATGTGGACAGAGTCAATGGGTGGGAAGCTGATTTGCGTGATGGACTGGGCTACATTCACGATCTTTTGTACTTGCTTGTGGTCTTGGGAAGATCAGGAGCTATACCAAGCTGTAATACAATCAGAAAGAATGTGTTCTATGGTGATTCGGTAAGAGTCATAGCTGACATGCCAAATTTCCTTAGTCTTCTGAGAAAGTAGAGGCATTGTTGGGCTTTCTTAACTATAGTGTCAGAATGGGGGACCAGGACAGGTGATCAGGACATCTAAAACGTTGAAACTTTTGACCATTTCTACTTTGTCCCTGTGATGTAGACAGGGGCATGTTCTCCACTAGGCTTCCTGAAGTCAATGACAATCTCCTTTGTTTTGTAGACATTGAGGGGAGAGATTATTGTCGTTGCACTAGTTCACCAGATTCCCCATCTGATTCCTGTACTCGATTTGGGGCTGTGGCCTCAGTGAAGTTGTATTTCAGAAATTGCCTTGATTCCGTTTTAATGAAGAGTTTTAAGTGGGCAGTGTAGAGTTATGTGCCTGTTACTCCCTAAGTAAGGAGATGCCTATAAAGCTAGAAAGCTATGGCAGTTAACTCCGTTCTTTTTGACATGTTGGCCTCCTTTGAGTCAGAAAGCCTGAGTCCAGCAATTTTAGGTGGGATATTCCGGTTGCGCCAGATCTGAGGTGGAAATACCCGCCTGAGATTAACAGATCTTTCAGGGAGTCAGTCAAATCCATGGTGGATGGGACTGGAAATTCTGCCCCCTCTATATTTGTTCCCAGGATCTGGTCGTCACTTTCTGTGCTGACTCTTATCAACCATCCACATAGTTGAACTTGAAGAGGTGATGGTGGATGTCTCTGAACCATCACAGTCCACGAGGTGAATGTGGGTCTCTCATTGCTGTTTGGTTGGGAGTTCCAGAATTTAGACCAATGACAATGAAGGAATGTGGAATGGCCCACAAATAGATTTTTAAAACAAAGATGGATTAAAGTGCAGATCTTCCATGATTAAATTGAATAATGGGATGGGTTCAAGGGGCGGAATGACCTACTCCCCTTCCTCTAAATTTGTGGTGATGGTAGATACGCTAATATATGTGACTATAATAATTATGTATATATAAAAATCAAATCAAAAGTCATAGAATCCCTACAGAGCAGAAGGAGGCCATTTGGCCCATCAAGTCAGCCACAGTCCCACCCAGGCCCTATCCCCATAACCCCACACATTTACCCTGCTAATCCCCTGACATTAGGGTCAATTTATCATGGCCTATCAACCTAACCCGTACATTTTTGAACTGTGGGAGGAAACCTGAGCACCTGGAGGCAACCCACGCAGACACAGGGAGAACGTGCAAACTCCACAAAGTGACCCAAGGCTGGAATTGAACCTGGGTCCCTGGCGCTGTGAGGTAGCAGTGCTAACTACTGTGCCATTTATTTATAAAAGTTTATTTAAAGCTTATTTGTTGTCACAAGTAGGCTAACATTAAAACTGCAGTGAAGGTGCTGTGAAGATCCCCTTTATAGACAATATAGTCTTAGATTGTTCATCAACTTCACATACCGTGGCACCGAGAGCTATATTTTATGTGGAACAATGCAAGGATAATCAACAGAACTGGATTAATGCCTGTCTCATCACATTCCTTCCTTCCTGCGTGAAGAGGCAGCACAGTGGTTAGCACTGCCTCCTCACAGCACCCAGAATCCAGGTTCGATTTCCGGCTGGATCATTGTGTGGAGTTTGCACATTCTCCCTGTGTCTGCCTGGGTTTCTTCCAGGTGCTCTGGTTTCCTCCCCCAGTCTGAAAGATATGCTGGTTAGGTGCATTGACCCAAACAAGTACCAGTGTGATGACTGGGGAAATTTCACAGTAACTTCATTGCAGTGTTAATGTAAGCCTTACGTGTGCCTAATAAATAAATAAACTTTGATTGGAAGCCAACTTGGATTCAATTGCGTTTTTTTTTAACCCAATAGCAATAAGTCAAGTTGCTTCTTATCAAACATTGTAATATCATCACTTGGCCAAATTGTGAATGTGTTTACCATTACATCACTGTATAAAAAATATTCAGATTTTCTGTCAAAAAATAGGATTGTCTATGTTTATTTCTGGACTGGAGTTAAAGGGATTACATGCATTCTGGAGAAAATTAAAGTTTCTGTATAAGTATTTGCGTGAGCCACCCAGTCTCTAAAATATTTATCACTATAAAAGATGAAGGTTTTCCACTAAATATTTATTCCGCATTAAACAAATACAACAAAAGGTCATGCTAAAAGGCAATGTGAAGTATATACAGAAGCTTTACACAGTAAAGATATGAGCACACTGGCTTCAAAACAGAGAAACAAGCTAGGCCTTAACAAAAATGGCATTTATTTCTTTCATTTGGTTTCAGGGGGAGGCGATGGCCTAGTGGTATTATCACTGGACTATTAATCCAAAAACTCAGCTAATGTTCTGAGACCTGGGTTCGAATCCTGCCACAGCAGATGGTGGAATTTGAATTCAATAATAAAAAAAATCTGGAATTATGAATCTGCTGATGAAACCATTGTTGATTGTCGGAAAAACCCATAAGGTTCATTAATGTCCTTTAGGGAAGGAAATCTGCCGTCCTTCCCTGGTCTGGCCCTATATGTGGCTCCAGAGCCCCAGCAATGTGGTTGACTCTCAACTGCGCTCCAACAGCAACAAGGGTTGGGCAATAACTGCTGGCCAGCCAGCAAAGCCCATGTCCCACAAATGAATTTTAAAATCAGTTTGGAAATGCGCTTGTTCTCTATGTCAGAGCACTAAATAGATGCAAAACCAGTCATAATGACATTGAAGTCATGGTGAATGTGAACGGAATGGAATACTACCAAGCTGGGTCTGTGGGAAAAACCCATCTGGTTCACCCTTTAGGGAAGGAAAATCTGCCACCTTACCCGGTCTGGCCTACGTGTGACTCCAGAGCCACAGCGAAATGTGGTTGACTCCCAACTGCCCTCCAGCAACTATGGATGGGCAATAAATGCTGGCCAGCTAGTGACACCCATGGCAAAGAATAAATGTTTTAAAAGATCAAAAATAATGACTGTGTAATAATCTGACTAAGGCCAGACTTCCATCTCCATCGCTCTTTATTTACAAGATGCTCAAAGTACAGCTCCACAGCTACAGAGCACAGATCAGTCCCAGAGCCATTCTACTACTGGCCTGTGTGGAGCCAGCTAGTTTTAAACCTCCTGCCAGTCCTTCCCTATTGAGTGTGTGGCCATTTGCCTAATCGGGGAGCTTGTACTCCATAAGATCCATGGGGAGATCTGTTGATGACCTTACATGGCCATCACAACTGGAATGATTGGATTATAACATAAATAGACATATGCACTGGAGAGACAGATTCCTCATGAGACAACCCTTTAATCCCAGGATTTAGCTCAGTGAAAGGTTGAGCAAATTAGAACTGTTGAAAAAACAGAAAATGCTGGAAGTCTCAAAAGGTCTAACACTATCTGTGGAGAGAAAACAGAGTCAATATTTCAAGAGCTCTGACAAAGGGTCATTCAGACACACAATATTGGCTCTATCCTCTCTCCACAGATGCTGTAAAACCTGCTGAGTTTTTCCAGCATTTTCTGCTTTTGTTCCAAATTGCATTTTCTGCAATATTTTACTTTTAGTTCAAACTATTATTTGACATTTAGAAGAATGTGAAGTGACCTTTTTGAAATATTTAAAAATTCCTGAGGGACTTGACAGGTTTAGACACTAAAAGGAAATCTTCTGCCTTTAGGGAAGCTCGAACAAAGGGCAAAATAAAGGTCTTCCCGTGTGAGATGAAGAAGAGGAGAAATTTCTTTTCTCAGAGGGTTGTTATTCCTCTTCCTCAGTGAATAGTAGAGTCATTGAATGAATTCATGGTTCGGTGAACAGATTTTGGACTGATAAGGAAGTCTGTTGGGAAGGGAGGGAGGTGTGTGTGGAGCTGGCGGCAGGAAAGTAGAATGTGAGAGCTGGACAAAATGGAGGGCTGGTGGTATCAGGAGTAGGGAAAAGGCAGGCTCTTGGGAATAGCTGGATTGCTCCTACAGAAAGCCAACAGATTGTGAACTGGAACTATGGCTCCCTGCTTTTCAGTAACTATTCTATACATCTCTGATTTTGATTTGATTTATCACACATTTTAATATATAGTAAAAAGTATTGTTTCTTGCACTACACAGATAAAGCATACCATTCATAGAGAAAGAAAGGAGAGGGTGCAGAATGTAGTGTTATAGTCATAGCCAGGCTGTAGAGAAAGATCAACTTAATATAAGGTAGGTCCATTTAAAAGGCTGATGGCAGCAGGTGAGAGGCTGTTCTTGAGGCGGTTGGTACATGTCCTATTTCTTTTGTATCTTTTTCCTGACGGCAGAATCGTAGAAACTACAGTGCAGAAGGAGGCCATTCAGCCCATTGAGGCTGCACCGACCACTATCCCACTCAGGCCCCATCCCCACAACCCGACGCATCCACCCTAGCTAGTCCCTCTGATACTAAGGGACAATTTAGCATGGCCAATCCACCTAACCCTGCATACCTTTGGAAGGTAAAAGAGAGGATATCCAGAGTACGTGGGGTTCTTGATTATGCTGGCTGTTCTTTTGAGGCAGCAGGAAGTGTAGATGGAGTCAATGGATGGGAGGCTGGTTTGCATGATGGATTGGGGTTCGTTCTTTTGGAGTTTCTTGCAGTCTTGCACAGAACAGGAGCTGTACTAAGCTGTGATACAACCAGAAAGAGTGTTTTCTGTGGTGCATCCGTAGACGTTGGTGAAAGTCATAGCGGACATGTCAATTTTTTTAAATTTGATTTATTATTGTCACATATTAACATACAGTGAAAAGTATTGTTTCTTGCACACTATGCAGACAAAACATACTGTTTATAGAAAAAGAAATGAGAGAGTGCAAAATGTAATGTTACAGTCATAGCTTGGGTGTAGAGAAAGATCAAGTTAATGTGAGGTGAGTCCATTCGAAAACAGAGAAGAAGCCATTCTTGCGTTGGTTGCCATGTAACCTCAAACTTTTGTATCCTTTTCCCGAAGGAAGAAGGTGGAAGAGAGAATGTCCAGGGTTTGTGGGGTTCTTAATTATGCTGGCTGCTTTGCCGAGCCTGTGGGAAGTGTAGACAGAGTCAATGGATGGAACGCGGTTTGTGTGATGTATCGGACTACATTAATGACCTTCTGTAACTCCTTGTGATCTTGGGCAAACATAAGCCATACCAAGCTGTGATACATCTAGAAAGAATGGTTTCTATGGTGCATCTATAAAGGTTTCTTTAGTTTCCCAAGAAAGTAGAGACATTGGTGGGCTTTCTTAACTATAGTATCAGCATGGGGGGGACCTGCACAGATTGTTGGTGACCTGAACATCAAGATACAAGAAGCTCTCAACTAATTCTACTTCGTCTCCATTGATGTAGACAGGGGCATGTCCAGCACTACGCTTTCTGAATTTAATGACAATCTCCTTCGTTCTGTTGACATTGACGGAGAGATTATTGTCATTGCACCAATTTACCAGAAACTCTTATCTCTTTCCCGTACTGTGTGTCTCACCCTTGTTTGAGATCAGACCCACAACAGTAGTATCATCAGCAAATTTGAAAATAGAGTTGGAGGAAAATTTGTCCATACAGTCAGAGGTGTATAAGGAGTATAATAGGGGGCTGAGGACACAGCCCTGTGAGGCACCAGTGTTGTGGGGATGATTATGGAGGAGGTATTGCCTTTCCTTACCAACCGCAGTCTGTGGGTTAGGGAGCCTACAATCCGGGTGCAGAGAGAGGAGCTGAGCCCCAGGCCACGAAGTTTGGAGATGAGTCTCTCGGGAATAATGGTGTTAAAGGCTGAGCTGTAGTCTACGAATAGTTGTCTTTGCTATCTAGGTGTTCCAAGATTGAGTGTTGAGGCGGGAGATGGACCTGCGGTGGAGCTGAGGTGCAGTGGATCCAGCTAATCCTGGAGGCTGGAACTGATTCGTGCTATGACTAGCCTTTCGAAGCAATTCATAATGATGGATATTAGTTATTAAGGCACACTGCCCAGCTTTCCTTTGGTACTGGGATAACAGCCATCTCTTTGAAGCAGATATGGACCTTGGAAGAGAGAGCTTGAATATTTCTGTGAATCCCCCCCACTGGTCCACACAGGATCTGAACTGCTCTGTCCAGGTATCCCATCCAGGCCAGTCGTGGGTTGACCTTTTTGAGAAGGCCGCCCTGACATCAGCAATGGTGACATCAGATACAGGTTCTGCCGAGGCTTCTGGGACAGAGGGTGTGCTCTTCACTGACCTCTCGCTCAAAACAGGCAGAGAATGCAATGAGATCACTGGACAAACAGCCAAAAGAATAATAAAATCTAAAACTAAAGTCAGCTGCCTGGACAGGAAATAAAAGGGCTGCTTAAAGAACAACAGGTGTATGAGAGACAACAAACTAGTAAAACGGTTAACGGTTGCCTAGGCGACCCGTTAACAGTCACAGATCAAAGAAGTTGACAAAATTCTTTAAGCAATCGCCTCAGTAATTCTGATCCAGGCTGCCAGATGTCCCTCATAATTGAATCCGTTTTTGCACTAAATTGAATTGACTTTGAACCTGTATCAGCTGCTCCTTCCTGCTCCAATTCCTAGAGGAGGGAAGAATGGTTTGGTGACAGCTGTCTGGGCGAGCAGCTAACAGCTTCACATCCTCAAATCAGTTGCGATCAACAAGTCTGTGGAAGACTTTGTCACCCTCCCGGGCAGCAGAGGCAGCACTGTCAGGTTCCAAGACAGTCAGGGACTCCCACCCCTGTGCCCTCCCCTCTCCCAGTCAGGGTTCTCCCATCCCTGCACCTCCCCCAGTCAGGGGACCCCCATCCCTGCCCCCCCCCCCTCCAGTTGGAGGACCCCCACCCCTGCCCCCCCCCCCCCCCCCACCCCCCCCCCCCCCCCCCCGCCACCGTCAGGGGATCCTACCCTTGCCCACCCCTCCCCCCCCCCCAGGCAGGGGACTCCACTCCTGTTTCCCCCCCCCCCCCAAGTCAAGGACCCTACTCCTGCCCCCCTCCCCGCCGTGTCAGGGGACCCCCTATTCCTGCCCCCCCCCACCAAGTCGGGGGACCCCACTTCTGCCTCAGTTGGGGAAACCCTGCCCCATGTAGTTGTGCCAAAATGATCCGTCTTCAGTAGCAATAATTGACCAGTTTGATAAATTATTTGTATACTACATATTGCATTTATGCCTTTTCATTGTTGTACGTGGAAGGATGCAGTACCAGATTATGTAGATGATATTGACATTCAGTGGTTTTACTGTCACTGAATCCCCCCACTGTCAACATCCTCGGGGTTAGCTTTGACCAGAAACTCAACTGGACTCACCACATAAGACAGGGGCTACACAAGTAAGTCAGAGGCTAGGAATCCTGCAGTGGGTAACTCACCACCTGGCTCTCCAAAGCCTTTCTACCATCAACAAGTCAGGAGTGTGAGGGAATACTCCCCACTTGCCTGGATGGGTACAGGAAGCTTGATGCCATCCAGGATGAAGCAGCCCCTTGATTGATACCACATCCACAAACACTCACTCCCTCACCACCGATACTTAGTAGCACAATGTGTAGTATCTACAAGATGCACTGCAGAAATTCACCAAAGGCCCTTAAGCACCTTCCAAACCCACAATCACTTCCATATAAAAGGACAAGGGCAGCAGATACATAGGAACACCACCAACTACAAGTTCCCCTCCAAGCTACTCATCATCCTGACTTGGAAATATCTCTCTGTTCCTTTATAGTCACTGGGTCAAAATTGTGGAATTGCCTCCCTAACGGCATTGTGGGTCAACCCACAGAACATGGACTGCAGCCATTCAAGAAGGCAGCTCACTGCCACCTTCTCAAGGACAACTAGGGATGGGCAATAAATGCTGGCCAGCCAGCGATGCCCATGTCCCATATTTGGGGGAAAAAATTAGCATCGGAGATTAGTGGTTCCCAAAGTTCCCCACTATTAAGGTTTCCCACATCTCGTGTTGTAAACTCATTGACAGAGGATAATTGTCACGCTTCATCAACAACTCCATTATCTTCATACAATGATCAAAATAGCAGAAGGTCAAATCCTCGGCTTTTTAGTCTTTTATTATCTAGTAGTTCCTACAGCAGACACAAAGCGAACCTTTGAACGGATGGAGCTGGGAAAAAGCAAACATCATGCCTAATTGCTGTCTCACTTACTAGGCAGTGAGATTCATGACTGACAGTAATATACACATGTTGGTCAGAATTTTACCATCACTTTGCACTTGCGAAAAGGTGATAAAGTTGGGTACCAGTTCCCATTTTACGAAGGGAAAAGAATTGGCACGATCAGGAATCTGCCTAAAATGGGAGCGACATCAATTTAAATACGTTTGCATTCATCTCAATGCAGTTGGTGAGCTTCACGCTCCAATTTACCAGTATACCTGCTTTTACCACCTTTTTTGCCCCAACTGTATCAATCTGGAAAATACCTCCTCTTTAAAAGTCACCTTCTGGTGCTCCATCAGAGAGGGTTAGAGAGGAGGTAAGTGCATGTCATTGAATGGCTCTGTGCTGCTACGGGGGGGTGGGGCGAGGGTTGCATGTCAATGCAGCTGGTCTCTCAAGGCTGCCTCTACCAGTCAGCCATCAGGACATTGCTCTTAAAGACATCTTCTACTTTGCACACATGGAGAATACACCCATCACTTCAGTCCAAATCAAGAAGGCCATTTGAATGGCCAACGTTGTCCAATGCCACGGATCTTGTGATGCATGGTAATTCTTCCCCAGACCTCCATGTCTTACCCAATCTTCATCCTTTGGTTTCCGGAAGGATAGCGTTAGTTATCAGTCACTCCATGACATTTACTTTGGATCTTGCCAGTAATTATTCCACCAATATTGATGAAATCGATGTTGGATTAATAGCGTCGTGAAATACTGTGGAGAGGCAATGGTCTAGTGGCATTATCGCTAGACCATTAATCCAGAAACTTAGGTAATATTCTGGGGACTCGAGTTCAAATCCTGCCATAGCAGATAATGGAATTTGAATTGAATAAAAAATATCTGGAATTGAGAATTTACTGATGACCATGAAACCATTGTCGATTATTGGAAAAACCCATCTGATTCACTAATGTCCTTTAGGGAAGAAATCTGTCATCCTTACCTGATCTGGTCTACATGTGACTCCAGAGCTACAACAATATTGCCCTTGGGCAACTAGGGATGGATGTTAAATGCTAGCCAGCCAACGACACCCATGTACCATGAATGAATAAAAAATACTGTGGAATAATTTGTCTGAAAGAAGTCACCAGATGACTTTTGGTAGTCTGGCCTGGACCAAGACATTGAAGCCAAGGCAAGATCCTGTTCTTCATGACAGATTGTGAGGAACATGCATCAATTGGCACCTTTCCGTCCATGGGAGTGGCTGGAAAGCCCTTGATAGCATTTATACATTGATTTCACTTGTCCATTTGCAGGAACAACACTCATGGCGGTTGTGAATGCTGGTTCAAATGGCCAGAATTTTCAGTGATGTCCTCTATTACTGCTGCGAGTACAATCCAAAAATTAAGAGAAATGTTCTGTCATTACGGATTAGCAGAATGACATGTGACAGAAATGGACTTTAATTTTTCTTGCAGGAGTTTGAGAATATCTTTGAAATCTAACAGAGCACTTTGCCGCAGCACTAAGTCATCCATCCACCAACGGATTAGCAGAGAAATTTGTTCAAACCACAAAACATGCTTTAAGATCAACACAAGGGCGTTCTTCTACTCAGAAATGTCTAGACGCATTTCTGCCGAAATACCAAAACATGTCAGACGCTACAACTGAAACATCTCCAGCAGCTCCTAACAATGGGACAGCAACAAATGAAACCAACAAAAAAAAAACAAGTTGTGTAATATCAACAGCATGCGAGATTGGGAGAAGAGCACAAAGTTCAAAGCCGAGAAATCTGTGCTCAGGACAACGGGTTCCAGCTGGTAATTATTCCCCTGCAGCTGAATCCTGCTACTGCGATCGTTCAGACAGCATCTGTTTCGTACACGATCCAAATGGTGAATGATCTCACCTGGTTGGCCAACTTTTGTCATGTCGAGCCTCAAACTAATGATCCACCTCTTACGGAAGATTTCACCATTTCCGCACAGCCACCTTCAAATCAAGAAATGTCACTCCCGTCTCACCCTCTCAGTCTCACTCGATTTGAGGTTGAAGTTGTCTCACCATCACCAGCATTCGATTAAATTTCAATCTTAAATTTATTTATTAGTGTCACAAGTAGGCTCACATTAACAATACCATGAAGTGAAAATCGTCTAGTCGCCACACCCTGGCGCCTGTTTGGGTACACTGAGGGAAAATTTAGTGTGGCCAATTCAGCTAACCAGCATGTCTTTCAGACTGTTGGAGGAAACCAGAGCACCCGGAGGAAATCCACACATACAGGGGGAGAACATGCAGACTTGGCATAGGCAGTCTCCAAACCAGGAATTGAACCCGGATCTCTGGCACTGTGAGGCGGCTGTGCTAGCCACCGTGCCACCGTGCTGCCTAATTAGTATCCAATGAACATTAACCCTGTAAATGGACCAGAAGTCTACCGTAACACACCACGGCAGAGAAGACTTCCTGACTGCCTAAGTTAAAGTGAAACATATTTCTGGGCAGTCTTTCCCTAATTCAGAAAATGTTTCGTTATATCAACATTTGTAATAAGTGCGGTGGAAAATATAATGTTTTGCCTGGCTTGATGTACTTTGCAATAAGGATCAGTTGCAATATTAATCACTTCCTGTGTTTATCTGTGTACTGATTGATCATTTGAGGACCAAAAATGCAATAGTAGGTATCTGTGAAATGTACACAAGAAGGATTTCAAGGCTAATTTGGTTTCTGCAGAATGAAGAAGGCATGTAGATTACATTATTAGGGTTAATGTTAAAGAAACCATGCATGTAGAACCATAGAAGAACCATAGAATCACACAAAATTTACAGCTCAGAAACAGCCCTTTTGGCCCTTCTTGTTTGTGCCGAACCATTTTTTGCCTAGTCGTACTGACCTGCACCTGGACCATATCCCTCCACACCCCTCTCATCCATGTACCTGTCCAAGTCTTTCTTAAATATGTATTGTGGAATTCTCTTGTGTGTTCACTCAAAGCATGTTGCAAGAATCACAGAGGGAAGAGAAGCAAAACACCACGGATATTGGAAATCCAAACTATAGCAAAAAACGTTGGGAATACCTTGGGTGGGATTTTCCAGCCTAGCTTTTCCCGAAATTGGAAAATCCCTTTCCATGATCCACACCTCGACTGCTCCGATTCCTGTGGCTGGCAGAATGGTAAAATTTGCCTTGAGATTAGACAATTAATTCCAAAAACTCCAACATGTCAGTCGTGCCGGAGGATGATCCAAAGTCAATGCTAGAATTTTACTGGGGAGGCTGAGGGAACAGCGTTCTCCATTGGCCTCGGGTGGGATCTTACCCATCACAGGCAGGCAAGGCAATAAAATTCCGGCGCAAATGTCTCTCCCCCATTCCCTAATTACTAAAACAAAATGAACTAAATAGTGAAAGAAAGACATTGCGTTGATGTCACTCCTAAATCACATCCATGGGATGTCAGAAAGTATTTTACAATCAATTACTCCCAAATTCTACTAACTTCCTCCGGCTGAAGACAAAGTTAATTGTTCATTTCTGAACCTTTTAACAGTTGCCTCTTTTCTATGTTTTATCTCTTAAGATCTGCAGTAACTGGACTTATCAGCTTAGAACTGCTATAAATTTTAAATAATGTCAAAGCAAAATGATATTTCCATATTTAGCATTGTGTGACCATGGATTGCTCTGATGTGTGGATGGAGAAACTTGTAGGTAAGCTATTTATGGCAAGGTTATGTTCTGTAACTTGGGGAATATTTTTTACATATGTTTGGACATTCCTATTGGAATTCCCTTATTATCTTGTGCTAACCAAGAAATGAGCTTACAGCAAGCGTACTGAAGGAAAATTCGCAGCAAAGTGTGACATGATATTGTACTAAATATTTGCAAACCTCAGGCTGGAAGCAGTTGCTCGAGTCTGTCCAAGAATATGAATGTCAGTCTTATTCCCTTCCTCGTATACTTAGCTTATATTTGGACGATTGTGGCATGAGATCATTTGTATTCCTGAAAGTAAGAAACAGCATACGGACAATAAGTAGGGGTCTAAATAAGGGTTAGGAATCGGGGCAGGCTTGGGGGGCCGAAGGGCCTGTATTTGTGCTGTACTGTTCTTTGTTATTTGTTCAAAAGAATAAGAAGTTTTGAATTACTATTGACATATTAATGAACTTATAATTCATATACTTTAAACAAATTTAATACTTTGGTTAAAAAAGAGGGATGCTATACAATTATGTAATCACTCAGACACCAATACTGTCAATGATTCTTCTAGCCCAGTGTTTAAGATAACTTCATTGCATGTTAATGTAAGCCTACTCATGACATTAATAAAATAAACTTTAAAAATTTTAACAACACCAGATGTGTAAAATAAATTAGACATATAAATGAGGGACTAACATTCTGGGCACGTCTTTCATCTAAATTCATTTCCATGAGCTTGTTTCAACAATCTCCACTCAATAATGCTCAGAAGAGAGAACTGGGATGGGATTTTACAGCCTCACTCATCCCAAAAACATAAAATCTCTCCCAAGGTCAATGGGCCTTACCATGGTCTGTCCCTTGCCTGCTCCAATTCCCGTGGTGGGCGGACCGGTAAAGTTCCAGCCTCGCTGTCAACGTTTTCCACTTTAAACAGAAACATAAGCACAGATGTAAGAATGCCAAATAAGAACAGGAACAATAGTTATTACTACATTGGGAGACAGCGCTGAACAAATGGATGCTGGTAGAGGCATTAATATGGAAAATTCTGATCAGCACAAAACAAAATCTTCAGCATATCCCCTATTCAGCGATATTCAAATTCTGTGCTAGCAAGCTAATGTTTGATTTCAATGGTTGGCACTGCTGCCTCACAGTGCCAGGGACCTGGGTTTGTGCCGAGTTTGCACGTTCTCCCCATGTCTGCATGGGTTTCCTCCCACAGTCCGAAATACATGCTGGTTAGGTACATTGGCCATAATAAATTCTCCCTCAATGTACCTGAACAGGTGCTGGAGTGTGATGACTAGGGGATTTTCACAGCAACTTCATTGCAGTGTTAATGTAAGGATGCTTGTGATTAATAAATAAACTTTATATATAGACTTCCTGCCGTGCCTTCCTGGAAGAGCTTAAAATTAAACGTGATGTTTTTAATTACAGTGGAAAATAGTTGATCAAAATCTAGTTTATCTGGGCAAATGCTGTTAGATGGTTGGCTGGGAAAGGATATGGATTTAAATACATGCTCGAGAGAGGCAGATCAGGAAATGTTTATTCATTATTGAGATGTTGCTGGCTGGACCAGTATTTATTGTCCATCCCTAATTGCCCTGAAGAAGCTGGCGATGTGCTGCCTTCCTGAACCACTATAGTCCATGTGGCGCAAGTACACTCACTGGGCTGTTTGGAAAGAAATTCCAGGATTTCCAGCAATCACTTTCACCCCACCTCTGGAGTTCAGCCCTTTTGCCCATGTTTGAACCAAGGCTGTAATGAGGTCAGGAACTGAGTGACCCTGAGGGAACCCAGACTGAGTGTCCCTGAGCAGGTTATTGCTGAGTGAGTGCTGCTGGATAGCACTGTTCATGACTCCTATTATTTTGCTGATGATTGAGAGCAGACTGATGGAGCAGTAATTGGCCAGGTTGGATTTATCATGTTTGTTGTATATCCAAACAATTTTCCACATTGTCTGGTAGAGACCAATGTTGTAGCAGTATTGAAATAACTTACCTACAGGCTAGTTCTGGGGTACAAATCTTCAGTATTATTGCCGGAATGTTATCAGGACCGGTTGCCTTTGCGGTATCCAGTTTCTTGATATTACATGAAGTGAATCGAATTGGCTGAAGACTGAGATGCTGGGGACCACTGGAAGAAGTTGAGATGGGTCATCCACTCAGCACTTCCAACTGAAGATTGCTGCGAATCCTTCAGCCTTTTCTATTGCACCCTGGTGCGTGGTTCACCCGTCCCTGTGGACGTGAGTTGTTTAATTGTCCATCTCCATTCACGACCCTGTGTGAAACTACAAACCTTGGATCTGATCCGATATTGTGGAATTGCTTAGCTCTGTCTATTACTTACTGCTTATGCTGCTTAGCACACAAGTAGTGTAGCTTCACCAAGTTAGTACCTTGTTTTTAGGTATGCCTGTGTTGATCCTCCTGCATTCTTCATTGAATCAGGATTGATCCCATGGTGTGGAGGTGATGGTAAAGTGGGGGCTACGCTGGGCCATGAGGTTACAGATTGTGGTTGAATACAATTCTGCCACTGATGATCCACCGTGCCTCATCAATGCCCAGTTTTCAATTGTTAGATCTCTTCAAAATCCATCCTATCAATGGGATTGAGGGTTATATATAGGTCTATGGCTGGGTAGGTTTTGATGTGTTTGGCACAACTTGTGGGCTGAAGGGCCTGTTTGTGCTGTAGTGTTCTATGTTCTATTTAGTTTGGTGGTAGTGCCACACAACACAACGCAAGGTATCTTCAATGTGAAGACAGGACTTTACCTCCACAAGGACTGTATAGTGGTCACACCTACAGATACTTCTATGGACAGATACATCTACAGCCGACAGGTTTGTGTGGATGAGGGTGATATTTCCTCTTGCTGATTCCCTCATCATCTGCCGCAGACTCAATCCAGCAGCAATGTCCTTTCAGACCAGGTTGGTCTGTAGATCAAGTCTGCACTGACCACTATCCCATTAGTCTCCCTGACACTTGGCATGGCCAATCTACCTAACCTGCACATCTTTGGTGGAGAAGTGTTCAGTTCACAACTTAACATTAAGTTTCTGGATTAGAATCACAGTGAAAACAATTAGGGTCCTGTAAACATATCCAACTCTGCACAATGAATACTGTTTTTTCATATCAAATACGTTTCTAAGAAAGATTGCAAGTGAGTTTAAGAATAAATAAACATTAAGAACAACAATGGGTCATTTAGTTAAGATCATGATTGCTCTTGTAGCTCAACTCCACCCCTGCTCTATCCTACGTCCATCGTTCCATTTGGTATCCAAAATTTTACTGGTTTCTGACTTGTCGATATTTAACAAATCAACATCCTCATCCTCTGCAATGGAGGATTGCAAAGATTCAGGATGTTCAGGTGAAAATAGTTCTCACCTTGTATTAAATGACCGACCATTCATTCTAAGATTATGAAGTGCCTGGTCCCAGAATCCCCAGTCGGGAGCAGTATCTTCCCAATCGGCATCAATCCCCTTCCTAAATCCAAGTTGACTCTGCCCAGTCATTATGCTTCACACATTTAACACTATTGACATATCCTTAGTAACATTAATGCATCAATGACTTGGATGAGGGAACCAAAGTAATACTTCCAGCTTTACAATGATATGAAACCTCATGGGAATGTGGGTGATGAGGAGGATATTAAGATTTGATTTGATTTGATTTATTATTGTTACATGTACTAGTATACAGCAAAAAGTATTATTTCTTGAGCGCTATACAGATAAAGTATACTGTTCATAGAGACAGAACCAAGATGGTGCAGAATGTAGTGTTACAATCATAGCGAGGGTATAGAGAAAGTTCAACTTAATGCAAGGTAAGTCCAAAAGTCTGACAGCAGCAGGGAAGAAGCTGTTTTTGAATCGGGTAGTACATGATTTCAGACTTTTGTATCCTTTTCCCAATGGAAAAAGGTGGGAAAGAGAACGTCCAGGATATATGGAGTCCACAATACCAGATCTTATGGTGATGGTGTAAAATTGGCAATTGTGGATATACCAGTCTGATTACTCTTTCCAATTCATCAGAAATGAACAATGGGTGTGGCATTGGCTAGGCAGTCAATTCAATCACCTATTTTACACCATTACAGTAGCAAAGTGTCAGGTCAAGCCTAAGATCAGGTGGAATGTCTTTTGTCGTCAGCTTGGGTCTTGTTTGTCTCCCTTGTGGGGAATTGGATTGAATTTGAATTGTGTTTTGGAGCAAGCAAGGAGATGGATGCAAGTCTTCCCCATTCATTTTAAGTATTGGCTTTTTACCTTTAAGAATTGGGTAATAGATTTTGGTCACTAGTGGTGTGCCGCAGGGCTCGGTACTGGGACCTCTTTTATTTGTAATATATATACATGACTTGGAAGAGGGAGTAAGTGGAGTGATCAGCAAGTTTGCAGACGATACAAAGGTGGCTGGACTTGCGAATAGTGAGGAGCGTTGTCAGGCGATGAGCAGGACATAGGCTGGTAGCTTGGGCAGACAGATGGCAGATGGAATTCAATCCTGATAAATGTGAGGTGATGCATTTTGGGAGAAAGAATGTAGGGGGGGTATATGATAAAGGGTAGACCTATTAAGAGTATAGAAACGCAGAGGGACCTGGGGAGTGCAGGTGAACAAATCTCTGAAGGTGCCAGAGCAAGTGGAGAAGGTTGTGAAGAAAGCATATAGTATGTTAACCTTTATAGGAAGGGGTATAGAGTACAAGAGCTGGCCTTTAATGTTGCAGTTGTATAAAACGTTGGTTAGATCTCATTTGGAATACTGCGTCCAGTTCTGGTCACCTTACTACCGGAAGGACGTGGGGACTCTGGAGAGAGTGCAGAGGAGGTTTACCAGGATGCTGCCTGGTATGGAAGGTCTGAGTTACGAGGAGAGGTTAGGCAAATTGGGACTGTTTTCCTTAGAAAGACGTAGACTTAGAGAAGATCTGATAGAGGTGTACAAGATTATGAGGGGTATAGATAGAGTAAACAGGGTTAAGCTTTTTTCTAGGATGGACTCAAATAGCATGAGGGGTCACGGGCTTAGGGTGAGGGGGGTAAGGTATAATTTGGATGCTAGAGGGAGTTTTTTCACATAGAGGGTGGTGGGGGTATGGAATGCGCTGCCAAGTAAAGTGGTGGAGGCAGGTACTCTGGAGTTATTTAAGAAATACTTAGATGGGCACATGAACAGAATGGGAATGGAGGGGTATAGAAAACTGATTTAGAATAGGGATCATGAGTCTTGGGAGTCCCTGGGAAGTGTGTAAATAGATGATGATATTGATGTACTTGTTTTTATCCTACAGGTGCTTTGGTCCACCTTGTTGTCCAACGAGGGGCATACACACGATGGGTCGTGAGAGGGCTGCTCTTGGATTTTTTTTTCGAGAGTATCCTAGTGCTTCGTGTCATTAGTGTACGCTTGACCTGGACCATTTGGTGGGCAACACAACAGCTCAGTGACTATCGCTGTGCTGTGCAGATACATGGATTTGGGCCTGTGTCTGTGGGAGTTTGCGCATTCTCCCCGTGCTTGCGTGGGTTTGCTCCTGTTTCCTCCCACATCCCAAAAATGTGCTCTTCGGCTGATTGGCAAAACAAATTCTCCCTAAATTGTCTCAAATTTGGTTTTTAATCCATAGATCTATAAACATGGACAGGGATCGTGGGTAAAGGTGGGAACATCGGGGTGGCGGCACGGGCTCGTTGGGCCAAAGGGCCTGTTTCCCGTGCTGTTTTGTTCTTTGAAAATACTCCTTTATTGGAGTGGTGACACTGCTGCCTCAGAATACCAGGGACTCAGGTTCGATTCCCGGCTCGGGTCACTGCTTGTGTGGAATCTGCACGTTCTCTCCGTGTCTGCATGGGTTTCCTCCCACAGTTGGAAAGACGTGCTGGTTAGGTGCACTAGGCCATGCTAAATTCTCCCTCAGAGCACCCGAACAGGTGCCGGAGTGTGGCGACTGGGGAATTTTCGCAGTAACTTCATTGCAGAGTTAATGTAAGCCTTACTTGCAGCACTAATAAATAAACTTTCTTTCCTTTCTCACTTTTGAATTGCAAAACCGTAATGTGCAGAAAGAAAATCCTAGGAATGCGATGTAATTTGTAAACGTGTTTCCTGGTGGGGATATTGTCCCTAGAAGCTTCTGAACTTTGAGTGAGCGTGCAATTTAAAACTAGTGCGCCCCCCACCTCCTGCAACTTTCAGCCTCGAACTGTTTTGGCTTCAACTAATGGGTTTTTTTTCTCTCTTGCAGGGGTTAATGTCACCCTCCCACCTTCGGTATCCGGCAGCACTGGGTAACACACACACACACACACAGGATCTGAGGAATTAGCTCAAAGCAGTGTGAGTGCAGGGAAAGGGAGGAACCAACAAAGAGCTGTCACAACTCACAACTAAAATCTAGTGAGAGACTCACACACACGGGGAGAGAGAAGGAGCTAAAGAACTAATCACCCCTTTCCTGAAAAACTCCACAAGTGGTAAGTGGCCAGAATTGGAGAACTGTGATGTTGATTTCTTGTTTTTAAACTGCATTGAAATTGAACTTGCCTTTACCTCTTGAGCACGGGCTGTGAATTAATTCAGTGAAAGCTTTAAAGATCACGCTTTGAATGGGCGGGGGATGTTTCACACACCGTTCCCTGGACTGAGCTGGAGGGATGACTTCCAGAGATTTCCCTCACTCCCTGCTGGAGTTTGGGATTGTTGGTTTGAAGACCCTCCCGTGTCTGGCAGTCAGAGTTGCAACCTGTACTGTCAGTGGCAGCAGGGTCAAGAGCTGGAGGCTACTTCCCAATCCACACCATCCCGACACAGGGCGAGCTGTGAGAGGGAAATCCGAGCCGATCTCTAATCCTGGTAAACACCCTTTTACTCCGATTTTAACCTGTGTGTCTGTTCGCACACTGTGCCTGTTTGTGAATTTTTGCCTAGTGAATGAATTCACGATTCTCTGGTGATAAGCCAGACTATATTTCATTGTCCCCCCCCCCCCCCCCCGCACTCTGCTGTGACATTGTGCTTGGGTACCGTTAGAAAGATCCCCCATCCCTCAGGAGCTGGGCTGCCACCCTGTGTTGCCCTCTGTCCCCCCACCCTGTGTTGCCCTCTGTCCCCCCACCCTGTGTTGCCCTCTGTCCCCCATCCCATATCTACCTATCATTCCTCCTGCAATGGAGATTAGCTTAGGGGTTTTAAAAAAAACAAAAGGACGCATTGGGCCAAAAGGCCTGTTTCTCTGCTGTAAACCTCTATGACCGTTTGACTAAGAGAGGTTATGCTTTAGTTATACAGAGCGTTGGTGAGACCATATCGGAGTATTGTGTACAGCATTGGTCTCCTTATTTAAGGAAGGATGTGAATGTATTGGAAGCAGTCCAGAGAAGGTTTACCAGGCTTGAAATGGGCCACTTGTCTTTTGGGAAAAAGTTGAATAGGCTAGTCTTGTATCCACTGGAGTTTAGAACAGTAAGAGGCAACTTGAATGAAATATAGAAATCCAGAAGGGTTTAGTCAGGGTAGAAGTGGAGAAAATGTTCCCTCTTGTGGGAAAATCCAGCACTCGGGATCATTAATTAAAAACAAAGATTGGCCCACTGAAATGGAGATGGAGCAAATTGTTTTAATTCAAAGCTAAGGTTTATTTATTAGTCACAAGTAAGGCTACTGCACTGCAATGAAGTTACTGTGAAATTCACCACACTCCAGCGCCTTTTCGGGTCAACGCACCTAACCGAAACTGGAGCATCCACAGGATGGGGAGAATGTGCAGACTCCACACAGACAGTGATCCAAGCCAGGAATTGAACCTGGGTCCCTGGCGCTGTGAGGCAATAGTGCTAACCGCTGTGCCACCATGCCATTCCGAGGGTGGTTGTGAGTCCTTAGAACACACTCTTCATGAAAAGGCAATGGGAGCAGAGTCTTTGATTCTCAGTGAGCATTTGGGTGAAAGGTTAGCGGGGGTACCTAGCAAGTCTGCAAAATAATCATTGAAAATATTTCTCTTCAGCATATCATTTATCCAATTCCGCTCCTGCTAAAACAAGCCCAGCCTTCTGAGAACTCTTAATCACACAGTTGCAGAAATTTGTCACTCACAAGTACTTTCAGAGGAAATGTTAGAAGCAAAGGGTCGTCTGCCCTGTCTGGTAGATGTAAAAATCCCGTGTTCTTAGGAAAATGGGAAAATTGCCCTGTTCGTCCCAGCTAATAATGATCATTCCGACATCAAAAACAGATTGCTGATCATTTCTCTCCAGGCTGTACGCTGCTCAGTACAAGTTGTTTCTGCTCCAAATAGTTCCTGGCTGATCACACCTCAACTCCGTTGAGTCAGCTTTGCCTCACATGCTTCAACACTTTGTCTAGCAAAAATATACCGATAGCGGTGCTAAAAGATCCAGTTGACTCTGTCCATCGCTTTTTGGGGGCAGTGGTTTCCAGATTTTTGGGGAAAATGTTTCCTGATGAATGGGCTGCTGGTGTTTATCAAATTAATAACAATTTTAAAAGTGAAACATTTTGGGGCATTCTAAGAATGCAAACAATGCTAAATAAATAGGAATTCTCCTTGCATTGAGCATAACTATGTTTTCTAAGATTGACTTTTACAAAGAATGGAACTAACGTAGTTTGCAGAGGACATGAAATTAGGAAGGACTGTGAGCGTGCAGCTGAGAGAAGGATGCTGCAAAGAGATGGCAAAAGATTCAGTGAGTATCCAGATAGTTCCAGTGTGTGATCATCAGCTTGGAACCCAAGAAAGATCAGTCAGAGTATTTTCTCAATGGTCAGGAACTAGGGACTGTGGGCATGTGGAAGAGATTTTAAGTCTTAAGTTCATAAATAAGTTGAACAAAGAACAAAAAACAAAGAACAACACAGCACGGGAAACAGGCCCTTCGGCCCAACGAGCCCGCACCGAAGTTAGGATGCAGCTGTGAAAAACAATTAAAAAGGGAGCTGGGATGGAATTTTTTATTTACCCATTCGTGGGATGTGGGTGCAGCTGCCTGCTCAGCATTTATTGCCCTTCCCTAGTTACCCTTGAACTGAGTGGTTCACTAGGCCATTTCAGAGGGCTGTGACGTGAAGATACTGGCGTTGGACTACGGTGGGCACAGTAAGAAGTCTAGCAACATCAGGTTAAACTCCAACAGGTTTATTTGGAATCACGAGCTTTCGTAGCGCTGCTCCTTCATCAAGTGAGTTTCAGGGGGCAGTTGAGAGTTAATCACATTGCTGTGGCTTTGGAGTCACATGTAGGCCAGCCCAGGTAAGGATGGCAGATTTCCTTCCCTGAAGGACATTAGTGAACCAGTTGGATTTTTCCGACAATTGACAATGGTTTCGTGGTCATCAGTAGATTCTTAATTCCAGACATTTTTTTATTGAATTCAAATTCCACTATCTGCCATAGCGGGATTTGAACCCGGATCCCCAAACATTGGCTGCATTTTTGAATTAATAGCCTAGTGATAATACCCCTAGGCCATTGCCAAGTGATAATATCACTAGATTGTCGCTTCCCTTTATTGCACAGAGCCTTGGTCAATGTGGTAGTTATGGAAAAAGATTTTCCTCTGATTGTGGCAGGGTGAGGACGGGGGTGGGGGGAAGAGGAGGGAGATCTGATCCTAAAATTAGAGGCAGTTCATTCAGGAATGGAATCAGGAAACTCTTTCTCCAAAAAGGGCTGTAGAAACCTGGAAGCAATTGCCCCCAAAATGCGACGGACACTGAGTCAACTGGAGTTTTTAGCACTGCTATCGGTATGTTTTTGCTAGACAAAGTGTCGAGGGATGTGAGGCAAAGCTGACTCAATGGAGTTGAGGTGTGATCAGCCAGGAGCTATTTGGAGCAGGCTCCTGGAATGAATGGCCCTACTGTTCCCAGTCTGAGTTGGTTGCACTCTCACCTTTGGGTCAGTAGGTTCAAACTGCATACTAAAGTCTCAGCTCTTAATGCAGGTAGTTACTATAACCTAGCACTGAAGGTGTATGGTACACCACCCTTCTAATCATCTCTAAACCTGCCTGTCTATTCCAATGGTTCAGACAGATGTTTAAAGGTCTCATGGTGGCACTCAAAGTAGAGTGTTGTCCTGGCCAACATTCTTCCCTCAATCAGTGATAGTAAACAAAAACACGGTGAAAGGATCATTTCCCTCATGGTGATGATGAATGGGCTGCTGTACTTGTGACAACAGTGCAGGAGTAGCCATGGATACGACATAGTGGTAGGGACACTCCAGGATTCTATTGAGCCGATTTTCACTCCCTAAAATAAAGTGGAACAAAATTCCCCGATTCAACGCTTGCTAAACTTCTTTATAAGAAATAGAAGCCGGAATAAGCACCTCAAGCCTGCCCGCCATTCTGTAACCTTTGCCCATGACTCCATTTCCTTGCCCATTTCCCTATCCTAATTTCTTGAGATATCAAGAATATGGTAAGTATCGAAAGTATCGAAGTAGATAGGGAGGATGTGCGAGATATTCTCGAGGGTTTGAAGTTGGATAAGTCCCCTGGGCCGGACGGGATTTACCCTAGGATTCTCTGGGAGGCAAGAGAGGAGATTGCAGAGCCTCTGGCTCTGATCTTCAGGTCCTCGTTGGTTACGGGTGTGGTTCCGGAGGACTGGAGGATAGCGAATGTGGTCCCATTGTTCAAGAAGGGGAAGAGAGACCTTCCAGGGAATTATAGGCCAGTGAGTCTTACTTCTGTTGTGGGCAAAGTATTGGAGAGAATTATTAGGGATAGGATTTATAGTTATTTAGAGAGAAATGAATTGATTGGGGATAGTCAGCATGGTTTTGTGAAGGGTAGGTCGTGCCTTACTAACCTCATTGAGTTTTTTGAAAAAGTGACTAAAGAGGTGGATGGGGGTAAGGCGGTTGATGTGGTATATATGGACTTTAGTAAGGCGTTTGATAAGGTGGCCCATGGAAGACTTCTGCAGAAAATGCAGATGTATGGGATAGAGGGTGATTTAGCTAATTGGGTTAGGAATTGGCTAGCAGATAGAAGACAGAGGGTGGTGGTTGACGGGAGATATTCATCGTGGAGTTCGGTGACAAGTGGTGTACCTCAGGGGTCTGTTTTGGGGCCCCTGCTGTTTGTAATTTTTATAAATGATCTGGATGAGGGTATTGAAGGATGGATTAGTAAATTTGCAGATGACACTAAAGTCGGTGGAGTGGTAGATAGTGAAGAGGGGTGTTATAGTTTGCAGAGGGACTTGGACAAGTTGCAGAGCTGGGCCGAGAGGTGGCAAATGGAGTTTAATGTGGAAAAGTGTGAGGTAATGCACTATGGCAGGAATAATAAATGTGTAGAGTATAGGGCTAATGGTAGGATTCTTAATAGTGTTGATGAACAGAGGGATCTTGGTGTGTATGTGCATAGATCCCTGAAAGTAGGCAGTCAAGTCGATAAGGTTGTTAAGAAGGCATACGGAGTCTTAGCTTTTATTGGTAGGGGGATTGAATTTCGGAGCCGCAACGTCATGTTGCAACTGTACAAAACTCTAGTGCGGCCGCACTTGGAGTATTGTGTGCAGTTCTGGTCCCCACATTATAAGAAAGATGTGGAGGCATTGGAGAGGGTACAGAGGAGGTTTACCAGGATGTTGCCTGGTATGGAGGGCAGGTCTTATGAAGAGAGGCTGAGGGATTTGAGGTTGTTTTCGTTAGAAAGGAGGCGGCTAAGAGGGGACCTTATCGAAACATATAAGATGATTAGAGGTTTAGATAGGGTGGACAGTGATAGCCTTTTTCCTAGGATGGAGGAAGCTAGCACGAGGGGACACAGCTTTAAATTAAGGGGTGATAGTTATAGGACGGATATCAGAGGTAGGTTCTTTACCCAAAGGGTGGTTCGGGAGTGGAATGCCCTGCCTGCAGCAGTTGTAGATGCGCCAAGTTTGGTGGCGTTTAAGAGGTTAGTTGATAAGTATATGGAAGAGAAGGGAATGGTTTAGTTTGGAGGGGCATTGCTTTTTATATTGGTCGGCGCAACATCGAAGGCCGAAGGGCCTGTTCTGTGCTGTAATGTTCTATGTTCTATGTTCTATGTTCTATGTTAATACCCGGTCTCGGATTTGTTCAATGACTGGGCATCCACAGCTTCCTGGGATAAAGAATTCTGAGGAATCTCGATCTTTGAATGCGGGAACATCTCCTCATCTCAAAGTCTTAAATGCTAAGAGTATGACCCAGGTTCTAACCTTCCAGCCATGGGTTTCAGCATCTCGGTATCTGCCCAGTGACAAACCCTCAGAATCTCATATATTAGATTATCTCTTATTCTTCTAAGTTCATTAATATTGTCTATTCATAGTAAAAATAAGGTTTATTTATTTGTCACAAATAAGGCTTACGTTAACACTGCAATGAAGTTACTGTGATCTTGTGACATCCCACTCATGGTAACATACCAACCTGATGATGAAGCTATTTTAATTCCGACTCTGTTTTCTGTCCTTTAACCAATCTTCTATCCATGCTAATATATATTACTAGCTCCGTCATCCCTGATTTGTGTGGCACTTTATCAAATCAAACTTTTAAAAATCCAAAAGCTAAAATAGGCTATAATCACCAGGTGCAAGAAACACAGTCAGAAAACTTTCTCCAAAAAGGGTTATAGGAATCTGGAAACCACTGCCCCCAATCAAAACATTATATCATCAAAAGAAATCAGCTACTAGATTTGTCAAACAGGATTTCTCTTTCATAAAACAACGTAGACTCTGTTTTCTTGCTTTTCCCTTTGGCCTTGGCCCCACCAGAAATATTTCTCCTTTGTACTCACCCTCTTCTCTGCCAACCCCACTAAACTTACTAAGAATATTGATGCTACAAAAGGAATGTTTCACTCAACTCCTTTCTTTTGCCCTCTTCCACCTCCAGCTCCAATGTCACTTGGTTTTTCTCTCCTGCTTCTCCGTTTTGCTCTCTCTTCCTTTATCATCTATTTCTCTCTCTTTCTCAGAAACACTTCAGTTTTCATTCTTTCATCTTTTCTTCTCTTGTGCTCTTTCTCACACTCTCCCACCAACACTCCCCCTGCACCTCTATCCTGGTCCCCAAACCCACTATTGCCAACTTCACCTTCATGTCTATCTCATTTCACAGCGTATGATTAGCACTGCTGCCTCACAGCACCAGGGACCCAGGTTCGATTCCTGCTTGGGTCACTGTCTGTGTGGAGTTTGCACGTTGTCCCTGTGTCTGTGTGGGTTTCCTCCAGCTACTCCTGTTTCCTCCCACAATTTGAAAGACATGCTGGTTAAGTGCATTGGCCTGAACAGACACCAGAGTGTGTGACTAGGAAAATTTCACAGTAACTTCATTGCAGTGTTAATGTAAACCTACTTGTGACTGTAATAAATAAACTTTACACTTCCTCCTTTTTCCTCTTTGCCTTAGAACCTATTTTACTTTCTCGCTCTTAACAGGAAGTCAGGGGTTTGAGGAAGGTAAGTGAGCTGGATAGGCTTCTTGATTAGCTAGGACTGCAAAGGGATTTTGATCAATTGGGCCAGTGGGTCAATGAATGGCATATGGAGTTTAATTTAGATAAATGCAAGATGATGCATTTTGGTGGATTGAACCAGGGCAGGACTTATTCAGTTAATGGTAGGGCGATGTGGAGAGTTACAGAACAAAGAGACCTAGAAGTAAAGATTCATCTCTCCTTGAAAGTGGAATCACAGCTGGACAGAATGGTGAAGAAGGTATTCAGCATGCTTGGTTTCATTGATCAGAACATTGAATACAGGAGTTGGGACATCTTATTGAAGTTGTACAAGATAATGGTAAGGCCACACTTGGAATATTGTGTACAGTTCTGGTCACCCTATTATAAAAAGATACTATTCAATAGAAAGAGTGCAGAAAAGATTCGCTGTGATACAATGATGGTTGGACTTGTGGTAGCAATGAACATTGTTGGAGAATACAGCAGGATATAGATAGGCTGGAAAATTGGGTGGAGAAATAACAGATGGAATTTAATCCAGATAAATGCGAAGTGATGCATTTTGGTAGGACTAATGTAGGAGGGTGGCAGAACCATCAAAAGTAGAGACACACAGATGGACCTGGGTGTGCAAGTCCACAGATCTTTGAAGGTGGCAGCACAGGTGGAGAAGGTGGTGAAGAAGGCATACGGCATGCTTGCCTTTATAGGACACAATATAGAGTATAAAAATTGGCGTCTGATGATACAGCTATATAGAACGTTGGTTAGGCCACATTTGGAATACTGCGTCCAGTTCTGGTCGCCGCACTCCCAGAAGGACGTGGAGGCTTTGGAGAGAGTGCAGAGAAGGTTTACCAGGATGTTGCCTGGTATGGAGGGTCTTAGCTGTGAGGAGAGATTGAGTAAACTGGGTTTGTTCTCCCTGGAAAGATGGAGAATGAGGGGAGACCTAATAGAGGTGTATAAAATTATGAGGGGTATGGATAGGGTGAACAGTGGGAAGCTTTTTCCCAGGTTGGAGATGACAAACACAAGCGGTCACAAGTCCAAGGTGAGGGGGGACAGGTTTAACTCAGATATCAGAGGGATGTATTTTACACAGAGGGTGGTGGGGGGCCTGGAATGCACTGCCAAGCAGAGTGATGGAGGCAGGCATGTTGGGATCGTTTAAGACTTATCTTGATAGTCACATGAACAGACTGAGAATGGAGGGATACAAAAGAATGGTCTAGTTGGACCAATGAGCGGTGCAGGCTTAGAGGGCCGAATGGCCTGTTTCTGTGCTGTAGTGTGCTTCATTCTTTGTTTATTAGCGTGCTACCAGGACTTGATGGTTTGAATTGTAAAGAGAGGCTCGATAGATTGGGACATTTTTCTTGGAGTGTAGGAGACTTAAGGGTGATTTTATAGAGGTCTATAAAATAATGAGGATCACAGATCAGCTAGATTTTCAACATCTTTTCCCAAAGATAGGGGAGTCTAATACTAGAGGGTATTAAGGTGAGAGGGAGAAATACAAAAGGGTTCAGAGGAGCAATTTTTTTCACACGCAGAGTGGTGAGTATCTGGAACATGAGGTAGCAGTAGAGGGAGGTACAATTTTTTAAAAGCATTCAGATAGTTACACGGGGAAGATGGGTATAGAGGGATATGAGTCAAATGCGGGCAATTGGGACTAGTTTGGTTGTTAAAAACTAGGTGGCGTGGACTAGTTGGTCTGAATGGTTTGTTTCCATTGCTGTCAACCTCTGTGACTCTATAACCAATAATGGCATTTCAGAAAGTGTGGAATTCACATTTTTTTAAAAAATCACACCAGTGGAAATTCAGAAGCTTTTTTGGCAATGGGAAAGAACAGGAAGCAGCCACGGTTGAAGTCTGGACCCAGCCATTCCTGTCAGTCAGTCCAGCTTTGACAAAGGGTCAACTGGACTCGAAACGTCAGCTCTTCTCGCTCCTCCCAAATGCTGCCAGACCTGCTGAGATTTTCCAGCATTTTCTGTTTTGAGATCTCTGTCAGCCAATGCATTTCAAAGGAATTGATTGTAAAACACGTTGTTCAAATATGGGCAGGTATATAAGCGCGAGTACCATAAATGCTAGTATAGAAACAAAGGGAATGAAAGTTGTGCCAACAGACAATTTCCTATAGCAGTCTGGAATGAACAATTAACCAGAAAAATAGCAGACGTAAGAGGAATAGGCTGGCCCAGCAAGTCTGCTCTGATATTCAATAGGGGCATGACTGAACCTTATGAACCTTACTTTCCCGGCAAATTACATATTCCTTGGTTCCCATAAGTGCTGCAAAAAAGAAATGACCTAATTCCATTTTGAGTGAGCTTATTGACTGTATATCCACTGCTAATTTATTAACTGTATATTCACTACTAATTTATTAACTGTATATTCACTACCAGAATGATAGGGAGTGGGATAGCTTGATCTTGGGTTTGGATGTAGCTCAGCACAGCATCGAGGGCCGAAGGGCCTATACTGTGCTGTACTGTTCTATGTTTCTATTACTCTCTGTGGCAGAGAATTCCAAAGATTCATAATCCTCTGAGTGGAGAAATTCCTCCTTATATAGCATCATTGTCATACACTGCAGAAAAGGCCCTTCAGCCCACTGAGTTTCACCAACAATAATTACCATTTAAGTGGCATTTATCCCATTTTCCTGCACTTGCCCCATATCTTTGAATGTTACGACATTTCAAGTGCTCATCCAAATACATTTTAAAGGTTGTAATGTTTCCGACTTCCACTACCTTTCCAGTTAATGTATTCCAGATTCCCACCACGCTCTAAGTGGGGAAAAAAAAAGTTCAAATCTCCTCTGAATCTCCTGCCCATTCCCTAAAACTATGCCCCCTTGTAATTGACCCTCTCAACCTCAGCCTCCTCCCATCTCAACCTTAAATGGCTGGCCCCTTACTGACTCCTAATTCTGAATTCCGCAGTCCAAGCAAACAGCTTCTTAGCATCCATTCTGTCAAGAACTTTTATTGGTTTTAATCAGATCATTTTCTAAACTCCAGATAGCAGGGGCCCTTTCTACTCAAACTCGCCTCATAGGACACGACCCTCATCCCAGGAACCGATCTAATGAGAATATGTGAGAACAAGTAGATCTTTTCTGAGGGAAGGAGACCATGCACAAAATTCCTGATAAGGTCTCATCAAAGTCCTACACAATAGCAGCAAGACTTCCTTATTTCTTTACTCTTATATTCCAACTCTGGGCATCATGGTGGCACAGTGGTTGGCACTGCTGCCTCATAGCACCAAGAATCCAGGATAAGTTTTGGTCTTGGGTCACAATTTGTGTGGAGTTTGCACGTTCTCCTGGTGTCTGCATGGGTTTCCTCCGGGTGCTCTTGTTTCCTCCCACATTCCAAAGATGTGCAGATTGGGTTGAATGTCCGTGCTATAAGGTTATAAGGATAAATGAGTGGGATTAAGGGGATAAAGCTTAGGTGGGATTGTTGTCGATGAAGACTCAATGAGCTGAATGGCCCCCTCCTGCACTATAGGGATTCACCTCCTGTACTGTAGAGATTCTATGAACCCCTTCACAATAAATAAGTACCATTTGCTTATTGTACCTTCTAATACAAATATCACTATTATTCGAAGATACTTGCATCAGGAATTGTATAAATACAGATAAAATAGCCAATCTGTCTATTGCATCTGAATGATTTGGGGCATTTAGTTATAATCTACAGAAAGACAGAGAATGAAAATGGAATATCTTGGAATATTTTCCAAGTTGATTTCAGTGTGGCAATCCTTAGTATGTGCTTGGTGCCTCACACAGCAGCATATCTGAAGTCATAGTGGAGATCTACAGTTTGAATGGCATCCAATGACTTGTTGACACAATGTATTCAAAACAACACACTTTTGTGTGATCCCATTCCATGCTCCACACCAAGTGGCTTTCTTTGTAACTGCTAAGAGTTCTTGTTTATTGCTGGAATATTTTAAGCTCTCTTACCTGGCAAGAGTTTAAAGAGTTGATCAGACTATTCTATAGATGGGCACTCTAGATGGTTTTTGGTGAATCTGGAAACATGTGGTAGATGATATGGTTTATGTAGTCTAACAACACTTAAGAAACTGAACACAATCCAGGAAAAAGCAATTTGCTTTATTGGCATCCTATTCATCAACATTCAGTCCCTCCACCACAGAAGCACAATAGCAGCTGTGTATACCATCCAGAAATCCATCTAGGTTCCTGAGACAGCACCTTCCAAACCCATAATCACTAGCATCTCAAAGCAAAGACAGCAGATGCATTGGAACAATGCCGTCTAGAAGTTCCCCTCCAAGCCACTCACTATCTCAGCTTGCAAATATATCACCATTCCTTCAGTATCGCTGGTTCAATATCCTGGAACACCCTTCCTTAACGGCATTGTGGTTGTATGTACACAACCACAAGAAAGTGGCTCATCACCATCTTCTCTGGGGCAATTAGGGCCCAGAAGGAAACAAAAACGGTCAAATGGGGAAAGAAGAATATTGGTTTGAACTGGAGGATGTGCAATAAACGCTAGCCTAGCCAGTGACAGCCACATCCTTGAATGAATGAACAAAAATATCTTGAGCTTGTGATGAAGGGGAAGACAATGGCCTAGTGGTACTATTGCTAGACTATTAATCCAAAAAAAATTCAATTCATGTTCTGGGGACCTGGGTTCAAATCCCGCCACGGCAGACGGTGGAATTTTAATTTACCAAAAAATAAATCTGCAATTAAAATCTGCTGATGACCACAAAACCATTGTTGAGACGGAAAAACCCATCTGGTTCACTAATGTCCTTTAGGGAAGAAAATCTGCCATCCTTACTCGGTTTGGTCTAAAGTGAGTCCAGAGCCACAGCAATGTAGTTGACTCTCAACTGCCCTCCAAAGTGATGAGCAATAACAGCTGACCTAGCCAGCAAAGCCCATGTTCCAGGAATGAATGAAAAGAACTAAAATGAATAAACTGATTTCTACAAAAATGGACAAAACAGCAGAAAAGATTTCCGAGAATAATTTGCATAACACGGTGTCAGTAGAAGTACCAAGGAGGAAATATCAGGTCAACCTGATAGCTAAGTCTTGCAAAATGTTTTGATTCTCGTGAGGAAGTTTGACCTTACAATGTGGATTTGGCCAGCTTGCAGGAGACTTACTTAACAAGCGAATTTGCATTTTTTTGAATTGACTCCAGTTCCAGCTCTTCCAATTTCTTACCGTGTATGTAGCTGACATAACAGTGGATGTACCCTGGCTGTTACTGTCGTTGATACATTGGGCAGTCGTAGCACCAGTAATTGCCAAACTCACAACATATTTCATTAATGGACATTCCAGACAGTGAAACTGTTGTTTCATCCATTAAGCACTCGTGAACAGACAAATCTGAGGCATCATCTCTTTAATCAGATTGATTTAAGGTGTTGATTATAGAGGGAGTGTAGCGAAGGTTCACCAGGCTGATTCAGGGATGGCAGATCCCTCATATGAGGAGAGACTAGGGATAAGGGTGTTTTACTGCAATTGTATATAGAGCAATGGTGAGGAGGATTGTGTGTAATTTTGGTATCCTTATCTGAGGAAGGATATCTTTGCTTTAGAGGGAGTGCAGCAAAGGTTTACCAGGCTGATTTCTGCGAGGGCAGGTCTGTCATATGAGGAGAGACTAAATGGGTTACAACTATGTTCATTGCAGTTTAGAAGAGTGAGAGGGGATCTCATGGAAACTTATAAAATTCTAACAGGATTAGACAGGGTAAATTCAGAAAGAATGTTCCTGATGGTGGGGTTGCCCAGAACTAGGGGTCATAATTTGAAGATAAGGGGTAAACTTCTTATGACTGAAGTGAGGAGAAATTTCTTCACCCAGAGGGTGAATGTGTGGAATTCACTACCACAGAATATAGTTGAGGAGAAAATGCTGTCTGATTTCAAGAAGAAATTAGATAAAGCTCTTGGGGCTAAAGGGATCGAGAGATATGGGGGAGAGAAGAGGGGGGAATCAGAATGTTGAATTTGATGATCAAAATAAATGGTAGATGAGACTCAAAGTGTCAAATGGCGTACTCCTGCTTCTAGTTTCTATATTTCTGTTTCTGTGAGGACTCTGGCATGCCAAAGATACTATTAAGTTTGATACAAAATTCTTTTACGTAAAGAGTTATGATTTGAAAGTTAACGTGTTGAAGTCTGGATGGAAACTGCACGCTGCAGCTTGCAGTGCTGTTTCAGCCTGGACAGAATCTGCAAGCTTAGGCAAGCATGCGTGGAATCTTCAGATGCAAATTTCATTTCTCCTTGAAAAGCGGGTAGCAGTGCAGACAGATTCTGTCAGAAATCATGCTTACAAAAGTAGGCTGCCCTGCCTATCAGATCATGGCAGTTCTATATCTCCAACTGTCAGCTACTGCTCCCTATCCTTGAGTACTTTCTAGTAAATAAAAATCAATCATCTTGATCTATCATCCTTTCTCAGATATGGATGCCAAAACTGCACATGATCGCCAAGTATGGCTTCACAGTACTTTATATAAAATTGCAGTAAAGCATCCCTATCCCTAGTCTCTCCTCATATGACAGACCTGCCATTCCCAGGAATTAGCCTGGTAGACCTTTGCTGCACTCCCTCTATGGCAAGACATCCTTCCTCAGAAAAGGACACCAAAACTGCACATAATCCTCCAGGTGTGGCCTCACCGGTCATAGAGGCCATTCAGCCCATCAAGTCTGCACCGACCACAATCCCAATCAGACCCTATCCCCATTACCCCATGCATTTACTCTAGCTAGCCCCTCTGACACTAAGGGGCAATTCATGGCCAATTGACTTAACCCACACATCTTTTGGACTGTGGGAGGAAACCGGAGCACTGGGAGGAAACCCACACAGACACGAGGAGAATGTGCAGACTCTGCACAGACAGTGACACAAGCCAGGAATCAAACCTGGCTCCCTGGCGCTATGAAGCAGCAGTGCTAAGCACCGTGCCACCTCTAATGCTCTATGCAATTCATCCCTATCCCTAATCTCTCCTCATATGACAAACCTACCATCCCTGGAATGAGCCTGGTGAACCTTCACTGTACTCCCTCTCTAATCAACACTTTAAGTCAAACTGATTAAAGAGATGATGGCCCTAGATAGTCAATCATCTTCGTCTTGAAAGCTTCAATTTATCCCAAATTCACAGGGAGAGAATGCAGACAGCTTCTAGGTTATTAACCGCTTCCTGATTTTACTCCATTAGCACAAATAAGATTGCATTTCGCCATCCAGAGTGCCAGTTGCATTTCAGGGAAATGGATCCAGATGCATCCTGCTATTTGCAATCTGGGGTGGTCAGCCGTGCAGGGGGAGTAGGGTTTAACTTTAATTTCAAACTGAATCAAGTCAATTCCATTAACTGAATTTAGCTGTGCTTTCTGTAAGAAATTCTGTGTATAATTGCAATGTATATCATTAGAATCATAGAATCCCTCAGTGCCGAAGAAGCCATTTGGCCTATCAGGCCTGCACAGCCCACAATCCCACCCAGGCCCTATCCACACATCCTGTGCATTTACCCTAGCTAATTCCACCTGACATAAGGGGAAATTTAGCATGGCCCATGCAGCTAACCTGCACATCTTTTGGACTGTAGGAAGAAACCGGAGCACCTGGAGGAAATCCATGCAGACACGGGGAGAATGTGACTCAAGCCGGGAATTGAGCCTGGGTCCCTGGCATTGTGAGGCAGCAATTCTAATCACTGTGCCAATGTGATGCCCCAAATTATAAGCTCAAATACGTATTAAGTGTTTTCTAAAATAAGTTCACACCAATCTGTTACACTTGGTTTACAGAACGGATCTTTACTGATTCAATTTGTTCCTGGGGGTTAGCATTTTCTAATTTCCAGTAAATTAATGGCAATTACTTTCTTGATCAATCTTCTCACATTATGCATGCAACATCTAGAACAGCAGCAACAAATCCTGCTTCCCCAATGAGTGGGTTTGGTTGCTAGTAATAGGCATGATTATTGTGCAGGCTTTGACGTCCTTAGCCAGGTCTTTAGCAGCAAAAAACATTAAGTTGTGATGAATTGTAGTTACAATATTTGAAGTGTCCTGAAAAATAAAACTGAGAAGTCATTTATCTTGGAGGTCTGGTGAGTGTTTTTCAGTCTGATAATTCAGTTAGAGTCACAGAGGTTTACAGCATGGAAACGGGCCCTTCAGCCCAACTTGTCCATGCTGCCTTTTTTTTAAACCATTAAGCTAGTCCCCATTGCCCACATTTGGACATTATCCCTCTATACCCATCTTATCCATGTAACTGTCTAAATGCTTTTTAAAAGACAAAATCGTACTTGCCTCTACTACTGCCTCTGGCAGCTTATTCCAGACACTCAACATCCTCTGTAAAAAAATTGCTCCTCTGGACTCTTTTGTATCTCTCCTCTCTCACCTTAAACTTATGCCATCTAGTTTTAGGCTCCTCTACCTTTGGGAAAAGATATTGACTATCTTGCTGATCTACGCGCCTCTATAAGATCGCCTCTAAGCCTCCTACGTTCCAGACAGAAAAGTTCCAGTCCATCCAGTCTCTCCTTATAACTCAAACCATCAAGTCCCAGTAGCAACCCGGTAAATCTTTTCTGCATCCTTTTCTAGTTTATTCATATACTTTCAATAATAGGGTGACCAGACTTGCACACTGCGTTCCAAGTGTGACCTTACCAATGTCTTGTTCAACTTCAACAAGACATCCCAACTCCTATATTCGATGTTCTGACCAATGAAACCAAGCTTGCCAAATGCCTTCTTCACCACTGTCCACCTGTGACTCCACTTTCAAGGAGCTATGAACATGTACTCCAAGATCTCTTTGTTCTGTAACTCTCCTCAACGTCCTACCATTAACTGAGTAAATCCTGCCCTGATTCAATCTATCAAAATGCATCATCTCGCATTTATCTAAATTATATTCCATTTACCATACATCAGCCCACTGGTTGATTGAATCTTATTGAATCATATTGTGTCCATGTTGAATCAGGCTGTCCCCCCACTGATGTCTCATTCCGAAGCTTTTAGTTGGAAATCATTTAAAAAAAAATCCAGTATGATTGCGTGTCAGTTGCAGAGACCGAAACAGGGCTGTGTTGGGCTCAAACATTTTGGTTTCGCCTAGATATCACAGGCAATAACAATTAAACCCGAATGTTTCAGGCGAAACTTTCAAATTTATGGAGTGATCAAGGCGGTATGTTAGCACAGTGGTTAGCACTGCTGCTTCACAGCTCCGGGGTCCTGGGTTCGATTCCCGGCTTGGGTCACTGTCTGTGTGGCATTTGCACATTCTCCTCGTGTCTGCGTGGGTTTCCTCCTGGTGCTCCGGTTTCCTTCCACAGTCCAAAGATATGCGGGTTAGGTTGATTGGCCATGCTAAAATTGCCCCTTAGTATCCTGAGATGCAGAGTTTAGAGGAATTAGTGGGTAAATATGTAGGGATAAGGGAGTGGGGCCTGGGTGGGATTGTGGTCAGTGCAGATGCAATGGGCCGAATGGTCTCTTTTTGCACTGTAGGATTTCTATTATTTTCTTCACAGCCACTAAGCGCTGCTGACTGTGTCTCTGTGATCAAAAGCAAAGGAATAATCATATTTTGTTATGAACCAGTGATAAATCAGAATAAAATGATGGATTTTAGTAATAAAGCAGTCCTTGTGAATTCAAGCACAGACACTATCATTGCTCCAAGTTTTTAGTCAGATGGTAACTTTAATTTCGTATCAATGCCCCCAGCATCTAATGCCAGTATCCTTCTTGCCTTTTGACAAAGTACCTTCATAGCTCAATGGGCCTGATCCCAAGTTATTGTAGCAAATGTTCCCGCATAAATTTATTCTTTTTTTTAAATTTAAGAATCTATTAGCTGTGTAAAGTACTCGGAACATATTGTTTTAAAAGCGAGTTGCAGAACTTTTCACAGGGCATATGTCTAGTCAAGCCTTCCCAAAATCGCCTTGGATGAGGAACAGATGGAGGGAATGTATACAACACAAGCCTAGACAGTGGAATGTTGGTTCAGCAGTCTATATCACCCAGATCAGAACATTACACAGCAGAATAAACTCTTGTGGCCTGGAGCTCAACAGAAAGCTATGACTGATCCTTGGCTAAATAGTAGAAGTGGGTGTGTTCAGTGGCTGTAGAAACGCTCAGTACGATGATTCATTGTAAAACTTGGAGGGAGGGAAGTCTGACCCGGCACCGGAAAATCCCACCCAAGATTGATGGACCTTCCCATTTTCCGCCCCTCACCCACTCTGATTCCCGTGGCGGGCGGAGCAATAGAATTTCGACGGGGAAGCAGGATAAGAGAAGAGAGCGGGAAGGACAGAGAACAAATTCTTAAACAATTCCAGCGTGTCTGCCTCCACCGCCCCACTTGGCAGTGCATCCCAGGCCCTCACCACCCTCTGCGTAAAAAATCGTCCTCTGATATCAGAGTTATACCTCACCCCTTGTGATTGTCACCTTCGACCTGGGAAAAAGCTTCCCGTTATTCACCCTATCTATACCCTTCATAATTTTGTACGTCTCTATTAGGTCTCCCCTCATTCTCCATCTTTCCAGGGAGAACAACCCCAGTCTACCCAATCTCTCCTCACAGCTAAGACCCTCCATATCAGGCAACATCCTGATAAACCTCGTCTCTAAAGCCTCCACGTCCTCTGGTAGTGCGGCGACCAGAGTTGGACGCAGTACTCCAAATGTGGCCTAACCAACATTCTATACAGCTGCAACATCAGACTCCAGCATTTTTACTCTATGCCCCGTCCTATACCATATGCCTTCTTCACCACCTTCTTTACCATTTCTCCACCTGTGCTGCCATCTTCAGGGATTTGTGGACTTGCACACCCAGGTCCCTCTGTGTTTCTATACTCTTTGTGGCCCTGCCATTTATTGTTTAGCTCTCCCCTACATTAGTTCTTCCAAATTGCATCACTTCGCATTTACCTAAATTAAATTCCATCTGCCATTTCTCCACCCAATTTATATCCTGCTGTACTGTCCGACAATGTTCATCATTATCAGCAAGTCCAGCCATCTTCATGTCATCCACAAATTTGCTGATAACACCAGTTACACCTTCTTCCAGATCATTTATATATATCACCAATAGCAGAGGTCCCAGTACAGAGCCCTGCGGAACATCACTGGTCACAGACCTCCAGCCCAAAAAAGACTCTTTGACTACTACCCTCTGTCTCCTGTGGCCGAGCCAGTTCTCTACCCATCTAGCCACCTCTCCTTGTATCCCATGAGCCTTAACCTTCTTAACCAACCTGCCATGAGGGATTTTGTCAAACGCCTTACTGAAAGAGGGCAAAGAAGGAGGGAAAAGATGAGTACAAGAAGGCAAAAGTGTGGAGAGAGAAAAATAAAGTTTATTTATTAGTATCACAAATAGGTTTACATTGACACTGCAATGAAGTTGCTGTGAAAATCCTGTAGTCGCCATAGTCCGGTACCTGTTAGGGTACAATGAGGGAGAATTTAGTACGGCCAGTGCACCTAATCAGCACATCTTTCAGATTATGAGAGGAAACCTGAGCACCTGGAGGAAACCCATGCAGACACAGGGAGAACATGCAGGCTCCGCATGACTCAAGCCAGGAATCGAATTTGGATTGCTGAGATACAGCAATGCTAATTTCTGTGCCGCCCCATTGATGGAAAGGAAAAAAGGAGAAGTGAGGGAAAGGAGAGGGAGGTGGAAGGGAGACAGAAAAGGACAGGGGTGAGGCCATGGAGGGAGGGAAGATGGAAAGACAGCAGTGAGGGGGGAAGGCCGAGAATAACAGGTTGAGAGTGAGAAAGAGTGGAGTTATTTTGTGAGAAAATGAGCAGTAATGGAAAACATGGAGCTGTAGACACATAACATCGCAGTTGGGAAATACATTTTGGTGCATTAGACAAAGGGAGCTTATCTTCCTTCAACACAAGGCAAAAGCACTTCCTGAGATGTTCATTTCCGTGGAGCTAAACACACATAACAATTTTCAAATTAAATCAGAGTGATTACATTAGTTGAAGTTAAGAGTACACATTTAAACACCGACTGTTGAAATAAAACCTCGACAAGGTACGTTTACTGCTCTTGTTTATAGCCGTTCAAATAAAACCTGACTAATGCTTTCCTTCAGTCACAGAATATTGTTGTTAAAGGAAAAGTTGACTGAATCACCCACTCGTTTAGAGTGAATTAGTGGATAATGAATATAGTATTCAGACTTTGGTAAACGGCTGGTTAGAATCAAGCTTACCCTGGAGATTGATGCTTTTATTTCTCATTGCCGTATGGAGGAGGAGTTTTCCTTGGAATTCTCTGAAAGAGGGCCATCACGGTATCATAGCGTTGTTACGGTGCACGAGCACCATTAACACTGTTGCCTCAGTGCCAGGGACCCGGCCTCGATTCCAGGTTTGGGTCACTGTTTGTGCAAAGTCTGCATGTTCTCCCCATGTCTCTTGTGGGTTTTCTCCCACAGTCTGAAGGATGTGCTGTTTAGGTGCATTGACTGTGCTAAATTCTCCCTCGGTGTGCCCGGACAGGTGCCGGAGTGTGGCGACAAGGGGATTTTCACAGTGGCTTCATTGCAGTGTTAATGTAAGCCTACTTGTGACCAACAAATAAATAACCTAAATATTGTCTGTATCGGCTCTCCGGACGATCTTTACAATTTATAAGTTTATGTTTATTTATCAGTGACCCAAGCTGGGAATTGAACCCGGGCCCCTGGGGCTGTGAGACAGCGGTGCTAACCACAATGCCAACGTTAATCCCCAGTCCTCTTCCCCATAACCCTGATTGTTGTCAGGAGCTCCATTTATGGGCTTCAGTAGCTGCAAAATAATTGGTTCAAGATGATTTAAACATTCTGACACCAAATAAATCTGTCCACCAGGTATTACGTGCTAAGAATGTAAGAAATTGGAGGAGTAGTAGGCAATTCAGCTGCCTTCAATTCTATAATAATAAGAATTCTGACAACACGAGGTTAAAGTCCAACAGGTTTATTTGGAATCAGGAGCTTTCAGAGCACTGCTCCTTCATCAGGTGAGTGGAGAGTTGGATTCACAAACATGGCACATATAGATAGAGACGCAATTGCAAGATAAAAATAGCGCGAGTCTTTTCAGGTAATCAAATCTTTACAGGTACAGATAGTGCGAGTGGAGAGAGGAATAATCACAGCTTAAAGAGGTGTGAATTATCTGAAAATAGGACGCCAGCAATTGTATACTGGCCAATCCAATACCTCAGCTGACTTTTTCACCAATCCCTTCTTTCTCCAGAGTTCTGTGTTCAAAACTCTTGCAAAACTGAGAGAGGAACAGTCTTTTGAAAGTTCAGAGTTCCCTGATTGAAGGCGTTTCTCCTCATCTCCAACCTACTAATGGGAAGGTGGTGGCACAGTGTATTGTCACTAGACTAGTAATCCAGTAGACTCAGGGCAAGGTCTGGGGACCTGGGTTCAAATCCCACTACAGCAGATGGTGAAATCAGAATCCAAAACGTGGGATTGGTTCATCTTTTAGGATGAATTGAGATGGCTGGTACTATCTTTAACTGCAGAAAATATAGAACTCGCGAGGTAGATATTGCTGTACGAATCATTTATTGGGCGACACGGTAGCACAGTGGTTAGCACTGCTGCTTCACAGCCTCATGGACCTGGGTTTGAATCCTGTCTCGGGTGACTGTCTGTGTGGAATTTGCATGTTCTCCCTGTGTCTGCGTTTGTTTCCTCCCACAGTCCAAACATGTGTGAGCTAGGTTGATTGACCGTTCTAAATTGCCCCTTAATGTTCTGGGATGCATAAGTTAGAGGGATTAGTGGGTAAATATGTAGGGATAGACCCTCCAGCCAGATCACAATAGGAACAGAAGTAGACCATGTGGTCCATTGCTCCACTTTTAATATGATCATGGCAGATCTCGGGCTTCACCTCAATTCCTGAACTTCAGCAGCTTTTCCGGTGTGCCATAATAAAAGCAAAATACTGCAGTATGCTGGAAATTGGAATTAAAAACAGAAAATGCTGGAAAAGCTCAGCAGGTCTGGCAGCATCTGTGCAAAGAGAAGCGGAATTAGTATTTTGAGTCCATGTGACTCCTCTTCCAGCAATCATGGTGGGAAAGGTACTCACCAATAGGATCAGACTGCAGCCCTGCCCTCCAGCCAATAGGATCAGACTGCAGCCCTGCCCTCCAGCCAATAGGATCAGACTGCAGCCCTGCCCTCCAGCCAATAGGATCAGACTGCAGCCCTGCCCTCCAGCCAATAGGATCAGACTGCAGCCCTGCCCTCCAGCCAATAGGATCAGACTGCAGTCCTGCCCTCCAGCCAATAGGATCAGACTGCAGCCCTGCCCTCCAGCCAATAGGATCAGACTGCAGCCCTGCCCTCCAGCCAATAGGATCAGACTGCAGCCCTGCCCTCCAGCCAATAGGATCAGACTGCAGCCCTGCCCTCCAGCCAATAGGATCAGAATGCAGTTCTGCCCTCCAGCCAATAGGATCAGACTGCAGGCCTGCCCTCCAGCCAATAGGATCAGACTGCAGTCCTGCCCTCTAGCCAATAGGATCAAACTGCAGTCCCACCTTCCAGACAATAGGATCAGACTGCAGTCCCACCTTCCAGCAAATAGGATCAGACTGCATTCCCACCTTCCAGCCAATACGATCAGACTGCATTCCCATCTTCCAGCCAGTAGGATCAGATTGCAGTCCCACCCTCCAGCCAATAGGATGAGACTGATTGCAGTCCCACTTGCAGACCAAGCGGTCAGCTGAGAATGTGATAATGTGGCTATATAAGAGGTCACGTGGTGCGGGGGGGTGGGGTATCCCCAGAAATGTGGGTAAAGTATAAGTATTGAAGTAGCTGCTAAATTAGTGAATAAAAGGCCCGTTGTTGAAAGTTCTTGCTGTCAGTGATTCAGGAACCCAGTAACATCTACATGGATGACAGAAGTTGGCAGTATGGCAAAAGGACTTTGCAGCATCGACCCACTCATCTATGATGAAAATATTGCAGACAGTTGGGAAAAGCTCAGGAAGAGTTGGTGCACTTTCTGCAGTGCAGCATTGTCCAACTAGACAAAACAGCTGCATGCTCTATTAAATTTCGCATGTCCCAAAAAGTTCGACTTGTTTGCTTTCTAAGTAGAGGAAGAAAATGAGGACCTGAAGTATCCTAAAAAAAAGTTTGAGAATATCTCTTTCCTGGTTTAAAAAAAACACAATTCTAGATCGACATACATTCAATTCAGCAAAAACTAGATGAATCAATACAAATATTCATAGTTGCACTGAAAATATTGACAAAAAAATGTATGTTTGGAACTGCCACTGATTAACTAATCAGGGATCGAATAGTTTGTGGAATTTGTAGCAATTTACTATGCCAGCAGCTGCTGTATGAGAAGGACCTAATGTTACAAGCAGCCAATAGTATCTGTGATGTTAAATGAATAATCAGATAAAAAGGAAGCAGAGGTTTTTGATGGGAAACAGAAATAGTTGCAATACAGGGGATGCTCTCTTCCAACTGCACTGGCCAGCATCCTCCAAACAGAACAATTTATCCTATGTACAATAAAAGATGCAACGAACGAGGGAAATGCATTTGGTTTATGAAATGTTGCAAATCGAAACCATAGCAACCTGTGCGGATAGGAGTGGCAATAAAGTGAACGATCTGGAATTCAGTCAAAGCAGCAAAACTACAGAGCCTCCAGCAACACTTTATTTGCATAATTGTCAACAGCGTCACAGAAAAGGGGGAGATTTTTGTCACCGTCAATATAGTGCAGAGATGCTGGCATTGGACTGGGGTGGGCACATTAAGAAGTCTCACAACACCAGGTTAAAGTCCAACAGATTTATTTGGAATCACGAACTTTCGGAGCACTGCTCCTCCTCCACTCACTTGATAAGAAGATAAGCACATAAGAAATAGGAGCAGGAATAGGCCATCTAGCCCTTTGAGCCTGCCCCGCCATTCAATAAGATCATGGCTGATCTGAAGTGGATCAGTTTCACTTTCCCGCTTTCTCCCCATAATCCTTAATTCCCTTGTCTATCAGAAATGTATCTACCTGTGATTTAAATATATTCAACGAGATAGCCTCACCATTCAATGGGCAGAGAATTCCAGAGATTTGTCATCCTTTGAGTGAAGAAGTTCCTCCTCAACTCCGTTCTAAAGTGCCCCCCCTTATTTTGAGACTGTGTCCTCTAATTCTGTTTTCCTTTCTAAGCAGGAAGAATCTCTCTATCTCTACTCTATCTAGCCCCTTCATTATCTTGTAAGTCTCGATAAGATCCCCCCCTCAGCCTTCTAAACTCTAATGAGTACAGGCCCAGTCTATTCAATCTCTCCTCATAAGCTAACCCCCTCATCTCCAATATCAGTCTGTTGAACCTTCTCTGCACTTCCTCCAAGGCCAATGTATCCTTTCGCAAATAATCAAAACTGCACACAGTACTCCAGTTGCAGCCTCACCAGCACCCTGTACAGTTGCAGGAAGATCTCTCTGCTTTTATATTCTATCCTCCTCGCTAGAAAGGCCAACATTTCATTCGCCTTCTTGATCACCTGCAGACTGGATTTTTGTGATTCGTGCACAAGGACCCACAGGTCCCTCTGCACTGTAGCATGCTACAACTTTTCACCCTTGAAATAATAATCCCTCCTACTCTTCTTTCTACCAAAGTGGATAATCTCAAATTTGCTAACGTTATACTCCGTCTGCCAGGAACTCGTCCACTCACTCAGCCTATCCAGATCTCTCTGCAGACTTTCGCGCCCTCCACGCAATTTGTTTTGAAGGAGCAGCGCTCCGAAAGCTTGTGATTCCAAATGAATCTGTTGGATTTTAACCTGGTGTTGTGAGACTTCCTACCGCTAACATAATTAGCAGCAACACAAGACTGAAGGTTTTACACACTGAAGAAAATGCAACATATTACCCAGCTGACCGGGAACTAGACCCAATTCAGCACCAGTTCCCAGCACTCAGATGAACTTTGTGGCTTACGGCGGGACAAACCATCCTCACTGAGGGTGTAGCTACCCTCCATCGTACTCAGGGCAATTTCCAGTTCATATAATTGACAAGAACATTGGGCGAGGGCTTTGGAGCAGCATTGCATTGGTGCTCATTCAACTTAGTCCAGAAGTGAATGCTCTACAACACCAATCCTCAGAGATGAGACCTCTTGAGCTGTGTCACCACTGATAAGATACCAGTTATGTATCACATGAGACTCAATGTTTGTACCACCAACAATCTATGGCCCAAGAAGAGAGTCAATAATCATGAAGCAGAAAGTAGTCAATGATCGGCATCAGATGGTGACAGTGAGTGTCATATTTCCTAGAGATAAGGCCGAGGGATGGGTTTCAGCAGTGGTGGCTTCACTGAAGGGTCAGAATATTCTATAATCACCCTATGAAGGCTATGGAACAGAAATATCAAATACTAAGACGTTCAGCATTCTCTGTGAAATGTACATTCTGGCAGATCCCATTAGATGAGGATTCCTCAAAACTAACCACATTCACCCTATGGAATCTCTCCCGGCAGTGAAGTTTTCCAGCAATAACAAGGAACATCTCTTCTCAGGCCAACCTAGTGAGATCATTGTTTGACAGCATCCTGGTCTGGGGCCATACTGTACCAGAACATGATACACATCTCTGTCTCATTCTCAACAGAATCATCTGAAGCTTAACCCTATGAAATATGGATTCAGGGTCAACCAGGTTCCTTACGTGGGCCACAGCCGAGCAGTGTCGCTTTACAGCGCCAATGACCTGGGTTCAATTCTAGCCTTGGGTCACTATCTGTGCAGAATCTGCATGTTCTCCCCTTGTCTGTGTGGGTTTCCTCCAGGTGCTCCAATTTCCTTCCATAGTCCAAAGATGTACAGGTTAGGTGAACCTAAAGGGTATAGTGAACCTAACGTATATTTACACAACCATATTGGCTTTCATATAACTTGCGTCTATCCTGTGTTCTTTTGTAAGTATCCTGTGTCATTATCCTGCATTGTTTCTGTGCAGGTTTGGTTAATAAATCCACCTCTGATTCATTCTTTTTTTCGAACTTTATCAGTTATGGACTTGAGGAGAAGCAATGGCCAAGTGGTATTATCGCTAGGCTATTGATCCAGGAACTCAGTGAATATTCTGGGACCTGGTTTCGATTCCCACCAAGGCAAATGGTGGAATTTGAATTCGATAAAAAAAAAAATTCTGGAATTAAGAATCTATTGATGATCGTGAAACTATTGTCAATTATCGGGAAAAACCCATCTAATGCCCTTTAGGGAAGGAAATCTGCCAACCTTACCTGGTCTAGTCTAGACACCAGAGCCACAGCAAAGTGGTTGACTCTGAACTGCTGTTGGGCAATTAGAGATGGACAATAAATACTGGACCAGCCAGTGACACCCATGTCCTACAAATGAATGAAAAATATGTTCCAAAATTAACTCTAATGCATAATTTTTAAAAGGCAAATTCAAAATGTCAGAATGGAAGATAAATTTTGGACAGAGACAATTTAATTTTTACCGATTAAATGCTGTGACTTTGCTGTGATAAGTGATGTTCCTCAGGGATTCAGTCCTTGGACCTCTGCTGTTTATAATAAATATAAATGATTTAGAGGAAAATGAAACTGGTACGACTAGTAAATTTGTGGACGACAGGTTAGTAGATTTGCGGATAGCAATGAGGACCATCAGAGGATACAACAGGATATAGATCATAGAAACAAAGAAACATAGAAAAACTACAGCACAATACAGGCCTTTTGGCCCACAAAGTTGTGCCAAACATGTCCCTACCTTAGAGGTTACTAGGCGTATTTATAACCTTCTATCTTATTAAGTTCCATGTACTTATCTAAAAGATTTTTAAAAGACCATATTGAATCCACCACCACCACCATTCTGGCAGCCCATTTCACGCACCCACCACTCTGAGTGAAAAACTTACCCCGACATCTCCTCTGTACCTACTCCCCAGCACCTTAAATCTGTGTCCTCTTGTGGCAGCCATTTCAATCCTGGGAAAAAGCCTCTGACCACCCACTCGATCAATACCTCTCAACATCTTGTACACCTCTATCAGGTCACCTCTCATCCTTCCCCTCGGTTGGAGACTTGGGCAGAGAGATGGCAGATGGAGCTTAATCCGGACAAATGTAAGATATGCATTTTGGAAGGTTCAATAAAAATAGGAAATATATAGTAAATGTCAGAACCCTTCAGAGTATTAATAGGCAGAGGGATCTGGATGTACAGGTACACAGGTCATTGAAAGTGGCAACGCAGGTGAAGAAGGTAGTCAAGAAGGCATACTTGCCTTCATTGGCCGGGGCATTGAATTTAAAAATTGACAAGTCACATTGCAGCTTTGTGGAATCTTAATTGCACTTGGAATATAGTGTTCAGTTCTGGTCTCCGCACTACCAGAAGGATATAGATTTACCAGGAGGTTTCCTGGCACGGAGGGCATTAGCTACGAGGAGTGGTTGGAGAAACTTAGTTTGTTCAACATCCTCTGGAATGAAAAAGTTGTGGGGTGACCTGATAGAAGTCTACAAGGTTATGAGGGGCATGGACAGAATGGATAGTCAGCTTTTTCGCAGATGAAGCATTAATTAGTAGGGGGATAGGTTTAAGGTGCGAGGGGCAATGTTTAAAGGAGATGCGTGAAGCAAATTTTTTACAGAGGTTGGTGGGTGCCTGGAACTCACTGCTGGGGGAGATGGTGGAAGCAGGTATGATAGTGAGTTTTAAGGGGCGTCTGGACAAATACATGAATAGGATGGGAATAGAGGGATATGATCCCCAAAAGGGTAGGGGGTTTTGGTTTAGTCAGGCAACATGGTCAGTGCAGGCTTGGAGGGCCGAAGGGCCTTGCTCCTGTGCTGTAATTTTCTTTATTCTTCTCTAAATGTGTTGGCTATCCAGATTCTCCCTCCTGGTACCATGTTTTAAGAGGGCATTGGTGACCATAGCTATCCATGATTATGCTTGGCAAAGTACTGCAGTGGTTTGGCAATGCCTTCTACTGTATAACTGAGCAGGAAATCCTTCTATTTTTATCACCTGCTGTTAAGCAGATTGCAACCCGTTACCATGCACTTCCTTGGCCACCAAGTCCTGAAATGGGACTTGAACACAGTTTACCCCAGTCCAACGCCGGCATCACGGCACCACTCATGAGGTAGAGGTGCTAGCCACTGCACCACAAGACCTCCCGCTTCCTAGACCATCTTCAGAAAATGGGCTGCTTGTGCAAATCTTTGGAATTTCTCTTTTGCTGTGCGTGACACCAGTGCTCAACTTAACCAGGCATACAGTACACATATCATCACCAGGGTAGCAGCCAGAACTAAATACGGAGTCACCTGCCCAAAGCGTTTCTGATTTGCGCTGATCTGGGAGTGTACTTTCCTTGGGTCGTACAGTCGTTTAATCAGTCAGGCATACGGCATAACCGTCACCAGCCACAACTATTTATAAGGTCAACCCACACAGAGAGGTGCCAGTGTCTGTGGCTAATCCCTGTGGGTTGGCAGCTGGGTGGCTCAGGGAAGCACAGATTTGTATCAGTTCACTATTGCAGTAATGTCACCCTAAGTTGCAGACTCAACTCCTGCACTGGACTGAACTGGGAGGGCAACCAGCTGAACCATCTGTACATCTATATGTCAAGTGTAAGAACTGGTTACAAATCCCTTAAGAATTTATGCCATATAATTTAATTCAATAACAACTCTCACCTGTATTTATATAGAACCAAATCATGTAATTACACAGGAGTAGACAAACTAGGAGGCAGGGTGGCATAAAATCAGGTGGCATGGTGACTATATTATACTTCTTGCCACCTACCTGCCTTTTCCAGTCTTTTCGAGCCATAGAGATATACAGCATGGAAACAGGCCTTTCGGTACAAATTGATCATGCTAATCAGCTTTCCTAAATTGAACTAGGCCACTGCGTTTGACCCATATCCGTCTAAACATTTTCCACCCATGTACCTGTCCAAATGTCTTTTAAATATTGCAACTGTAACCGCCCCTACCACCTTCTCTGGCAGCTAACCCCTTATACTCTCTGTGAGAGAGTTCCTTTTTAAGTTTTTCCCCTCTCACCTTCAAACCCATGCCCTCTAGTTTTGGATTCCCCAATCCTGGGAAAAAGCTCTTAACTATTCACCTTATCTATGTCCCTTATGATTTTATAAACCTCTAGAAGATCATCCCTCATCCTCTACGGTACAGGGAGAAAAGTCCCAGTCCTTCCAGCCTCCTCTTATAACTCAAACTTTCCAAACCCAGTAACATCTGAGCAGCACGGTGGTACAATGGTTAGCACTGCTGCCTCACAGTGCCAGTCTGCACATTCTTCTCGTGTCTGCTTGGGTTTCCTCTGGATGCTTCAGTTTCCTCCGACAGTCTGAAAGATGTGCTAGTTAGATGCACTGGCTGTGCTGAATTCTCCCTCAGTGTACCTGAACAGGTGCCAGGGTGTGGCAGCTAGGGGATTTTCACAGTAACTTCATTGTGGTGTTAAGGTAAGCCTGCTTGGGACACTGATAATTAAACTTTAAACATCTTTTATATTTCTTTTGCACCTTTTCCAGTTTAATAACATCTTTCCTATCGCAGGGTGACTGGAACTGTATGCAGTACTCCAAATGTGGCCTTACAAAGTCTTTACAATTGTAACATAATGTCTCAACTCCTATACTTAACGCTTTGACCAATGAAGGCAAGTGTGCCAAATGCCATCTTCACCACACTGTCGATCTTTTACCCAGTCCTGCCCCCACCCCCACGTTGGGGTCTGGCATCTTGGCCAAGGAAACCCCACCACCACCCCCTCACCTTGTTATCAGGCTCCAGGTTATTGTCAGGGTAGGCTGCTATCCCAGCAGTGGCCATCATTCCCAGTGGTGCTGCTGGGCTGGGAGAATCACTGGCATCTTGATTGACTGATGGTCAATTGGAGGTGCTGGGAATATGAAGGCCCAGAGGTTTACTCTAACCTTCAGAGACTTCAAACAGCTGATTTCAAATATTTATAGCCATCACTGAAAGCCTGAGGTGAGCAAGAGCCTCTTAATCTTCCCTATTGTAATTGCTATCACGCACAGCTAATCTTCTATCTATGCCAACAGGAAACAGAGAGTAGGCATAAATGGGTGATCTTTGGCTTGGCAAGCTGTTACAATTGGAGCACCACAGGGAAGAAATGTTGGAGCCTCAGCTAGTTACAATCTATATATTAACGACTTGGATGGTGGGACCAAATGCAGAGTTTCTAACTTTGGTGATGACACAGAGATAGGTAGGATGGTAAGTTGTGAAGTGGACGTAAGGAAACTGCAAGGGGACAAAGTTATGTGAGTGGGAAAATAAAATGAGCAGTTGGAGTACAATGTGGGAAATGTTGAACTTATCCACTTTGGCAGGAAGAATAGAAAAGCAGCATATTACTTAAATAGGGAAAGATTGCAGAACTCTAAGGTACAAAGGGTTATAGCTCTTTTGCTACTTGTCGACAAGGCTGTACCTTGTTCCTCGGCCTTTTGTCTAAGATCAAGTGTAGTATCGACATAATGCACTTGGTTGAAGTCATGAGGTTACATTGCAGCTTCATTTAAAGCAATTTTTAAAAGCCTTTTTGGCTAAGATGCAAGTGAGATCAAACCTTGGAGGAATGCCTGCTCCAATCAGCTTGGATCATATAGATCAAACCCCAGACAGGAAGAGGCTTGCCTGTCTTGTCAGCTTGGATCTGTAATATCTCACTTGCTGCGACTTTGAGTTGAACTTTGATTGGATTGAATTGAATATATAAACAAATCAATCTAAGCTACAGAAGGATCTGTGTGTCCCAGTACATTAATTACAGATTGCCACTGTACAGATACAGCAAGTGAAAAATAAATAGTACACTAGTTTACCCCAAATGGAATGGAATGTAAAAGTGAGGATGTTTCGCTACAGCTGTACAGAACCTTGGTAAGAATACATTTAGGGAACAGTGTACAGTTTTGATGTCTCAATTTGAAAAAAATATATAATTGCTTCAAAAGAAGTTCAGAGGATGTTCACTCAACTCATGCCTGGGATGAGAAGCTTATCCATGAGGACAGTCTGGATAGGTTTGGTCTGGAATTTAGAACACAGGGAGGCAATCTTATTGAAATATATCCTGAGGGATCTTGACAAGGTAGATGCTGAGAGAATGGGAGAAACTAGGACTAGAAGACACAGATTAAAAATAAGGGGTTTCCCATTTCAGATGGAGATGAGGATCATTATTTTCTCTGAGGGTTGAGTGTGTGGAACTCTTCTCCCTGGAGATGGTGGGAGCAGGACCATTGAATATTTTGAAGGTAGAGGTAGATAGATTCTTGACTGAAAAGAGAGTCAGAGTGCAGGGAGTAGGAAGGAAAATGGAATTGAGGCCACAGCAGATTCTTTGAATGGCTTGAAGGGCCGAGTGGCCTACTCTTGCTCCTCATTCGTGTGTTGGTATGTAAGGCAGGGTGTGACTGACCTTTCAGCCATTTAATTTCGTTAGCCATGGCTCACTATCACCTCTGAGTTAGAAAACCTAGGGTTCAAGTCCCATTTCAGAAACTTGGAGACAGATCCTAAGCTAAAGGAGGAACGCATTGCTTTGACAAGTTAAACCAATGCTAATTTTCCTTTGAAACTGGTCATAAAAAATACTACATGCAGCAGAGTTATCCCCAATATTCTGATCAACGTTTATCCGACACCCAGTATCACAAAAACAGATAATCTAGTTGTTATCACAGACACCAATCTTTCATTTACTCTCTCGTTTTTTTCCTTTTCTCTCCCCCTTTCTCTCTCTCTATCTCTCTCCCCTCGTCTCTCTCTCTTCCTCTCTCTCTCTCCCCCTCCTCTCTCTCAATTCCTCCTACTCCACCTTCTCCCTCCTTCTCTCTCCCCCCTCCTTCTCTCTCCCCCCTCCTTTCTCTCCCCCCTCTTCTCTCTCCCCCCTCCTTCTCTCTCTCTCCGCCCTCCTCTCTCTCTCTCCTCTCTCCCTCCCTCATCCTCTCTTTCCTCCCTCCTTCATCTCCTCCCTCCCTCCTTCCTCCTCTCTCCTCCCTCCTTCACTCTCTCTCCCTCCCTCCTTCACTCTCTCTCCCTCCCTCCTTCACTCTCTCTCCCTCCCTCCTTCACTCTCTCTCCCTCCCTTCTCTCTCCCTTCTCTATGCTGACAATTCTATGCAGCTGTGAGAGATTGCAGTGTTGTCTTGAGACAAAATGTATAACTGAGATCTCTCAGCTTGTTGAGGTTGGGTGTAAATGATCCTGTGCTCTTCCTCAGAGTGGAGTTCTCCAGGGTGGTGAGGGCAAGATCTCTTATTTCACTTCAGTTTGCCTCTCTATGAGGAAGGTATCTGCCACAACAGAGGGTAATATCAGAGTGGTTGTCACTTTGGGGTCACCTCACACAATGAATGTGGAAGCATTGGAAGGGGTGCAGAGGACGTTTACCAGGATGTTGCCTGTTATGGTGGGAAAGTCTTATGAGGAAAGGCTGAGGGACTTGAGGTTATTTTCGTTAGAGAGAAAAAGGTTCAGAGGTGACCTAATTGAGGCATACAAGATGATCAGAGGGTTAGATTGGGTGGATAGTGAGAGCCTTTTTCCTCGGATGGAGATGGCTAACACGAGAGGACATAGCTTTTAATTAAGGGGTGGTAGTTATAGGATAGATGTCAGAGGTAGGTTCTTTATTCAGAGGGTAGTATGGGCATGGAATGCCCGGCCTGCAACAATTATGGACTTACCAACTTTAAGGGCGTTCAAATGGTCAGTAGATAGGCACATGGATAATATTGGAATAGATTAGGTTAGAAGGTCATTAGATTCGTTCCACTGATCGGCGCAACATCAAGAGCCGAAGGACCTGTACTGCGCTGTAATGTTCTATGAACATCTATTCATAGCATCTAATTTTATAAATAAACCCAATCATTCAATTTCGGCTGCTAATCCTGTTAAACCACACAATCACCATGTGTGTCAATAAGTATGAAGCTGGTGGGTGTTGCTTAAAAAGGAAAAGACATGCTGTCGAAATTTTTCATCTTGCACTCATCAGGACAGAGGTGTTGTCATGGAGAATGCACGAGAGTGCAGTTAACTGTTTATTCCAATTCAAACCAGGCAGGTTGACCCTCATTGGACAAGGCAATATCATGGGAAACGAACCAACACTATTACTACCCTCAGGCTTTTACTTAGTTGAGAAAGGTACAATGTGTAGGTTCACTCCTCTGTCTGCAAAAGACAGGCCCATGTGTCTAAATATGGTTTCTATCACGAGTGAGTAAGCCACACCATAATTGATAATCTTCAATTGGATTTCAGGGTAATCATCACACAGTCAGGATTGTTTTCGCAAGTCTTGTCCAATTATGGAATCACATTTAATTTGATGGATGGAATAGAACAAAGAATCCCTATAGTGCAGAAGGAGGCCATTCAGCCCATCAAGTCTGCATTGATCACAATCCCACACAGGCCCTACATAAGAAGATAAGAAGTAGAAGCAAGAGTAGGCGATCTAGCCCCTCGAGCCTGCCCTGCCATTCAATAAGATCATGGCTGATCTGAAGTGGATTAATTCCACTTACCCGCCTGCTCCCCATAACCCTTAATTCCCTTATCGATCAGGTCCTATACTTGGAACCCCACTTACTTACCTTAGCTAGTCCTCCTGATGCCAGGGGCAATTTAACACGGCCAATCAACCTACCCTGCACATCTTTGGACTGTGGGAGGAAACTGGAGCACCTGGAGAAAACCCACACAGATACGGGGAGAATGTGCAGACTCCACATAGACAGTAACCCAAACCAGGAATCAAACCTGCGTCCCTGGCACTGTGAGGCAGCAGTGCTAACTACTGTGCCACTATGTTGGGTATCATGTTTTGGGTTTTGTTACAAACATCCAAAGTGATGTGCTAGTTGATACGATTTACCCAGTCACTGAGCTGTACGACCTGCAGATCTGGCACTACACCAGCACTGAATTTCATACTACTTGTTTGTGTGCTAGGCGGAATCCAGCTTTCTGGATTGACGGCGGAATCTTGTGTTGACCAACAGGTCAACTAAAACAATCCTCACTGTGTGATGATTACCTTGAAATCCAATTGAAGATTATCAGTTATGGTGTGGCTTACTCACCCGTGATAGAAACTATATTTAGATACATGGGCCTGTCTTTTGCAGACAGAGGAGCAAACCTACACATTGTACCTTTCTCAACTAAGTAAAAGCCTGAGGGCAGTCATAGTGTTGGTCATAGTTAGAGGGTCATTGCTTTTTCCTAATTGGTCGGCGCAACATCGAAGGCTGAAGGGCCTGTTCTGCACTGTAATGTTCTATGTTCTAAGTCCCTGCTTGATCGGCTTAGATAGACACAATAAAGGTATCCAAATTTAGAGTAACCCTATTCAGGAAAGCGAGGTTAATCACCATTTCTGAGCCTATAATACAGAGACAATTTGGATTCAATCCTGAGATCTAGGTATTTTCCACACTGGTGAGGAAGCTGGCCAGACTCCAGGCTCTTGACATGGATATCATCTTCCCCTCTGAGCTCGATCTGTAAGGGTGGTTCCCGGGCTGTAGTGTTTCTGTACGTTCTGAGAGCCTTTCTGTTTTACGGTGCCAGTAAACGTGTCCAGACTTGTCTCAGACAGGTTTGTGCTCCAGGCTTACAAGATATCCTTAGCTGGCACATTCCTGCTATATTTGCCTATCCACTTGTTACACCTACTGTGGCAAGAATCACTAATAGAATCATAGAAAATCTATCATGCAGAAGGAAACCATTTGGTCCATTGAGTCTGCACCGACAACAATCCCACCCAGGCCCTGTCCCCGAAACACCACATGTTTACCCTGCTAATCCCGCTAACATACACGTCCCAGGAGACTAAGGGGCAATTTAGCATTGCCAACCAATCTAACTTGCACATCTGTGGGACGAATACAGTAAGAAGTCTCACAACACTGAGTTACAATCCAACCAGCTTATTTGATAGTAAATCCACAAGTTTTCAGAAACGCTCTTCATAAACCTGATGAAGGAACAGCGTTTCCAAAAGCTTGTGGGTTCACTATCAAATAAGCTGGTTGGACTTTAACCTGGTGTTGTGAGACTTTTTACTGTGTTTACCCCTGTCCAATGCCAGCATCTCCACATTGTGTGGTTGGAAACCAGACCACCCAGAGAAAGCCCATGCAGACACGGGAAGGGGGGGGGGGGGGGCGGTGCGGTGCCATAAGTGCAGACTCCACACAGACAGTGACCCAAGTTGGGAAACGAACCCGGGTCCCCGGATCCATGCGGCAACAGTGTTAACCAGTGTGCCACCTTCCTGTCACTACTGCACGTTAACATCGTGACCCAGCTAGCTTCACCCGTTCCTCAAATTGTGAAGACACCTCACCCTTCCAGGCTAATCTGAGGTAGACTGAGTTCTTCTCAGGAGCAAATGTGATGGTCTTAGGCCCATTCATGACATTGTGTGAGATTTTGAGGTCAGTGATCTGATCAGAGTGACCATTAGTGCAGAATCGTTTTGATGGGCTTTATCTGAGCAACAATCTTGGGCAAATGACTTGGGCATTATTTATGGAGGTGCCAATAAAGCCAATCATAAAGAGTGTGGAAGTGTAAGAATCCCATCGTGTACACTGAGCAGTGAAGATAAGCTGCAGATAGACAGCAGTAGAGAATTCAGTGAGAAATTTCTTACTAGCACATTGAGGAAGGGGAGCTTATTTGACTGTCACATCTGTGCCGTGGTTGTGAACCCAACTCTCCACTTGATGAAGGAGCAGCACTCCGAAAGCTCGTGATTCCAAATAAACCTGTTAGACTTTAACATGGTGTGGTGGGACTTCTTACTGTGCCCACAGTTAAAAGGTGAATTTGAGCACAGACTGGAACCCTAACACACGCAAGGAATTACTTCCATGCAGTTTCAGATGCAACAAACAGATCATCCGTGGAGCAGAGATTTGCAAGGGATAGGAGGATGGGGTCATTCCATCAAAGATGTATTTCTCGAAGACTGAAGCCCTAACTCAGCAGCGAGGTGTGCCTCTGGTATGGAAAGAGTCAGGCTTGGCTAGTGAGATGTCCAGGGTCCTTGACACCTTGTTGATCAGAGTTGGTCCTGCTATTGTATGGCTGGATAAGGAATTGTACAAATGGGGATGAAGGATTGACAATACACATTTCAGGCAGGATGGAGTGTGATTATTCTGGAGAGATTGCAGCTCATGGAGCCTGTCTTTCTCATCAGGAAGGCCCATGGGCTGGAGAGGTGCTGTTAAAGGAAGCTCACAGAGTGAGTTGCTGCAGTGTCCAAAGAAATGTGGATTAGATGGAATCAGGGGTAGCATGATGGTAGAGTGGCTAATACTGCTGCCTCACAGCACCAGGGATCTGGCTTCGATTACCAGCTTGGGATCACCGTCTGTATGGAACTTGCACATTCTCCCCGTGTCTGCATGGGTTTCCTCTGGGTGCTCCGGTTTCCCCCACAGTCCAAAGAGGTGCAGGTTAGGTTGATTGGCTATGCTAAATTGACCTTTAGTGTCAGGGTGTGGAGTTGTGGGAACAGGACCTGGGTTGGATTGTGGTTGGTGCAAACTCAATGGGCTGAATGGCCTCCTTCTGCACTATAGGGATTCTATGATTCCCAACAGTGACTATTGACAAAGCTCTCACGAAACATCACCCAAACTCGAAACATTGGCTTTATTCTCTGTCCACAGATTTGCTGAGATCCTCCAGCATTTTCTGTTCTGGTTTCTGATTCCAGAATCTGCAGTATTTTGCCTTTAGCTGTTAGTATGTAACCAGGGATAACATTGGATCTGTTATCGTGTGACCAATAGTAACATGATGTAAGGGTCAGCTGATCTACTAACCTATGTAACCAGTGACAAAACGATGTGATGATCAGCTGACTAGTTGATTCAGTATAAATAAGAAACTGCTTGGAATGACCCAGGGTGAGGTCTGAAGTATTGGAGGAATGAAATTTCCTTATTAATCCTTTCTCTTTGATTTATAAGCTGCAGTAAGCCTTGTTTTATTGCCTACAACTGAAGATTTCCTTCTGGTGAATCATTAGTTACTATTTTAAGTTCATCAACATTTTTATTCATTTTAGTTCAAAGTATGATTCCGGTTCAACATTTTCCACACTGTTAATAGTCCTGATATATCCTTAAAAGTCACCAGTCTCACCATTCTCAGTCAGAAATATATCTCCGCATCATAGAAATATATCACTGTTCCATCACTATTGATAGTCAGTATCCTGGAACTCCCTCCCTAACAGTAGTGTGGATACCTGCACCACATGGACTGCTGCGGTTCAAAAAGGCAGCTCACTACCATATTCCCAAGGGCAATTAGGGATGGGCAATAAATGACCTTCTCATCAGCAACACCCACATCCCTAATGAATGACTAAATTTTAAAAAATCAGATACCACCTCCTCAGGTCATGGACCCCTGACATTGTACCCGTCTTGTTAATCCTCTCCACAGTATCTCTGAAGGTTCACTCTTCCGTCTGCGACAGGATCCTAGACCATAGGCTGCAATCGGTAAGGATAAGCAACTACACCTCCTCCATGATTATCCTCAACATCAGTGCCTCAGAAGGCCATGTCCTCAGCCCCTTATTAAACTTTTTATACACCTATGACTGTGCGGCCAAATTCCCCTCCAACTCAACCCGTAGTGGGTTGGATTTCGGACAATGATGAGACAGAGTACAGGAATGAGATAGAGAATCTGGTGAACTGGTGCAGCAACAATAACATCTCCCTCAATGTCAACAAAATGAAGGAGATTGTCACCGTTAGTGGAGGATGAAGTGGAAATGGTCAAGTTTTCAGGTATCTGGACCATGAACAACCTGTCCTGGTCTCTCCATGCTGATGCTATAGCTAAGAAAGCCCACCAATGCCTCTACTTTCTCAGGAGGCTAAGGAAATTCAGCATGTCCGCTGAATTCTTACCAATTCTTACAGATGCACCATAGGAAACATCCTTTCTGGTTGTGTCACAGCTTGGTATGGCCCCTGCCCTGTCCAAGACCTCAAGAAGCTACAAAGAGTCATGAATGAAGCCCAGTCCATCGTTCAAACCAGTCTCTCATCCATTCACTTTGCCTACATTTCTCACTGCTTTGAAAAAACAGCCAGTATAATTAAGGACCCACTCACCCTAGACGTTCTCTCTTCCACCTTTTTCCATCAGGAAAAGGACACAAAAGTCTGAGAACATATACCAACCAACTCAAGAACAGCTTCTTCCCTGCTGCTGTCAAACCTTTGAATGGACCTACCATATATTAACTTGATCTTTCTCTGCAACCTAGCCAAGACTGTAACACTACATTCTGCACTCCTTCCCTTCTCTCCCAGGTACTTTGTATGCTTTGCAGAGTCCAAGAAACAATTCTTATCACTGTATATCAATAATAAATCAAATCATACCAAACATGGGTATCTCCAATTGCTTGTCAAGCAGAACTACAACCCAGTTCTGTACACCTTGATCATTAGCCCCTCTGTCTTGTATTCGACATTTTGACGATGTCATTCGGCATTCAGACAGTTTTATTGATTCCTACTTTGCATTAATTAGCCTGGAATCTATTCAGCCTTCTCACACTTGTACTTGATTCTTTGCTGATTCTGATCTGTCATTGTTCTGAATTTGCCTGATACACTCTGAAATCCGTAACCCACTGCTTCTCCCCTGCAAATCGGACGACTGTCGTTGAGTTTTGGAGTTGGTCTCAGTGCTGAGCCCCTGGGGCACTGCATTCACTACTTATCACCCCTCCCCCTCCCCCCCGCCCCTCTGCTTCATTTTTAATAGTTCCTCTAATGAGTACTCCTTGTTTCATACTTTCAGGTAGTTTCTCATTTACTCCCAGAGTTTAACCTCAGTTCTCACAGGGTTGAGGTTAATTAATAGCTTTTTGTGTGGGATTTTTGTCTAAAGATTTTCAAAGTCGTGTGATAAAGTTTCTTCACGTGCACCTGGGGTTGTCGGTGCAGGAGTTAAGGGGCCTGTGATCAGAGAGTAAGTTCTCGGACAGTATCCACTCTCTTAGCTTACTCTTACTAGGGACAGGATTTACACTCTGAAATGGATGGGGAGGGACAAATTCAGGACCGGCCCAATAGCGACAGGGAGCTCGTTAAGTTAATTAATACATTGACCATTTCATCATCCTGTGGGCCCCACCACCCCACCAAGAGGCAGCTCCCCACCCTGCTAACAGGCCCTGGGAACAACACTGTAGGCTAACTTTGAGAAACCCCCTCCAGCCTCCCTGACCTTCCCTTCCACAGTAAGAGATCTGGCAACACCAATTTTAAATCCAACCGATTTATTTGACAGTAAATAAACTATCAACTGTCAGGTGCCTGACGAAGGCTACAAAGGCCGAAAGCTAGCAAGTTTACTATCAAATAAATCGGTTGGATTTAAAATTGGTGTTGTCCAACCTCTTACTGAGTTTACCCCAGTCCAACGCCGGCATCTCTACATCATGACTTCCCTTCCACAACAGAAGTGCCACATAACGTTCTGGTTATTGCTGCCCCCGGGGGAGATAGTGGAAGCAGATACACTAGTGACTTTGAAGGGACATCCGGACAAACACATGAATAGATGGGAATAAAGGGATGTGGTCACCAGAGGGATAAGGGGGTTTTAGTTCAGTCGGGCAGCTTGCCCTCTCCCCAGCTCCCCCGCTCGCCCTCTCCCCCGCTCGCCCTCTCCCCCGCTCGCCCTCTCGCCCACTCGCCCTCTCCCCCGCTCGCCCTCTCCCCAGCTCCCCCGCTCCCCCGCTCCCCCTTCCCCGCTCGCCCGCTCCCACTCCTCCCCCGCTCGCCACTCCCCTCTCCCCCGCTCGCCCGCTCCCCCCCTTCCCCGCCCCTCCCCCTCTCCCCCGCTCCCCCGCTCCCCCCTCCCTCCCTTCCCTCCGCTCCCGCTCGCCCGCTCCCCCTCTCCCGCTCCCGCTTCCCCCTCCCCCTGCTCCCCCCGCGCGCCCCTCGCCCCCTCGCCCTCTTCCCCCTCCCCTCCCACTCTCCCTATCTCCCAGTCTTTCCTTCTCCCTGTTCAATCCCTCTCTCTGCCTCTCTTTGTTCCTTTTCTCCCCACTCTTCTTCCCCACTCCTTCCACCTCGTCTCTCTCCCTCCACCTCGTCTCTCTCCCCTCCCCCTCGTATCTCTCCCTCCCCCTCGTCTCTCTCCCCCACCCCCTCGTCTCTTCTCCCCTCCCCCTCGTCTCTCCCCCCTGCCCTCGTCTCTCTCCCCTCCCTCATCTCTCTCCCCCCCCCCCTCGTCCTCTCTCCCCCCCCTCTCTCCTCTCTTTCTCCTCTCTCTCCCACTGACCAAGTCTAAGGATAAATCTTGCAGGGCTGAAGCTCCTTGCCACCTAGAGAACTTCCTGTTGACTTCCCAGGACCTAATCGGAAATGGAAAATCCTGCCCAAAGTTGAACGAATAGTTTTCACGTCAGTGTATTTTGCAGAAATAGTGTTTCAGTAAATGTGCATTTTTGTGAGTCGAGTCGGGAGTGGAGTTTGACATTTACAGCTGGGTCAGGATTTACGAAACAATGAGGTCATTTCCAATTCATTGTTTATATTGTCCACCAGTTGAAACTTCCAGACATCTGTCATAGCTAATCGTGTGTGTGCGTGTGTGTGTCAGTTTAGTGGGATTTGCACAGAAGAGTGCCTCAGGGAGGTGCACACTGAAAACCTAGGGACGTATAAAGAACAAAGAACAAAACAGCACGGGAAACAGGCCCTTTGGCCCAACGAGCCCACGCCGCCACCCCGATGTTCCCATTTCTATCCGTGATCTATGTTTATAGATCTATGCATTGAAGCCAAATTTGAGACAATTTAGGAAGAATTTGTTCTGCCAATCAGCCTAAGAGCACATCTTTGGGATGTGGGAGAAAACCAGAGCACCCGGAGAAAACCCATGCAAGCACGAGGAGAATGCGCAAACTCCCACAGACACAGGCCCAAATCCATATATCTGCACAGCACAGCTATAGTCACTGCGCTGTCGTGTTGCCCATCAAATGGTCCAGGTCAAGCGTACACTAACGACGTGAAGCACTAGGATACTCTCGAAAAAGAATCCAAGAGCAGCCCTCTCATGACCCATCACGTGTATGCCCCTTGTTAGACCAAAACACCTGTAGGATAAAACAAATGCATCAATATCATCATCTATTTACACATTTCCCAGGGACTCCCAAGGCTCATGATCCTATTTTAAATCAGTTTTCTATACCCCTCCATTCCCATTCTGTTCATGTGCCTATCTAAGTATCTCTTAAATAACCTCAGAGTGCCTGCCTCCACTACTTTACTTGGCAGCGCATTCCATACCCTCACCACCTTCTGTATGAAAAAACTCCCTCTGGCATCCAAATTATATCTTACCCCCCACCTCACCCTAAGCCCGTGACCCCTCGTGCTATTTGAGTCCATCCTAGGAAAAAGCTTAACCCTGTTTACTCGATCTATACCCGTCGTAATTTTGTACACCTCTATTAGGTCTCCTCTAAGTTTACATCTTTTGAAGGAAAACAGCCCCAATTTGCCTAACCTCTCCTCGTAACTCAGACCTTCCATACCAGGCAGCATCCTGGTAAACCTCCTCTGCACTCTCTCCAGAGTCTCCACATCCTTCTGGTAGTAAGGCGACGAGAACTGGACACAGTATTCCAAATGAGGTCTAACCAACGTTTTATACAACTGTAACATTAAAGGCCAGCTGTTGTACTCTATATCTCTTCCTGTAAAGGCTAGCATACTATATACTTTCTTCACAACCTTCTCCACTTGCTCTGCCACCTTCAGAGACTTGTTCACCTGTACCCCCAGGTCCCTCTGCGTTTCTATACTCTTAATAGGTCTACCCTTTATCATATACCTCCCCCCTACATTCTTTCTGCTGGAGAGCCCCCGGTAGTATATAGCGCAGAGCGGGCCAGCTCAGTAATTCCTCACCCACCACCTCCCCCCCAACCCCCGGCCATCCCACTTTGATCTCCCTCCCCCCTCCCCACCCCCACCACTCCTACGATGCCTTGAGTAAAACAAACAGGGACAATTGGAGATGGATATCAAAAGCCATCCTTGCCAGGGATACATCCCATGAAGGAGTAAAGAGAAAAGGACAGCATTGGGACTGTGGGGCAGCACGGTAGCACAGTGGTTAGCACTGCTCCCTCACAGCACTAGGGACCTGAGTTCGATTCCGGCGTTGGGTCACTGTCTGTGCGGAGTCTGCACATTCTCCCAGTGTCTGCCTGGGTTTCCTCCAGATCCTCTGATTTCCTTCCACATTCTGAAAGACGGGCTGGTTAGGTGCATTGACTCAAACAGATGCCAGAGAGTGACGACTAGAGGAATTTCACAGTGATTTCATTGCAGTGTTAATGTAAGGAATCTTAAAACAGTACGTAGATACTCCAGTTAGGGAAGGGGCCATACTGGACCTGGTATTGGGGAATGAGCCCGGGCAGGTGGTCGATGTTTCAGTAAGGGAGCAGTTTGGGAACAGTGACCACAATTCAGTAAGCTTTAATTATCTATTAATATTAATAGATAAAGATATCTAGTTAAGGTGCTAAATTGAGGGAAGGCTAATTACAACAATATTCGGCAGGAACTGCAGAATGCAGATTGGAGGCAGATGTTTGACAGCAAATCCACATCTGGCACGTGGGAAGCTTTTAAGTGTGAGTTGATAGGGATTCAGGATCAGCACATTTCTGTAAGGGTGAAGGCTAATTATGGCAAATTTTGAGAACCTTAGATAACCAGAGATATTGTGAGCCTAGTCAAAGGGAAAAAGGAAGCATTTGTCAAAGCCAGGAGGCTGGGAACACATGAAGCAAGCGTGGAATACAAAAAAAAAGAAAGAAATTTAAGCAAGGATTAAGGAGGGCTAAAAGGATCATGAAAAAGTATTGGCCAGCAGGATTAAGGAAAATCCCAAGACTTTTTAGACATGTATAAAGTGCAAGAGAGTAGCCAGGCAGAGGGTTGGCCCACTTGAGGACAGCGGGGGGGGGGAATCTAGGCATGGAGCCAGAAGAAATGGGCAAGTATTAAATGAGTATTTTGCATCAGTATTCTCCAAAGAGAAGGACTTGGTGGCTGATGAATCTGGGGAAGAGTGTGCAGATAGTTTGACCAAAAATATTGGGATTCTTGAGAAACATTAAGATAGACAAGTCCCCAAGGCCTGATAGGATATCCCCTAGAATACTAAAAGAGGCAAGAAAGGAAATTGCTAGGGCGTAGAGAGAAATTTTTGTATCCTCTCTGGCTACAGGGGACATCCCAGAGGATTGGAGAATAGCCAATGCTGTTCCTTTGTTTAAGGAGTGTAGCAAGAATAAGCTAAGTAATTACAGGTCATTGAACTTTACATCAGTGGTAGGAAACTATTGGAAAGGATTCTTTGAGACAGGATTTATGCCCACTTGCAAATAAAAGGACATATTTATGTGAGAGGCAACATGATTTTGTGAACATAGAACATAAAACATTACAGCACAAACAGGCCCTTTGGCCCACAAGTTGTGCCGATCATATCTATACCTACCAGGCCAAACAACTATCTGTAACTCCCAATCCCATTAAATCCCATGTACTCATCCAGAAGTCTCTTAAAAGACCCCAGTGAGTTCGTCTCTACCACCACTGACGGCAACCGATTCCACTCACTCACTACCCTCTGAGTGAAAAATTTACCTCTAACATCACCTCTGTACTTGCCCCCCAGCACCTTAAACCCGTGTCCTCTGTAGTGCCCATTTCAGCCCTGGGGAAATAGCCTCTGAGAATCCACTCTATCTATTCCTCTCAACATCTTATAAACCTCTATCAGGTCGCCTCTCAATCTTCATCTCTCCAGGGAGAAGAGACCTAGCTCTCTCAACCCATCTTCGTAAGGCATGCCTCCCAATTCAGGCAACATCCTTGTAAATCACCTCTGCACCCTCTCAATAGCTTCCACATCCTTCCTATAGTGAGGCAATCAGAACTGCACACAGTACTCCAAGTGGGGTCTGACAAGGGTCTTATAAAGTTGCAGGGTCTTATAAAGTGGTTTTATGAAGGGAAGATTGAGTCTCAGTAACTTGATTCAGTTTTTCAAGGAATGGTGAAGATGATTGATGAGGGTAAGGCAGTGGATGTTATCTACGTGGACTTCAGTAAGGCCTTTAACGAGGTCCCTCATGGCAGACTGGTGCAGAAGGTGAAGTTGCATGGGGTCAGATGTGAGCTGGCAAGGTGGATACAAAACTGGCTCAGTCAAAAAAGACAGAGGGTAGCAGTGGAAAGGTACATTTTTGAGTGGAAAACTGTGACAAATGTATTCACAATAAGAAGTTTCACAACACCAGATTAAAGTTCAACAGGTTTATTTGGTAGCCAACACCACTAGCTTTCAGAGCTTTGCCCCTTCGTCAGGTGAGTGAGGAGTTCTGATCACACATAGGGTGTATAAAGACACATATGTAGTTTACAGAATACTGATTAGAATGTGAGTCTTTACAGCTAATCAAGTCTTAAAGGTGCAGAAATGTGAATGGAGATAGCATTAGGCATAGGTTAAAGAGATGTGTATTGTCTGCGGTTGTTTGAAGGCAAGAAGTGGGGTGTGGGGATGGCCTTGGTGAAATATTCGTCTTCATCATTGACATGTTGAAGACTCTGGAGAAGATGTCGTAGCTTCTCCGCTCTGGGGAAGTACTGGACCATGGAGAGTACTCTGTCCACTGTGTTCCATGTTTGTCTGAACAGGACAATAAAGTGAGATGTTGCAACCCAGGCAAGTCATGGGGGTTACAGATAGTGTGACATGAACCAAAGATCCCGGTGGAGACTGTCCTCGTGTGCGGAATTTGGCTATTAGTTTCTGCTCAGTGACTCTGCGCTGTTGTGTGTCGTGAAGGCCGCCTTAGGGAATATTTGCCCGAAGATCGGAGACCAAATGCCCACGACCGCTGAAGTGCTCGCCAACAGGAAGAGAACAGTCTTGCCTGGTGATTGTTGAGCAATGTTCATTTGTTGTAGAATCTGCATGGTCTCCCCAATGTACCAATCCTCGGGACATCCTTTCCTGCAGCGTATCAGGTAGGCAACATTGGCCGAGTTGAAAGAGTATGTACCGTGTACCTGGTGAATGGTGTTCTCATGTGAGATGATGGCATCTGTGTTGATGATTTGGCATGCCTTGCAGAGGTTGCTCTGGCAGGGTTGTGTGGTATTGTGGTCACTGTTCTCCTGAAGGCTGGGTAATTTGCTGCGAACAATGGTCTGTTTGAGGTTGTGCGGTTGTTTGAAGGCAAGAAGTGGGGTGTGGGGATGGCCTTGGTGAAATATTCGTCTTCATCATTGACATGTTGAAGACTCTGGAGAAGATGTCGTAGCTTCTCCGCTCTGGGGAAGTACTGGACCATGGAGAGTACTCTGTCCACTGTGTTCCATGTTTGTCTTCTGAGGAGTTGGTGCAGTTTCTCACTGTGGCGCGTTGGAACTGTCGATCGATGAGTCGAACGTCATATCCTGTTCTTATAAAGGCATCTTTCAGCGTCTAGAGATCTCTGTTGCAATTCTCCTCATCTGAACAGATCCTGTGTACACAGTGGACTTGTCCGTAGGGGATGGCTTCTTTAACGTGTTTAGGGTAGAAGCTGGAGAAGTGGAGCATCGTGAGGTTGTCTGTCAGCTAGCGGTACAGTGAGGTGCTGAGGTGACCGTCCTTATGGAAATGAGCTGTTCAAGAATGCCACCTATTCTGGAGAGTAGTCTATGGTGAGTCTGATAGTGGGATGGAACTTGTTGATATCATCATATAGTTGTTTTAATGATTGTTCACCATGAGTCCAAAGGAGGAAAATGTCATCGATGTATCTAGTTTGTAGCATCGATTGAAGGTCCTGTGTGGTGAAGAAGTCTTGTTCGAGCCTGTGCAACTGAATATGTGCCTTTTTATGCGCTGTTTGTGATCAGAATTCCCCATTCACCTGACAAAGGGGCAAAGCCACGAAACCTAGTGGCATTTGCTATCAAATAAACCTGTTGGATTTTAACCTGGTGTTGTGAGACTTCTTATTATGTTTACCCCAGTCAAACGCCAGCATCTCCATATCACAAGTGGTGTTCCTCAGGAATCAGTGCTGGGACCTTTACTGTTTGTAATTAGACATAAATGACCTGGAGGAAAATGTAACTGGTTTGATTATAAGTTTGCAGACGACACAAAGGTTGGTGGATTTGCAGATAGTGATGAGGACCATCAGAGAATACAGCAGGATATAAATCAGTTGGAGACGTTTGGAGGGCCTGTAATTTTCTTTGTTCTTTGTTCTAAGCTTTACTTGTGACCAGTAAATAAACTTTAAAAAAAGACATTGAGATTGTGCTCAGAGGACATGAGGCCCCAAACGCAGTGTCCCTTGACCGAAGGTCAGCTTTCTCAACCTCGCTGATGCACCAAGAGGCTCGGCTTCTCATCACAGGTCATCGATGCCATTGACTCACTTTGAGAAGGACCTTCCTTCCTAGCAGGGCAGCTGGCCCCAAAACTGTCAAGGTGCTTCTCCCTGGAAGACCAGGCTCCATGTAACTCCCAGCACAAGGTCTCTGATGATTTGACGATCAGCCATGATCAAAATGAATGGCAGAGCAAGCTGGAAGGGCCAAAGGGCCTACTCCTGCAGGCCGGAAGGGCTGGGCGGCCTACTCCTGCAGGCCGGAAGGGCCGGGCGGCCTACTCCTGCAGGCCGCAAGGGCCGGGCGGCCTACTCCTGCAGGCCGCAAGGGCCGGGCGGCCTACTCCTGCAGGCCGCAAGGGCCGGGCGGCCTACTCCTGCAGGCCGCAAGGGCCGGGCGGCCTACTCCTGCAGGCCGGAAGGGCCGGGCGGCCTACTCCTGCAGGCCGGAAGGGCCGGGCGGCCTACTCCTGCAGGCCGGAAGGGCCGGGCGGCCTACTCCTTGTTCTATTTCTGATTTTTCTATGTTTCTGTCTCCCAAGAGTGTTGGACACCCTCTTCTCCAGCAAAGCAGACAGGGAAGGCTTTCATGCAGAGGAGGGAAGGGCACCATTTTCAGAGAGTAACCTTGAGGCCCCGTGTGTGAGAGGGCGATGGGATGAGGAGGAGGACTGCCTCTCTCGAAGTCTCTCCTTCAATACCTGCGGTCTCCCCTGACCTCAAAAGGTCAGTCCCTGGTGAGCCTGGTCCACTTTAATTAGATATCCTCCCTTTGACAGAATGGATTGTTTGAACCGGGAGTCGCAATGGGGAAATAGCAGGGATGAAGGTGAGAGAACGTCAGCTGGGGAGTTTGGCCAGTTGCTCTTGTGTGACTCAGTTGATTGATGATGCTGCAGGAAAACACCCTGGAATGTTTTCAATGTTCAGTTCGCTGCATGAATCCAGATTGTTGCTGTCATTTGGATGGAGACACCTTCTTGCATGTGTGTTAGGCTCAGAGTTTGTGGGAGTGTAAATACTTTCTATTAATACGAGCTCATGTTTATTTACAGGAGCTGAACAATGATCCACTCCTTCTAGTTGCCTTTGCAAGAGAACCGCCTGCTGGACATGGCGCCTACATTTGGCAGCACATTTATCATAGTACAGAAAATCTATTACCCGTCGCTGTGTGCTATTGGAATTCCAGGTAAGTCATTGCTTTTTACTATAAAGCAGAGATTAATCCCCAGCACCCCCGAGAACTAACACCATAAAATCGAAAGAACAAAGAAAATTACAGTAGAGGAACAGGCCCTTCGGCCCTCCAAGCCTGCACCGACCATGCTGTCCCACTGAGCTGAAACCCCCTTCCCTTCCAGGGACCATATCCCTCCATTCCCATTCTATTTGTCCAGATGCCCATTAAAATTCGCTACCATATCCACTTCTGCTATCTTCCTCGGCAGCGAGTTCCAGGTACCCACAACACTCTGTGTAAAAAAAAAACTTGCCTTGTACATCTCCTTTAAACCTTGCGGGGCACCTTAAACTGATGCTAGTAATTGGCTTTTCCACCCTGGGAATAAGCTCCTGACCACCCATTCTGTCCATGCCCCTCATAATCTTGTAGACTTCTATCAGGTTGCCTCTTAGCCTCCGTTGTTCCAAGGAGAACAAACCAACTTTCTCCAACCTCTCCTCACAGCTGATGCCCTCCATACCAGGCAACACCCTGGTAAATCTTTTCTGTACCCTCTCCAAAGCCCCCCACAAGCTTCTGGTAGTGTGGCAACCAGAATTGAATGTTATATTCCAAGTGCAGCCTAACTAAGGTTCTACAAAGCTGCAACATGACTTGCCAATTTTTAAACTCAGTGCTACGGCCGATGAAGGCAAGCATGCCATATGCCTTCTTGACTCCCTTCTCCACCTGCATTGCCACTTTTAGAAAGAGTACCTCACCCTATAATCTGTGAAATGGGTGTGTGAAGTAATGTGACCTGCTCTTCAACAACTTCTAGTGGTTAAATAAATAAATCCCTGACACTCTCCCTAAAATCAACACACAATTTAGTTGTCTAAGTAACAGTGAGCAAAGTAACTAAACTATTAATTAATGAATAAATCCCTTCTAATTATTAACTATTCCTGAATAACATAAGATTCTAATGGAATGCTGTTCTAATATTTGCTAGCACGAGGGGACACAGCTTTAAATTAAGGGGTGATAGTTATAGGACGGATATCAGAGGTAGGTTCTTTACCCAAAGGGTGGTTCGGGAGTGGAATGCCCTGCCTGCAGCAGTTGTAGATGCACCAAGTTTGGTGGCGTTTAAGAACTTAGTTGATAAGTATATGGAAGAGAAGGGAATGGTTTAGTTTGGAGGGGCATTGCTTTTTATATTGGTCGGCGCAACATCGAAGGCCGAAGGGCCTGTTCTGTGCTGTAATGTTCTATAATATATAAATTCCCACTCATTAACAAAATAGAATTTAGTTACTCTCTAAATTATAACCAAGATTTTGTGTCTTCTGGGATATTCTGGGCCTTCTCTATTGATTCTTCTATCTGGAACTTCTTCTTTGGTATCTGGATGGTGCTTTCTATTAAGACTTAGATGAAGTTATGAGAGCCAGCAGAAGTTCAGAGCTGAGAGCAGTGAGCTGTTAGCACTGGCGGATGGTAGTTACTCTATCTCTTCATCTCACTGCTCCCTTCTTTTATTCCCATGATGACATATCAATATTTCCCACAATAGGATTGATCCTAGGTTGAAAAAAACCCGTCAGATTTAAATTTAATACATTTTTGGTATCTAAGTGCCTGATTCAAATTGATTGGCTAAATTTTAAAAAATTCAAAAGCCTGTTGTCTTGGTAAAAACTGCTGCTTGGTCTTTTGATACAAATATTTCAATTTGAGCTCTCTGTGTATTTGCATTTTTAAATCTCAAAGCACAGAAAAGGTACCATCTTTTATTGGGACCACACAATGCTCCCCCCCTCTTCGGCCTTGCATTTACAATTTTACAAATAGCAAATTCTAACTTCCTACTTTCCAGTCTATAATTACTTTACCCAACTTTGCAACATTTGTCACTGGAGACTGACCTACAGATATAATGGTGCAGGTAACATGGAACAAACTGGAGCAATAGGGCAAAAGTGGTGGGAGCAATGGGATGGTGAGATTTCCCTATGTCGTCGATACAACCAAATCAACAATGTGTTCTTAATGAACACAGGAGGCCATGGCACTGTGGTATTGTCATTGGACTAGGCATCCAGAGAGCCAGGGTAATGCTCTCTGAACCCTGGTTCAAATCCCACCACGCCAAATGGTAAAATTCAAATTCAATAAAAATCTAGGACTAAAAGTCTAATGATGACCATCAAATCATTGTTGATTGTCACAAAAACTCATCTGGTTCACTCACGGTAAAATTAAAGGTTGACCTTGTCATGAATTACACTGATTTGCGAGGTTGTCCCAGTTTGAAACACTGATTCTTGGTGGTGTAGAGTTTTGTCTTTTTCAATGATGTGAGGAATCACGTGAAACCCAAGTGAGAATAACCATCCAGTCATCATATAATAATTATTGAAGACTAATTACTCTAATTAATTACAGTCAAATACACAATACACAAGGACTACAATCATCTAAGATGAGTAAGTGTATGAATCACTAAGCACGTGCAGTTTATGTAGAATTTAACTCCTCCTCCAAAATATATCTACAATCCTTGAACCCTTTTAGAGTTCCCACTTCCTCAAACAACTTGCAAATTAAATAAATATGCAAGTCAAATCCAGCTTACCGCACATTACAAAGCTGAGAAGCTAGTTTGGGAAACGTCTTTATCTGGTCCAGTGAAGGTATTTAAACTGCCTTTACTAATGTCTCTGCACTGCCTTACCTCTAAGGTTTAGATGCAGGTTAGCCTCCTGACTGTGAGTTGTGAACTGGACTCTCAACTGTTAGAGGTAAACTGACCTCTCAGCTGTTCAATGCAAACTGTTTCTGCTTGCCTGTTTCTGAGGGTACTGGAGATTTTTCCTTTTTCTATTTGGGTGACTGCCAAACTCCGTGACTCTCGAAATTAGCGTGTATATATCTCCACTGATTCTTCAATCATCTAAGTAAGCTGTTTCCTACAATGGGGGTGATTCGTCCCTCATTTTGTCTAGATGCCTGCTCATCTCCTTACTGGGAAAACCACATCTTTTGAAAGCTGTCATCAGGCAGATTTCGACCTGTCACTGGGCAGATTACGTCCAATCATGCCTTGTTAAATTCTTGCTCTAGGCAGATGCATGACAATGTCTTGGGAGTAAAATCAGGAAGCAGTTTTTTATGTACAGAGTTGGGGGTAATTGGGAATTCTGCCTTCTAGAAGGCTGGACTTCTGGGTCATACAAAACTTTCAAGACAAGATTTTTTTCTTCAAGCAAGCGTATAAGAATCAAAGGCAAGAGCATGGGATTGAGGAACAAATCAACCACAATCTAGTTTCAAAGTTTATTTATTAGTGTCACGAGAAGGCTTACGTTAACACTACAGTGAAGTTAGTATGAAAATCCCCAGTCTCCATGTTCTGGCGCCTGTCCGGGTACACTGAGGGAGAATTCAGCATGGTCAATGCACCTAACCAGTGTGTCTTTCAGACTGTGGGAGGAAACCGAACACCCGGAGGAAACACAGACATACACAGGGAGAACATGCACGCAGTGACCCAAGCTGGGAATTGGACCTGGTCCCTGGTGCTGTGAGGCAGCAGTGCTAACCATTGTGCCACTGTGCCACCTAACTAGTCTCCAGTGACTATTAACCCTGTAAATGAACCAAAAGTCCACCATAACGCACTTCAGCAGAGAAGACCAGTGCTCACCATTGTGCTTTAACCATGCTGCCCTATTGAACAGTATAACAGAATGGAGGGGCTGAGTGGCCTACAACATTCCCTGTTGTTTAACACCTGCCTGTTCCATTTCTGTACAGTTTGCCCACAGGATGATCCTCTGATGCTTGTCTTTTCCTTTCATGTTAACCTCACTATCATCTGCTTCCTCTAATTCAACCAAATTACTATATACTTTGGAAAACCCATCCTGTAGGAAATCAATCTACTTGCAAAGAGGGGTCTGTACATAAGCCCCGGTGCCCTTGTTGATTGTCTATAGCTGCCATGGCGTTGTTGACCCTCTATAACTTCAGTAGGTTTTCCAATCTTACAGAACGCACGTGCGGAAAGTTAATTTCCAGGACATCGCACAGAGCAAAGTTGGAAAAAATTCACAAGACTTAAAAAAACAAAACTTGGGTCAGTGTCTGGAGACTGCATGTTCTTTCCATGTCTACGTAGATTTCCTCCGGGTGATACAGTTTCCTCCCAGACTCCAAAGATAGAACAAAGACCAGTACAACACAGGAACACATCTTTCAGCCCCCCAAGCCTGTGCCAATCATGATGCCCTAACTAAACTAAAAAAAACTTCTGTCCTAACTTGATCCATATCCTTTTATTCCCTCCCTTTTCATGTACCCATCCAGATGCCTCTTAAATGTTGCTAATTTGCCTGCTTCCACAACCTCCTGTGGCAGCGCATTCCAGGAACTCACCCCTCTCCACGTGAAAAGCTTCTCCCGCACATCCCCCTTAAACTCTCCCCTTCTCAGCTTGAACCTGTGCCCCCTTCCACATTGGGAAAAAGTCTCTGACTGTCCACCCTGTTTATGCCTCTCACCGCTGTGTGGACGTCTATCACGTCTCCCCCTCAGCCTCTATCTTTCCGGTAAAAACAATCCTAGTTTAGTTTAGTTCGAGACCAGGAACCATCCTGGTGAACCTTCTTTGCACTCTCTCCAAAGCTTCCACGTCCTTCTGGTAGCACAGCAACCAGAACTGCATGTAATATTCCAGATGTGCAGGTTAGGTGGATTGACCATGCTAAATTGCCCCTTAATGTCCAAGATATGTAGGGATTAGCAGGGTAAATATGCAATGATAGGGTTGAGGGTCTGTTCTGTTAATGAATCAGTGCAGACTCAATGGGCTGAATGGCTTCCTTCTGCACTGTAGGGATTTTAAGAAGATGTGGCTTTCCTCTGGATGGTCCAGTTTCCTCTCAATGTTCAAAAATGTGCGGCTTAGGTGATTGGCCATGCTAAATTGTGACTTAATGTCTTGGGATGTGCAAGTTAGAGGGATTGGTGGAATGAATATGTGGGTTGTGGGATAGAGGGATTATTGTTGGTGCAGACTTGATGGACTGAATGGCCTCCTTCTGCACTGTAGGGACTCTATGAAGACAGCTCACCACTAAAGTAACGAGAGAGAGAGTAGGGCCTCTTAAGGATCAACAAGGTCATCTATGTGCAGATCCACAAGAGCTGGGTGAGATCCTAAATGAATATTTCTCATCAATATTTGCTATTGAGAAAAGCATGGATGTTAGAGAACTTGGGGAAATAAATAGTGATGTCTTGAGGAATGTACATAAAAGGAGTTGCTGGAAGTTTCCAAGTGCATCAAGGTAGATAAATCCCCAGGACCTGATAAAGTGTATCTCAGGACATTGTGGGAGGCTAGAGAGGAAATTGTGGATCCCCTAGCAGAGATATTTGAATCATCGATAGTCATGGGTGAGGTGCCTGAAGAGTGGAGATTGGCAAATGTTGTGCCTTTGTTTAAAAAGGGCTGCAGGAAAAAGCCCGGGAACCACAGGCCTGAGAGCCTCAGATCTGTGTGGGTAAGTTGTTGGAAGGTATTTTGAAAGACAGGATCTGCAGGCATTTAGAAAAGCAAGGATTGATTAGGGACTGTCAGCATGGTTTTGTGAATGGAAAATCATATTTCACAAATTTGAGCTTTTTGAAGGGGTAACCAAGAAGGTAGATAAGGGCAGTGCAGTTGATGTTATCTACATGGACTTCAGCATGGCTTTTGACAAGGTACCACATAGTAGATTGTTGCACAAGGTTAAATCTCATGGGATCCAGGATGAGGTATCTAAATGAATACAAATTTGTCTTCTTGACAGAAGCCAGAGAGTGGTTGTAGAGGATTGTTTTTCAAACTGGAGGCCTGTGACCAGCGGTATGCCTCAGGGATCAGTGCTGGGACCACTGTTATTGTCATTTATATTAATGATTTGGATGAGGATATAGAAGGCATGCTTAGTAAGTTTGCAGATGATACCAAGGTTAGTGGCATAGTGGACAGAATGGAAAGTTATCTCCGATTGGAACTTGATCAATTGGGCCAGTGGGCCAATGAATGACAGATGGAGTTTAAATTAGACAAATGCGAGGTGATGCATTTTGGTAGATTGAACCAGGGCAGGACTTACTCAGTTAATGGTAGGACACTGGGGAGAGTTACAGAACAAAGAGACCTAGGAGCACATGTTCGTAGCTTCTTGAAAGTGGAATTACAGATGGACAGAGTGGTGAAGAAGGCATTCAGCATGCGTGGTTTCATCAGTCAGAATATTGAATACAGGAGTTGGGACATCTTGTTGAAGTTGTACAAGACATTGGTAAGGCCACACTTGGAATATTGTGTACATTTCTGATCACCATATTATAGAAAGGATATTCTTAACTTAGAAAGAGTGTAGAAAAGATTTACTAGGATGCTACCAGGACTTGATAGTTTGAGTTATAAGGAGAGGCTGGATAGACTAGGATTTCTTTCTCTGAAGTGTAGGAGGCTGAGGGCTGACCTTATAGAGGTCTGTAAAATAATAATGTCTTCCAAAAGGTAGGGGAGTCTAAAACTAGGGGGCATAGGTTTAAGATGAGAGGGGAGAGATACAAAAGTGTCCAGGGGGGTAATTCTTTTCACTGAGGGTGGTGAGTGTCTGGAACAAGGTAGCAGTAGAGGCACGTACAATTTTGTCTTTTAAAAAGAATTTAGATAATTTCATGGGTGAAATGGGTATAGAGGAATATGGGCCAAATGTGGGCAATTGGGATTAGTTTAGGGGTTTAAGAAAAAGGGCGACATGGACAAGTTGGGCTAAAGGGTCCATGTGTAAACCTCTATGACTCTAATCCCAGGAATGAGTGGGTTGTCTTATGAGGAAAGATTAGAGGGATTACATTTGTATCCAATAGAGTTTAGAAGAATAAGAGGCAATCTAATTGAAACCTTTAAGATCCTGAGGGTATTGACAGATGGATGTGGAGAGAATGTTTCCTCTTGTCAGAGAATCCAGAACCAGAGGTCACTGTTTAAAAATAAGGGATCGCTCACTGAAGATAGCGATGAAGAGAAATGTTTTCCCCCTTAGTGGGTGAGTCTCTGGAACTCTCTTCCTCAAAAGCCTTGGCAGCAGAACCTTTGAATATATTTTAAGGCACAGCTACATAGATTGGAGTCAGCAGACATGCAGAAATTTCGGGTCGAGGTTACAATCAGATTAGGCGCGATCATATTGAATGGAGCAGCAGGCTTGAGGGGCTGAGTGGCCTGTTTTTAATTAAAGAGAGGTGAGTCTGTGAGAGGCTGTAAATGAAGAGCTCTTTCAGAGCCGCCTTTAATCTTTCGGTCTTAGAAGTACCTTTGTGTCTTTTCTTTCAACTGACTGGTCTTACTCCCACCTTTTGCCAATTCTCTACTACCCTTGAGATAAACACAAATTACTGTGGGTGCTGGAATCTGAAACAAAAACAGAAAAGTGCTGGAAAATCTCAGCAGGTCTGACAGCATCTGTGGAGGGAGAACGGAGCCAACGTTTCAATTCTGGATCATCAGAGCTGAGAGGGAAGAGAAAAAGCAGAGACTTGAACTCTGAGGAGGATGGAATAGGACAAAGGGGATGTAAGTGAGCATGCAGGAGGCTGAGAAAGTGTTGGAAGTGTCCATTAAGTGATCAGAATGCGTGAATGGCAGAACAAAGGTCCAGCTTGGTAAAGGACTGCCTGAGGAATGTGGCAGTAGTCCTGAAGAGGATGGGGGAAGGGTGGAAAGAAGGATGATAACATTGAGAATGATATGAAATTAAATGAAATGAAATTAATTCAAATGGGATGCTGGCGAGAGTTTACGCTCCGACATTGTTGAATTCAATCTTTAAGTCTTGAATGCTGTAAAGTGCCAAATGGGAAGATGAGGTGGTATCTTTCCCATTTGGGTCCATCTGCAAACAGGACCCAGATCTTCCTGTCGTTTACCACTTCAACACACCACTCTGCTCCCCCTGCCCACATGTCCATCCTTGGCCTTTTGTATGGATGGCTCAGTGGCACAGTGGTTAGCACTGCTGTGTCACAGGGCCAGGTTCGAATCCCGGCTTGGGCCACTGTCTGTGTGGAGTTTGCACATTCTCCCCGTGCCTGCGTGGGCTTCCTCCGGGTGCTCCAGTTTCCTTCCACAGTCTGAAAGATGAGCTGGTTTGGTGCATTGACCCGAATAGACGGTGGAGTATGGTGACTAGGGGATTTTCAAGTAATTCATTGCAGTGTTAATGTGAGCCTTCCTTGTGAGTAATAAATAAACCTTACTTTATGGTCCAGCGAACACCAACACAAACTGGAGGAATAGCACCTCATCTTCCAGTTAGACACATCGTGTGCATACTAACTTGTCAATCTAATTGACCCCACTCTCCTCTTTCTTCTTAGCTCTGCACATTTTCAAGTTACTGACCCTTTTGAAAGTTACTATTGAATCTGTTTCCACCAACACCTCCAGCCAACGTGCTGCATGGTGCTTTTACCCAGTGAATCATCAGAGGAGGAGCTGGCAAAGATTTGGCACTGAACAATCAGCCCCAAGTATGTGGCAATGACTAGAAATACTAGTTGTTAAGTGACTGAAGAAGTTAAGCTTCATGCTGATTGCATACCGCTTCCAACACTTGCAGGGTAGCATTCCACAGCCCAGCTCTGCATAAACTGAAACCTCACGCACTTAGAACATAGAACATTACAGCGCAGTACAGGCCCTTCGGCCCTCGATGTTGCGCCGGCCAGTGGACCCTCTAACCTAAACTATTCCAATATCATCCATATGCCTATCCACCGAACATTTGAATGCCCCCAAAGTAGGCGAGTCCACAACTGCTGCAGGTAGGGCATTCCACGCTCTCACCACCCTCTGTGTAAAGAACCTGCCTCTGACATCTGTCCTATAACTACCACCTCTTAATTTAAAGTTATGTCCCCTCGTGTTGGTCATCACCATCCGAGGAAAAAGGCTCTCACTATCCACCCTATCCAATCCCCTGATCATCTTATACGCCTCAATTAGGTCAATGTGCAAACAGATTGTCGCGCTAACAGCTGGATTGAGCTGGGGTAACAGGGATCCTGACAATGGGTTAGACGGCAGAGTCCAAACTCACACTGGCCATTTAGAGGATACCCAGCCAGTCTTTCAGCCAGTTCAGCAACAAATGAATTGCTGCCAGGGACTCCTGTGACTCAGCTTGACAGAAGCCTTTCCCCAAGAGCTTCCTCAGAGTTTCCTAGGGCTGCATCCAGCTGAGAGCACCCAGCAATGGCCACCACTCAGGTTAAACTAGGCTCACTGGGGCCAATCAGGCCGATTCCGGGGTGGTGTTGGAGAGTGTTGGGGGGTGGAAGGGAGGCCATTGCTGCTGTGGTCAGAGAGTGTCCCTTGAGAAGGATCCCACCCATCCTTCCTGTGCCCACCAGCTGGTCTCCCTATGTCAAAAAGAAACACCTACCATTGGTAATATGCCTTCGGCAGTGGGTGGGGGCCCTTATTTGGCCACTTTGGTGACACAGTTGGCCTCAGCGCTGGAGCGCCCCCACACCCCCCCCCACCTCACCGCTGCCGCAGCCACATTCCCTCACCATTTCACCGACTCCATTGCTTCCCAGCCTGTCCCTAAATAGCCCTGAGGGTTATAAACATTTAGTAACCCTGACCTGAAGGCATACCCAATATTCACCTATACAGCAGAGCCATATTCAGGGGGGGGTTGGTTAAACTGATTCAGAGGGGGGGGGTGGGATCCTGAGTAGCTCAGATGTTAAGAAGGATGAGAATAGGGGGGGGCCATAGACAAGGATTCTAAAGCACAGCAGCGTACGGGTGGAGTGGAGCATGGTTTGAAATGCGTATACTTTAATGCAAGGAGTATTCACAATAAGATGGATGAACTTGCAGCTTGGATTAGTACCTGGAACTTTGATGTTGTAGCCATTTCAGAGACATGGATAGAGCAGGGACAGGAATGGTTGTTGCATGTTCCGGGGTTCAAATGTTTCAGTCAGAGTAGAGAAGGAGGTAGAAGTGGGGGAGAAGTGGCATTATTAGTCAAAGACTGTATCACAGTGACAGAAAGGAAGTTTGATGAGGACTTGTCTGTTGAGGGAGTATGGGCTGAGATTAGAAACACAAGAGGGGAGTTCACCCTGTTGGGAGTCTTTTATAGACCTCCAAAAAGTTCTAGAGAGGTAGAGAAAAAGACTGCAAAGATGATCCTGGACAGGAGTGAAAGTAATAGGGTAATTGTTATGGGAGACTTTAACTTTACTAATATTGATTGGAATAGCTATAGCTCTAGCTCGTTAGAGGGGTCAGTTTTTATACAAAGTGTGCAGGAAGGTTTTTTGACTCAGTATGTAGATAGGCCAACTAGAGGTGAGGCTACATTGGATTTGGTACTGGGCAATGAGCCAGGCCAGGTGTTAGACTTGGAAGTAGGTGAGCATTTTGGTGATAGTGACCTCAATTCGATTACGTTCACCTTAGTGATGGAAAGGGATAGACCTGAACCAGAGGGCAGTAGTTATAGCTGGGGAAATGGTAATTATGAGGCTATTAGGAGAGATTTAGGGTGCATAGGTTGGACTAGGAAACTACAGGGACTGGGAACATCTGAAATGTGGAGCTTATTCAAGGAACAGCTACTGCGAGTCCATGATAAGCATGTCCCTGTCAGGCAAGGAGGAAATGGTCGAGTAAGGGGACCGTGGTGTACTAAAAAAGTTGATTCACTGGTTAAAAGGAAAAAGGAGGCTTATGTCAAGATGAGGAATGAAGGCTCAGTTAGTGCACTGGAAAGTTATAGATTAGCCAGGAGGGAGCTAAAGAGTGAGTTAAGAAGAGCTAAAAGATGACACGAGAAGACTTTGGCTGATAGGATCAAGGAGAGTCCTAAAGCTTTCTTTAGATATGTTAAGAATAGAAGATTGGTTAGGGCAAGATTAGGGCCAGTCAGAGACAGCAGTGGGAAGTCGTGCGTGGAGCCTGAAGAGATCGGAGAGGCAATGAACAAATATTTCTCTTCGGTATTCACGCAGGGAGATGTAAATGTAGTTGTGGAGAACACTGGGGTACAGGGTTGTAAACTGGATAGTATTGAAGTAGATAAGGAGGAGGTGTTAGATATTCTTGAGGGTATGAAAATAGATAAGTCCCCTGGGCTGGATGGGATTTACCCTAGGATTCTCTGGGAGACAAGAGAGGTGAGAAGCCTTTGGCTCTGATCTTCAGGTCGTCATTGGTTACAGGTATAGTGCCGGAAGACTGGAAGATAGCAAATGTTGTCCCATTGTTCTAGAAGGGGAATAGAGACTATTCTGGGAATTATAGACCGGTGAGTCTTACTTCTGTTGTGGACAAAGTTTTGGAAAGAATTATTAGGGATAGGATTTATAGTCATTTAGAGAGAAATGAATTGATTGGAGATAGTCAGTATGGTTTTGTGAAGGGTAGGTCATGCCTCACAAACCTTATTGAGTTTTTTGAAAAGGTGACAAAAGAGGTGGATAAGGGTAAGGCAGTTGACGTGGTATATATGGACTTTAGTAAGGCGTTCGATAAGGTTCCCCATGGAAGGCTTCTGCAGAAAATGCAGATGTATGGGATTGAGGGTGATTTAGCTAATTGGATCAGGAATTGGCTAGCTGAAAGAAGACAGAGGGTGGTGGTTGATGGGAATTATTCATCGTGGAGTTCGGTTACAAGTGGTGTACCTCAGGGATCTATTTTGGGGCCTCTGCTGTTTGTAATTTTTATAAATGATCTGGATGAGGGTATAGAAGGATGGATTACTAAATTTGCTGACGACACCAAAGTTGGAGGAGTGGTAGATAGTGAAGAGGGATGTTATAGTTTGCAGAGAGACTTAGACAAGTTGCAGAGCTGGGCCGAGAGGTGGCAAATGGAGTTTAATGCGGAAAAGTGTGAGGTAATTCACTGTGGCAGAAATAACAAATGTATCGAGTATAGGGCTAATGGTAGGACTCTTAATAGTGTTAACGAACAGAGGGATCTTGGTGTATATGTGCATAAATCCCTGAAAGTTGGCAGTCAAGTTGATAAGGTTGTTAAGAAGGCATACGGAGTCTTGGCTTTTATTGGTAGGGGGATTGAATTTCAGAGCTGCAACGTCATGTTGCAACTGTACAAAACTCTGGTGCAGCCGCACTTGGAGTATTGTGTACACTTCTGGTCGCCACATTATAAAAAAGATGTGGAGGCATTGGAGAGGGTGCAGAGGAGGTTTACCAGGATGTTGCCTGGTATGGAGGGAAGGTCTTATCAGGAGAGGCTGAGGGATTTGAGGTTGTTTTCATTAGAGAGAAGGCGGCTAAGAGGTGACCTTATTGAGGCATATAAGATGATCAGAGGATTAGACAGGGTGGACGGTGATAGCCTTTTTCCTCAGATGGAGAAGACTAACACGAGGGGACATAGCTTTAAGTTAAGGGCTGGTAGTTATAGGACGGATGTCAGAGGTAGGTTCTTTACCCAGTGTGCGGTAAGGGTATGGAATGCCCTGCCTGCAGCAGTTGCAAATGGGCCAAGTTTGGGGGCGTTTAAGTGGTCAGTGGATAGGTTTATGGATGAAAAGGGAATGGTTTAGGTTAGAGGCTCATTGCTTTTTCTCCATTGGTCAGCGCAACGTCGAGGGCCGAAGGGCCTGTTCTGCGCTATAATGTTCTATGTTCTATATTGGTGATGTTTGCAAAGTTGGATTCTTTTTCTCTGGAGTGGATAGACTAAAAGTGGGGGGAAAGCCTGTCACCAGACTGAGGTATCGTACTGTCGATAAGTGGATGAGAAGGAGTGGGTTAGAAACTCATTTCTGTTTTCTAGCCATGCTGCCACATTGCACAAAACCATTCACGAGTTCAAATATTTTATTTGGCTGTTTGGTTCAAGCCAAAGTATGATCTCAACAAAACTTATTTTAGAACAAATATTAACATGTCACCAAAGTAGATAAATCAAGCATTCAGCTAATTAAGCAAGGTACTTGAAGCCACATATCTCCTTCATTTCTGGTGTCAGTGGTGGAATGTGTTGAGAAGCAGGTCTTACTAAACCTGTGTGTGTGTATGTGTCTATCAACACCAGCACAGCCTGTCTCAGTACAGCCAACTTACCCAGTGTTGGTCCCAGCTTACATTCCTCAAAGTTCATCATTCCCGAATAAAAAATGAGGATTCATTCAGTAAACTTTATCATGGTATTTTATTTAATATAAAAGGCACCGTTTATATTATTGAAGTTAGGTATGTGACAAGAATAACTAACACATCACTGTGGTTAGGCAGCAACTCCACTGCATCGGGTGACCACCAAGATGGAAGCAGAAAAACTATATCGATCTTGACTAACACTGGATGAGCCTTCGTCACTGACTCAAAACGTTGGCTCTGTTCTCTCTCCACAGATGCTGTCAGACCTGCTGAGATTTTCCAACACTTTTTGATTCAGATTCCAGCATCCGCAGAAATTTGCTTTAATTTTAGGTAGACCTTGTGCGAGATTTTACAGCCTCCCTCGAACGAGAGTGGAAATTCCTGCCCAAGACCAGTGGAGATTTCGGTTGTTGGATCCTCACCCGCTCCCATTCCACAGCGCGTGAGGTGGTAGCGTTCCAGTGTTTGTCTTATCTTCTCCAGCCAGTTATTCTGACGTTCCCATGCAACAGTGAGATCATAGTGGTTAAAATTTGGATGGTAAAAGCTAAACCACAACAATAGGTCCTTCCTCCTTTATATATCTCCTTCACTTCCAAAATAGGAGGTTAATGTGGGATGTGTTAGGAGGTGGTCCTCACACTCGGTGTGTCTGAGGATTATAGAATAATCTATTTTGTTGTCAAGTATTCTTTACAAACATGTTTCAACGAGGGCAAATTCCAACCATTTTTCTTATCGTTGGGAAAAAACTGTTATATTATTCTTGGCAAAGCTTCCATCACATTACATTATTCATAGGACCAATCCCACAAACTTTACATTTGATTTATTATTGTCACCTGTCTTGGGATACGGTGAAAAGTATTGTTTCTTGTGCACTGTACAGACAAAGCAAACTGTTCATAGAGTACATAGGGGAGAAGGGAAGGAAAGGGTGCAGAATTGAGTGTTACAGTCATAGCTAAGGTGTAGACAAAGATCGGCTTAATATAGAGTATGTCCATTCAAAAGTCAGCAGGGAAGAAGTTGTTCTTCAGTCGATTGATCCAGATTTGGTCTCAGACTTTTGTATCTTTTTCCCGATGGAAGAAGGGGGAAGAGAGAATGTCCAGGGTGCATGGGGTCCTTAATTATGATAGTTGCTTTTCCAAGGTAGTGGAGACAGAGTCAACGGATGGGGGGCGCTGGTTTGAGTGATGGACTGGGCTTCGTTCATGACCCTTTGTAATTCCTTGCGGTCTTGGGCAGAGCAGGAGCCATACCAAGCTGTGATATAACCAGAAAGAATGCTTTTTATGGTGCATCTATAAACGTTGGTGAAAGTCGTAGTTGACATGCCAAATTTCCTTAGCCTCCTGAGAAGGTAGAGGCGTTAGTGTCTACGTGAAGGGACCAGGACAGGTTGTTGATGATCTGCACACTTAGAACCTTGAAGCTCTCGACTATTTTCACTTTATCCCTGTTGATGTAAAAAGGGGCATGTCCTCCACTACTCTTCCTGTAGTCGATGACAATCTCCTACATTATCTTCATCTTCATTCCCACTTTCCAGACATCTCTGTCAGACCCCACTCTATGTATTGGCACAAATGAACAGGATTGGAAAGGGGAATGATGAATGGGTTTGCTTGACTGGACATCTTCCAGCCAACTTTAACCAGCATCTCGTGCTGCGTGTATGATTGTACTTAGGCACAAAGTTAGACGCCTGCTGACCAGCATGGAGGCTACATGAACAAGCAAGTGGGGCTTTGCCCAGTGACATCTGTAAGTTGAAATCTGCTGCTGTTTATCTTCAATCAAGTAAATATTTTCAAACCTTCTGTCTAACCAACACTTGGAATAAAATGATGGCTCTTGGCTCAAATTTCTGAATCAGATTAGAATTCTGAATCGGCGCCAATTAATGGTGCAAGTACATTCACTTAAGCCTAAATTTCTGGATTTTTGATCCTAATTTGGGTTCAGAAGCACTAATCACATCTGGAGCATGCATTGGGGGAATATAAATAGATAGAATTGAAAAATGCTGGAGCCAGGGATATGTCACACAGTGAAAAGTCAGTAAAGAATTCAAGATGAATCTTTTTTCCCTGGAGGGTGCTTGGAATGTTATTTAATTTGACTGATCTGTTCATGGGATATTGTTTTCAAGGCCAGTATTTGTTGCCCAAACTCCATCCCTAATTGCCCTTGAACTGCGTGGCTTACCACAGCAATTCAGAGAACAAATAAAAGTCAACAATATTGCTGTGGCTCTGGAGTGACATGTAGGCCAGACCACATAAGGACGGCAGATTTCCTTCCCCACATGGGATTGTTCGTGGACCAGATGGGTTTTTAAACAAAGAACTGTAACAATTATGTTATAGTTATATAAAACACTGGCTAGGCCACATTTAGACCAATTCTAGTCACCACACCACCAGAAAGGCACGGAGGCTTTGGTGTGAGTACAGAGAAGGTTTACCAAGGTGTTACCTGCTATGGAGGGTATGAGCTATATGGAAAGATTGAATAAACTGGGATTGTTCTCCTTGGAAAAACAGAAGCTGAGGAGTGACCTGATAGGAGTTTATAAAAATATGAGGGATATAGATATGGTGAACAGTTGGAAGCTTTTTCCCAGGACAGAAATGACAATTACAAGGTGGCAGAAGTTCAAGACAAGGGAGTAAGATTCAGGGGAGATGTGCAGGGATTTTTTTTTTACACAGAAGGTGGTGGGTGCCTGGAATGCACTGCCAAGTGAAGTGATTGAGACAGTTACATTAGCCACATTTGAGGCTTATCTTGAAAGTCATATGAACAAGCGGGGAATAGAGGAATATAACCGATTGGTTTAGATAGATAAATATGATCAGTGCAGGCTTGGAGGGCCGAAGGGCCTGTTCCTGTGCTGTACTGTTCTTTGTTCTAATCCACAATGGTCTTATGGTCACCATTACTGAGACTAAGCTTTTCAATTCCAGATTATTAATTGAATTTAAATTCTACCAGCTGGGATTCAAACAGTTGTCCTCCAGAGCACTAATTTGGGCCTCTGGATTATCTCATAATTTCCTGTGACATTACCATTTTGCCACGTATGAGATGCACTGTCTCAGTGAAGTAGGATCATCATAGAACCCGTACTGTGTGAAAAAAGATATTTGACTCATCACATTCACACTGAATCTCCCACAAAGTATTTTACCCACTCCCTCATCCCTGTAACCCCGCACATTTACCATGGATAATCCCATCTAATCTACACATTTTGGGACACTAAGTGTCAACTTATCATGGCCAATCTATCTAACTTGCACATCTTTGGTCTGTGGGAGGAAACCTATGGGGAAATGGTGCAAACTCTGCACAGTTGCTCAAGGCTGGATTTGAACCTGGATCCCTGGCGCTGTGAGGCAGCAGTGCTAACCACTGTGCCAGCATGCCACTCTAGATAATTGAGATCCTGTATCATAAATGTCTCAAAAGGGAGATTGGACATGAGGATGAAAGGAAGCAAGGTTATGCTGATCAGGACGGTGGGTGGAGGCTTGTGTGTGGAGCATGGACATTAACATGGGTGGGTCTATTCCTATGGTGTGCATTCTATATACTGATATTCTGAAGTTCCACAAAATCATCTTGTGGTCAGGAAGTGGTTTTGCAGAGACTTCCCTGGAGTTCACTACATGATGTAGAAGGATTATCACCAAATCACAGATATTTAATGGCCTAATTCTGCTGCTAAGTCTTATGATCTTATGGTCTCCCCATGATCTCTATAACAAGTAGATTAGATATCACCAAATTTTCAAATCAGAATTCAAAGACTTATGTATCCTGTAGGGAGCATTTCTTAGAGAAACAACCCTTCTACAATATCCCTAACATTTCTAAGGATAAACAGGTGAAGGATAATGCTATGGATGCTGGAATCTGAAACTAAAATAGAAAAAAGGTAATTTGAACTCGAAACATTACCTCTTCTTTTCATACAGATGCTGCCAGACCTGCTGAGATTTTCCAGCATTTTCTCTTTTAATCCCTCTCAGCGCCAGGGACCTGGGTTCAATTCCTAGCTTGGCTGTCTGTCTGCGTGGAGTTTGCATGTTCTCCCCATGGCTGTGTGGGTTTCTTCTGGGTGCTTGGTTTGCTCTCACAGTCTGAAAGGTGTGCTGGTTAGGTACATTGGCACGAATAAATAAACTTAAACCACAATCTGGAGGCACCATTCAGGCTGTGAATGTATTTGTTTTGTCCAGTCCATTTTTCTGTAAGTTTATGTGTAGGATCTTTCTTGCTCTTACTGTATTTTAGCACAAAAATATATGGTATAGGCTTGGTAACAGGATTTAGCAACATTACTCCTTTTGTCTCACATTTCTGGATCCATGGAAAGTACCTCATGTTTAAAGTTTTTTTTTTAAAGTTCATTTATTAGTGTCACAACTATGGGTTTACATTAACACGGCAATGACGTTACTGTGAAAATCACCTATTCGCCACACTTGTTTGAGTCCACTGAGGGAGAATTTAGCATAGCCAGAGCACCTAACCAGCACATTAGTTTAAATAACACAGGAAAAACCTCAGTACAAAACCTCCAGTGACCAGCTGAGACTGACCCCTGAATTCCCAACAACAAAGTCACCATGACATGGGCTTTTTGACAAGTCATCTTCCTTGCACATTCCATCCAGAGAGAGACCAAATATTCATCACTGTTCAACTAAGTGACATCCACTTTAGCAAACCCCTGACTATTTCTGGCCTGACTTCACTCTGGAAGCAACATCAGCAAGACTTTACTTTGCTATGCCCTTGGTAGGGAAGTCACTCCTTCCTATATCAACCTCATCCTCCCACACATGTGGTCTTAAATCCTCCAACATTGGCAAAACACTTGTCCTGAAACCGTAGAAAAACCCTCAGACCAATAACACAATGATTAGGCTGAAACCACTAACAGTTCCCAACACAGTTGCTCTGTCCAGCATTGGTTCTCAATCTTAAGCCAAGATGACCAGTCCCAACCATCCTTCCAACTGCAGTAACCACACTCTGATCTCCTGTTTTTTATAACAATTCAGCTTAGACATCTCAAACACACTCCCTGTTGTTCCAATGTCCAGTAGTTTGCACTGTTAATTGATTCCACACATAGACTCATTGAGTCCCTAGAGTGCAGAAGGAGGCCATTTGGCCCATCGAGCCTGCACCGACAACAATCCCACCCAAGCCCTATCCCCATAATCCCATGTATTTACCCTAGTCCTGAGACTAGGGGCAATTTAACATGGACAATCAACCCAACCCACACATCTTTGGATTGTGGGAGCAAACCAGTGTATTAAGGAAACCCACACAGACACGGGGAGAACATGCAAACTTCACACAGACAGTGACCCGAGGCCGGAATTGAACCCAGATCCCTGGTGCTGTGAGGCAACAGTGCTAACCACTGTGCTACCATTAACTCCAGGCAAACATGATCAGCTCATGCTGGTTTACACAATACGGGGCTTTCCATCGGAATATTATAGTTCCCATTGTCTGGATAATTCCCCTGCTGCTTGAGCTAGCACTGTAATAGCATCTGGCTTCAAGGTTATATGTTTTAAATTAATTCACAGGATGTATCACTGGCTGAAGCAGCATTTATTGGTCATCCCATTGCTATTTCTGAGGGATATTTACAAGTGAAACACATTGCTGTTGGTCTGGAGTCACATGTAGGCCAGACCAGGTAAGGATGGCAGATGGTTTTTAATGACGATCAACATTGGCTTTATTGTCATCATTTGACTTTTAGTTCCAGCTTTTATTGGATACTAATTATATGGTTTGCTGTGGTGGGATTTGAACCCAGGTTTCCAGAGCATTACTCTGGGTCATTGGACTCCTAGTCTAAAGACAATACCACTCAGCCACCACCACCTCATTCCTTTTCTCGAGGAATCAATCATAATTGCGATGCAAATTCCATTACGGTTGCTTGTGGTGTAAACCTTAGAATCCTTACATTACAGAAGGAGGCCCATCAAGTCTGCACCGACTCTGTAACAAATCATCTTTCTCAGGCCCACCCCCCCCAGTCCCTATCTCCATAACTCCACATATTTACCCCTCTAATCCCCACATGCTGGGACAATTGAGCATGGGCAATCCCGCACATCTTTAGACTGTGGGAGGAAACTGGAGCACCCGAAGGAAATCCATGCGGACACAGGGAAAATGTGCAAACTCCACACAGACCGTGTCTCAAGCTGGGAATTGAACCCAGGCCCCAGGTGTTGAGAGGCAGCACTGCGAACCACTGTGCCACCATACTGCCCCACCTTAGTGGCATTCCCATTCCTTGAGTGTACTATATTAATGACATGTTTTAGTGCCATTATTCTGGACAATCAGAGACTCTTCAGGTAGTTTCCTGCTACGTTGTTTCCTGATAGCAACGAGTCAATATGCAAACCCTTTCGATGAGCCATTGGTTTTGCTAACTGTCGAATTGACCCCTTGCTGCCCAGCCTTAGGCTGTTGGCTGGGACTTGGCTTTTGTCCATTTATAGTTCTAAACAGAAGGATCTTGGTGTATGTGTCAATAGATCCCTGAAAGTAGGCAGTCAAGTGGATAAAGTTGTTAAGAAGGCTTATGGAGTCTTAGCTTTTATTGGTAGGGGGATTGAATTTAGGAGCCGCAGCATCATGTTGCAGCTGTACAAAACTCTAGTGCGGCCGCACTTGGAGTATTGTGTGCAGTTCTGGTCGCCACATTATAAGAAAGATGTGGAGGCATTGGAGAGGGTACAGAGGAGGTTTACTAGGATGTTGCCTGGTATGGAGGGCAGGTCCTATGAAGAGAGGTTGAAGGATTTGAGGTTGTTTTCGTTAGAAAGGAGGCGGCTAAGGGGGGATCTTATTGAAGCATATAAGATGATTAGAGGTTTGGATAGGGTGGACAGTGATAGCCTTTTTCCTAGGATGGAGAAAGCTAGCACGAGGGGACACAGCTTTAAATTAAGGGGTATGAGTTATAGGACGGATATCAGAGGTAGGTTCTTTACTCAAAGAGTGATTAGGGAGTGGAATGCCCTGCCTGCAGCTGTTGTAGATGCGCCAAGTTTGGTGGCGTTTAAGAGGTTAGTTGATAAGTATATGGATGAGAAGGGAATGGTTTAGTTAGGAGGGGCATTGCTTTTTATTTTGGTCGGCACAACATCGAAGGCCGAAGGGCCTGTTCTGTGCTGTATTGTTCTATGTTCTATGTTCTATGTAAACATGTCTCTGGGTTTGACGTTTATATTCCGTTAATTTCCCAGCTGGAGAGGATTTCCAATCCTGCACAGCTGTCCTCTTCATGTTAAGTTTCAAAAACACTGCCTCTTTGCTCAAGGGAACTTTTGTGAATTATTACTGTTCCATTTTCATCTACTTATATAACTGCTTTCGCCTTGTTTGTTTTCATCGCTATTCTTTCTTTAATCCTTTTGTCACGTTAACTCCAGCCTCCAGCTTCTGGAATATTTCAAAACCTGGTGAGCGCATAGCACTCTATTCTTCATGCAGCAGTGGACTGTGCCAGTTGTTCCAAGAAGGGAATTATTATTTCCTCGGGAATGTTTTTGGGCAACAGCCATCCAATCCAAAAAGGTCTTCTCTGAGTTAGGACCAATTGCCTGTCCACGTGAGACACTTTGACAAACTCCAATAACTTAACACACACTAACCCCAATCGGGGGATCCCTAAATGGAATGTTGTCAACCATTGACACAACTGGTCACTCTCTTCCAGGGAAAGACCATCCATTTAATTCTGACCTGGCCTTGTGGGCTATTTGATAAGTCACTTTTCTCATACTTTCCATCTGTTAGGTCAAAAACGTTCATCACTGTTCAACTAAGTGCTATCGATCAACGAACCCCTTACTTTATTTTAAATTCATTTATGGGAAGTGGGCATCACCAGCTGGACCCAGTGTTTATTGCCCAACCCCAGCTGCCCTCTATTTCAGAGCATTTGAGAGTCAGCCACATTGCTGTGGCTCTGGAGAGACCAGATCCAGTAAGGATTTCCTTCCCTAAAGGTGGCATGGTAGCACAGTGGTTAGCACTGCTGCCTCACAGCACCAGGGACCTGGGTTTGATTCCCAGCTTGGATCACTGTCTGTGTGGAGTATGCACATTCTCCCCATGTTTGTGTGGGTTTCCTCTGGGTGCTCCAGTTTCCTCTCTCAGTCCAAAGATGTGCAGGTTAGGTGAATTGGCCATGTAAAATTCTCCCTCCATGTACCTGAATAAACATCGGGATGTGGTGACTATGGGATTTTCACAGTAACTTCATTACAATGTTAATATAAGCCTACTTGTGACTAATAAATCAACTTTGCTTTAGTGAACTAAAGAGAGAAATTATTAACCAGCTAATAAGGTTTTAGGCAGAACATATAAGGCATTGACAATAGTATCTGCAAAAAGTTAAATGATTCTTGAAACAAAGATAATAAGTTAATGAAACGAATAGTTTAGGCGTATGTGGATGCAAGAAGAGATTTAAGTAAGTAATTATGCTTTTATGACATGAATGCTGATATTTTAAGTGTATTGAATGAATTGTTGTTCATTTCAGCCAAAAGCAAGTTACTGCAAGATATTATGGTAAAGACAAAGAGTTCAGAGGCAAAGGCCTGGGAACCTCAGCAGTAAGCAGAATTCATATCAGAAAGTTTCTGGAATGTGAATACATCTTGCAACTTTATGAATAAGGATATTCATTGTCTCTGATGACTGTCTGTAGTTACATAGCAATAAAAAGTGAGTTTAGCCAAGGTGGGAGTCAGCATCCGGATTAAATGGACAAATGAGGTATCATTATGCTGGATGGTAAAATACAATTGGCTGAATTACTTGTCAGCAATTATTATTGATGTATGTTTACTAAATGTAATTGATTTTAAACTAATGTGAGGCAGAATGATTGATAAGAAAATCTATAATGGATCACTCTATTCCAGAGCTCCCTAAACCCTTTTTTACAACATCTGCCGTATGAATTTTGTATTGTCTGTAGTTAAAGACGGTATGAGGCATCTCAATTCACCCTAAAACATGAACCAATCCCATATTTTGGAATCTGATTTAACCATCTGCTGTAGTGGGATTTGAACCCAGGTCTCCAGACCTTGCCCTGGGTCTACTGGATTACTAGTCTAGTGACAACCCACTGTGCCACCACCTCCCCACTGTTTCTGATCTGACTTCATTCAGGAAGCAACACCTACAAGATTGCCGTTTTGAGTCTAGGTGACAAACGGTCGTCTGGACTCAAAATATCAGCTATTTCCTCTCCTTACAGATGCTGAGATTTTCCAACATTTTCTCTTTTGGTTGCCTCCAGACTGTACTTCGTGTCTCCTTGGTAGAGGGGTGACTTCTCTCCATATCAACCTCATCCCTTCACCTATTATGAAGTTTGAAACTCTCCAACATTGGAGGGTAATCACACCCCAACAATTCAAATGTACCTCTGCCATTTAGGATTCCAAGTTTTATATCCAAAAGAGAAAAGAAGAATCTTAGTTTAAAACATCCTCCTTTAGGTGACATCCTTAGCTACCTTGTCAATACTTAGCCACATCTTCATTCATTTACATTCTTCTATAGAAACGCATGCTGCCTTTTGTGTACCTCCATCCAAAAACTCTGCTTCTAGCCTGCTCCTCGATGAAAGTGCAGGTGCTATAAATGAAATGTCTAATTGTTTGTTTCTGTCCATCTCTCTCTGCAGCGAATCTGTTGACAGTGTACACGATCCACTATCGGAAATGTGGCATGTCCAAGGTGGCAAGACTCTACCTGCTTTCCCTGGCTATTGCAGACACAATGTGCTTGTTCTGGGGTGGACTGATAGACTTAAGCCTGGGCTGGTTGGACCCTAATCCTTTTTGGAACAGCGCCCCATGGTGCGGGCTTGTCACGGTCCTGGAGTACGGCGCTGTATTCAGTTCCATTTGGATTGTCATTGTCTTTACCTTTGAGCGATACTTGGTGCTAAGGAGCACGCAAGACAGGCAGCACTGCTACCAGACAAAGGTGACCATCAGGATCATATTGAGCGTCGTCCTAGTCTCACATCTGATAGCTCTTCCCGCTTATTGGATCAACAGTTCAGAGTTACGGAATTCCACTGTGGGCAATAAGACCCTACTGGTGCCCACCTGTGATTACAATGAGAGTTTCTATTCCACCGCCGTGGTTTGGTTCCATACCTTCGTGTCGGGCGGGATACCCTACATCCTCCTCATCATCTTCAACTGCCTGATTGGTCAGCAGCTCTATGCGGCCAGCAGGCTGTTCACTCAGGAGCAGCTGAAGTCGATAAACGGCGTCACCACTCGGAAACTGATGAAGAAGTCCATCCTGATCCTCTTCGCCGTCTCTTTTGCCTTTGTCCTGCTGTCCCTCCCTCGCTTTGTCACCTACTGCATCCTGAGGACAGCCTACAACACGCCGGAGCACGACAGGAATGACTACCACCAGCTTATCAATCTCTTTGCAGATATCGGTATCATGCTTCAGTGGCTGAATTCCGCCATCAATTTCCTCCTCTACTGTGCCGTCAGCGAACAATTTCGTACAGAGTTTTTTCTGGTCCTGACTTGCAGATGTAGGACTGCCAAGACCCAGGTTTTCCACACACCCTTGAAAGTCTATAGTGTTCAGGGTGCCTCGACTGACATTTCCTCAATGATATTCGTCCAACGTCATTAGTTGCCCATTGACTCCACATCTCGCAACGGGTTTCTGCTCTCATAGTAAGCACGGGGCAGCACGGTGACACAGTGGTGCTGTCTCATAGCGCCAGGGATCCGGGTTCGATTCCTGGCTTCGGTCACTGTTTGTAGAGAGGCTGCACATTCTCCCTGTGTCGGCATGGGTTTTTGATTTGATTTATTACTGTCTCATGTTTTGGAATAAAGTGAAAAGTATTGTTTTTTTTGTGCGCTGTACAGACAAAGCATACCATTCGTAGAGAAGGAATGGAACAAGTGCAGATTGTAGTGTTACTGTCATAACATATTCTCCCCGTGTCTGTGTAGATTTCCTCCGGGTGCTCCAGTTTCCTCCCACAGTTCGAAATACGTGCTAGTTAGGTGCATTGGCCATGCTAAATTCTCCCTCAGTGTACCCAAACAGGCGCTGGAGTGTGGCGACTAGGGGAATTTCACTGTAACTTCATTGCAATGTTAATGTAAGCCTTACTTGTGACACTAATAAATAAATTAAAAGATCTTAATGGTGGTACGAGCTGGAGGGAATGATTATAATACAAATCAATTCCATATTAACCCTGAACATGACAAGCTTCCATTCCTAACAAAGTCAATGAAATCAGTTTACGAGGAATGCTGTTTTGATGTTTGTTGGGTTAAAAAGATAAATACACAGTGGGAAACATTAAAAAAAATTCAAAATCCTCAACAAAAATGCAGGCTATTAAAAATAACAAAATCTCAGTAAAAAACATCCATCCAAGAGCACTACCAGATTAAGAGAGGGGCTGGTAACTTTGCAAAGAATAAGAGTATGAGATTTGGGAGTTTTTTTTTAGAAAAGCAACCAAAACATTGATAAAAAGGGAAAGAAAGAATGAGAACGAGCTGGTTAGATAAGTCTTCTGGCACAGTGGGCACCATGCCTGCCCGTAAGCCAGGAGCTGTGGGTTCGATTCCCACCCCAGGACCTGATGAGCAAGAAAAGTGCATTCATAATGCAGTCAAACAGGTTGAGTGGGTCAACCTGCAAAACACTCCCAATTCCTGGCACTAAGTGTGGGAAAGACTGCTAGTCAGCCACACTTGATGTAGAGTGGCACTCCCCAAGGTTCTGGCAAATCCCAAAGTTTTAGAGAGTGGGTATTGTGGGCAGCCCCTGCTTGCAGCAAAAGCCTACGGCACCTGGTATTCCCAGGCAGTCCCCCATCCAAGTACTAACCAGGCCTGAGTCTGCTTAGCTTCCAAGATCAGACATTTCCAGACTAGTATAGCCATAGGCGTTGACTCTGCCATTTTTTTTGGCCAATTCAAGTCTGATAGCCCAACCATTTTTAAAGCTCATATATTAGTATCACAAGTAGGCTAACATTAACACTGCAGTGAAGTTACCATGGAAATCCCCTAAGTCGGCACACTCTGGCACCTGTTCAGGTAACTGTGGGAGAATTTAGCATGGCCAATGCACTTAACTAGCATGTCTTCCAGATTGTGGGAGGAAACCCATGCAGACACAGAGAAAACATACGGACTCCACACAGATAATGACCCGAATCTGGATCCCCAGCACTGGGACGCAGCAATGCAAACTAGTGTGCCACCATGCTGCTCATGATCTGTTCTGGGAGTTTCTAGCTATGGAAACAGATGAAAGTGTGCCTGAGTGCTCCATTCAGTGTGGGAAGAGAATAGGAATGACTAGCCAGGAATGAAAAATCAGATTGTGAGAGCTTTTAACAAGTATATAAAAAAGGAGGAGAGTAGCTAAAGTAAATGTATTTTACATTCCATAGAGGCAGAGACAGGATTCTGGGTTGTCCTTGAAGAGAGGTTGAATAGAGGAGCCTGTGCTCTCTGGAGTTTAAAAGAATGAGAGGTGTTCCATTGAAACATACAAGATTCTAAAGGTAGACACTGAAAGGTTGTTGTTCCTACCTGGAGAACATAGAAATCAAGGTCCCAGGCTCAGGATAATGGCTATGGGACAGACATGGTCAATCATTTAACATTGAGATGAGTTTACATCGAGGGTTTTGAGTATTTGGAATTGTCTGCTCTTGATACAATAAGTGCTGAGACGCAGAAGTCCCTTCACCAAAATTCCTTTATTTACAAGATCCAACAAGACTATACAGAGTGCACACAATACGCAGTCCACATCCAGAGTGCCAGAGGAACTGACGCTCCTGTTTAACTACAGAACATGGGGCTCCCTGATTGGACCATCAATTTGATCCTTAATCGGTGATCTCTTTTTGATCCAAACAATTAAACAAACTCAAACTAACTCAGGGACAAAGAAAAAGGGGCAGCTCCCAAAAGAACGGGAGCTGCTTGAAACAAAAGATAAAATGGAAAGGAAACTTAAAACATCGAATCAAAATGTAATTAAAGGAGTCAATAATGTACCTCAGTCCTTGCAGAGCCGTCGGACACCACAGGCCAACCTCAATTGCCTGATTAAAATTGTTACACCAGAGGGTTGTGGATGCTTGAATTTATTTAAGTCTGGAATAGGCAGATTTTTGATCAAGAGACACAGGGAAAATGGGAACTGAGATGGAATATCAACTGATGGATTGACTGGTGAGGCAGGTTGGGAGGGGCTATCTGGTCTACTCTTGGTGGTGTTTCCGATGTTCTACCTGAGTTACAGACCATGTTTGAGGTCCCACCTGAAGTAAAGATCTCCATAAAAAGGAAGAAATATTTGCCAGGCTTTCAATCCTTTAGATAGGCCCACCACAATGTTGAGAGCAGAAACTCAGCTTCCCAGGTTCTGAACCCGGTTGTTAAACATGGTGTTAATATTGAGAAGCAATTGTTCATGTTCATGCATGACTTTAAAACCAGAGCAACACTGAGGCTGAATAATCAGATCCCCACAACTCCTTCTGTTGCATGTCTGTTTAAATGAATGTGCACAATCACACTCAATGCTTTATTGTGCTTCCGTGACTGTGGACAACATAATTCTATTGTAAATAAAAACTCAAAGAACTGCAGATGCTGGGAATCTGAAATAAACACAAATAATGTTGGAATCAGTGCGAGAGGGGAGGGAGGTGAGTTCGCCATTCAGACTTCATGACCTGAAACTTATCAGCTTTCTTGTTCTCAGTTCCTGTCACACTGGTTCCAGCATTGTCCTCTTGTTTGAAACACTCGTTTTCAGTTTTGTAATAGTTTCTTTCAGTCGCACGCAGCTAACAGGTGTTTTGCGAAGAGTTTTTGAATGATTGGAATCGTCATGTTGTTCAGTAGCTGATGGTATATCGATGGTCAACAACAGAAAACCCAAGAGAAGCATCACAACAATGTCAGTTGGTTTTCATAACCCATCGTGGTAGAGTGGTTCGAAGGGCCTGTTTGTGCTGTATTGTTCTATGACGTGCGAGATATTGGACAAGGGAATCTACAGATAGTTCTAAATCTCCAATCTCAATCAATGTTTCCTCCCCATCGTGGTGGACAGGACCCTCAATCATGTCCAGACTATTTCCTGTACCTCTGCACTCATCCTTTCCTCACTTTCCCAGAACCATGTCAGGGAACCCCCTTACACTCAATCAGACTCTGTGTCATTTCTACTACATCCAGCCACTCCCAAATGCGCATTTCATTCCCTTCCCGCATTCCATAGGGATACATTGATCCACCCCTCAGTAAAAGGGGCAGCTCTCAAAAGAAGGGGAGCTGCTTGAAACAAAAGATAAAATGGAAAGGAAACTTAAAACATCGAATCAAAATGTGAATTAAAGGAGTCAATAATGTACCTCAGTCCCTGCAGTGCCCTCGGACACCACAGGCCAACCTCAATTGCCTGATTAAAATTGTTATACTAGAGGGTTGTGGATGCTTGAATTTATTTAAGTCTGGGATAGGCAGATTTTTGATCAAGAGACACAGGGGAAATGGGAGTTGAGATGGAATATCAACTCTGATGGATTGACTGGTGAGGCAGGTTGGGAGGGGCTATCTGGTCTACTCTTGGTGGTGTTTCCGACGTTCTACCTGAGTTACAGACCATGTTTGAGGCCCCATCTGAAGTATAGACCTCCGTGCAAAGGAAGAAATATTTGCCAGGCTTTCAATCCCAGCATTTTAGATAGGCCCAATGTTGAGAGCAGAAACTCAGCTTCCCTTACCTACACCAATGGAAGCATAGAAGATGCCATACTTGCCCTTCTATCTTGTCATTTGCACCATTTGATAGGTAAGGAGCAAGTTCCTTGGACCTCTTTTCAGTTTTCAGGCCCCAATGGGGCCATCTCTACATCAAAGAGACCAGACACAGGCTGAATAACCACTTTCTATGGTAGCAAGTTGCACAATTAGAGTGGTCACAGTGTACAATATAGATGAGTGTGAGGGGAAGTTGGGCAAGAATGTGAGTGAGCAGGAAGGGCGGCACGGTGGCACTGTGGTTAGCACTGCTGCCAGGGTGCTGGGTTCGATTCCTGGCTTGGGTCACTGTCTGTTTGTAGTTTGCACATTCTCCCCATGTCTTTGTGGGTTTCCTCCTACAGTCCAAAGATGTGCAGGTTAGGTGCATTGGCCATGCTAAATTGTCCCTTAGTGTCCTGGAATATGTACATTAGAGGGATTAGTGGATTAAATATGTGGAGTTGTGGGGATAGGGCCTGGGTGGGATTGTAGTCAGTGCAGACTCAATGAGCCGAATGGCCTCCTCCTGCACTGTAGGATTCTATGAAATAGAGGCTGACAATGTTAGATTTACATGAGGGCAGGTGGGCCATGGAATGGAGTGGAGCATCCATTGATTCTGTCTACACTTCCCACCGTCTCGGTAAAGCAGCCAGGATAATTAAGGACCCTGTGCACCCTGGACATTCTCCCTTCTCCCTTTGGGAAAAATTTACAAAAGTCTGAGGACCAACCAACTCAAAAACAGTTTCTTCCCTGCTGCTATCAGACTTTTGAATGGACCTATCTCACATTAAGTTGACCTTTCTCTACACCCTGTCTATGAATGTAACACTACATTCTGCACTCTCTTCATTCCTTCTCTCTGAACGCTATGTTTTGTCTGCATAGCGTGCAAGAAACAATCCTCTTCACTGTATCCCAATACATTGACAATAGTAAATCAAAACAATGGTATAGGCTGAATGGTCAGTTTTTTGCTTTATATCTGACGTAATCCTATGTAAACAATCCAGAAACACGAACCTGAACTTCCAGTCACCTGTTGGTTTAAATGCATCTGGATGAGCACTTGGCACATCATAACATTCAGGGCAATGGGCCATGTGCTGGCAAGTGGGATTAGGTAAGCAGGTCAGGGCTTTTCATGTGTTGATGCAGACTTGACGGGCCAAAGGGTCTCTTCTGCGCAGCAATATTCTGTGATTATGAAAACCTTAGGTTGCATTTGGAGTTTTGCATGTAGTTTTTGGTCGCCGTGCTACCAGAGGATGTGGAGAGACTACAAAGAAGGTTCACCAGGAAGTTGCCTGGCCTCCAGGGTGTTGACTGTGAGGAGAGGTTGAATAAACTGGGATTGCTTTCACTGGTGCCTAAGGAGAGACCTGATTGAAGTCTACAAAATTATGAGAGGCATAGACAGAGTGGATAGTTAGAGACTTTTTCCCAGGGTGGAAGTGTCAATTACAAAGGGACAGAGGGTTCAAGGTGAGAGGGGGACAGTTTAATGGATTCATGCAGGGAAAGTTTTTCAGCAGAGAGTGATGGGTGTCTGGGATGCGTACTAGAGGAGGTTGTGAAAGCAGACACATTAGCAACATGAATAGGTTGAGTACATGAATAGGAAGGGAATAGAGGGACATGGACCGAGTAAGGGCAAGAGGTTTTTTTTTACAGCCAGAATTTTACAGTTTTGGGATGAACAAAGCCGTAAAATTCCACGTGATGTATTTAAACAGAGACAGAGCCCCGGGTCAGGTGGTGGGGAGCAGCGTGTACTATAAAGGGTTAATGATAAATATGCAAATAGTGAATCTACATCATCAGTGATGTAAGATCACATGACAACAGGGAGTTCCAAATTTCTGAGGGTAAGAAATCTCACCTGTTCTAATTTAGAAATGATGCTCCTTGGTCCTGGACTTGCCTATATCCACCTTGTCAATATCATTCACAATCTTATATACTTCAAATCAAGTCATGAAGCATCTGCATATACCAAAGGTAAACACAACCAAATATAATGCCCCCCCCCCCCGCCCTAAGACATCTTTCACATTGAAACTCTGGCATTCTTTTAAGCAAACCCATTTAGAAATTTTTCTGACAGCTATTCATTCTGTTACTACACTATTTCCCTTCCACTTAATATTCAGCTGCTTTTTTATTAGTTGTTAGGAAGTGGGTCCCATTGGCATTTGTTGCCCATCCCTAGTTGTCCATGAGAAGGTGGTAGTGAGCTGCTGCAGGCTGTAGGTACAACCACAGTGCTGTTAGGGACAGAATTCCAGGATTTTGACCCAGCGAAAGTGAAGGAACGGCGATATATTTCCAAGCCAAGGTGGTGAGTGACTTGGAGGGGAACTTCCAGGTGGGTGGTGTTCCCAGGTATTCGTTGCTCGGGTCCTTCTCGATGGTAGTGGCTGTGGGTTTAGGAAGACGTTGCCAAAGGAGCCTTGGTGAGTTCCTCCCATGTATCTTTAGATGGTACACACTGCTGCCACAGTACGTCGGTGATGGAGGGATTAAATGTTAAAGATGGTGGAGGGACTGTTGACCAAGTGGATTGTTTTTTCCTGGATGGTGATGGGTCTTGAGGGTGTTATTGGAACTGCACTCATCCAGGCAAGTGGAGAGTGTTCTATCACACTCCTGACCTGTGTCTTGTGGACTGTGAGAGTCAGGAGGTGAGTTACAAGTTGTTTAAACAGGAGTATTTGAACAAGTCAGTAAGCCTAAAACAATAGCTCCACCTATAGTAATATTAATTCATATTGAATAGGTGAGAACAAGCTGGGCAAACCAAAGTCAGACAAGGTTTCTGGTGGAGTTGAGACTGTGATTGCAGGGAATTATATGGATAAAGACCATGGCAATCACAATGCATCAGATCATGGAAACCATCCTATCATTTGTTATTGCTAAGTGTTATGCTTTATATCAATATTCATCCTTGTTAGCTGGTGTGGCAAAATTTCCTGTGCAATTTCTTGGTGTGAATGGTTAGGGTGTAATTCCACGTGTGTCCACCAGATGCTACTGTGGAGTAGAGAATGAAACATTCACTGTAAGTTTAGATGTAACACTGCAAATTTGGAACCTTATAATTTGTTTAATTTTTTTAATCCGGCCTTTAAAACCCAATATCTTAAATTCTGGGCACCTGGGAGCCCCTCACCAGTTTGAAGATTTTGATTTGATTTGTTATTGTCACATTTGTTATTGGGATCTAGAGAAGTATAAGGCTTATAGAAGAGAGCTTAAAAAGAAAATTAGGAGAGCCAGAAGGGGTTATGAGAAGGCCTTGGCTGGTAGGATTAAGGAGAATCCCAAGGCCTTCTACGAATATGTGAAAAGTAAAAGGATGAGAAGAGAAGGGATAGGACCTATAAAAGGTGAAGGGGAAAAAGTCTGTATGGGACCGGAAGAAATGGCAGAGGTGCTTAATGAGTACTTTGCCTCAGTATTCACGGTGGAAAGTGATCTGGGAGGATGCATTACAAGTTTGCGGCAGACTGAAAAGATTGAGTATATAGATATTAAGGAAGCGGATGTGTTAGAACTTTTAAATGCTATCAAGATAGACAAGTCTCCGGGACCAGATGGGATGTACCCCAGGTTATTGTGGGAGGTGAGGAATGTCATTGCAGAGCCCCCGGCGATGATCTTTGCGTCGTCGATGGAGACGTGAGAGGTTCCGGAGGATTGGAGGATTGCGGATGTGGTCCCTATTTTCAAGAAAGGGAACAGGGATAGTCCTGGAAATTACCGACCGATGAGTCTGACCTCAGTGGTTGGTAAGCTGATGGAGAGGCTTCTGAGGGACAAGATTTACGAGCATTTGGAGAAGTTTAGGTTGATTAGAAATAGTCAGCATGGTTTTGTAAAAAGCAGGTCGTGCCTTACGAGCTTAATTGAGTTCTTCGAAAATGTGACTGAACACATTGACGAAGGAAGAGCAGTGGACGTGGTGTACGTGGACTTCAGCAAGGCATTTGACAAGGTCCCCCATGCAAGACTTCTTGAGAGGTGAGAGGGCATGGGATCCAAGGGGCTTTGGCCTTGTGGATCCAGAACTGGCTTGCCTGCAGAAGGCAGAGGGTGGTTGTGGATGGCTCTTTTTCTGCATGGAGGTCGGTCACCAGTGGAGTGCCCCAGGGATCTGTTCTAGGACCCTTGCTGGTTGTCATTTTCATAAATGACCTGGATGAGGAAGTGGAGGGATGGGTGAGTAAGTTCGCTGATGACACGAAGGTCGGTGGTGTTGTGGGTGGCCTGGAGGGATGTCAGAAGTTGCAGCATGACATCGACAGGATGCAAGACTGGGCGGAGAAGTGGCAGATGGACTTCAACGCGGATAAATGTGTTGTGGTCCATTTTGGCAGATCCAACGGGATGACTGAGTACACTATCAAAGGTAGGAGTCTTAGCTGTGTGGAAGAGCAGAGGGATCTTGGGGTCCGGGTCCATAAGACTCTCAAATCGGCCTCCCATGTGGAGGATGTGGTTAAGAAAGCTTATGGTGTACTGGCCTTCATTCATCGAGGGATTGAGTTCAGGAGTCAGGAGGTAATGCTGCAGCTTTATAGGACCCTTGTCAAACCACACTTGGAGTACTGTGCGCAGTTCTGGTCGCCTCACTATAGGAAGGACGTGGAAGCTATTGAAAGGGTGCAGAGGAGATTTTCAAGGATGTTGCCTGGATTGGGAGGCATGCCTTATGAAGACAGGTTGAGGGAGCTGGGACTGTTCTTCCTGGAGAGACGAAGGTTGAGAGGCGACCTGATAGAGGTTTACAAGATGTTGAGAGGAATAGAGAGGGTGGACTCTCAGAGACTATTTCCCAGGGCTGAAATGGTCGCGACGAGAGGGCACAGATTTAAGGTGCAGGGAAGCAAGTACAGATGGGATGCTAGGGGAAAGTTTTTCACTCAGAGGGTGGTGAGTGAATGGAATCGGCTGCCATCGGTGGTGGTCGAGGCGAACTCGCTGGGGTCTTTTAAAAGACTTCTGGATGAGTATATGGGATCCAATGGGATTGGGGGTTATAGATAGGTCTGTGGCTGGGTAGGTTTTGATGTGTTCGGCACAACTTGTGGGCCGAAGGGCCTGTTTGTGCTGTAGTGTTCTATGTTCTATGTATTAACATACAGTGAAAAGTATTGTTTCTTGCGTGCTATACAGACAAAGCATATCATTCATTGATAAGGAAACAAGAGAGTGCAGAATGTAATGTTATAGTTATAGCTAAGGTGTAGTGAAAGATCTACTTAATACAAAGTAAGTCCATTCACAAGTCTGACAGCAGCAGGGAAGAAGCTGTTCTTGAGTCGGTTAGTACGTGGCCTCAGACTTTTGTATCTTTTTCCTGAAGGAAGCAGGTGGAAGAGAGAATGTCCAGGGTGCGTGGGGTCCTTAATTATGTTGGCTGCTTTGCCAAGACAGCAGGAAGTGTAGGCAGAGTCAATGGATGGGAAACTGGTTTGCGTGATGGACTGGGCTACATTCACAATCTTTTGTAGTTCCTTGCGGTCTTGAGCAGAGCAGGAGCCATATCAAATTGTGGTACAACGCATTTGTAAAGGTCGGTGAGAGTCATAGCTGACATGTCAAATTTCCTTACTCTTCTGAGAAAGTAGCGGCATTGGTGAACTTTCTTAACTGTAGTTAACATGGGGGGGGAACCAGTATAGGTTATTGTCGACCTGGACACCTAAAAACTTGAAGCTCTCAACCCTTTCTAACAACATCCCAAACAACATTTTCTTCCAGGTTTGGAGTCCTTACTCTTGTTTATTATATGTTTAATATCCAATCAACCTCAAGAATATCACACTGGGCCTCCTCTCTCCCCATTCTCATCCTGTGACATTGTAACACAGTACCTGACTCCCTCAAGCCTGTCTATCATCTACAAGTCAGGAGTGATGGAATACTGTCCATTTGCCTGGATGGTGCAGCTACAACAATACTCAATGTATTGAGTATTGATACTCAAGTTTGATGAGGACTTGTCTGTTGAGGTAGTATGGGCTGAGATTAGAAACAGGAAAGGAGAGGTCACCCTGTTGGGAATCTTTTATAGACCTAAAAGTTCTAGAGAGGTAGAGGAAAGGATTGCAAAGTCAATTCTGGTCAGGAGTGAAAGTAATAGGGTAATTGTTATGGGGACTTTAACTTTACTAATATTGATTGGAATAGCTATAGCTCTAGCTCGTTAGAGGGGTCAGTTTTCGTACAAAGTGTGCAGGAAGGTTTTTTGACTCAGTATGTAGATAGGCCAACTAGAGGTGAGGCTACATGGGATTTGGTGCTGGGCAATGAGCCAGACCAGGTGTTAGGCTTGGAAGTTAGTGAACATTTTGGTGATAGTGACCACAATTCGGTTACGTTCATCTTAGTGATGGATAGGGATAGGCATGAAGCTGGGGGCAGTAGTTATAGCTGGGGGAAGGGTAAGTATGAGGCCATCAGGAGAGAATTAGGGTGCATAGATTGGACTGGGAACATCTGGAATGTGGTGCTTATTCAAGGAGCAGCTGCTGCGAGTCCTTGATAAGTATGTCCCTGTCAGGCAGGGAGGAAAAGGTCGAGTAAGAGAGCCTTGGTGTACGAAAAAAGTTGATTTGCTGGTTAAGAAGAAAAAGGAGGCTTATGTCAGGATGAGGCTTGAAGGCTCAGTTAGTGCACTGGATAGCTATAGATTAGTCAGGAGGGAGCTAAAGAGTGAGTTGAGGAGAGCTAAAAGGGGACACGAGAAGACTTTGGCTGATAGGATCAAGGAGAATCCTAAAGCTTTCTTTAGATATGTTAAGAATAGAAGATTGGTTGGGGCAAGATTAGGGCCAGTCATAGACAGCAGTGGGAAGTTGTGCGTGGAGCCTGAAGAGATTGGAGAGGCACTGAATAAATATTTCTCTTCGGTATTCACGCAGGGTGATGTAAATGTAGTTATGGAGAACACTGAGGTACAGGGTAACAAACTGGAAAGTATCGAAGTAGATAGGGAGGATGTGCTAGATATTCTCGAGGGTTTGAATTTGGATAAGTCCCCTGGGCCGGACGGGATTTACCCTAGGATTCTCTGGGAGGCAAGAGAGGAGATTGCAGAGCCTCTGGCTCTGATCTTCAGGTCGTCGTTGGTTACGGGTGTGGTTCCGAGGACTGGAGGATAGCGAATGTGGTCCCGTTGTTCAAGAAGGGGAAGAGAGACCTTCCAGGGAATTATAGGCCAGTGAGTCGTACTTCTGTGGTGGGCAAAGTATTGGACAGAATAATTAGGGATAGGATTTATAGTTATTTAGAGAGTAATGAATTGATTGGAGATAGTCAGCATGGTTTTGTGAAGGGTAGGTCGTGCCTTACTAACCTCATTGAGTTTTTTTGAAAAAGTGACTAAGGAGGTGGATGGGGGTAAGGCGGTTGATGTGGTATATATGGACTTTAGTAAGGCGTTTAATAAGGTGGCCCATGGAAGACTTCTGCAGAAAATGCAGATGTATGGGATAGAGGGTGATTGAGCTAATTGGGTTAGGAATTGGCTAGCAGGTAGAAGACAGAGGGTGGTGGTTGATGGGAGATATTCATCTTGGAGTTCGGTGATAAGTGGTGTACCTCAGGGGTCTGTTTTGGGCCCCTGCTGTTTGTAATTTTTATAAATGATCTGGATGAGGGTATTGAAGGATGGATTAGTAAATTTGCAGATGACACTAAAGTCGGTGGAGTGGTAGATAGTGAAGAGGGGTGTTATAGTTGGCAGAGGGACTTGGACAAGTTGCAGAGCTGGGCCGAGAGGTGGCAAATGGAGTTTAATGTGGAAAAGTGTGAGGTAATGCACTATGGCAGAAATAATAAATGTGTAGAGTATAGGGCAAATGGTAGGATTCTTAGTAGTCTAGATGAACAGAGGATCTTGGTGTGTATGTGCATAGATCCCTGAAAGTAGGCAGTCAGGTCGAGAAGGTTGTTAGGAAGGCATATGGAGTCTTGGCTTTTCTTGGTAGAGGGATTGAATTTCGGAGCCGCAACGTCATGTTGCAACTGTACAAAACTCTAGTGCGGCCGCACTTGGAGTATTGTGTGCAGTTCTGGTCCCCACATTATAAAGAAAGATGTGGAGGCATTGGAGAGGGTACAGAGGAGGTTTACCAGGATGTTGCCTGGTATGGAGGGCAGGTCTTATGAAGAGAGGCTGAGGGATTTGAGGCTGTTTTCATTGGAAAGGAGGCGGCTAAGAGGGGACCTAATCGAAACATATAAGATGATTAGAGGTTTAGATAGGGTGGGCAGTGATAGCCTTTTTCTTAGGATGGAAAAAGCTAGCACGAGGGGACACAGCTTTAAATTAAGGGGTGATAGTTATAGGACGGATATCAGAGGCAGGTAAGGGTGGTTCGGGAGTGGAATGCCCTGCCTGCAGCAGTTGCATATGCGCCAAGTTTGGTGGCGTTTAAGATCTTAGTTGATAAGTATATGGAAGAGAAGGGAATGGTTTAGTTTGGAGGGGCATTGCTTTTTATATTGGTCGGCGCAACATCGAAGGCTGTAGGGCCTGTTCTGTGCTGTAATGTTCTATGTTCTATGTTCAAGAAGCTTGACACCATCCGGGACAAGGCAGCCCGCTTAATTGGTGTTACATCTATAAACATTCATTCCTTCTACCACCAATGCTTAGTAACAGCTGTGTGTGTACTATCTACAAGCTGCAGAAACTCACAAGCCTTCTTCAACAGCACCATTACCATCTGGAAAGGCAAGAGCAGCAGATGTTCCTGTATTCAAATTGTCTTGGACTGAAGGCATTTGCCTTCTTAACTCTGTGTGTGTGTGTGTGTGTGTGTGTGTGTGTGTGTGTGTGTGTGTGTGTGTGTGTGTGTGTGTGTGTGGTGGGGTGGGGGGGAGCAGCACAGTGGTTAGTGCTGCTGCCTCACAGCATCAGGGACCTGGATTCAATTCCTGGTTCGGGTCACTGTCTGTGTGGAGACTGCACATTCTCCCTGTGTCTGCATGGGTTTCCTCCAGGTGCTTCAGTTTCCTTCCGCGCTCCAGAAATGTGCGAGTTCGGTTGATTGGCCATGCTAAATTGTCTCTTCGTGTTAGGGGGATTAGTAGGGTAAATGCATAGGGTTATGGGGATGGGTGGGATTGTTATTGGTGCAGACTCAATGGGCTGAATGGCCTCCCTCTGCACTGTAGGGACTCTGTGAATTGCTTGCTATACCTGCATGTCAACTTTCAGTGACTCATGAACAAGGACACCCAAGTCCCCTGTTTAAAGTTTATTCATTAGTCAGAAGTAGGTTTGCATTAACAATGCAGTAAGTTACTGTGAAAATTCCCTAGTTGCCACACTCCAGCGCCTGTTCAGGTACATGGAGGGAACACTCAATTTCTTACCTCTCACGACCTTACCAGCAGTGAATATCCAGTGAGATCAGCCTCACACCCAAGCTAAATACAATTTAAATATTACGGGTGAGTCTGGGACACGTTCATCCAGGCTCACTTGCCTCTGAGGCTCATCTGTGGTGAAGGTCCCCATCATAAAGGCTGACGAATGGTCCCCAGCAATGGGGATCTGTTGTAATGGCCGCACCAGTACAAAGGACAAAGAAAATTACAGCACAGGAACTGGCCCTTCGGCCCTTCACACTTGTGCCAACCATGCTGCCAGTCTTAAGTAAAACCTCCTATCTTTCCAGGGACCATATCCCATCATTCCCATCCTATTCATGTACTTGTCAAGACGTCCCTTAAAAGTCACTATCGTATCTGTTTTCACTACTTCCCCCAGCATTGAATTCCAGGACCCACTGCTCTCTGTGTAAAGAATCTGCCTCGTACTTCTCCTTTAAACCTTGCCCCTCACACCTTAAACCTGTGTCCCTAGTAACTGACTCTTCCACCCTGGGAAAAAGCTTCTGACTATCCACTCCATCCACACCTCTCACAATCTTGTAAACTTCAATCAGATTGCCCCTCAACCTCTGTCGTTCCAGTGAGAACAAACCAAGTTTCTCCAACCTCTCCTCATAGTTAATGCCCTCTATTCCAGGCAACATCCTGGTAAATCTTTTGTGTAGGCTCTCCGAAGCTTCCACATCCTTCTGATAGTGTGGCAACCAGAATTGAACACTATATTCCAAGTGCGACCTAACTAAGGTTCTATAAAGCTGCAGCATGATTTGCCAAGTTTTAAACTCAGTACCCCGGCCAATGAAGGCAAGCATGCTGTATGCTTTCTTGACTACTGGCCAGATAGGACTAGAGACCATTGAGTTGCACTCTCTGCAACTGGAAGCTAATTTAATGTGACTTATTATTGTCACATGTATTGAGATACAGTGAACAGTATTGTTTCTTGCATGTTTTACAGACAAAGCACACCGTTGATAGAAAAGGAAAGTGTGCAGAATGTAGTGTTACTGTCATAGCTACAGTGTAGCGAAAGATCAACTTATTGCAAGGTAAGGCCATTCAAAAGTCTATCAACAGCAGGAAAGAAGCAATTTTTGAATTGATTGATATATGAACTCAGACTTCTGTACGTTTTCCCTGATGGAAGAAGGTGGAAGAGAGAATGCCTGGGATGCATTCTGGCTGCTTTTCTAAGGCAGTGGGAGCTGTAGACAGAGTCAATGGATAAGAGGCTGGTTTGCATGATGGATTGGGCTGCATTCACAACCTTTTATAGAACCTTCCTTACAGATTCTGATGTTTAATTTGATGCATAGCCCCTCACGCACTCAACGTAGATCCTATTTCCTCATTTTTCCTATGTCGTTGGTATCCAAATGGACCTTGACAACTCCCCCTCCCACTGCAAGTTTCTGTGTACCCCTGACCAGATGTCCCAAACGTTGGCACCAGACAGACAACACAGCTTTCTGGATTCTTGTTCTGGGTTGCAGAGAAAAGAGTGACTAACCCCCAACCATTCTGTCTACAACTTCCGATATATTCCTTTTAACTGCCCCACTTGACTAGTTTCCTGTACCATGATGACGTGGTCAGCTTGTAAATCTACACCACAACCTCTGCTTCAAGCTGTAAGCATCTCAAACTTTTTGGTCTGTTACATGGAGTGAAATTCCTCCACTCCTATTCTCTCCATCCCCTAACCCTAGCCTGCTTTATCGTCATACCCTGCTATTCCATATCACTGACCAAATCAGGTGATTCTAACCTAGAAGGCATGTTACTGCCTTTTGAATTGAAGTATCCAGGTAACTTCCTCCATCCCTGATACATCGCACTGTCTGCAGCTCAGCCTCCCGCTCGATGACTCTGAGCTAAATTTCCGCAAGCTGCAGACTCATACCACGGACGTGGTCACCATGGATTGCTGTAGCATCCAGGAGTTTCCATATGCTGCAACTGTGACACATCATCAATACTGCCATCTTTAGTATGTTAATTAAATGAACTTACTTTTCTTAATTAATTTATCATTCCCCTCTTCTCTGAACTCCCTCTCAAACCAAATTCCCAATTTAGTACTCTGTGCACCCAAAGCAGCATCAAAGGAGAGGCAGCAAATGCTAGCCTTGCCAACGATGCACGCATCCCATGAAGAGATAGAAATAAAAATCCTACAGGGCAGGAGAAGGCCATTCGGCCCATCAAGCCTGCACCGACAACACAGGCATTATCCCTGTAACCCCACATATTTACCCCAATAACCTCCCTGACATTAATGGTCAATTTAGCATGGCCAATTAACCTAATCTGCACATCTTTTGGACTGTGGGAGGAAACTGAAGCATCTGGAGGAAACCCATGCATACATGGGGAGAATGTACAAAATCCACACAGACAGTGACCCAAGGCTAGAATTGAACCCAGAAGCAGGGTGCTGTGAAGCAGCAGTGCTAACCTCTATGTCACCCCATGATGATCAGACCTCCTCTCCCCCAACCTGCCAATCCAACCATTATTCTTGAATCATGACCCAAGTGTGATTTTTCACTCCTCGTACTCCACTGTGGTACTGATCAACTGTGATCCGTTTGCCATCAGTCATATCTCCATCCCACCAAACTGACATGACTCACCTGTACTTCTCCTTTGCCTGAGATCTTGCTTAGGAGTGACCATACATTGGATGTTGAGAGAATGATTCCCCCTTGTGGGAGAGACTAGAACCAGGGCTCCCTGTTTAGAAATAAGGGAGTCACGGAGATGGGAATGTAGAATTGAGGCCACAATCAGATCAACCATGATTTGGTTGACTGGTTCAAGGGGCCAAATGGCTGATTCATGCTTCAAACTCGTATATAATGGCTAAGCCACTGTGCATTATTTAAACTCTGGATGATTGCTGACTCACAGAGCCAGGGATCCTGTTCCAATTCCCAGCTTGGGTCACTGTCTGTGTGGAGTTTGCTCATTCTCCCCGTGTCTGTATGGGTTTCCTCCGGGTGCTCCAATTTCCTCCCACAGTCTGAAAGACGTGCTGGCTAGGTGCATTGGCCTGCTAAATTCTCCCTCCGTGCACCCGGACAGGTGCCAGAGTGTGGTGACTAGGGGATTTTCACAGTTATTTCATTGCAGTGTTAATGTAAACCTTCTTGTAACACTAATAATAAACTTTGAACTTTAACTCCTTAAACTGTACAAACTAACAGCATTACCTGTACAAGGTGCCTTAGTGATCTAAAAGGATCCATTTTACCTAAGGTTTTGTTGTAATCTAAGGTTGACAGATGTATAATATTTGTATCTTTGAACAGTAAACTAGGGGGTGAACTCATTGGGGTTCAGTAAGGGTCGCTGGGGCGTGAAGCTGCAGTAGTAAAAGTTAGGATCAAGTAGACGTTTACAATTTTCCTGTATTCCATTAATATATTCCTTCATTATTCTGTCTACTCATCCACGATGTTATCTGTTAGTGCATCTATTGTTCTGTGGATTTATTAATTCTCTGGTGCCCGCTGCCTCACTAATGTATTAATTTGTTGATGTGCTCTCTGATCTATGAACCTGCTGCCTGTTTCTCAGTTTAACCTGTTCATCAGCAATGCACTCTTTATAATTAATTGTTGCCTTTAGTTTTCTTCAGTTGTGTGTTATTTATGAGCAGCAATTTCTCCAGTCCACCCCATTTCTCTCGAGGACATCACCTGCTAACATTGATTCCCTCTTCGTAGCAACAAGGGAGATTAGTTGGTATCTGTAAATGCTGTGTACAGTTCTGCTCACCCTATTATAGAAAGGATATTATTAAACCAAAAGATTTACCAGGATGCTACCGGGACTTGATGGTTTGAGTTATAAGGAAAGGCTGGATAGACTGGGACTTTTTTTTCTGAGCGCAGGAAGGTGATTTTTTTTTTATTATTAAGCAACACAGCACGGGAAACAGGCCCTTCGGCCCAACGAGCCCGCGCCGCCGTCACACTATATAGTAGCAAATACATTATCATATTTTAATATTCCTATATAATAATATATATATTATTCCTAATATGGAAAATTTTCACCATAGGGACAATTTGTTTCCCAATCAGCCTAAGAGCGAATTTTTGGGTTGTGGGAGGAAACCGGAGTGCCCGGAGAAAACCCACGCAACCACGGGGAGAACGCGCAAACTCCCGCAGACACCGGCCCAATTCCAAGTGTCTGCACAGCCACATCGATAGTCTCTGAGCTGTCATGGTGCCCTTCAGATGGTCCAAATAAAGCACTCATATACGACATGAGGTACCAGGCAACCCATGAATCAACATCCAAGAGCTGTACCCGCACCACCTGCCGAATGCGTGCTCAAATTATGGACCGAATTACCTGTGGAAAAAAGCCGTAGTTAAACAGTCCTAATATATCCCTCTATCTGCATACCGCTCATGTGGCTGTCCAAGAGACCCTTAAACAGCCCCAGCGTGCCTGCTCCCACCACCTTACTCGGCAGTGCATTCCACACCCCCACTACCCTTTGTGTGAAAAACTGCCCTCTAATATTCGTCCTATACATAGCCCCCCTCACCCTATGGCCATGACCCCTCGTCCTATCCATTTCTAAAGGTGGAAAAAGTTTACCTCCATTTACTCTATCTATACCCCTTATAATCTTATACACCTCTATGAGATCCCCTCTAAGCCGACGTCTTTCAAGGGAAAACAACCCCAGTCTATCTAATCGTTCCTCATAGGACAGTCCTTCCATACCAGGCAGCATCCTGGTAAACCTCCTCTGCACTCTCTCCAAGGACTCCACATCCTTCCGATAGTACGGAGACCAGAACTGGGCGCAGTATTCCAAGTGAGGCCTAACCAAAGTTGTATACAACTGCAACATCAAACTCCTACTCTTATATTCTATACCCTTTTCTATGAAAGCTAACATACTATACGCCTTCTTTGTCACCTTCTCCACCTGTGAGGACACCTTCAGAGACTTGTGAACCTGCACCCCCAAGTCTCTCTGCGTCTCTATGCTCCGTATAGTTTTACCTTTTATCCTATAATTCTCTTCTACATTTTTCCGGCCAAAATGCATCACCTCGCATTTTTCCGGATTAAATTCCATTTGCCATCTATCTGCCCAGTCTACCAACCTGTCTACGTCCTGTTGTATTGCCTGACACTGCTCTTCTGTACCCGCCAATCCAAGCATCTTGGTGTCATCTTATAGAGGTTTATAAAATAATGATGGACACAGATCAACTCAATAGTCAATGTCTTTTCCCAAAGGTAGGGGAGGCTAAAACTAGAGGCTGTGGGTTTAAGGTGAGAGGGGAGAGATATAAAAGAGGGGCAATTTTTTCACACAGAGGGAAGCTGGAACAATCTGCCAGAGAAAGGTGGCTACAATTTTGTCATTTAAAAAGCATTTAGACAGCTACTTGTGTGAGATGGCTATAGTGGGATATGAGCTAAGTGCTGGCAATTGGGATTAGCTTAGTGGTAAAAAAGGACAGTATGGACAAGTTGGGCTAAAGGGCCTGTTTCTATACTGTAAACCTCCTAGAGTAGTTTGTCATGTGTACAGTAAGGATTCTTCCCCATATGTACTGGTGGTGTGGAGATGGTGCTGCAGTGGTAATGCCATTGGAAATAGTAATCCTAAAGGCTAAGGTCCTGGGGACACAGGTTCAACCCCCACCCTGGCAGCTGGTGGAATTTAAATTCAATTATACCGGGGGATAAAATTCTAAAGCTAGTCTCAGAAACGATGGTCTTAAAAATAAGGGGTTGCCCATTTAGGATGGAAATGAGGAAAATTTCTTTCTCTTCTAAAGATAATGAAATGCAGTCGGTCTCCTGCTGATCAGTGAAAGGGTGAAATCTGACAGTAGAAAGGAGCCACAAATGATCACAAACTGTGAATTTTTAGGCCTATGCGCTATTCTCCTGATTGGCATGACCTGCACTGTCACAGCGAGTTTGGAGAATGTGCAGTATAACTGAAGCTTGGCCTCTCTACTTTAATATTCAATTCTCCTTGCAATAAATCATAGGATCCCTACAGTGCAGAAGGAGGCCATTCAGCCCATCGACTCTGCACCGACCACAATCCCAGCCAGGCCTCATTCCTGTAATCCCACCTATTTATCCTGCAAATCGTCCTGACACTAAGGGGCAATTTCTTAGCATGGCCAATCAACGTAACCCGCACATCTTTGGACTGCAGGAGGAAACCGGATCACCCGGAAGAAACCCGCACAGACACGGGAAGAATATGCAGAGCTGTCATTTCATCAAGCTAAATGCAGAACAGCCCACATCACCCAACTCATGGAAATTCATAATGTAAAGAGTGTTTCTGCCCAGTCACAAGCCGCTGGACATCAATAACAGTGTGAGCCATATCACACATTACTTTAACAAGTCTCACAACATCAGTTTAATATCTAATAGATTTATCTGGATTTATTTATTCACTTAGATTTGTGTATTTTTATTGATTTGATTTAATTGATTATTGTCACACGTATTAGTATAGAATGAAAAGTATTGTTTCTCGTGCGCTATACCATTCATAGAGAAGGAAATGAAAGAATGCAGAATGTAGTGTTACAGTCGTAGCTAGGGCGTAGAGAAAGATCAACTTAATTCAAAAGTCTGACTGCGGCGGGGAAGAAGCTGTACGTTATTAATCTGTTCCTTTTTCTTGTAATAGTCACATTTGCCAGTAGAGGGTGCAGCAAGCAGTGGAATCGTGATTCTGTCGCATTATCAAGGACCATGAATTGGTTTGAAGTCCTGTGACTTCTGCTCCAGAGGGATATTAACTTGTCTATCTCTTGGGTCAAAGAACAAAGAAACAGTCCAGCACAGAAACAGGCTCTTTTTGCCCACCAAGCCCGCACTGGTGCAGAACTAAACTAAAGACCATTTGCCTGTACACAGTCCCTATCCCTCTATTCCTGCCTATTTCTGTATCTGTCAAGGTGCATCTTAAACATTGCTACTGTTTTTGCTTTTACCCCTTCCTTTGGCAGCATATTTTCAGGCACTTACCACCTTTGTAGCCCCTTATGTTCACTTTAAACTTTCTCCCTTTTATCTCAAACTCACATCTCCTAGTAATTGTTATTTCTACCCTGGAGTGGGGGTCAACGGCGTGGAAAGTGTTCAAACTGCAAGAGATTTCTGTTCTTCGAAATGAAGAAGCTGTGTCTTCACAGCCTATTTCTTTACACAGTGGAGATCAGACCTTAAAGATCTGTCCTTTAGATCATCCCTGCTGTTAGGGATGGCACAGTGGTTAGCACTGCCATCTCACAGCACCAGGGACCTGGGTTCGATTCCCGGCTTGCGTCACTGTCTGTGTGGAGCTTGCGCATTCTCCCCGTGTCTGCGTGGGTTTCCTCCGGGTGCTCCGGTAACCTCCCACAGTCCAAAATAAAAGCAAATGTTGGAATCTGAAACAAAAACAGAAAATGCTGGAAAATCTCAGCAGGTCTGGCAACATCTATGGAGAGAGAATAGAGTCAATGTTTCAAGTCTAGATATTTGATGGCTGGAACAGCCACAATGGGCTGAAGAGCCTCTTTCTATGCTGCAAAACTGCGACTGGTAAACTCCCAGATGATGTTACTGAGATGGCAGGAACACTTGAGGTGATTCTTGGCTTCAGAAAAGGGGTAATGAGAAATATTACCCCAGTGATGAGAGGAGGAAAGGGAATACCAGTCAAATCATCAAGTCAACTTAAGGAAGGTAGAACCTGGGGTCCGGAGGGATACTCGGAATGACAGAGTGAGATAGCAGAGGCAGTGCATCCATAGCTAACACACAAAGGCATGGGGCAGAAAACTGATAGCCAGCAAGTGTAGAGCACACAAGGGAGTGGGATTCATCCAGAGAACTATAGTCCAGACAGCTTAACATTAGGAGCAAAAAATTCTTTCCTAAAGGATGTGATTAAATACATCCTGAGACAATATAACAAAAAACAGACAGAGTGGATTTCCAAAAGGAGGATTGAAACATTGAATTCCTTGGCAAAGTAACAGAAAGAGTAATCAGGAACAATGGAGTGGATATGATATGTAAGGACTTTCAGAAAGGCCTTTGATAAGGTGCTCAGTTTGAGACTCGACAAAGGTCTGCTGGGTGGCACAATGGTTAGCACTGCTGCCTCACAGCGCCAGGGAACCAGTTCAATTCCCGGCTTGAGTCACTGTCTGTGCAGAGTCTGCACGTTCTCCCTGTATCTGTGTGGGTTTCCTCTGGTTTCCTCTCACAGTCTGAAAGGGTTAGGTGCATCGGCCATGCTAAATTCTCCCTCAGTGCACCCCGAACAGGCACTGGAGTGTGGCAACAAGGAGTTTTCATAGTAACTCTATTGCAGGTTTAATGTAAACCTACTTGTGACATTAATAAATAAACTTTTTAAAACTGTATGTGGTTGTAGCCCTCCCCCCCTCAAGGTGGACACATTCCTGAGAGTTGAGGGTCAGTATATACCATTACTTGCAGTTTGTCAATCATTCTGCACTGATTCAAATATAGCAGGCAACAGTGAACTAACTCAATTCCATGATGTACCTCAGACTGCGTGCAGACAAATGGTGACAACTACCTCTGTCAGTGGAACTATTCAGGACCATATTATGGAATATGTCTCCTCCAGTGAACTGGCCTGACAAAGCTCTACACGGTCCTCACGCAGCGTGCTAACGTCTGCTGAGCTTTGCTGAACAGAGTTATCAAACTGATGCAATTCTGAATTGTAAAATGAGCTCCAAAGTGAAGAATGAAGATTCTAGCACCTGTAGAGCTGTTCTAAATTTAATCATTCATGAGATGTTGGCATGACTGGCTAGGCCAGCACTTATTGCCCATCCCTAATTACCCTTCATAAGGTGGTGGAGAGCTGCCTTCTTTAAATGCTGTAATTCCTGAGATGTAGGTACACCCACAGTGCTGTTAGGGAGGAAATTCCAGAATTCCAGCGACAGTGAAGGAGTGATAATATATTGCCCAGTCAGCATGGTGAGAGGGTTAGAGGGGAACCTCCAGGTGATGGTATTCTCCTGTACCTGCTGCCCTTGTCCTTCTAGATGGGAGTGGTCACAAGTTTGGAAGGTGCTGCCTTGGGAATCTCGCGGTGCATCTTGTAGATGGTGCACACGGCTGCCACTGTGTGAATCATTGGCATGTATAGTAACTTTTAAATACCAGCAAAACAGAATCAGTGACAGTTACACTTTGAGAGCAACTGAGTCTGGCTGTTCTACTAATCTCTTCAATGTTTTGAAATTGAGATGAGTAGGTATTTTGTAGAGACTTGTAAGATTTGTGAATGTGCTGCCTATAAAAGTGACCATGTTAGATTCAATGGCAACTTCCTGAAGGGTCAATACTCACTAAGAGCTTTGGGGGCAGAATCAGAGAATGAGCCAAATTGTAAAACTCTTAAAAAGAGATGGGACAGATATAATGGGCCAAATGGCCTCCCTCCATACTGTACGCTGAAACAATTACCTGCCTGGATTGCAAGTAAGAGAAACTTTGCATTTTAAATGCTGTGATCTGCTCTGAAGATTGGCATGGTCGAATCTCTTTACTGTACGTGCTTTGCATGGAAGCAAACACCAAAATGAAAACAGTGGAGAAAGAATTAACTTAAAGGGAGATGAACCCAGAGCTTAAATAAAAGCAAAATATTACAAATGTCACATCTGAAACAAAAATAAAACTGCTGGAAAATCTCAGCAGGTCTGACAGCATCTGCAGGGGGAGGACAGAGACAATATTTCAAGTTTGGATCTCAATGACTGGCACAGACACAATGGGCTTAAGGGCCTCTTTCTGTGCTGTAAAATTCTGTGACTGGTAAGTTTCCAGATAATATTACTGAAACGGCAGAAACACTTGAGGTGATTTTTTTGCTTCAGCTTTCCCTGACAAGGAAATGTAGAAGCGATTACGAGAAATATTACCCCAGCAATGAGAGGAGTTAAAGTTTATTTATTTATCACAAGTTAGGCTGATATTAACACTGCAATGAAGCTACTGTGAAATTTCCCTAGTCGCTACACTCCGGTGCCTGTTTGGGTACACTGAGGGAGAATTTAACACGGCCAGTGCACCCAACCAGCATGTCTTTCAGACTGTGGAAGGAAACCCACACAGACACAGGGAAAACGTACAAACTCCATACAGACAGTGACCCAATCCAAGAATCGAACCCAGGTCCCAGGCACTGTAAGGCAACAGTGCTAACCACTGTACCACTGCACCACAGGAATACCAGTCAAATTTATCAAAACTTAAGGAAGCTAGTAACTGGAGTCTGGAGGGATACCTGGAAATGAGGGAGAGAGATAGCAGAGGAGGTGCATCATAGATAACGCGCAAAGACACTGTCAGCCATCAAGCATCAGGATGGGAGGTGGGACCCATCCAGAGAACTATAGTCCAGCCAGTTCAGCATCAGAGGCAAAAAATTCTTTCCTAAAGGATGTGATTAAATATATCCTGAGACATTATAACAAAAGATAGACTGTGGAAGCAAACCAGAGTACGTGGAAGAAACCAACGCAGCCACGGGGAGAACGGGCAAACTCTACAATGACCTGAGGCCAGGAATTGAACCCGGATCCCTAGCACTGTGAGGCAGTAGTGCTAACCACTGTGCCACCCTGCCACCCAACTGCGCTTGGGTTTTAATTTATTGGCCTGTGGGGAAAAAAAACACAGAATTTCACTTTCAGCCATTAAATATCAACATTGTCAGAACCTGGGAATACATTCAGATTGAATTTTACTGTCACACCTGCCATGGGAATCGGAGCAGGTGGGACACAGACCACGCAAAAATCCTCAGGCAGGATTTTCCTAACTTGGAGCAAGTATGGCCGGAAAATCCCACCCATTGTTCCTCGCGCCGCCAGTAGTCCCACAGTACCAAACTACTGCCCACTGCATCAGGCGGGAAATCCGACATTAGAGAGGTCACAAGGTGTGGGGAGCCAGCACATCGGTGAGAAACGCAGGGGTTAAGGCCCCTCTTTGGGGAATAGAGAGAACGTCGTTTTCCCTCTCACTGGGGACTTTGTTGACTAAAGAGTGCCTGACATTGACACTTGTCCCTTTCCCAAGTGTTAAAACAATGGGGAGGGTTTGAACAGTAGGCACTTTGGATGTAACATAAACCAGCAGGTTCCACAGCCCGAGAAACAGAGTTAACATTTCGAGTCGGTACGGCTCTCCTTCAGAACTCTGAAGCTTCCTTCTCCAGGACAATTAGGGATGGGGAATAAGTGCTGACCCAGCCAACAACACCCACATCCTGTGAAAGAATCAACAGATACATCAGGGGTAAAGGGTGGATCTTAAACTGAAACCCAGAAAGACATGGCTTGAGAAATGTTAGATTGATGTGCATCCTGCCTTCTCTACCAAAAAAACCTGCAAGTTTGCAAGTGCTCTGGTTTCCTCCCACAGTCTGAAAGACGTGCTGATTAGATGGATTGGCTGTGCTAAATTGTCCCTCAGTGTACCCGAACAGGCACCGGAGTGTAGTGATTAGGGACTTTCACAGTAATTTCATTGCAGTGTTAATGTTAGCCTCCTTGTGGCTAATAAATAAACTTTAAACTTAATTGTTTCTAGGAAAGGTATAAAAGACAGGTTTCAGATTGGGTGAAGGGATTGAGAGATTTTTTTTTCTCGCTTTTCTGGTGCAATCAAACAAAATGTCTCAACAATTAACAAAACCTACCAGGTGGCACGGTAGTACAGTGGTTAGCACTGCTGCCTCACAGCGCCAGCAACCCAGGTTCAGTTCCCGGCTTGGGTCACCGTCTGTGTGGAATCTGCATGTTCTCCCCATGTCTGCATGTGTTTCCTCCGGGTGCTCCGATTTCGTCCCACACTCCAAAGATGTGTGAGTTAAACGGATTGGTCATATTGTCCCTTAGTGTCAGGGGGATTAGCAGGGCAAATGCATGGGGCTCTGGGGTTAGGGCCGGGGTGGGCTTGTTGTCAATGCAGATTCAATGGGCCGAATAGCCTCCTTCTGCACTGTAGGGGTTTTATGATTCAGTCTGATGCTCATCAGAACTTCAAAGCTACTGAAGATCTCCTCGATATTTTCCCATTTGTTTTTAGGTTTCTGACAACATTCTGAAGTGTGGGGGGCTTGGGCAGGATTTTAAAACAAAGTGATTTTGTTCTGTGGCAACAGAGAGATTGGTGATTTCACAAACGACAGGATCTTTCACATCCACAAGTTGCTAATTGATCATTTGAAATTAAATGTAGCTATCAACAGCAGCACCTGGTGTTTCAGGATTAATTTAATGAAGTGCTCGAGGCTATGGGGAAAGAGCTAAGCACCCAAAAAATATGCAATGTGCACTTCCAATCGCTCCTTCGCTCATGCAAAACTCAGTCGAGACCCAGCCACAATTACAGAGCCTACTGTCACCACGGGGACCCGTTCCCCAAGCACACGAAGAAGAGTTGAGGAACCCATAAATTAACAGCTAGGGTCTCCCGGGGATGAAGAAAGTAGATGCTGACTAATTGGAGATGATTCCCTTCAGAGTTTTAATGAGTCTCTTCCTCGGTTATGCTGTGTTCCATTGCCAGCAACCGAGCTTTGGAGAAAGGTTGGGTGAATGTACAGATAGCTAGCTGCTTGCTGGACTTGACTCAATGCACACCTATTTGTGCCCAAAGCTGTGCAGGTTAAGTGGATTGGCCGTGCTAAATTGGCCCTTAATGTCGGGGAGGGATTAGCAGGGTAAATATGTGGAGTTACGGGATAGAACCTGGCTGGGATTGGGGTCGGTACAGACTCGATGGACTGAATGGCCTCTTTCTGTGCTGTAGGGATTCTATGGTTCTATTGCACATTCCTAGCAGAATTCATTGGATGAATCTGACTCATCCTGTCTCCAGTGAGGCCTGTGGTTTGGAATCGCCCCTACAGTACAGAAGGAGGCTCATTGAACCTGCACTGACAACAATCCCATTCAGGCCTTATCCTCATAACCCTGCCTACACCAAAGGGGCAATTTCTTACGACCAATCCACCTGCACATCTTTGGACTGTGGTGCGGAGATTGGAACACCCAGAGGAAACCAACACAAACACAGGGAGAACATGCTGACTCCATACAGACAGTGACCCAAGGCCGAAATTGAACCCAGGTCCCTGGAGCTGTGAGGCAGCAATGCTGACCACTGTGCCAGCCCATAGAGGGATTATTTTGCAGTAAGAAATGTTGCTGCATTACACTTGCCTCTCCTTTTGCAAAAGGTTGATTGTACACTGCTCTGAAAAGATCCCAATTGTGTAGAAGAAAAACAGAATACCCTTCTGATAAAAAAACATAATTAGTGGTAATTATCCTCACAAGAAGGGTGTACAGAGATGTTTATACATTACTAATAGATCTTTGTGGTCTCAAACACAAAGTGTCATGAAATATGACAATTAAAGTGTGACAAAAAGCATGTGTGGCGCCTGTTTCTATATTTCGTACACTGCTACCAGACCACCCATGTATCAGTCCCAATGCTGTGATACAACAATGGCTCGGATTTTCCAGTCCCGCTGAGAATTGACACGGGCAGGGCCGGAAAATTTGCAGAGCAGCCAAACGGCCAGTGGTTTTGCGTGTGAATTTCACCGACGCGACCAAGAAACTCCGTCTATAATTCTTCCAAAGGATGTTCCATAACCTGGAGGGACACATATGCAACAGCCGTCTCGAAACAGCATCACCAACAATCTGCCCCCACTACCACCCCCACCCCCCTCCCACCCCACACACACACACAATGTGCACTCCATCCAGACTTGGGACAATATCACCCTTCCTTCGCTCAATGGAATTTTCCAGATGTCCACCTCAATTTCAATATGGAGGGCAGCACCCAGCCAAAATTTTTCAGCTATTCACGCCTCACTGTGCTGTGATCCAACCGTGGTACCTGGTACATGACACCCTGATGTCAGCAGCACTGCATCATGTACCTTATAGACTTGCACATGTTAATCTTTTGTCCTACATTAGCTTTGAGAGAAAGTCAGCAACTTCTTTCTCAAGGAATATTTCCCTATGCTCTGGTTATCACACCAGTACTTTAAAACAAAGAACAAAGAAAATTACAGGACAGGACAGCACAGTGGTTAGCACTGCTGTCTCACAGTGCCAAGGCACTGGGTTCAATTCCCAGTCTTGGATCACTGTCTGTCTAGAGTTTGCATGTTCTCCCAATGTCTGCGTGGGTTTCCTCCGTGTGCTTTGGTTTCTCCCACAATCCAAAGATGTGCAGGTTAAGTGGATTGGCCATACTAAATTTCCCCTTAGTGTTAGGGGGGACTAGCTAGGATAAATGCATGGGATTATGGCTTTATTACATAAAAAGATCTAAATTTTACCGCAGGGATTTTATTAGTGAGTTACTAATTAAGGTCCAGATTCACACTGAGGAACCGTGTCAGTGTCCCATTGGAAATGAGCATTGGCTTCACTCTTCTCAGTCTAGTGAGCTTTAGGATTTCATTAGAACCATACTCTGCCCCAAGACATGACCGAGATGTCATTATTATTGTGTCAGACTGTTAGAAGTGCTGAGTGTTGTAAGTCTTGCCAGCTCACCTCTGAAGTGTTAATCAATGAACCAAGTGGCCCATTCCATGCCCTTTAATCCTGGACATTTTTGGGTGATTATTTTACGTGGGCAATGTCTTAGTTGGCACTGCTATTGTGTCTGTGGTTCTGGTTGAAAGCCTTGTTTCAGATCTTAGGCACTGAGATCTAGGCTGATACTCCAGCACAGAGGGAGTGCCGCACTGGCAGAGATGCCTCTGAGATGTTACCCTGTGTAGTCTCTTGGGTGGATGCGAAAGATCCCACGGCACTCAAAGATGGAGAGTAAGGGTGGGGGGGTATCTCCAATGTCCTGGCCAATATTCATCCATCAATTAATATCACCATAAACAGATGAGCTTGTCATTATCAGATGGCTGATTGTGGGAGCTTGCTGTGCACCAGCTGTTTGTTGTGGTTACCATTGCGAAAGCACACTAAATCCTTGTGGAAAGTGCAATATAAATGCAAGTCTTTCTTACCGACCATTTTCTTTTTGAATTGAGTGCCTCGGACAATAAAATTGATATTTGAAGTTGCAGAATGCGGGAGGTGTGGGAATTCTATCCCTGTGCAGAGAGTGGGAAGGTGATGGCATCGTGGAATTATCACTGGGCTAGTAATTCAAACACCCAGGGTAATGGTCTGGGGGAAATCTAGGTTTGAATCCCACCATGGCTGATGGTGAAATTTGAATTTATAAAATTCTGATGTAATAAGTTCAATGGTGCTTATAGCCTTTTATCAATTTGTGTAAAATCTCATCTGGCTCACTAATGCCCTCTAAGGAAGGAAATCTGCCATCCTTATCACAGCAAATGCCTTCTGAAAGCCATTCGCTGGAATTCTATTGCCTTGCCCGCCATGGATTCGGGCCAGTGAGGGGCCATGGACAAATGTCCATGGACCTGGGACAGGAATTTCTGTTCTCGCTCAAGCGAGTCCGCAAAATCCCATTCATTCATTACATTCATTCATTCATTCTCTTCGGTATTCATGCAGGGTGATGTAAATGTAGTTGTGGAGAGCACTGGGATACAGGGTTGCAAACTGCAAAGTATTGAAGTAGACAAGGAGGATGTGCTAGATATTCTTGAGGGTTTGAAATTAGATAAGTCCCCTGGGCCGGACGGGATTTATCCTAGGATTCTCTGGGAGGCGAGAGAGGAGATTGCAGAGCCTCTGGCTCTGATCTTCAGGTCGTCGTTGGTTACGGGTGTGGTTCCGGAGGACTGGAGGATAGCGAATGTGGTCCCATTGTTCAAGAAGGGGAAGAGAGACTTTCCAGGGAATTATAGGCCGGTGAGTCTTACTTCTGTTGTGGGCAAAGTATTGGAGAGAATTATTAGGGATAGGATTTATAGTTATTTAGAGAGAAATGAATTGATTGCGGATAGTCAGCATGGTTTTGTGAAGGGTAGGTCATGCCTTACTAAGCTTATTGAGTTTTTTGAAAAAGTGACCAAAGAGGTGGATGGGGGTAAGGCAGTTGATGTGGTATATATGGACTTTAGTAAGGCGTTTGATAAGGTGGCCCATGGAAAGCTTCTGCAGAAAATGCAGATGTATGGGATTGAGGGTGATTTAGCTAATTGGATTAGGAATTGGCTCGCAGATAGAAGACAGAGGGTGGTGGTTGATGGGAGATATTCATCGTGGAGTTCAGTTAATAGTGGTGTACCTCAGGGATCTGTTTTGGGGCCCCTGCTGTTTGTAATTTTTATAAATGATCTGGATGAGGGTATTGAGGGATGGATTAGTAAATTTGCAGATGACACTAAAGTTGGTGGAGTGGTAGATAGTGAAGAGGGGAGTTATAGTTTGCAGAGAGACTTGGACAAGTTGCAGAGCTGGGCCGAGGGGTGGCAAATGGAGTTTAATGTGGAAAAGTGTGAGGTAATTCACTTTGGCAGGAATAATAAATGTGTAGAGTATAGGGCTAATGGTAGGACTCTTAATAGTGTTGATGAACAGAGGGATCTTGGTGTACGTGTGCATAGATCCCTGAAAGTTGGCAATCAAGTCGATAAGGTTGTTAAGAAGGCATATGGAGTCTTAGCTTTTATTGGTTAGGGGGATTGAATTTCGGAGCCGCAACGTCATGTTGCAACTGTACAAAACTCTAGTGCGGCCGCACTTGGAGTATTGTGTGCAGTTCTGGTCCCCACATTATAAGAAAGATGTGGAGGCATTGGAGAGGGTACAGAGGAGGTTACCAGGATGTTGCCTGGTATGGAGGGCAGGTCTTATGAAGAGAGGCTGAGGGATTTGAGGTTGTTTTCGTTAGAAAGAAGGTGGCTAAGAGGAGACCTTATTGAAACCTATAAGATGATTAGAGGTTTAGATAGGGTGGACAGTGATAGCCTTTTTCCTAGGATGGAGAAAACTAGCACAAGGGGACATAGCTTTAAATTAAGGGGTGGTAGTTATAGGACGGATGTCAGAGGTAGGTTCTTTACCCAGAGGGTGGTAAGGGTATGGAATGCCTTGCATGCGTCAGTTGTAGATGCGCCAAGTTTGGTGGCGTTTAAGAGGTTAGTAGATAAGTTTATGGATGAAAGGGGAATGGTTTAGGTTAGAGGGTCACTGCTTGTTCCTAATTGGTCGGCGCAACATCAAAGGCCGAAGGGCCTGTTCTGCGCTGTAATGTTCTATGTTCTATTCCGCTCAAGGGCAATTAGAGAAACACTGCCAGTGATGACCACATTTATTATTAGTGTCAAACCCAGGTCCCTGGTGCTGTGAGACAGCTTTGCTAATCACTGTGCCACCTTACTATTGAAGATCTTTTCATTGGGTCACAACCTCACACTGCTTCACATTCCTGTGTCAGAAATAAAATCAAGATGGAAGGCATTTCCTGAGAAAGACCTCCTGAGAGAGTGAGCGTCAGAATTGCTTTCTATTCTTGCTTGTGTAAAATTTGGACTTATTCTGTTGGATCAGTGGAACAAGATTGACTATTCCTCCTCCTGTGGTCTGCTCAAGCATTTTGCTCTCGTGGGATGAGGGTGGCACAGTGGTTAGCATTGCTGCCTCACAGTGCCAGGGACCTAAGTTTAATTCCCGGCTTGGGTCACTGTCTGTGTGGAGTTTGCACAGTAAGTACTCTCACAACACCAGGTTAAAATCCAATAGGTTTATTTAGTAACACGAGCTTTCGGAGCACTGCCCCCTCGTCAGGAGAGTGAGTTTGGTAGCACGAGTGGAAAGCTTGTGCTACCAAATAAACCTGTTGGATTTTAACCTGGTGTTGTGAGACTTCTTATAGTGCCCACCCCAGTCCAACACTGACATCTCCACATCATACATGGAGTTTGCACATTCTCCCTGTGTCTGCATGGGTTTCCTCTGCATGTCCTGATTTCCTCCCACAATCGGAAAGACGTGCTGGGTTAGGTGAATTGGCCATGCTAAATTCTCCCTCAGTGTATCCAGACAGGTGCCAGAGTATGGCAACCATGGGATTTTCACAGAAACTTCATTGTAGCGTTAAGGTAAACCTGCTTGTGACACTAATAAATAAAGTTAAACCTCTGCACCCTTGCCACTCTTAGTGCTGTTCAAATTTAATGAGTACGGATTCATCAGCTGAACACAAGGAATAGAAGCAGGAGTCGGCCACCTGGCCCTTTGAGTCTGCTCTATCACTCAATACAATCGTGGCTGATTTATACCAGCCTCCTTTTGTGAGCCATTTCCCCATCACCCTCTATTCCTCAATCTGTCAAATATTTATCCGCCTCCACTTTAAATACTAATATTGAGGGGGGATGTTATATGGTAATTGGCAGGAAATTTCCGTACCCATGTTTGACTGGTGCTCTGAAGCTTCCTGGGGTCCACAGTTGATGTTGAGCACCCTTGGGCAACTTCCTTGCACCTTTATTCTACTGTGCTGCCACCCCTACTGCATTGTCGGTGGGACAGGACATACCCGGGTATGTTGATGGTGGAGTCTGGGACGTCATCTGTAAGGTATGATTCTGTGAGTATTGTGTGTAAACATTGGTACAAGACCTCAGGCGTTAGCAGGATCGACAAAGTTGAAGCGGTGGTCACTTTCATTGTTACGGTGGCATAGTGGTTGGCACAGCTCCAGGGACCTGGGTTCGATTCCCAGCTCAGGTCACTGTCTGTGCAGAATGTGCACGTTCTCCCCATGTCTGTGCAGGTTTCCTCTGGGTGCTCAGGTTTCTTCCCATAGTCCGAAAGACACGCTGGTTAGGTGCATTGGCCATGCTAAATTCTCCCTCAGTGTACACAAACAGGTGACTAGGGGATTTTCACAACATGTGTGTTAATGTAAGCTGACTTGTGACTCTAGTCAATAAACTTAACTTAAAGGGCTGAATTTGCCATTGTTATTTCCAATGCTGAGGTTGATGCCAGGTGGTCTGTCCAGTTTGATTCTTTACTGACTTGTTCTTAGCAGTTTGATACGGCTGAGTGGAACAGGCAGAGTTGACCAGGGTCTGGAGTCACATGTAGGCCAGACCAGGCAAGGACATTGAACATTTATTGAAGGACATTGGTGAACCAGGTGGGTCCTTACAAGAATCAACATGTTAGATTTTTCAATTATTGAGTTTAAATCCGCCATCTGCCGTGGTAGAATTCAAACTCAGAACATTACCCTGAGTCTCTGGATTACTAGTCCAGCAACAATACCACTAAACCACACAGGGACAAGCCATCAACAGGTATTCAGAAAAGCTGTGACCCTCGTGCAAATCTGGGAGGGATCAGTCACATTTCCAGTTTGAGAATATACTTGTTATCCCTTGATTTGGTTTGATTTGATTTATTATTGTCACATGTTTTAACATACAGTGAAAAGTATTGTTTCTTGTGTGCAATTCAGACAAATCACCATTCATAGAGAAGGAAATGAGACAGTGTGGAATGTAATGTTACTGTCATAGCTGGGGTGTAGAGAAAGATCAACTTAATACAAGGTAAGTCCATTCAAAAGTCAGACTTTTGAAGTCTGAGGGGAGAAGCTATCCTTGTGACCTCAGACTTTTATATGTTTTTCCCAATGGAAGAAAGTGGAGAAGAGAATGTCCGGAGTGTATAAGGAGTATAGAAGGGGGCTGAGAACACAGTTTTGTGGGACGCTGGAGTTGAGGATGATTGTGGAGGGGGTGTTGTTGCCTATCCTTATTGATTACAGTCTGTGAATTAGGAAGTTCAAAATCCAGTTGCTGGGGGAGGTACCGAGGCCCAGGCCACGGAGTTTGGAGATGAATTTTGTGGGAATAATAGTGTTGAAAGCTATAGTCAATAAATCGGAGTCTGACATGGGTGTCCTTGTTATCTAGGTGTCTGCTCCCAGCTAACCAACTCCCTAGCCACATCAACATATTGCCTCAGTACCATGCATTCTCATTTTTATTACAGCATTTTATATGGAATTTTATTGAATGCCTTCCAGAAGTCCATATAAATAACATCTAGACTTCCTTATTTACCACAATTGTTAACCCTCAAAAAATCCAACTCACTTCATTATACTTTCCACATTACAAGTGTGTTCTGGCTCTCCCTGGTCATTTCACATTTGTCCAACTTCCAAACCTACAAATACTACCAACGAGGCCAGCAGATACCTGGGGAAACCGACCCCTGGAGGTTCCTTTCCAAGTCACACACCATCCTGACTTGGGTATATATCGCCGTTCGTTCGCTGTCACTGGAACTCCCTCTCTAACAGCGCTGTGGGTGTACCTGTACCTCGGGGGGACTGCAGCTCACCACCACCTTCTCAAGGACAATTAGGGGATGGGAAGTAAAAATGCTGACCTGGTCCAGTGAAAGAATTTTAACAACGCTCATTCACCCTGAGACGTGATGTGGGGATGCCAGCGCTGGACTGGAACGGGCACAGTAAGAAGTCGCACAACCTGAGCTTTCGGAGTGTTGGTTATGCCACCTGATGAAGAAGCAGTGCTCCAAAAGCTCGTGTTTCTAAATAAACCTGTTGGGCTTTGAGCTGGTGTTGTGAGACTTTTTACTGTGCTCTGACACACGCAAGAGACTCCAATGAATTCAATTTTATGATTTCAACCTGAAACCTTGACTTGTTTATTCACTCTGTGGATGCTGGTCTGCTTGCTGAGGATGGGAAGTTATGCAGTTTACCTACCTGTTTGTGTTTGCCTATCATTATCCACGTATCTGTCTATTTCTATCACTGTCTATACATTTCTATCTCTTTGTCTGTTTCTGTGTGTGTCTATCTAAAAGACTATATCTAACATCTGAATGAGTGTTTAAAGATGTTGATTATTTCTCCTGTGGCACTCCATTTATAATCATTGATTGGAAGGTTTTCTGCTTTGGTTATCTCATCTTTTTGATCTTGTTTTAAAAGAAACTCAGGAAAAATGTGAGTGTGTGAATGTGAGAATATAAGTGAATGTGTGTGTGGGTAACTGAGAGAGACGGTAAGCGTAAATGAGAAACTGTCTAACTGAATATGATTGTGTGTGCGTATGTGGGCTTAAATAAGTGGGACTGTGAGTGTGGATATGGATGAGTGTGTGTGTCTAAATGAGGATGTGTGAGCGAGTGTTGAATTGAGTGTGTGTGTGCAGTGAGTGAGTGTTGTAGTGACTGAGTGTAGGTGCAGTCAGGGTGTGTGTGGGTGCAGTGAGTGTGGATGTGCGTAGTGAATGTGGGTGCAGTCAGTGAGTGTTGCAGTGAGTGTGGGTGTGTGCAGTGAATGAGTGTGGGTGCAGTCAGTGAGAGGTGCAGTGAGGGTGAGTGTGTGTAGTGAATGAGTGTGGGTGTGCGCAGCGAATGTGGGTGCAGTCAGTGAGTGATGCAGTGAGGGTGAGTGTGTGTAGTGAGTGCTGCGGGCTGTGATTCTAACCTCCTTCACATGGCTGGCGTGTGAAACCTCAATGCGGAAAGAGTTTGACAGTAAGTTTGCAGACACGTACACAGAAGGTGTGACTAATCCCCATTCCGCTCAGAATGAGGAAACGGAAGGGAAATTTATAGGGATTGGGTTTCCAGTAATTCTCCCTGTGCCTGAGCTCTGCTGCCTGGGGATTTTCAGAGCAGCAGATTTGCATAGGGCAGGTTAAGATACCTTTCCACATCTTCCTCCTTCCTGCTGCTGTCCACAGAAGTCCGAGTAGAACCGCTGCACCTTCACTGCAATGCAAGGTAGGACACACACCCCCGCTCCTGCCTGTCCTGCTCTGATAGCCAGGGATATTTGTCTGTTTTGAAGTGAGAGTCTGTATTAGCGCAAATGCCTCATGTCAGCACCGAGTTTCATGGTGAGAGCGCAGGATGAGCCCCCAACTCCATTTTAGTTTTACTGGGGAAATCTCAGCCGGTCAGTCAGTATCTGAATGTTTCTAAAAAGAGTGATCCTTTATAAACAGCGCTCTGATGAAGGATCATCCAGACTCGAAATGTTGGCTGTATTCTCTCTCCACAGATGCTGTCAGACCTGCTGAGATTTTTCAGCGTTTTCTGTTTTTGTTTCAGGTTCCAGCATCTGCAGTAATTTTGCTTTGCTTAATTCATTTATTGTCCATCCCCAACTGGCCTCCATTTCAAAGGGCGTTTAAGACTGAGCCACATTGCTTTGGCTCTGGAGTCACTGGCATGTAGGCCAGACCAGGTAAGGATGGCAGATTTCCTTCCCTAAAGGACATTAGTGAACCAGATGGCGTCTTTCTGACCATCAGTGGTTTCAAGGTCAGCATTAAACTTTTAATTCCAGATTCCTTTTTACTGAATTCAAAGTTCACCATCTGCCGCGGTGGGATTTGAACCCAGAGCATTACCCCAGTCTCTGGATTACTAGTCCAGGGAGAATGCCACTACACCACTGCCGTCTCTTGCCGTAGCTGAGGGAACATAGCTATGAAGTGGTGAGCTTGATTCAATGTCCCTAAATCCTGGGGGTCGGGTTTACCCCATGTGACGGGGACACTGCAAAGTTTTGGAAGGCTTTACATTTTACGAGGTAACAATATATCTTCATCAACAGATTAAGAATTAATGTGGACAGAATCAGTGCCATCTCCTGGACTGATTGCTGACACGAGGTGGGGGGGGGCACAGAAAGGAATTCTGCACAGTCTTCCCCCCCTCCTATTGATTCTAGCTTTGGGGCTTTGTGCCTCTCCCAGTAGGTGACATGATTGGGATGAGGGGGTAGTGGGGGGATGGGTGAGAGAGTGGGGTAAGTGCAGGAAACTACATTTCATCAAAAGGCATCAAGACAGTAAGGCCAGCCTGCTGGACCACTAGGTGTTTTCCTGCCTGATTGTCAACGATGACAAATTGTATTTATATAGCGCTTTTGTCAAAATGAAATGTCCCAAGGTGATTCGCCAAAGCATCATCAAACAAAATATAGGTCAGATGACTAAAGGAGGTAGGTTTAAAAAAGTGTCTTAAAGGAGGAAAGCAAGGTGGAGAGAGGAAGGGAGGGAATTCCAGAGCTTGGGGTCTCGGTCACCAATTGCAGAACGGTTAAAATCAAGATACTGAAGGCCAGAATAGAGAGAGACAATTCAGGAAATACAGGAGTGATAGGGGTATGTGTCATGCTGAGGATTGGGGCTCAGGGTGGTAAGGCCTCAGATTTATAGAGGGCAGAATATGGGGGGAGAGCAATCAGGGTAAATTGGAACAGTTAAGTCTAGAGATAACAAAGCCATGATTTGATTTGATTTATTATTGTCACATGAATTAGGATATAGTGAAAAGTATTTTTTTTGCGCGCTGTACAGACAAAGCATACCATTCATAGAGAAGGAAAGGAGAGAGTGCAGAATGTAGTGATACATTCAGATCATAGAAACACTACAGAGCAGAAGGAGGCCATTTGGCTCGTTGAGTCTGCACCGGCAGCAACCCTACCCAGGCTCTATCCGTGACACCCCGCATATTTACCCTACTAATCCCTCTAACTAAGCATCCCGGGACACTAACTGGCAATTATTGTGGCCAATCAACATAACCCACACATCTTTGGGATGTGGGATGAAACTGGAGCACCCGGAGGAACCCACGCAGACACGGGGAGAATGTGCAAATTCCACACAGACAGTGACCCAAGCTGGGAATCGAAACCTGAGGCAGCAGTGCTAACCACTGTGCCACCATACCTACAGTGTAGAGAAAGATCAGCTTAATATATGGTAGCTCCTGATGGCAGCAGGGAAGAAGCTATTCTTGAGTTGGTTGGTACACGTTGGAAGAAGGTGGAAGAGCATATGCCCATGATGCGTGGAGTCATAGAATACTTCAGGGCAGAAGGAGGCCATTCAGCCCATCAAGTCTTTACCGACAACAATCCCACCCAGGCCTTGTCTGCTTCACCCCATGTATTTACCATGCTAATCCCCCTAATACCAAGGAGCAATTTAGCCTGGCCAATCCACCTAACCTACACATTCTTTGGACTGTGGGAGGAAACCGGAGCATCCAGAAACTCACACACAAATGGGGAGAACTTGCAAATTCCACTCAGACAGTCATCTGAGACGGAAATTGAACCCAGGTCCCTGACGCTGTGAGGCAGCAGTTCTAACTACTCTGCCGTCCTTGATAATGCTGGCTGCAGGAAGTGTAGATGGAGTCAGTGGATGGGAGGCTGGTTTGTGTGATGGACTTTGCAGTTTCTTGCGTGAAGGAGGATTTAGGCAGCAAGTGAGATGAGGCAGGGATCTTCAGGCCATGTCACTAAAATGAAAATGAGTGATCCTATAGATGGCACAAAGACGAGGTCAGAAGCTGATCTCGGGGTGAAGTGTGACATCTAGCTTTCAAACAGATTGATTTAATCTCAAACAGACGCCAGGGAAGGGATTGGAGTTAGTAGCGAGGGACTGGAGTTTGGAGTGAAGACTAAAAACTGTGGCTTCTGTCTTCCCAAAACTGAATTGAACTTTCTGCTTGTATCCAGTATTGGATGACTTAGCAACAGTGGAATCACAAGAAGTAGTGCCTGTGGTAGAGTTGGGGGTTGTCAGTGTGAAAACTAACACTGCTTTTGGAGAATGTCACCAGGGCAGCATGTAGTTGGGGAACAACAGGGGGGGCCAAAGATCAATCCTTGGGGGGCACCAGAGGTAACAACGTGGGAGAAGGAAGAGAAGCCAGTGTGGCTGATACTGTGGATATGGTTAAATAGAAAATAATGGAACTCTGCTAAGAGCAGTGCCACACAGCGATATGACAGTGGAGTGACCTTTGAGAAGGATGGTGTCAGAGGTTTATTGAAAAGCTGAGGAGGAAAAGTTTATTTTTGTCACAATCATCACATAGAATAGCACTTCTCACTTTGGTTGGAACCACTTTGGCGCCGTGGTGAAGACAGAGAACTGATCAGAGGGATTCAAACGTGGAATTTCAGGAAAAATGGGAATGGTTTTGGCTGGTGACGATATGTTCAAAGACTTGGGAGAGAAAGGGGAAGCCGGAGATGGGACCGGTGATCTACAAGCATGCTGGGGTGAAGGGTTGGTTTTATTGGAGAAGGGGATGACGATGGTAGATTTAAAAGAGAGAAGAACAACATCAGAGGGGAGGGAACCTTTTACAAATCAGTGAACATGAGGCAGGGATGGTGGGTGTGGGGGAATAGTTGGGTAATTAGCTCTATGGGAATAGGATGGCGGGGAAAGGAGCTGGCTCTTGTAGGGAAGGTGAGGTCAGAGAGGGCATGAGGACAGAGGAGAAAAACTAACGAGAGAAAGAGTTCGGGCATGTGAAGGGCAGGGTCAGGGAATGGTGCGATTGGTGGGGTCAGGGTGAGGGTTCATGGGGTTTAGGGGGTGGTGGAGCTGGGGTCAGGAGGAGGGTCAGGAGAGGGATGGGGGCAGAGCCAGGGGAGGAAGGGAGGCATGGTCAGAGGGTTGGAGGGCAGGATCGGGGCAGTAGTGAGGAGCAGGGTCAGGGAGAAGTCTGGGGGGGTCAGCTCTAGGGGAAACTTTGGCCCAATAAGCCAGTGGAAGGCAGCTAATCAGATCACCTTGATCTTTAGCGGCTTGGGGCGATAGCACAGTGGTTTACAGGGCGCCAGGGATCCGGGCTCAGTTTCCAGCTTGGGTCACTGTTTGTGTGGAGTTTGCACATTTTCCCCGTGTCTATGTGGGTTTCCTTCAGGTGCTGTGGTTTCCACCCACAGGCTGGAAGGTATGCTGGTTAGATGCATTGACCCGACCAGGCACCTGAGTGTGGCAACTAGGGGAATTTCACAGTAACTTCATTGCAGTGTTAATGTAAACTTCACTTATGACTAATAAATAAACAACTTTAGTGACTGAGAAAGTTCATCAACTCCTGACACTTGCAGTTGAAGGTGAGGGTGGGGGATAGAGCGCGAGGGGTTTAACACAGTCCACAGCAATTGCACTAAACTATGGCTTCTCTTTGAATTCGGGATGGTACTGGGATAGCGAGCAGTTTCAGCAGGCAGGAGCTGATCTTGGTTTGGGATGGAGCCAATCTGACAGTCCAAGACTGAACTAACTGTGCACCATGTCCTTTGGATGGGAGGAAGTGGAGCAGAGGACCGTACCTGGGAAACAGGCTGGGCAAGAGGGAAGGATGGGACAAATACAGTGTCACATGCAACAAGTTCACTTCACACCCACGTGATGCTGAAAAGACAGATTTGCAGTGGGTAATTTAAAAATAGACGAAGCAATGCCAAGCGAAAGCTCAAAATTAAAAGTTACTCCATTTTCTGCTGAAAGAATTAGGCTCCAGCTTTCATTTCATACGCAATAGGATTCAGACAATCACAATGATAGCAGGATCCAAACAGAATGATGTTGGGATTCGGATACAGCGAGAGCGGGGTTAGGCTCAGTGACAGGGGGGTCGGGCACAGTGAGGGCGGGGGTCAGGCGCAGCGAGGGCGGGGGTCAGGCACAGCTGAGGGCGGGGTCAGGCACAGTGAGGGCGGGGTCGGGCGCAGCGAGGGCGGGGGTCAGCACAGCGAGGGCGGGGGTCAGGCACAGCGAGGGCAGGGGTCAGGCACAGCGAGGGCGGGGGTCAGGCACAGCGAGGGCGGGGTCAGGCACAGCGAGGGCGGGGGTCGGGCGCAGCGAGGGCGGGGGTCAAACACAGTGGGAGCAGGATTCTATCAGACACAGTGATTCTGCCCTGAGTTATTGGAACCTGAAGAAGAATCACACGGAATTGAAACACTAAGCTCTGTTTCTGTCTGCCCAATTTATCCAGCATTTTCTGTTTATACCTCTGATCTCTAGCATTCATGGTATTTTGATAATCCATTATCATTAAGATGACTAGTAGAATGCATGATTCCAATGAAAGCTGAATGGGAATGTTCTGCCTATTATGAAGTTTGGAGCTGTGCGGAACAAAAGATATGATCACTGGCCGTTATCCTGCAATTATCCTCAGGACTCTGATTGGGGATAGTCAGTGTGATCGGCCTGGGTTCCTGGCTGGGAAGCTCTAATGCTACAGCGATGTGTATGGTTGTTGTTCTGTTTATTTAAAGGAGGATGTATTTACGTTGGTTGGAATCATATCTAGCACAAAGGAAGATGGTTATAGTAGTTGGAGATCAACCATCCCAATCCCAGGTCATTGCTGAAGTTAGAATTGGGAATGTTTGCTAATGTTAGAACAATGCTGAACCCCTTCCATAACTTAATAGATATTGATGCAGCCCTCAACCAAATGCAGCAAGACCCGGTCAAAATCAGACTCGGGCTATGAGCTGGCAGGTAACACTCATGCTACACAAGGGCCAGGAAATGAATATCTCCAACAAGAGAGAATCTAACCTTCTCTCCATGACAGTGGAATTACTGTATTATCCTAACTGTGTTGTGGGTTGTACACACAAATAAAATTGCAGATGTAGAGCTAAACTGATAACAACAGGTTTATTCTTGGAGCTCTGGCCTTACAGACAAACTGAAACTAAACAGTGCCTGTGCAACACCCCAATGACATCATCATCAAATCATGTAATCCACTTTTAAAGCAATCATGCACCTACTTAAAAATATAATAGTGACCATGGCTAAATCCCCCGCAATCAACATCCTGGGTATTACCATTGACCAGAAACTGACCTGGACCAGAAATACTGTGGCCCCAAGAGCAGATCAGAAGCTGGGAATCCTAGTGTGAGTTACTCACCTCCGGATCCCCCAAACTCTGTTCACTATCTGCAATTCACAGGTCTGAAGTGTGATAGAATACTTTCCAGTTGCCTGAAAAAGTGCATCTCCAACAACATTCAAGAAGTTCAACACCACCCAGAACAAAGCAGTTAATTTGATTGGCAAATCTTAATTATTCTCTCCTTCCACCACCAACTCTCAGAGGCAGCAGTCTGCACCATTTACAAAATGCACTGCAGCAACTCATCAAGGCTCCTTTGACAGCACCTTCTGAACCCATAACATCCAACATCTAGAAGGACAAGAGCAGAAGGTACTTGGAAAGACCACCATCTTGAGGTTTCACTCCAAGTTACTCACCGTCCTGACTTGGAAATATATCACTGTTCCTTCACTCCCTTTCTAACAGCACTGTGGGTGTACATACACTTCAGAGACTGCAGCAGTTCAAGAAGGCAGATCACCACCACCTACGCAAGGACAATTAAGAAAAGGGAATTCTTGTGAAAGAATAGAAGAAACCAATTGTTTCATTATCCTGCTTGCAAAATATGCTATTTCCCCCTGTTATCGAATCCCCTACACTTATCACATTGTACCCACTGTTCTGTTTCTTCTCTTTCTGTTACCTTTGGACAGCCTTCTGCTCTAAGGATAGAATCGTAGATACTTACAGCACCTTCAGCCCATTGTGTCCATGCTAGCCTAGAAAGAGAGATCCAACTTCATCCCACTTTCCAGCTCTTCCCCCAGGGCCCCCTAGGCACTTCCAAGTACATTTCCAGATATTCTCCTAACAGTCTGGTCATCCTCACAGATAGCAGCTCCATTTTATTTTAGCTGGACCCTCATTTTCTTTCCCACTCAGGATTCCACTTACTCTGCACACTCCACGTGAGGTTCAATGACCCCGACAGCAGGTCTGGAGGCAGGGAGGCATTTAATTGGTTAGGTGTGTGGGGAGAGGGGACCCGCCACCTTCCTTCCCCAGCCCAATTAGCTCTGGGATGGGAATGCTAATGGACATCCTTCTCACTTGGATGCTAACAGAAGCATTGTCTGTATGGCGGCACAGTGGTTAGCACTGCTGCCTCACAGCGCCAGGAACCCGGTTTCAATTCTTGAGTTGGGGTACTGTCTGTGTGGAGTTTGCACATTCTTCCTGTGTCTGTGTGGGTTTCCTCTGAGTGCTCATGTTTCCTCCCACAGTCTGAAAGATGTGCTGATTAGGTGCATTGGCTAAATTTTCCTGTACGCGGACAGGCAGCGGACTGTGGTGACTAGGGGATTTTCACAGTAGCTTCATTGCAGTGTTAACGTAAGCCTACTCGTAGCACTAATAAATAAAGTAAACTATAACTCTTATGTGGGCGACTCATGGAGTGCCTTGTTCAGTGGATGATCCAGCCTGCCTTTGGGAATGGGGAAAGTTTCTGAAAGATATTGACAGCTTCTGCTGGACAACTAGTGGGATTTTACCCCTGGATCCTCGAATCCATGGGGAGGCCTGACACTGGCCTACTGAGGCCTAGGTTGAAGTAATGAGTGGGAATATATATTTTAGTGCCAGTCAGCTGGTCACCTTGGAAGGAAAGAAAGGTCCTCGGGTGGGGAAGTTGGGAAGAACTGCAGGGGAGTGGAGAGATTAGTGGAGCTAAGCAAATAAATCATTCGAAGTTGGCTTTCTGATCTCTCCAGAGCTCTTGTTTACTTTTCAACACCTTTCTGGGTCACAGCCAAGTTCTTCACACAGCTTCCTGTTGACAATCGATTAGCACATATTCAGCACTGACTCACTTTGATTGATAGTTAACTGCCAACAAACTGACAAATACATGAGTGGGAGGGGAATAGAAGGATATACGGTCCCCAGAAAGGTAGGGGGTTTGGTTCAGTCGGACAACATGGTCGGTGCAGGCTTGCAGGGCCTCTTCCCATGCTGTAATTTTCTTTGCTCTTCATCCGAATAAGGGATAGTGGCCATGTGGGGGAGAGGTGGGTCACGTTGAGACAAGGCAAGGGAATGGAAACAGACCACAGAGAGGGTCAGGATGGGTGGGCAAGATCAGAGTCTGAATTCAGTGTTGAGTCCGGAAGGCTGTAATGTGGATTGGAAGATGAGGTGGTGTTCATAGAGCTTGCGTTGGACATCACTGCTCCCTCCATCAGCCCCTTCCTTCTGTGAAGATCCATCTGTGCGATGGCCCCATACCTCCTCTGGCCAAATAACTCTCAGCCTGCGTGCCCAGGGGATCACTTGTTATACTGAGCGCAGCAGAGACCTTTAACCCAATCATTAGCACGCTTTATTCGTACAAAAGGAGTGATTGAACCATTTCTCCACCCAGGCCAGATCCAAATCTCAAGATCTATGGCTTCCCACACTCTGACACAAAGCAGCTTATAAAGCTAGTGTCTGACCAAAGCAACCAAAAAAAAATGGTGGCCTTGACGCTCAGTGGGGATGAGAATCATATCAGCCATGATTGAATGGGCCGAATGGCCCACTTTTGCTCTTGTATCTTATGGTCTTAATTATTTGGTCTTGACCCTAACTCTCATTTCAGCTTCAGCTAAGGTATGTTTGTCTTTCACTTCCCACATTACAAGCTGTCTGCTTTCACACTCTGACAGACTTCTGCTTAAATTGACCTCTCGACTGTGAGGTTCGTTTTAAACCACCTTTTGGGCCAAAAAGACAGTTGGTCGGTGAAAGCCCAAACCACAGTTTCCGATCAGGTCACCTCTCACCATGTTTCCAGCGAGTCTTATCACAAGAAGGATTAAAATACTTTAGTATAAGATCGTGTAACATAAAGTCAGTCCCATTATTTAAATCATTTCCATTGTTTAAAGAGAAAACTCCATTTCCCATGCAGGAATCACCCAATTATAAAGAGATTTACTCCAAAGCAGCAAAACAAATCTTCATTTTTGTGTTTTAGTCTTTTTTTATTCATTGGTGGGACATGGGCTTCGCTGGCTGGCCAGTATTTATTGCCCATCCCTAGTTGCCCTTGGAGGGCAGTTGAGAATCAACCATATTGCTGTGGCTCTGGAGTCACATATAAGTCAGACTGGGTAAGGATGGCAGATTTCCTTTCCAAAGTCAACCAAATGCATTTTTCCAATGATCAACAACGGTTTTATGGTCATCAGTAGATTCTTAATTTTAGATATTTTTCATTGAATTCAAATTCTACCATCTGCCGTGGCGGGATTCGAACCCGGGTCCCCAGAGCATTAACTGAGCTTCTGAATTAATAGTCTAGTGATAATACCACCTCCTTTTAGGTCTGCCATTTCCTAATTTCTTGCTGCACCTGCTTGCTCCTGAGTTTCTTGGCGCGGTGGCACAGCGGTCAGAACTGCAGCCTCACAGCGCCAGGGACCGGGGTTCAGTTCCAGCCTTGGGTCACTGTCTGTGTGGAGTTTGCACACTCTCCCATATCTGCATGGGTTTTCTCTGGACGTTCCAGTTTCCTTCCGCAGTCCAATATGTGTGGGTTAGATGCATTGGCCTAGATAAATTGACCCAAGTGAAAGGGAGATTAGCGGGGTAAATGTGTGAGGTGATGGGAATAGAGTCTGGGTGGGATTATGTCGCGAATGGCCTCCTTCTGCACTGTCAGGACTCCATGACTATTGTATGAGGCCATTCAAATCTCTCTGAATATTACCATTTAAAATTTTAACTTCTTTTAAAAAGTATACTTTTTAAAATTAATCTTCCTATCAGGGTGAATAACCTCGGATTTTCCCCGGATTGTTGTTATTTATTCCCAGGATGTGGGTGTCCCTTTTATTGCTTATCCAGGATTGGCCTGGAGGAGGTGGTGGTGAGCTGCCTTCTGGAACCTATGCAGTCCATTGGGGGTGTGACTCTCCTGGGAGATATCAGAGGGGCCAAATTAGTGCAATTTCTGGCCCCATCAGCTCCATGCTGGAAATAGCCAAGGAGCTGCATCGGGTATGCGGGGGAGAGGGACTTTAATATAATTTAAATATGATTAGCGGTCACGGGACTGAAGTCTCTGGACCCACTAGCCTCCACGTCCCCCCTACCCACAGGCGTGGTTCACTACAGTGGGGTTTAGAGTATCTCCTCACTTCCGGGGAGCTTGCGGCCCGACTCTGCTGGAGTGAAGGGGCAATTGGGTCCCCAGAGGATTGGGCTATGGAGGGGGTGCCCTGGGCATTGGCAAAACCTTGTCAGTGCCAGCCTGTGTCCCCTGGCATTGCCCAAGAGTCAAAGTGCCAATGCACAAAGGGTACCTTGGCACTGCCCGCTAGGCATGGGGAAGGAGGGAGGCCAGTGATCGGAGCAGGCTGGGGGAGGGGGGGACTGTGAGCGGGATGGGGTGGGGCTGCAGCGGGGGTTTGGGGGGTCATGACTGCAGAAGGGGGAAGTAGTCAGGTCTGAACATGGTTGAGGTGGCCAACGATCGGGCTTGGTTGGAGGGGAGTGCTGGCCAGCGATTGGCAGACAGGAGTCACTGTGCATGCACCATTCTGACAGATCAGCACATGCACAATGGCCCACTCAGTGCTGTGTTGCTGGCCTCTCCAGCGGAAATAGGTCCCAGCCCCTGATTTACAAGAGTGCGCTCTGCAGTGCACAGAGTGTGGGAGATTCATTTTGAAACTCGTGCTGAAAATATCCAGCAGGATTTACTCCAGTTTTCATGCAAATTCAGCCCTTAGAATTTTTTTGGGAGAATCCCAGCCTTATGTGTTTACATTCCATCTGCCACCTTGTTGTATATTATCTGTATGTTTTTATATCCAACTTGTACCTTGCTTTGATTTGATTTATTATTGTCACAAGTATTAGCATACAGTGAAAAGTATTGTTTCTTGCACGCTATACAGACAAAACATCCTGTTCATAGAGAAGGAAGGGAGAGAGTGTACTGTTACAGTCATAGCTAAGGTGTAGAGAAAGATCAAATTAATGCAAGGTAAGTCCATTCAGTTGACTGACAGCAGCAGGGAAGAAGCTGTTCTTGAGTCGGTTGGTATGTGACCACAGACTTTTGTATCTTTTTCCCGAAGGAAGAAGGTGGAAGAGAGAATGTCCGGGGTGCATGAGGTCCTTAATTATGTTGGCTGCTTTGCCGGGCAGCAGGAAGTGTAGACAGAGTCAATGGATGGGAGGCTGGTTTGCGTGATGGATTGGGCTGCATTCACAATCTTTTCTCATATTCTGCGGTCTTGGGCGGAGCAGGAGCCATACCAAGCTATGATACAACCAGAAAGGATGCTTTCTATGGTGCATCTATAAAAGTTGGTGAAGTCATAGCTGACATGACCAATTTTCTTAGTCTTCTGAGAAAGTACAGGGGTTGGTGGGCTTTCTTAACTATAGTGTCGACGGGGGAGACCAGGACAGGTTGCTGATGATCTGGACACTTAAAAACTTGAAGTTCTCCATTCTTTTTACTTCGCCCCTGTTGACGAAGCCAGGGGCACATTCTCCTTTATGCTTCCTGAAGTCGATGACAATCTCCTTCATTTTGTTGATATTGAGAGAGAGATTATTGTTGCCGCACCAGTTCACCAGATTTTCTGTTTCATTCCTGTATTCGTTCTTGTCATCCTATCCCACCTAACTTTACATCCTCTGAAAACTTGGATACGTCACTCTAGGTCCCTTCATTTAATCTTTTTTTAGGCTGTAACTAGCTGACATTCTGATCCTTCTGGTGCCCCACTGGTCACAGACTGCTAACTCGAAAATGCCCCAATTATTGCCAACTCTGTTTTCTGTCCATGAACCAATCTCCTGTCCACACAACTGCATTGCCTCCCCAACCTCACATTTTATAATGTAACCAATGGTAACATTGAATCTGTTAGCATGTAACCAATGGTAGCATGTTGTGGTCAACAGTGTAACCAATGGCAAACAACTGGTCAGCTGATCCGGTATAAATAGGAAGCAGATTGGGATTGTGTGGCCTTCATGGAGTTCCTTTATTCAACCTTTTTATTTTATTTACTTTGTGAAGTTGGTTCTTTTATTGTTTGCAAGTGAAGTATCCTTACTGATAGAACAACACCATAAACCTTTAATTTGCATCGTGATATGGCGGTAGCTTATTGATTGACTTTTGAAAATCTAAATATACTAAATCAACTGGTTCACCTTTATCTACCCTGCTAGTTACATTGTCAGTAGATTCATCAAACATTATGTTCCTTTCAAGATGACTATATTGACTTTGCTTGATCATATTTTATAAGCAGCTTGTTGAGTGGAAGTTCTGTGGAACAAAGGGACCTTAACATGCTTGTCCACAGATCTCTGAAAGCAGAAGGGCATGTTAATAGGGTGGTGAAAAAGGCATATGGGGCACTTGCCTTCATCAATCGAGGCATAGATTACAAAAGCAGGGAAGTCATGTTGGTGTTGTATAGAACTTTGGTGAGGCCACAGCTGGAGTACTGTGTGCAGTTCTGGTCCCCACATTATAGGGAGAATGTGATTGCATTGGAGAGGGTGCAGAGGAGACTCATCACTTGCTGCCTTAAGTCAGGAAGAAAGATGGTGTAGGCTTAGATTGTTTTTGTCGGAGCAGAGAAGACTGAGGGGCAACCTTGGTGTGCAAGGACATAAACTCAGACTAAAGGGATGATCCTTTAACACAAAGATGAGGAATTTCTTCAGCCAGAAAGTGGTGAATCTGTGGAACTCTTTGCCGCAGAAGGCTGTGGAGGCTGTTCATTGAGTGTCTTTAAAATAGAGATAAATAGGTTCTTGATTAATAAGGGGGGGTCAGGGTTATGGGGAAAAGGCAGGAGAATGGGGATGGGAAAAATATCAGCCATGATTGAATGGTGGAGCAGATGGTCCAAATGGCCTAATTCTGCTCCTATATCTTATTGTCTTATTATGAGAGACATGGACAGAGTGAATTTCACACAAGAAAACAGTCCTTCTGTGTTCGGTTACAGATTTACATGGTACATTAGACATTTTCATTCCCTTTCCTTTGGAAATGGAAATAATTGATCCTTTCGACACAGTGATCCCATTTTATTGCCCCAATACCCCTGCCTCCAGTTAAAATCGGCTAATACATCAGAGACTGAGAGAAAAATCACTTTCTAGTTGGTGACAAACTAGAAATTTACGCAGACGTCATGATCTTAATAATGCCAAAAATAGTACTCAGCACCAACAGTAACCATATAAAACTACATCCTTGTAAAAAATATCCACTTTGCGATATTCTTAAAGAGCACAGCCTACCCACACCCTGATCCAGGTCCAATTTAAACTCAAAGTGAATGGGTTATGAGTGAGTTAAAGTCTTGTCAAGCATGCATGATTCCAGTTTGTTACTAACATCTCCTGAAGTGGCCTAGAAACCCAATTTATTTGTAAAAAGAATCAGTTGTCAAACCCTCTGAAATGTCCAAAAGAATCCTTATTTTTTTGTTTTGGAGACTTTCCTGATACATTTCCAGTCCTGCGGCATAACAAGAGGGAAAATTCGGGCGGCACGGTGGCACAGCGGTTAGCACTGCTGCCTCACAGCATCAGGGTTCAATTCCCAGCTTGGGTCACTTTCTGTGCAAAGTCTGCACGTCCTCCTCATGTCTGCATGGGTTTCCTCTGGGTGCTCTGGTTTCCTCCCACAGTCCGAAAGACGTGTTGGTTAGATGTATTGTCCGTGCTTAAATTCTCCCTCCGTGCACCCGACCAGGCGCCGGAGTGTGGCGACTAGGGGATTTTCACAGCAGCTTCAATGTAAGCTACTTGTGGCACAGATAAATAAACATTGAAACGAAGTGGATGATGATGTGGAGGAAATCTGGTCTCCTCTCAGGGAGAGGCTGGTCAGAATGAAACTTCAGATTCCCCAGTTAGCGGCACTCAGTCACGGGGAGGTGAGAAGGGAATGGATTAATGAATACAAGCACGTGTGAGCTCTGTCTGTCTGGGAGAGTGACTGCTTTTAGTTTTCCTGAACACTGATCAGACTTTCCGACTCTCCCTCATCTCCCCCACCCATTTCAGAACTTGTCTCCGCAATGCATCCCCCACCTGGCACTGATCCAAACCTCAGCATCTCCAGCGCATGGTCTGTTTCTGGTCAAACGTGAGGATACCATTCACCAGGTACACGGTACATACTGTTGCAACTCGGCCAACATTGTCTACCTAATACGTTGCAAGAAAGGATGTCCCGAAGCATGGTACATTGGGGAGACCATGCAGACACTACAACAGCGGATGAATGAGCATCGCTCAACAATCACCAGGCAAAACAGTTCCCTTCCTGTGGGTGAACACTTCAGCAGTCATGGGCATTCGGCCTCCGACCTGCGGGTAAATGTTCTTCAAGGGGGCCTTCGTGACACACGACAGCGCAGAGTCGCTGAGCAGAGACTGATAGCCAAGTTCCGCACACATGAGGACGGTCTTAACAGGGATCTTGGCTTCATGACACACTATCTGTAACCCCCGTAACTTGCCTGGGTTAGCAAAAAACCTCACTTACTGTGCCGTCTGGAGAAAATACACAATTCTCTAACCAATGCTCAGGATTCCCTTCACACACATTGTTAGCCACTTTAACACTTGAATAGCAGATTAGATGTAACGATTCGCATTCTAATCAGCAATCTGTGACTGTCTGTGTTGATATGTGTGCGATTGCAGACCAGAACACCGCATTTGCCTGACGAAGACACAAGAGTGTCGAAAGCTCGCAGATTTACTATCAAATAAATCGGTTGGATTTAAAATTGGTGTTGCTAAATTCTTACTGAGTTCTTACTACCCCAGTCCAACGCCGGCATCTCTACATCATGACTGTTTCTGGTCAGCCAGTTGACTTGGTTGCGGTTGCTGCTGTGAGTTTGAATTGTTCCGTTGCAGTCTGAGGTGAGGATGGTGTTGGCCGTTACTCGTAGCAGGGAGACTTCTAAACGCCAGCCTCTGGCTCTGAACCAACTCTCTGAAACCACATGTGCTGAGATTCCCCCAGGGATGGTGTTCTGTCTGAGAACTTGGTTTCTGTGGTGTTGTGGTTCTGTTCTTGGACTCGTCAGCCGGAGGATATGAGTTCAAAGTGACAGTTTGAGGAGTTGAGCTCACCTTAAAGTATCTGGAAATAAAACAAAAAGTTAGTGTCAACATGAAGCTTTTGGATTGTTGCAAAAATACCTCACCATGGTCCTTTACGAATGCTATCCCTGTCTTGTATGTGACTCAGTATTCAACCAACCATGTTGACCTGTAACTAAGAATAATAGACATAGACCTTTATAAAGATTTATTTTACAGGAAGTGCTGGCTGGGCCCAGTATTTACTGTCCACCCCTAACTGCCCTCCATATCAGAGGGCACCTGAGAGTCAACTATTGTTGTGGGCCTGGAGTCACATGTAGGCCAGACCAGGCAAGGACAGCAGACTTCCTTCCCTAAAGGACATCAGTGAACCGGATGGATTTTTCCAACAATCAACAAAGGTTTCATGGTCATCAGTAGATTTTTAACTCCAGATATTTTTTCACTGAATTCAAATTCCACCATCTGCCACAGCAGGATTTGAACCCAGGTCCCCAGATCTTGCCCCGGGTCTTTGGATTACTAGTCCAGTGACAATACCGCTATGCCGCCATCTCCCCTTAGGAGCAGGGCCACTCAGCCCCTCAATCCTGCTTCGCCATTCAATAGGATCATGGCTAATCTGATTGTAACTTCAACCCCAGGCCTACCCGTGATAACCTCTCACCTCCTCATTAATCGAAAATTCATCTGACTTTGCCTTAAAAATATTGAAGGATTCTTCTTCTACAGCCTGCTGAGGAAGAGAGTTCCAGCGACTCACCACCATCAGACAAAAAGGTTCTCTTCATCTCTGTCTTAAATGAGCAACCCGTTATTATTAAACAGTGACCCCAATTCTAGACGTGAAACATCCTCTTCACATCTACCCTGTCAATATCTCTTAGGTTCTTTTATGTTTCAATCAAGTCTCTTACTCTTCTAAGCTCTAGCGGATATAAGCCAAACCTGCCTAACCTTTCCTCATAGAACAACCCCTGTCCATTCCTGATATTAATCTAGTAAACCTTACCTGAACTACAATGACCACCCCCCCCTTGCATCGCACTTCCCCCTGCAAACCACCCCCTTGCCAAGCCCCCCCCCATGCATTCCTCTATCTTGCAGAGCTCCATCCACACAAGTCCCCCCAGTCCCACCCCTGCAGTCTCTACCCCTCCACTCAGGCCACAGCTGTCCCATTTGCGGTTTTCCTGTCCTCTTGGGACTTTTTTAGAATTGAAGGTTGCTACCAGATTTAAGGTGATTAGCAAATGAAGGAATAAGCAAGATAATGAAACCATTTTGATGTCGCGAGTAGTTAGGATCTGGAAAACTGCGGCTGAAAGTGTGCTGGAGGTAGTTCAATCACAGCTTTCCAAAGGGAATTGGATAAACATGAGGTGAGAATATTGCAGGGTGTCTTGTATGTTGGGGACATGCCCCTTTAAGAGAACGGGTCAGGTGACCTGGGACTCAGGTTGCACTCTGGGTGAAAGCTTGCCAAGACAACCTTGTGCTGACTGTGGTAGAGATATAACATGTTCATAAACGGTTCCAGATAGTTTACTCCCAATTACTGAATTATATAATCCCTGCCATTCAGAAGAGGCTATTTGGCCCATTGAGTCTATACCGACTCTGTGATAGAGCATCTTACCCAGGTCCTCTCCCCCCAGGCCTTGTACTTACCCCACTAATCCACCTACCCTACACATCTTGGGACACTAGAGTCAATTTAGCATGGCCAATGCACCTAATTTACATATCTCTGGAAACCGGAGCACCTGGAGGAAACCCACACAGGCACGGGGAGAACATGCAAACTCCACATAGAGAGTGATCTAATGCTGAATTCAACCCAGGGCACTGGTACTGTGAGGCAACAGTGCTAACCACTCTTCCACTGTATTGTCCAAATCACTTACCTTGTGGTTTATCATTAGTCCCAATATCAGGTATAACAGGGCTATGAGGAAAAGGGTTAAGAAGGTGCAATTAGGTGTATTGTTCTTCCAAAGCCATAATGTTCAATAGCATTGCCATCACTGAATCCCCCATTATCAACATCCTGGGAGGGGTATCATTAAACAGAATCTGAATTGGTCCTAATCATATAAATAAATAACTCATTGTTTGACCCCCCAAAGCATCTCCACCGACTACAAGGCACAAGTCAGGAGTGTGATGGAATACTCTCCACTAGCCTGGATGGGTGCAGCTCCAACAACACTGAAGAAACTCAGCACCATCTGTGACAAAGCTTGATTGACACACCATCCACTCTCTCCACCACCGTGGTAGCAGTGCACACTATCTACAGGATACACTGCAGAAACTCACCAAGGCTCCTTAAACCTCATTTCCCAAACCCCTGAGAATTACTTGCTCGAAGGATAAGGGCAGTGGGCACATGGGAACAGCACCTTCCATAGGTTCCCCTCCAAGCCATAACCCAATTTGGAAATATCTTGCTGCTCCTTCACTGTCGCTAGATCAGAATCCTGGAATTCCCTCCCTAGCAGCACTGTGAGTGTACCTACACCACAGGGACTGCAGCGATTCAAGAAGGCAACTCACTTACCATCTTTTAAAGGGGAACTAGCAATTTGCAATAACTGTTGGCTTAGCCCAGTGATGCCTACATCACTGAAAGAATACAAAGGTGTGCTGGTACGGACGAGATGGATGCCTTCAATGCTTTAACCGTTCTAACATAAACTCTTCACCTCAGATATTGGAAAGAACTCCCAACATCTGGAATTTTGATAGAAAATTGCTTTGGTGACGCTAAACCCAACGGACCTTCTCCTGTTCTGTTCTGCCAGAGATCTGTTATCTATTTCTAATCCTATAGATCTGAATCATTTTTCTCAACAGTTTGATTTCTCTTCAAGGAAAAAAATAAAAATTGAATATACAAACAAAAGAATGGGTATAAAATATGAGGCAGTGTCTGAAGGGAGAATAAATCAAGGTCACAGATCTATACTTTCCACAGGAAATGGGCCAGTTGCAGACCTCAAAAAAACATAAAAAAATCTGAGACTGTTGAGAAACAATTTCAGACCTTGACCCAAACAATTGCCAAGAATCAGTGCTCACATGGAAACGTTGTACGGTGCATGGCGTGAAGTCATGTATTAACATGGACTGGTCCCAGGTTTCGAAAGGAAAGTTTCTCTCTATGCAAATATCACGTTACATGACACACAAAGCCCAATCTTGGACAGCATAGCGGTTAGCACTGCTGCCTCACAGCGCCAGGGACCTGAGTTCGATTCCGGCCTCAGGTCACTGTCGGAGCAGAGTCTGCACATTCTTCCCGTGTCTGCATGGATTTCCTCCGGGTGCTCTGGTTTCCTCCCACAGTCCGAAAGATGTGTGGTTTAAGTGGATTGGCCATGCTAAATTTCTCCTTAGTGTTAGGGGGATTAGCACGTGCAGTTATGGAGTCAGGGTTTGGGTAAGATTGTCGTTAGTGCAGGCTCAGTGGGCCGAACAGCCTTCAGCACTGTAGGGATTCAATGGTAATTAACTCTGAGCTTTGAGTGAAATAAAATCACTCCCATTGAGGATAAACACTGTGGCTGTGACATGACTGTCAGTTAA